>JAFCMP010000401.1:0-600000 GCA_017506865.1 Tribonema minus
GGGGGAGTGACAGGCAGCCTGTCGCACTTAGAGCTGTTTAAGGTACATTTTTCAACACAAAATATTATCAAAAACATCATCGCCCAGCATTCTTGCCATGAAACGCCTGCACAGAGAGATGATGGACGGGGGAAGGGGGGGGGGGTCAGCACAAGTTGCTCTGCTCGTGTAGAGCTGCGTGTCATCTGAGGCACGCAGTGCGTTCAGCGCCCGACTTGCTGGTGCAGAGTGCAGCCTTGCGACGCTGCCAGCACACAGCTGACTGGGGGCTGGCAACTTGCGAAGGGCTGGCTGATCGCGCAGCATTGCGGTTGGGTAGTCAGTACTAAAGGCAGCACCCGAGGCAGTGCAGACGGTACTTCTATCCTTCAACAGCGCCAGGCGACCGCCTGAGTACCATAACTTCAACTCTCAGATACCGCGGGAGCGCGCCTCACATGAGGGTGAAGTGCGCCATGGTCGTCGCCAGCGGCAGCCACGCGCGGCGCGGCCTGCCCCAGCGCGCGAGCCACACGGAGACGTCACGCCACAGCACCAGCATGAAGAAGTTCAACTCTCAGATAACGCGAATGGGACTCACATGAGGGTGAAGTACGCCATGGCCGTCACCAGCGGCAGCCACGAGCGGTGCGGCCTGCCCCAGCGTACGAGCCACACCGAGACGTCGCGCCACAGCACCAGCGTGAGGAAGAGCACGCCCGCGAGGCTGAGCGACGAGTGCCCGCTCACCCAGCTCGTGTTGGCCTGCGTGGGGCAGGTTGGTGGCGAAGCGCGCGAGTAAGTGAGGGAGTGAGTGGGTGGGTGGGTGGGTGAGGGAGTTTGGTATGTGGCGGAGAAGCGAGCGAGAGAGTGAATGCGTGGTTGAGTGAGTGAGTGAGTGAGTGATTGTGTGAGTCTGGTTGGTGGTGGAGAAAGCGAGTGAGTGAGGTGGTGAGAGCCGGCGAGGCTCAGGGACGAGTTCACGGGCCGTGAGATGAACGAACGACGCGCCATGGTCAGGAGCCATGGTTCACCCAGCTCAACTGTGCGATAGAGTACTGAACAGCTATCGCAGTCCTTTTTAAATGGCATTCCTCTACAGGTCCTTGTCAAGCCTGTAATTGAGCACATTGGGGTTTACAAATGCTTCAGAGGTATGTCAACAGGAAAGCATGAAAAGTCCGCCACGTTCGTGTTGTTTCCACCTTAGAGACGCAGATAGCGTTCAGAAGAACCCCAGCAAGTGGCGTGCAACAACAGGTCTGACAGAACAAACCGCCTGATTGCAGGCCGAACTCTGTCACACGAGCAGTGCGCGGCGCGCATCGATATCACATGGTGATGCCCATCTGCGCAGGATCCAAGTGCAGCGGCACGCGTGAGACCCTGATCGCTGAACGACCACAACGCAGCGATCATGTACTCGTACTTGATCTTCAACAATGTTTGAACTTCAACGCAGCATGCGGCGGAAGCCCCCACTCACGCTGCGCGTCGCGTCGTGGATGGAGCCCTGGTCGACCACGCTGTGTTCTCCAAAGTACCTGCGCGCGCACACACGGTGGCAGCGCAGCGGAGTGTGTGGGGCGGGGCGATGATCTCACGGCATCAGCGCTCGGCGGCAGCACGGTCGCCGCTTTTGCCGCCGACTTTCATGAGTGGCGGTGCGCGGCAATAAGGTGGCTTGCATCAGGCGGCATGGTGTGCTGCATACAAACCGGACGCAAGCGTCCAGTCGCAACAAATCACCGCGCCGCGTAGGCGCGGGCTACAGACGCAGCGCTGCTGTGCAACTCGCAAGCGCGCGTGCTGCATACACGCCAACTCTCTGTGTAAAGGCGAGCCACGACGCGGTGCGCGCACGACAACAGCCGCCTTGAAAAGCACGGCTACTACAACCTTCGAAGCTACATTGGCATACGAAATTCATCGAGTTCCAGGCTCAAGCTGCGAGATCCACACTAACATGCCGCCGGGTGATGGCTGAAGCGTCCTGCACTCACTTGAGGGCGTAGTAGTTGGGGCGCGGGCGGCCCACCAGCAGCTTGGTGAGCTCCGTCATGAGCGACGCCATGGCCAGGGACGCCAGCAGCCCGATCCACGCGTCCCAGCTGCACGAGGCGTGTCACCGCGGCGAGCATAGGTCACAGTTGAAGTTGAGCAGCTGGCGTAATTCTGTAGCGCGGGTAGAGACGGTTCTGCGTCGCTCATGCACAAAGCGAGCAGGCAGTGGTGCTGAACGCGGGCACGCTACGGAGTGCTGGTGGCTGTAGTACTAAATTGTCAAGTGGGTTCATGCGACGCCAGCAGCCCGATCCACGCGTCCCAGCTGCACGAGGCGCGTCACCGCACGCAACAACCGATTATAGGTTAGACGTTGTTTGTTTTCATGATACAGGACGATGGGAGTTGAACCCATGACCTTCTGTTCCCAAAACAGATACGCTACCAAACTACGCTACGTCCCGAATAATGGGTGGCATGAGGCAAACTTGACCGCCGAGCAAAGGTCACAGTTGAAGTTGAGCACTTCACCGGGCCAGTTCTGTCGCGTGGGCAAAGGTGATGCTGCGCCGCTCGCTCACGGGCGGAGCAGGCAGTGATGCTGACTGTGGGCGCGCTATGGAGTGCTGGCTGTTGGACTAAATCAGCACTAGGTTCATGTGATGGCTCGGATACAACGACGATTTGGTGTGTGGTGTGCAAGGTTGCCAGCTTTGCAGGAGCCTGGTACATGTATGTATGTTTCTGACAACTGCCACAAAGTGCTGGCCGGGCTTGCCCTTCTGGTTTGCACTAGGTTTAAGATTACATATAGGATTAGGGTTTGCAGTTGTCGGGAGGGTTTTTGGGACACCTGCAATCTCCGCAGGTCAGCACAAACTCCCTGGGAAATCAAGGCCTGCTTGCACAGCATGTATGCCGGCAACTTGCTGAGTGACTGCTGAGTGATGCTTTGGTCATGTCAGGCTTTGTGCACACACTTCCTGCCTTTCCTGATTTTCCGAGAAAGTGGCCTACTCGCTGAAACACGACGTGCACGGACTGTTCCAAGGCCTAGCCTGGCGACCGACGCGTGGGCGCCCAGGCAGTGCGATCGGCGTGCAAGAAGAGCACACATGCGCATGAACAAGCCTGAGCAGCTACATTTCACAAAGGGCGCGCGAGCGCTGCGGGCAACGCAAAAGGGTAGGTAGGTACAGTACTGTGCGTCAGCGCTCAGGCGCACTCGCCTGGAGAAACACACGAGCGTGTGCCAGTCCGGCTTCGAGTTGCCGTTGGCGCCGTCCGCCGCCGCCGCGGGGCGGCCGCGCCTGCCGCACAGCGACAGCGCCTTCATGAGACAGAAGTCCGACCTGCGATGCGCGGCGAAACACCAAACAGACGCAGGGTTAGAGTCAGGGTTACGGTGAGAGCCGCGCTCCGCTCCGTCGCTTGACAAGCTCGTAGACAAGCCCGCCGTCACTCGACAAGCTCTCAGACGAGCCTGGTGCCAAGAGCAGTCGCCCTGGTGCGGCAGCCGAGCTGCAGGTGCCGCGGAATGATGCATCGCGGCGACACGGGCGCGCCGCATCAGCGAGAGCGCGAGCTCTGAGCACGGTGGTGAGCGCGCGCTGTGGCATTGCGCATCGGAGCGAGACGGGGGCGCCGCATGGATGCGCTGGCGCTGACAACCGCGCATGCGCCGGGCACGCGACGCACACGAGGGAGAGAGAGCGCGCTGGAGGTTGGGCCGCGAGCGGCTCCGATCATGCGACAGCATGCGCGTCGCAACTCGCGCATCGCGGCGGCGCACGGTTGCTGCGCTCGCGCTGGGAGGGAGGCCGCTGCGGGTGGCGCTTTCGGAGTGTGGCAGCTGCACGGACGGAAGCGCTGCGGCCGTGCGCACGCTTGCAGGGCGCGGTGTCGGGGCGCTGCTGCTTCCATAGCAAGTGCAACGACCGGTGCGGGCGGTGCTGCGCGTCACGCTCACCTGCTGCCGACGAGGCATGCGCGCAGCAGCAGCGCGAGCACTGGGAATAAAATGCTGACCATCATCAGCTCCGACGTGTTGACGGCCTGGGGGGCACAGGGAAGGGGCAGCAAAGCGGGAACAGTGTGCTTCAAGCCTGCTAGTATTGTCAGTCAACTGAGTTCTCACGCAGCACACCATGCATGCCTCTCGTGCACTGCAAGGACAGCACTTTTCAGTTCGGCGTGGGCGGGAGCATGATGCACCCGCAACTGACAAACGGGAGAGGAATGGCCTGGAGCTCTGATGGAGCTCAACTCTCGTTCTGACCGAGCCGAAAGCGCGCAGTGCGCCCAGCACCAACGGAGTCAAAAAGCCACCTACAGTAGAGCATCGCGTCGGGTCTCCTTCCGCGTCGAGATTCACTCGCATCGCGCGAAGACGGTGACCGCCGCGCTTAGACACTGCGCATGCGACGTCGTCGGCGCGCGCGTGCCGGCCAGCGTGCCGCGACAGCGCCAGCACACCCCGAGCTCTTCCAACGCGCACACGATGCACGGTTGGCTGAGCCGCTAATGACGCCAACCCTGATAGCAACCCTAGGCACGCATGCGCAGCACATGTGCGCGCAGCAGTGAGCGTGCGCACGCATGCCTCGCCGCCGCGCCCTGCACCGCCAGCGCACGCTGCCGTCGTCATTGGAGCGGAGGGGACGCGCGACAGGCTCCACTGCTGCAGACAGATGCGCCGCAGCTTCGAAATTGTGCCGCGCGCAGGGGTGCCAGCAGCGCGCCTGCGCCGTACTTTAAACCTCAACTTTGTACCACAAAAGTGCATGAGAGCAGGCCTAGCACGCTGCGCAGGAATTTTCAAGCCGGGCCACGGACCGCCGCACATGGCCTTGAACCGACAGCCCCGCAGCCGGACATATTGATGAAGATGAGTGTTCTGAGCGCTTCTCGCTGGCTGTGTATGGTCATCTATTGTTGAAGTTGCACTTCGCACGGTTCAGCCATCGCCACCAGCCATGCGCGCCCTAATCACCCCCCCCCCCCCCCCCCCCCCCCGGGCATGTCTCTCGCCACTGGTCCAGCCTGCTCTCACGCACGCACCTCCCCCGGGCCGCCGCTGTTGGGGTTGGTGAGCTCCGTGCAGCAGACGCTCGTCGACGCGTCCGTGCACGTCGCCATGTCATCCTCGAAGCACTCCTCGCCGCCCAGGAAGATGGGGTAGCTCAGGTCGCTGCGGTGGCGCAGCGCGGCGCAGCTTTTCACGCGTGAGTTTGGCGGAACGTGCGCGAGAGCGCGCGACACGCGGACGGGTGCCGCTCGCAGGACTGCTTGCGAGTTCGTTGCAGCCACGGCGCAATGCGAAGCGCGCTGCTGAGCGTGCGCACTCTGGCAGCAACCAAGGCACGCGCGTCGCGGTACGCCAAACTGCGTGGCGCCGCGCGGCACAAGAGTAGCGTGTGCGATGCGGTACGGCAGTCCGCACGGAGGGCGCAACACAGCACAGACGCTGGATTCTTACCTGCTCTTGCCGATGGCGCCCTGGTCATGCAGCAGCGCGGACAACAACATGGCGGGGGGGGGAGGGGGTGATGTCAGCTACTCGCCATGAGAAGCAGCAGGGGAGATTTGGCGTCAGCACGATGGACACGGGCGAGCTGACAGATGTGGAGTTTCATGGGCAGCCATCATCAAGAGTTACCAACACCACAGAGCAGGCACTTGCGGCAGAACAGAAGCACATATTGCATTGCACTGCTCACTGAAATACGCGCAGATCTACTAGAGACTGAGGCAGATGTGCAAAACAGGCTTGCACCAGCGGGGCACTTACAGTGTCAGGGTCTATGCCAAAGGTGGATGGAGCCAGGAAGTCGAAGGGATCGATTTTTACACCAACTGCGCCCACGCAGCGGCAGCAGCAGCACCAGAAAACAATGGCAAATGTTAGTGAATATTGCTTTAACGTGCTAGCGAGTGACACGAACACTCACAAACCAACCTGGTAGCTGTTGCAAAGGCACCAACACGGCTCTCTCCTAAAACAAGAGTTGGTGCTGACACAACAGCAGCATACCCACGAGCGCCGGTGAGTCATCACGCAAGCACAACATACACCACGTGACACACGACGTTGTCAAGCGCCGCAGGGCAGGCAGACAGCACGTGAGCAAGTGCATTCTGTCCGCCAGGAGTCGCAGGCAGGAACTCACTTATGGCGGCGATGATGCCCAATATGATGTACAAGAAGATGTTGAAGCAGCGAAGCAGTACCAGGTGCGTCCTCACAACCGGCGGGGCCTTCAGGAGCTGCTGCGCACGCAATAGAGCGATGGGAAAGTCATGATCAAGGACCAAAAAAAAACTGATGATGGGGAGCCAGATAAACAATGGTGGCGATGGCAGAGGATGGTGGTTTACCTCATGATCTGTCTCGGTATCGCCAT
Organism: Tribonema minus; assembly: GCA_017506865.1. Classification (NCBI taxonomy): domain Eukaryota; class Xanthophyceae; order Tribonematales; family Tribonemataceae; genus Tribonema; species Tribonema minus. Next base: position 6,387 of record JAFCMP010000401.1, read on the forward strand.
TCATGATTAAGCCCCAGGCTGCCGTCGCCGCTGCTGGAGCTCTGTGGAGCTGCGTACCCCAACTGGCAGGCTGAGAAGGTTCCCAACTTCGGAAGCTAACGGATTTTAAGTTCTTTTTTTTCGCGCTTCTCTGTTCCTAAACCGAAGCCAGGTACTGCAGCGGGAGTGCGCAAACCCATCACACCTGCCAGTGGCCAGTCGCAGCCAGCAATGACCTAAAGGCGTCAGCCTCTAGCTTGGAAGCTTGCGACTTCAAACTTTCAACAGTCTGGATATGCAAGCAGCGGAGGAGCAGCTGCGTCTGCTGTACGAAACTCATGACTTCTTCTTCTCAAAAGATCCTCAGGAGAAGCGGGGCATGCTGGAGCAGCAAGCCGCCTCGGTCATGTCAGCATTAGAAGAAGCACCTGAGGCAGAGACAGGGGAGCAGAGAGCGCAGCAGCTGTACATACGAGGCCGGGCTCAGGATGTGTATAGTGAGTACAGCAAAGCAGCTGAGGACGCTCTGAGCAGGGCAGTAAAGCTGCAGCCCGACAATCCCGCCATGCTGGATGCCCTGGGCCACTGCCTGTGGAAGAAGCCGGACTGGGCAGCCGCGCAGAGATGCTTCCTGGCCTCCAACGAGGCGCACGAAAACGCGAGCGCGCTGCGGCACCTGTCCATGCTGCTGCGGCAGGTGCCTGCAGCCTCCGACGCCCAAAAACTACCAAATCTGAGGGAGAGTTTGGCGCGCGCAAAGCAGGCGGTGAAGCTGGGTGTTGCCGACCCCGAGTCCTGGTACAATCTGGGCAACGCGTATGTGGCGCTGTACTTTGGCGCGAGCAGAGCGGCGGCGGATCTGGCGGCGGCGCTGCAGGCGTACGCGCGTGCGGAGGCGAACGGCGGCGAGCACATGCCGGATCTGCACTTCAACAGGTGACGCGCGTAATTGCGTGTGCCATGGTGGCATGAGATGCTGCGCGGATTGTTGTGGAATAGCTGTGGTATTCGTACCAGGTGCACGGCACGCACAGTGTGCTTGCAGTGACGTCTGCCATTGCTGCGCCGGCGCGCTGCGTGTGGTGACCTCATCCAAGTGGTCTCACAGTTCTTGGACTCAGCAGTTTGGGTGGCTCACGCATGCACGTTTGGGAAGCAGGGATCTTGATGCGTTGGAGTTGTGATATACGTGGCGTACTGTTGACTCAAAGCTCTTTGCGGTGCCTCACATTCATCTGGTCAGGAAGCAGGGCCTGCGCACACTGTCACGAGCACAGCTGTCTCAAATTCCCACACCTGATGATTTCCCACCGGTGTCTGCGGGAATGCACCTTTCCAGGGACATGCTGAATGGATTGTTGTGCGGACACTCTGTGGTCAAACTCAGAGTTGGTGAGTTGTTGCTGAAGCTCCACTGCAAGGTGCTGGCGCAATCCATGCCATGTTGAAGCCTGCACAAGTGAGCATTTGCCGCGGACCAGACCGTGACGGCAGGGGTGGACGTTTTGAGTCCGTTTCAAGATGCATGGCCACAGCACGGCACAGCACCCGATGGCTGGTCACCGCTGCTGCCACATGCCCCCCTACACAAGTACTCCTCATCCGTACTTGTGTTGTCACTTCAGAAGCACTGGCATTGTCATCTGAGCTTCCGAGAGCTGCCTGCTTGCGCTACTTACTTGCCATCAATGCACACACACAAAACCAACCAGTTGTCCAGAACGCCCCCCCCCCTTTCTCCCGCCCCCTACCCCCTTCTGAGCGCATGCATATACCAGCAGTGGTCCAGCACACGCACAGACACACAGATACTCATACCCATGCCACCGCCCTGCCGCGCAGAGCGCGCGTGCTGCAGTACCAGCAGGACTGCGCCGCCGCGGTTGCCGCCTACCGCCGCGCCGTTGACGCCGACCCCGGCATGCCTGCGGAGGAGGCGATTCAGGACCTGCAGCGCGCGGTGGCGCGCCGCGCCGCCCTCGTGGCGCGCGCCGGCGGCATCAAGCAGAAGCGGCTCGCGCGCGCCGCCGCGGAGGCGGGCGCCGCCGCCGCCGCCGCCGCCGCCGCCGCCGCCGCTGCCGCTGCCGCACCCGTCTTCAAGTGCGTTGGGTCGCTCAGGGAGGGGGGAGGGGGGAGGGAGGCGGGGCTCAACGCGGGTTGCGCGCTCGCGCTGCGCGTCCTCATGCCGCTGGGCGGCCCGTCGCCGCCGGAGCACTTCCTCGCGGTGGACGGCGAGGGCGCGTGCGTGGCGCTGGCGGCGTACGGCGTCAGCCGCGGCGCGTGCGAGCGGCTGGCGGCGGGCACGGCGGTGGTCGTCGTGACGGCGCCGCGGCTGCGCACCATAGACTGCGGCGCAGGGGATGCAGGCGGGGGAAGGAGCGGCGGCGGGGGTGAGGGGGGGGCGGGGGCTACCGATGTATTCTCGTGCCTGACCCGGCGGCGATGACACTGGACGGCGCGCCGGTAGAGCAGGCTTTCGCGACCGTGACACTCAGCCACTTTGACAAATAGCACCCCCCCTTGTACAGTGCGCTGTGCACCTGATGAGCTTGTTGTGCCTGCAGGCAGGCCCAGGGCAGAGTGTGTGTGCCAGCCCACCTGAGCAGTGAGAGATTGAGTGATCCATGGCATTGAAGGCTGCCTGCTGCACTCACATGGTGCACGTAATTCAATGATAGTGTGGTTCATGGAGTGATTTTAATTCATTTTTTTTTCATTCGCTGCATGTGTAACGGGCGGGCGCGCGGCGCGACAGTTGGCGCCGGCGACTTCGCGCGGCAGCACTACGTGGTGGGTGGGTACTGGACAGTACCTGATTTCGTAAACAGGCATCTTACTGGTGCATGTTGCACCACTGAAACAAAAGGAAAAGAGAGTGCGAAGTGGCGTCCGTGGACTTGAAGGTACATTCACGAAAGCACCAGGCTAGCAGCTATGGCAAGCAGGCGAAGGGATGAGTACTACGATGACGACGAGGATGACGAGGGGGGGCGTAGCAGGGGATCATACAGCGGCAGCGGGAGTGCAAGCGGCAGCTATGACAGCAGGGACCATGAGAGTCGACGCTCTCGCTCTCGCTCACCCTCGCCCGTCTCTGCACGGGACAGGGCGGAGGAGGACGACCACGATCATTATGAGAGTGTCCTCAGGCATGCCAAGTTTCTAGGCATAGATCCCGTTGAGGACAAGGTGAGCTCAAATCAATCAAAACTGTGCTACTAAGGCACCCTTGGGGGGCCAGCAATCGCCATGACATGTGTTTTGGCGTCCACCTCGTTACTGCAGCACACTTCTTACACAAAGAGTGGTTACTGTCCGCTGCCCTCCTTCACGGCGTGTCATCTGCTGCCTGCCCGCGTCAACAGTTGATCACGCAATGGCCAGGCGCTGTTGACCCCTGCCTGCGCCGAGCGCCGACCCTGTGCATGTTTCACCTGCGCATGGTTACCTTCGCGCCAGCTCACGCCACCGCACATTGCCGCCCCAAACTCAGGAGTACCTCTGGCTAGCGGCGGAAGCCCTGGATGCGGACCTGCCGGAGGGCTGGGTGAGCGGCGAGGGGGAGGGGGAGTATGAGGGGCTGCTGTTCTACTTCAACGAGGCCACGGAGACCAGCACGTGAGTGTGCCGAGTGGAGTCGAGTCGTCTTGCTAGAAGTTTGCAATTGAGAAGGAGAGGCATCATGCGAAGTACAGCAAACGACCGGTCCTCAGCGCGCATGGAAGCTGCAAACGCGGCGCATGTCATCAAGATCATGCGGCAGAAGCCACAGCGCACCAACTCAACAAGAAGCTATACCGTCCCCATTCCATTCACCCGCTGCACAGGTGGGAGCACCCACTTGACCAGCACTACAAAAAGGTATTTGCAGACCACAAGAAGGCGGGCACGGGCCGCAAGCCGTGGCCCGCGTCGCCGCAGCGCGGCGCAGCCGCCGCCGCCGGCCGGCAGCGCAGCGGCAGCGGCGGCGAGCGCTCGCTGTCGTCGCGGCGCAGCGGCAGCCGCAGCCATGGCGCGAGCAGCAGGCGCGGCAGGTCGCCTTCGCCCGACGACGCCGACAGCCGCCGCGGCGGCAGCGCGCAGAAGCAGCGCGGAGGCGGAGGCGGAGGTGGCAGCAGCGGACGCGGCGGCGGCGGCGGCGGCGGCGGCCGCGGCGTGGACCTGCAGGAACTCGACCTGAGCGATGAGGAGGAGGACGAGGACTGGGACGAGCCTTCGCCGCGTTCGCCGCCGCTGCGCAGCACCGGCGGCGGCAGCGGCGGCGGCGGCGGCGGCAGCGCCAACGGCGATGACCGCAGTCACCGAGCTTCCGAGAAGGCCAGCGCCGCAGATGACGACGACTGGGATGAGCCGACGCCGCGAGACGGCAACAACGGCGACACCGGCGTGAAGACCCTTGTTAATGATGGTGGCGGCGGCGGAGCGAGCAATGGCATCAGCACCGCTGTGCGGAGAGAGTCTGACCCACAGGCACGGCGCGGCAGTGTGGCGGTGACGGCCGTCGGGCCGGCGGCGGCGCGGCTGTCCGGCGCGAGCGGCACGCTGCAGGCGAAGCCGGCCTCCGCCGCTGCCGCTGCCGCCGCGACCACGCGCGGCGAGGACGACATCGTGGGCCTGCGCGCAGACGGCGGCAGCGACTGGGGCAGCCCCACGCGCAGCGCGCAGGGCGCGCCGCGCAGCAGCGACGGCGCCGCGACGTCGCCGCAGCAGCAGCGGCAGGCGGCAGCGGATGGCAAGCTGCAAGAGCGTGTGGCGGAGCTGGCGGAGGAGCTCGCGGCGCGCGCGCGGCAGCTGGAGGCGGCGCGCGCGGACGGCGCTGCGGCGGCGGCGGCGGCGCAGCGGGCGGCGTCGGAGCTGGAGGACGAGCGCGCGCTCTCGCGGCGGCACGCCGCGGAGGCGGCGAGCGCGCTGGAGAGGGCGCTGGCGCGCGCCGCCGAGGAGAGGGAGGCGGCGACGCGCAGCGCGAGCGCGGACGCGGAGCGGCACCGCTCCACGGCGGAAGATGCTCAGGTGGGCGCTCCGCCGCCGCTGCCGCGCCGCTGCGCTGCCGCGCGGGCGATCGCTGCGCCTCAGCGCGAGCCTCGCATGTGCGCGTCATCAGCCGTGTGCTGGTGCTCGAACCGTCCACCACGCGCTCAGCCTGTTTCTTGCCGCCTGCCGCCGAGCGCTCTCGCGCGCACGGCGGACCAGGCGTGGACTGTGTACTTTTGCAAGCCCCTGGGGGGGAAGCCGGCAGCGCGCGACATCACACCTCGTGCTGACGGGCAGCCGGGCGGCCGACGAGGGTTAGGCACAGCTGCGGCAGAGGCGAGAGCTGGCAGGCAGAGTTTGACGCAACATCATTGCCGAGCGCTGCCATGAGTTGTGCACCCCGTCCTCAGTGCTCACCGCGGTTCTCCGCTCGCGCTGCAGGGGGAGGCGCGAGCGCTGCGGTCGCGCGTGGCCGCGCTGGAGACGCAGCTCGCGGCGGCGACGGCGGCAGCGGCGGAGGCGGCGGCGGCGGCGCCGACGCGCAGCGCAGCTGAGCAGCGGCTGCGCAGCGAGCTGGCGGAGCGCGAGGTGCGTGCGCGCGTGCGTGCGCTGGCAGCATCGGTGTCATGCTACGCCTGTGAGTCCACCGGTGATGTGCATAGTCAGCGCCGACACGTACGCTCAGCTTGCATGCGTTGTCCGGAGCGGCTGCTGAGCTCGGTTTACTTGCAAGTACAATTCGAGATCTGGCATATTCTGCAATGAACCCAATGTGGTGCTATTGACGGACAGTGCCGGGCAGCTGGACATTACGAACCAGTGACCCCGATCGAGAAGTGAGTCTCCGCAGTGGTATGGCCGTCGTCGATCGGCTGCTCGCGGCCAAAAGCTGCAGTCAACTACTCGCCGCAGCAAACTGCGAGATTAGGGGTCTGGCGGCAGTTCACGGTGCCGCACGCCTCGCTCGCGAACACGATAACAGCAGGCTCTGCAGCGCCGCGCCGCAGCTGCAGCAGCGCCGCCCCGGCGCGCCCCCGCCGCGGCGCGCATCGACCGGTCACATCTCACGGCGCGCCGCCATGCGCACGACGCGATACATCCGCTGCTGCCCCTGCCGCTGCCGCCGCGCCGCAGAGCGAGCTGGAGCTGCTGGCGGGCGAGCTCAAGGCGCTGCGCGCGCGGCACAGCGAGGCAGTCGCCGAGCTCGCGGCGGCGCGGGAGGATGCGGCGGGCGCCAGGGCGGCGGCGGCGGCTGCGGCGGCGGCTGCGGCGGCGGCGCTGGACGCCACGCGCGGCGAGCGGGCGGCGGCGGAGGCGGAGGTCGCGGCGCTGAAGCGCGAGCAGGAGCGCGCGCGGCTCAGCGGCAGCAGCGGCGACGAGACGGTATGTCTGTACGCCACTGCTGTCTGTGGATACATACCCCTGCTTCTCAAGGGTGTTGTTTGTGCGCGGCGCGGCGTGGCGCACTGTGTGAGACCGCAACCACCATGATCATGGCAGTGCTTGGAAAGGCGTGCGTGTGCAGCTGACGCAGCGTCGTCGCGGGGAGCGCGGCGCCGGCGCGTGTGGAGCGCTCGGCAGTTGACATGTGTGGCGGCGCAGGCAGACAGCGCCGCGGCCCGCGGGTGACCGGAGAGGAAACGCGCGCCCCACATGCGGCGCGGGCTGTCGTCGCGCCATGTGACTGCAGCGCCCATGAGTTGAGTCACGGCGTCAAAACATCGCGCCTATGCTCCTGAGCGTGTGCCTGGTGCACCGATCGCGCCGCACGAGGCGAAGGCACGCGTCAGCACGCAGCGACTCACACCGCGCGTCATCGCCTTGCGCGAGGCGCAGCGCGGTCAGTCACTCAGGCGCGCGCCGCGCCGCGCCCCCGCCCCGTCCTCCCGCGCCGGGCGCGCAGGCGATGCTGCTGCAGGCGCAGCTGGAGGCGGCGCGCGCGCAGCACGAGGCGCAGGTTGCGGCGCTGCGGCGGCGCTGCGCGGAGCTCGACGCCGCCAACGGCGCGATCCGGCGCGAGCTGGCGGACATCGACGCGGCCGGCGCCGCGCGCGCGCGCGACCTGCAGTCCGCGCGCGAGGCAGCGGAGCATGAGTCGCGCCGCGCCGCGGAGCGGGTGCGTGCACGCGTGCGCGCGCCGTGCCGCGTTGCACGGATCTGTCGCCACAAATGATCGCTTGTTAGCTGCGATTGAGTCGCTTTTGTCGGCTGAGAGCTGCAGGTCGTTTCGCCCCGGTTTCGCCGACGCACGCGGCGCGCTTGCCGTGCGGCGCTGCCGCTGCGCGGGCGACGCAAGCAGCAGAGCCATCATGGCGGGACCGGGTGGCGGTACGTCGCACACGTCAGACGGGGCCGCCCGTATGTCGCGCCACGCACGGCGCATTCCGCGACATTCCGGCTCGTCGCATGTAATCGCTCGCTCGCCTGCGAACGCGGTGAAACGCGTCTAAGCACCTAGCACAGAGCTCGCCTGACGCTGCCGCGGCGGTGTCCGTCGTCCTGTGCGCAGGCGTCGCAGGCGGAGGCGCGGCGGCAGAAGGAGGCGGAGCGCGCGCAGCGGCTGCAGGAGGCGCTGGACGAGGCCCAGGCGGCGCTCGCGGAGCAGCAGGCGCAGGTGGCGCGCCTCAACGGCGCCACGGACGCCAGCGCCGCGCCGCTGCGGCGCCGCAAGGTGCGTACCGCGGCGCACTCAATGCCATGCGCTGCGGCGCGCACAATCGCGCATGCACTCCCGTGCGCTGTCCACACGCATAAGATTGGCTGCATCAGTGGCACGCGGCGCGGCGGCACATGCGGCACGCGTTCAGCGCTGCACGTGCTCCCTGGCGCGTTGTGAGGCAGCAAGAGTGCTGCATTGGTCGCACGGCGCCGTACGCGGCATTTGAAAGAGGCGCCCGTGGCGGCAGCTGCGGCGGCGGCAGCGGCGTGGAACGCTCCGCCCACTGCTGCTGCTGTCACCATGTGCTATGCACGGCACACGCCCGCATACCTGCAGCAGACTTGCTGACACTGCTTCACAGCGTTCACTGCGTGACCCCCGCATGTGTTCGCGCCCCCCTGCCCGCGGCTCGGCAGGCGGAGCTGGAGGATGCGCTGGAGGCGGCGCAGGGCGCGCTGCGCAGCGCAGAGGAGCGCGCGGAGCGTGAGCGCGTGGACCACAAGGCGGCGCTCGCCGCGCTGCAGCGCGAGGTCGCCAGCAAGGTGCACGGGCTGCTTGCTGCGCGCGGCGCCGCCGCCTTGAGAGCGTGATAGCTTCTGGCGTTTCAGAGCGTGGTTGAAGTGCCTTGAAGTACTTGCGTACTGACGCCTACCCAATGCGATGCGCGGCGCCGCGGCGTAGGGCCGCCGGCGGGACTACGAACCGCGCGCGCGTTTGCGGGGCTTTTGCAGCGGCCACCCCGCGGTGGGCTGGATTTTGATTGGGTCAAGGTTAGCTGAACACCACGCGCCAACGAATCTGGCAACTGCGCGCCAGGGAATGATACTGCCGAGTCTATGGAAGCCGCTTCTTACTGCTGATGGTGTTTGGTTACGTGAGTGGGATTGGCAGCAGTGTCACGTGAGCAGGCATGGCGGCGACTGGACGTGAGTGAGGATGCCATGATTCAAACCCCCGCTCTTTGTTGCATGGAATAGACATTGGCGCGCAATGTCGATACTGTGCGCTGATCGCCGGCCGATCACAGACATGTATCCACAGTAGACTGAAGTATGCATACTGTACTCAGCAGCGCAATTGTGATTTGTTGATACAGATTGCAGCATGCAGCACGCATACTTCAAGTATGTACAACTTCCAAATGTAGTTTGGCCTGACTGCCAGCGTTCGCACTGCAAAGGACACAGTTCACATCTGAAGGACATCAACAGCTCTCGCTGCGCCCTTGCTAACACGGAAGCGCGCGCGCGCGTGCTGCGGCAGGTGCCGGAGCTCGCGGAGGCCGCCGCGAAGCGCTCCGAGGAGCAGTGGCGGCGCGCCAGCGAGGCGGAGGCGCGCGCGCTGCGGCAGGAGTGCGACCAGCGCGTGCAGCAGTACATCGACGAGGTCAGACGGAGCGATATGCGGTCAGAGCGCTGCTGCTGCTGCTGCTGCTGCTGCTGCTGCTGCTGCTGCTGCTGGGTGTTGCGCAGCTGCAGTGCGCGCCGCGGCGCCGGCGCCGTCACGCAGCACGCGCAGCAATGTCTATCCGCTCGCGCTGTGTGGTTGCGCGGCATGGCGTTTGCGAAGTGAGCTTCTGGTCTGCGCGCAGTAGCAGCGCCAGGTCATCGTGTGCGCGCGCACGTGTGGTTTGACCGGAAGCGTCAGTGCAATCACAGGACTGTGCACGACTGCACCAGCTGGTGCGTGCGCATTCGTAACCTGAGTCACCTCCTGGTCCGCCGTCACGCCAGGTGCTTTGTAATTACACATTCCTCGCCAGGTGCTTTGTAATTACACATTCCTCAGATGTCAAATATACGTATGGCGCTGATTCCTGACAAGCACACACATATATTCACACGAGCACTCACATGGCACTGCACGCGAGCGATGCGCGTGCTGCCACGGCCGGCGCTCAAATGCGCACCCTCGCCGCCCGGCACGCCTCATGAATCGGACACTTGCCTGCTGCGCGTTGCCCAATGCGCAGATCGTGACTCTCAAGACCGCGCTGGTGGAAGCGGAGTCAAAACGCCACGGCGACGCCACCTCCGAACGCTCGCAGGCGGCGCGCCTCGAGAGCGAAAACGCGTCGCTCAGGGCAGAGCTCGACGCGCTCCGCGGCGGCGGCGGCGGCGCACTGCGCATGCCGCCGCCGCCGCAGCAGCAGCACCAGCACTACCAGCACTACGCGCAGCTCTCGCCGCCGCCGCCGCAGCAGCAGTGGTGGCAGCAGCAGCAGCAGCAGCAGCAGGTGCACTTCGTTGCAGCGCCCAACAGCGACGGCGGCGTGTTCGACCCGGCGCGCCACGACTCCGCGATGGCCGCGGTGCACGCGCAGATAATGGTGGCGCAGGCGCAGACGCGCGAGCTCGTGCAGCAGATCTCTGCGGCGCACAACGGCGGCGGCGCTGCCGCCGCCGCTGCCGCCGCCGCCGCGACGACGCCGTTCGCCACGCCGCCTAGCGCGCCCCGGGCGTCCGCCGCCGCAGCGCGCCGATCGCCGCCGCCGCCGCCGCCGCAGCCGTCTTTCGATCCCGACCTCGCAGACGACTCCGCGGATGATGCTCAGAAGCACGTCGACTGGCTGGTGCACGGGGTGAGCTCCCCTTCAAGGGGGGCGTACAGCCCATACCGCAGCCCCGCGCACGGCACGGAAGGCGGCTTCCGCAGCGGCGCGCGGCACCAGGGCGGCAGCACCGCCATGGGCATCGCCGCCGCGGCCGCTGCTGCCGCCGCCGCCGCTGCGCTGTCTATGGAGCCGCCAGATGTGGACGGCGGCAGCAGCGGCGGCGGCGGCAGGCGGCACCACGGAGGCGGCGGCGCGTCGGTCAACGGCAGCGCGCGCAGCATCGTGCTCGAGCAGCAGCACGACCGCGACAGGAGCAGCCTGCTGCTGTTCAGCCCGAACGTGTCGGCCATCTCGCACGCCGGAATGGACTACTCCGCCAGCGGCGACGTGTTTGACGTAACCAGTGACGGCGCGTTCCACACGGGCTACTGGAAGCGCAAGTACTGGGCGACGCCGCGCAGCGCGCCGCGCATAGGCTGATTTAAGTGTATTTTCAGTGTTGCTGTGGTCACGTGTGCTCTTTGGCACTGCATGCTGTGAGTTATTCTGCTGATGCTGTCGTGTGCTGCTGCTCCGACTAGTTTGCTGGAGGGTGTTGGTCAACGCGGTACAGTGGCGCGGTTGAAAAAGAAAGCTTGGGTGGTCAACGGTTGAAGATGCGTTACATGGTGAATTTGAATTACAGGCGTGGAGGCATACAGTTGCCACCCTTCCACGTCAAAAGGGAGGCGCTGCATGCAACGCTCTGAACTTCAACTTCAACGTCGCAGCGTGCGACAAATCTTTGTTCTGATCAATTGCAAATTGCCTTCAGCGTGTTCTAATCAGCGTACAGTGTGCCGTCGACCAGGCAGATGGCGGCGAAATTGGGCCTACAAGCAGGAGCTCCAGACGCTGGCACCGGAATGGCGAAGGTCTCCTTTCGTGGCAAGATCGTGGAGGTCGTCAAAGGAGAGCTTCTGAGAACCGCCTTGATGCGACGAGAGCTTACTCCTCACGATGGTGTTTCTAAGGTAATGTGTACGACAACCGGCAGAGGTCGGCGACCCATGCACGAAGACATCGACTCTGATGAATGTCATCGCTGCTCGTCACAGGTCTTCAACTGCAGGGGCCTTTCGGCCTGTGGCACCTGCGCCGTGCACATCACCAAGGGCAAGGTGTACCCAGGTACTGGGAACATCGGATTATTGCTTCCAACGCTCCGTGCAACCGCAGCTGTTCGGTTCGCGCTGTAGCTAATGGTACGAGCAAAATGAGGCATAGCACAAACGGTGTGTTGCCTGCGACGTACTGCGGTGTGCCTGGTGATATCAGCGAACCCCACGTTGTCCCTGGCAGTATGCCACACACATGACATCTACAATGCGCTCCCACAGGCAGGTGCTCCAAAGGACTGTTGCTGTCAAAGCTGCTCACACGATTTGCAGCCACTGCAGAGGACACGATGCCAGCCAAAGTAGGCAGCGTCAAAGCTGCCCCTGTTCAGCATCTTTCGTTCCAACTCACACTGTGCTCACGATGTGGTGTCTCAAAACAACAGCTAGGACAATTCTCAATTTGCCCAGTCCAGCATCGTTCATTTACCTGACACTGTGTTCACAGTGTGCCGGTCTCAAATCAACAGCTAGTCATCTTGAGCCAGCATGATATATTCACGTGTCGACTTTGAAATTGAACTCAGTGCCTTCATCATGACAGGACCAATCGCTGTACTCTACACCCTCGATACGGCATGCTTTGTTCAGTGCGTAATCATACTTGCACACGGCAGTGCCTTGGGTGGAAGGAGCATTGCCACAGGCCGATGCGGAACATGATGTGAGGTGACCAATCACCTTGACGTCTGCTCGCGTCGAGCGTGCAGAGCCGCTCTGGCAGTTCCGCTCACAGCGCTCGTCAACCGCCTCAACCTGCAGGCTGGGTCTGAAGGCCCAGATCAGCACACATGTCCCCCGACAGACTCCATTCACTCGCGGCCCCCTGCGCCGATGCGCTCATGCTCTCTGCCTTTCACAGCGCCATCACGTTTCGGACCATGTTCGTGCTCACCCGATCCCTTGCCGGCGTCGTGCCCCCCCCCCCTGCAGAGACGTGGAACATCCACGAGCAGCTACGGCTGCGCCTGCCGCCGTTCACGTGCACCGCGAACCGCGATGATCTGCGACTTGCGTGCCAAGTCGAAGTCGTCGAGGACATTGAGGTCCTCAAGTGTGACGGCCTGTGGGGCCAGGGCACGGCGCCCAGTCGCGAGCCCGCCGAGGATTTCAAGGCGTACCTGGGAGAGGGGGAGTTTCTGCTGGACATGGCGCAGAGCGGTTTCAGGCGCCCGAATCCCAGGGTCACGCTGCACAAGCGAGCCGAGGGCGCCGCGGGTGACGCCGCTGACAAGCGCGACTGATGCGTCACTCCTGCGTTTGTTCAGAGTTCTACTTAGACCTGATACAATGAGGGTCAGACACCAGAACTGCGTGTAATGATTGCAGCATTTACTGGTGGAGCGGCGGGCACGCACAGTGGCTTCTGATGCGCGGCTTCCGGGGTGCCGCAGCAGGCGCTGCAAGTGCGGGAGGCTGCCTGAGTAACGGCGGGGACCGGGAGAGTGGCGCTCGTGCTTTCTGAAATGCCACCTGAGGTACACACAGAAGCGCGTATGCATGTAACCTCGAGCTACCTCAGCATCTTGGTTTAAATGAGCCAGGAGTTGACGGCAGTGCAGAGATTCAGGCATTGACCCTCGCCCTGCATGGTAGTAGCGGGGGATAGCTGATGCTGAATCATTGATGCACATATTTTCTGATCACCTGTACAGAATATATGGAACGCACATGTGCTAGCTGACTTCGGAAATATGCTACCTGTACGGACATGCAGGCGAGAACACTTGGCTGGAGCTCTGCAGTTTGAAATGACCAGCTTCAATGGATTGCGTGATAAAGTTTACACAATATCTCACTTTCTTTGCTTCATTACTCAGCTAGAGTTGTTGTTCCACCTATGATGGCGGCAGCTTAAGGAGTCCTTCATCGATGCGTACTAGGATGATGTCAACTCGAGTCACGTGGTACCAGTTTAGATCCACCGTGTACACGCGTCTCAGCGTTGCTGATAGTGCCATGGTTGCCTTCCATTTCCTCACATTGTGTGTGCGTTCTCAACGCCGAGGATGCCTGCATGCATTCGCGAGGGTACTGTCATAGTGCAACAAGTTCATGCAGCTGCATGCAAATGACATGGCATCACTATCACCACACTGGAAGGCATTGCAGCAATTCTCGCCAATGCTCTGTGGCCTCCCAGCTACTGTGTATATCATTTTAAGGCCATGTCAACTACAGGACCAGTGCGCAATCTGCTTCCTGTCGATGCCTCGTGGCCACCGGTGCAGCAATAGTAATTGGTGACTTGGCCAGAGCGGCGTGCCTGTAGTGCGCTCGCACCTGACGCATGAACACAAGGCAACTTTCGTTCGTCGCTTGCACTGTCACGGGGTTCGGGTGGACTCAGAGGCAGCCGCTCTGCAACGCACTTGAACGCTGCCCAATACACGTGCCTCATCATCAAATTCCCCACAACCACAGTCAGGCGTCTTGGCAGTCACACTTTGCTGGTGCGTGTTCCGCTGAATTAATCTCGTCTCGCTGCACGCGTTGCTCTGGTTCAATCACCGGGTAACGCACTTCGTGTTGTTGCGCTCCCGCTTAAGCGCCAACATTCATCGCAACCACAACTTCAAGTTCAACTGTGGAGCGGTGAACATAAAGCAGGTGACGGTGCTGCCACACGCCGCCTCGGTGTGCAGGGTCCAATCGAGGCATTCTTAAAACGAGCCTGCTTGCCACACGAGTGTTGGCAGCACGCACAGGTGGTGAGTCTTCTCAAGCCTGCCTGGAAAGAACCTCCCATCCCAGATCTCTGCAAACGCAAGCTGCTGCAGATGGACATCGACGCCTTCAACAGCTACCTGCAGAACTATCCTGTTTATGAGGGCGACCTGGCTCGGTCTCGGCGCGACACGCGCGTGCCCCCTGGCACCATAGTCGTCCGCTCTGGCTCCACCATCCATCTACGTCAGGGCAATGGCCTGCACCACGGAGGCAAGGGGGCCCACTCCAGCTTCAAGACAGGACCGGGAATCTACGACCCACTGTGTTACAAGTTCCCTGAGCCGCCCAAGGTGGTGGTGCAGGGCCCCGCCACAGCTCTGCAGGTGCTTGAGGCTTTTACCGAGGCCGTCAGGTGGGAGTGCGCCCGAATTCGGTACCTCGGAAAGCTGCTGAGATCGGGCGGCTTTCCCGCCGACCAAGCTCAGAAGTACATCCCTGCCGCCACTGGGATACACAGCGAGGCATGGCGCACTGCTCCGGTGCTGGACCTGCAGCCCGATCCCCTGGCCGACCCCGACTCCGCCGCCGCCAGGAGCGCCCTGCAGGAGCGGGATGAGCACGGACTGGATGGCGGGGCCACCGCCCTGGACCGCTTCGAGCGTGTGACCGGTGGCGACGCCGCTGAGGAGCACGAGGAGTACGAGGCGAAGTGGTCGGAGCCTTTTGCCTGAGAGACCAGCTTGATGAGCAAATGCCACTGCGTCGACATCAGCGGGTAGTGTGTCGACCACTCCGCTAGCAATCGGCACGTACGCACAGGCAGGGCATGGCGCGTCGCGGGCACCGCGCAAGTGGAGTCAGGCGGAGAGCCAGCGGCCGCCGCTGGCAACGATGCGCAGGGGACGGAGAATACTGTATTTAACGGCAGTCAGGACCACTTCAGACAGCAGAGCTGTGCCGGACGCTTCACAAAGTTGTATGAGAGCTCATCTACATTGTGTACCTCACACCCAGCTTAGTGACGCTGGCATGGAGAGGTGCGTCTCATGCGCTGGGTGAGGACAGATCGGCCTGTGCGCATTGCCACACCAATGGATCGCGCATGGAGCTGAGCTCGAGCATCCTTCATACACCATGCTGATGCACATGTAGATGTCGTTGCATTGCATACAGACACATGTAGTGTTATGACTTCAGCTGTTGTGAAGAGGAGCACTAGGACTGCCGTGCCTTCTATGTGCAGTGGTGACACGGGCAAGCGCTCAGTCCTTAATGAAACTTCAATCTTCACTTAATGATGGATCCTGGCGATGCAACTTCAGCTGATTGCTTGCATTTGACTGCATGTACTGCAAAAGTGGTGCAGCATGGGTGCGCTCTTCAAGCTGCACATGTTATGAATCTCGCTGAGGGCGCGCAGAAGCCCAGTTGCGTACTTAGTCTGATACGTGCAGACATGGATGCAAAGGCAAGGGCTCAACACGGAAGGTTGGTGCATGTGAAGTTTTCCAGGAAGTTCTCGGGAGACACAGTGGATGATGCAATGTGCACCCCTAGCAAAGCCACTGCAGCGCCGCATCACACTGGCAGTACAACTACTTGGCAGTATGGTGACACAGCAACAAAACATCTACGCTCACGGCTCTGAGTTATCATCACCGTCATGTTGCCTTTATTTCAACTGCCCCCAGGCTCTCGGCGCCAACCAGTAACCTCACCGCCAGTGCTTGAAATGCTTCAACCGCATTGAGAAGTGCAAGCGGCAACGGCGGTGGTGACGCGGGTGGCGGCGCCACGTGTGCCCCTCACTCTTTGTCGCGCCGTCTACGCAGCTACCTCCTCATCACCTACAACTAGAACAAGCCACCACTATCCCTTATCATTTAATGATAAGCTTGCGCGCAAACACAGCGGCAGCCGCGGCAGCAGCAGCGTGAGCGGCGGCGTAATCTGGCTGGGTCTTGACGTCCCTGTGTGCCTTGACGCTGCTAGCCTTGCAGCCGCTGCGTCGCCTACCAGCAACTGCAGCTTCCTCTCGCTGCTGTCACTTGTGGAGCGTTGCTGTGACTGCGTCGTACACAGACGGCAAGTGCTCGGGGGCGCGTTGTTGACCGCGCCACCTCAGGCTCCAGCTCCAGGGCAAACTCCATCGCATCCTGGGTCCCCCCTTTCTTGACCCCGCCGAGAGCCCGTCTCCACATCAGCTTCCGAGTACGGCACGCATAAATATGGCAACGCCACCTCCAAAGCTCACTCGCCCTCCAGCCAAGCCATGGGTGGCGACGGCGCGCAGAGCCACTGGCGCGAGTGCTGCCGCTGCGTGGGGGGAAGGGGGGGGGGGGGGGGGGAGGGACAGGGGTTAGCAGGGACAAACGAGGGGGGACGGAGGGCGAGAAAGAAAGGACCCTGAGGATCGGCAGTGGGGTATTGAGGCCATCACAGCAGCTCCGCTGCTGTCTCGCAAGCGCTGCAGAGAGTCCTAAGTCAGCCGAAGGGATCAATGCTTCCTTCTTTCAGTTCAGTTGGCATACAGAAGTCCCTCCTAGCGAAGGTGATGGCTGCAGGGATACGCACCGGATTCATAGCGTACCATAGCAACTGAAGAGGCATCCATGCGACCATGGGCCACCGCAGCACCATCACCTATAGCTAGCCTAAGGGATTGACGCTTCCTCATTTGTGTTCAGTTGGCATAGAAGTACATAATCCCCTCCTAGCAAAGGTCATGGCTGCAGGGATACGCACCGGATTCATAGCGTACCATAGCAACTGAAAAGGCATCCATGCGACCATGGGCCACCGCAGCACCATCACCTATAGCTAGCCTAAGGGATTGACACTTCCTCATTTGTGTTCAGTTGGCATAGAAGTACATGATTCCCTCCTAGCAAAGGTCATGGCTGCAGGGATACGCACCGGATTCATAGCGTACCATAGCAACTGAAGAGGCATCCATGCGACCATGGGCCACCGCAGCACCATCACCTATAGCTAGCCTAAGGGATTGCTTCCTCATTTGTGTTCAGTTGGCATAGAAGTACATAATTCCCTCCTAGCAAAGGTCATGGCTGCAGGGATACGCACCGATTTCATAGCGTATCATAGCAACTGAAGAGGCATCCATGCGACCATGGGCCACCGCAGCACCATCACCTATAGCTAGCCTAAGGGATTGACACTTCCTCATTTGTGTTCAGTTGGCATAGAAGTACATAATCCCCTCCTAGCAAAGGTCATGGCTGCAGGGATACGCACCGGATTCATTTCTCACCATAGCAACTGAAGAGGCATCCATGCGACCATGAGCCACCGCAGCACCATCACCTATAGCTAGCCTAAGGGATTGCTTCCTCATTTGTGTTCAGTTGGCATTGAAGTACATAATCCCCTCCTAGCAAAGGTCATGGCTGCAGGGATACGCACCGGATTCATAGCGTATCATAGCAACTGAAGAGGCATCCATGCGACCATGGGCCACCGCAGCACCATCACCTATAGCTAGCCTAAGGGATTGACACTTCCTCATTTGTGTTCAGTTGGCATAGAAGTACATAATTCCCTCCTAGCAAAGGTCATGGCTGCAGTGATACGCACCGGATTCATAGCGTACCATAGCAACTGAAGAGGCATCCATGCGACCATGGGCCACCGCAGCACCATCACCAAGAGCTAGCCTAAGGGATTGATACTTCATGACCACTGCTTCATTGACATGCTGTGCAGCACATGAATACACAGATGGCATGTACAAGCGTGCTGCACAACCAGCAACAACTAGCGCAACAAGAGCACACCAGTGCTTAGTTAAAGTGTACATCAATGAACGGGTGTGACGCACACAGGTGTTGTCATCATGTAGAGATTGACATAATGGTGCCCAGCAAGTTTAAGTTGACGAGTTCGTTGAGGGGACTAGTTGCAAGTCGTCTTCGTTGAGGAGTGATTGCAATCACCCCAAAACAACTGTTGGTGTATAGCACTTAGCTGTGCATCCAAATTGCAGAGCAGCCCTGGTTCAAATGGATGGCCTGATGTAGCACCCTCCTGCCACTTGCTGCAAGTACAGAAGTAGGCGCACAAAGTCTGGTCAGCGCGCATGCAAGGAAGTGGCGGATTTGCATACTTCTATATGCATTCAAATGAGCGCTGAAACTTCAAATGTTGCTTACAATTGCTTGTTGCCATTTCGCATCCTGCTTGCACAAGGGAAAGCTCAACATCTTTGGTGGCTGGATCCACGCTTTCAAGCTTTGCTGCTGCTAAGGTTGCTGCTGCACACAAGTCTTTATATGCCAAGTGATGAGCACGGCGCCTGCTCCCCCTCCTGCGCAGCTATGGAACTCAAGAGCATGCAGAAATATACCAAATGCAAGCACCAGTAGTGTCGCTGCCAATGTGGAAATCGAAAAAAGGGCTGAGCACTGAGCATTGAGTGAAGGCCATGTGTGCAGGGCGCTGCTTCGTAAACCTGCCCAATGTATGCTCTGTGGCACCTCCGCATAATGGTGAGCACCAACATTAACATTGCCAACATTGGCATTGTGGCTCCAAATCCAGCAGCAGGCTCCGACTCAGAGCATGATGGGTACAGTTGGGCCAAACGTCTACTGCCGATGAACATGCAGCAGCAGCTTGAAGACAAGTACGCGTACAGCATCGCAAGTCAAATGCTTCACTGCGTAATTTTGCTGGCTGATGTAGATGTCAAGCTTCCCTGCTTCAGTAGATGTCAAGCTTCCCTGCTTCACTGCGTTTTGACATCAACTGTACATGCGGAAAGCCTTTCGACTGACTCACGCCGATACATAGCAACGTCTCAATATGATAGCACGGGCGCCAGATGACACAGAAATGCTTTATCACCTGCATAGACCTCTCACGATCCTATGCAACCCGCGCTTGCGACGCTCACCCCAGTTCCTGCTGCTCTGCTGATGCGCTGACGGTTTTATTGCCCTGATGGCCTGACGGGTGGCGCCCCATTCTCATACAAAGCCGTGCTGGCGTGGCTTTGCTGGTTGAAACTGCGCACATGCGGTAGCTGCTGAAGGTTCGAGCCTGATTTGGCTTGCTCTCACACACACACACACACACACACACACACACGCACACACAGTTTTCTCGAGTTGAGGTTTGAGATGAGTTGAAGTTAACGTCGGAACGGTTTTTTACATTTATCACGCTCGCCAGCGCCCACGGTCTGGCGATGCCCTCTCAGCCTCCTCTGCAGCCCTTGCTAGTGCGCAAAACCGCATTTCCAACCATATGCTGTAGTAGCCTAGGTTTGCCGTCCATGACGTTGTGAAACTGTCCGCATCTAGGGCCTGGCAAAACGTGCAGGACGTTTTGCAGGAAATAGGCGCTGTTATGGCACGCAGGATTCGAAGCATTTGCTCAAAATTCACCGCAATCGACTTGGAAATCGTAATCAAGGTGTGCATGCACACTGGCTGGCCACTACGCCTTCATTCCTGTGTTCATGGCCCCAAGGGCGCCATCAACAACTTCAACATGTCAGCTTGAAGTAGGTTGTCGAGCAATCGGAGAGCGTCAGTGCACGCTGTCGGGCAGCAGCTGCAGCAGCAACTGCTGCTGCCGCACTTCTGCTGTGTATTGCGCGTGTGTGCCATTTTCATTGAGGAATGTCAAAGCAATCGTGGTGTCGCACAGCCGTGAAATGTCCCGCGCGATGCGATGTGCAGTAAATATGCTCTAAATGACCATTTGTCTGCGCTGAAATCTGTGCGACGCCTACTGTGGCACTGGCTAACTGTACTACCACGCCATTCATGGCCAGCAGCACCTCCTGAAGGGTGTTTTAGTGCCAAACATGATCAGGATAAAGAGGATTAAAACCAGGAAATAGGCTGCTTTTGGGCAGGAGAAGAATCAGGAAATGGGCACGGGAAAGAGCCGGTTTGTGCCAGGCCCTACCCGCAGCGGCGTTCATGACAATCATGAGTCAACGTGCCCGGGGGCCTGATACCTTGCTGAAAAATGCAGTGTTCTATTCCGCCAGCCCTGATGCTCACAGAGCAGCAGCAATACCAGCATGGCCATTGAGGCTTGCATATTAGTCAAAATCAAGTACAAGAGAGGTTGTGGGGTGTTGGTGGTAGTGTGAAGTGGGGGAAGCCTGTTTTCGTTTGTCTCTCTACATGCAGAAAAGGAGTCTTGCATTGAGTGCATGTTCAATCCATGAAGCGAGGGCGTTTCGAGACCAAAGAGTACAAAAGAGAAAAGCGCGTGGCCTCAATTTGTTGTCAAGTGCATGAGTCTCACAACTGCTCTGCTGTGCATGTTCTGCACATGCACAAACGCAACAGAGCACAAGGTTTCAGTGGGTTGCATGCTCAACGCCACAGCAGCTGCTGCAGCACTCCTGAGCAGCATTAAGTCCTTCTGTGTTCCCCTCCACCACTATGTAGTAACGTCAATGGGCTGTCATTCACTTCCAACACCTTGTCTTGTTGCTCACTGAACTACTTGTAGCAGCTGCATCTACATGAGCTTCGTCAGCCAGGCGCACAACTTTAACTGTGCTATCAATGGCCACCGTCGCAGTGGTGAGCGGTTTCGTCCTGTCTGACACTCGAAGCGGGAGTGGAGCTGCAGGCGCAGCAGCACGGCACGCTGCGGCGTCAATGCGACGCCTCGTGCAGCTGAAGAGGATCTGAAGAAGATGATCGCTACGTTGATCAAGGTGGATCAGGTGGTTCAACGGATCACTGAAACGGTGTCGCGCAGCGCGCTGTCACAATGGCTCCTGAAAGTGGCCCACCCACCCTCGTGAGCATCCGTTCGATTGCTCACAAGGCGGCATTCTTGCAAAAGGCTTAGCATTTGATCCACCTGATCCACCTTTGAGGTCAACGCAGCGATCATTTCCTTCAGATCGTCTTCAGCCACACGAGGCACCGCTGCTGAGCTGGTGCGCCTGCAGCTCCACTCCCGCTTCAAGTGCCCTGAATCAGCCAGGACGAAAGCGTTTACCGCTGCGACGGTGGCCACTGATAGCACAATCCCTCAGTCACACGCACAACCTCAACCAACTTCTTCCGCAACTTTAACTGATCGTGAAAGATCCAGAACACGCACATTTCACACCCCGCTCGGTTGCGTGTGCAGATCCATTGAAGTATTGCTTCGTCCGCCTGTTGCAAGTCTTGAGGTGGCGGCGGCAGCACAGGTGGTGAAGCTTCTGCCAAATAAAGAGCTCTCAAAGATCTTTGTCAAAAAGCATGGACATCGATGCCTTGAACAGCTATCTGCTGGAGCATCAAATCCTTGAGGGCGAGCTTGCTCGGTCCGGGCGCAGCCTGCGCGACAAGCGCCTCCCCTCTGGCCCCACCGTCGTCCGCCCTGGCGCCACTATTGTCCTCCGGCAGGGCACAGGCCTGCACCACGGAGCCCCGGCAGCCCAGGGCGACACGACGGGAATCGACGATGCTCTGGGCGACATGACGGAGGTCGTTGGCGCTTTCTGCTGGAGTTGCCGCGAGCCGCCCAAGGTCATTGTGCAGGGCCCCGCCACAGCTCTGCGGGTGCTCAGGACCTTCACCAAGGCGGTCAGTTGGGAGTGCGCCCGAAACCTGTGCCTCTCCGACCTGCTGGCTTTGGGCGGCTTCCCCGATGACCAACTTCAGAGGTTCATCCCCGACTCCGCCGGCGATGGGGCGTGGTGGCGCTCACCTCCAGTGCTGGACCTGCAGCCCGACCCCCTGGCGGACCCCGACTCCGCCGCCGCCAGGAGCGCCCTGCAGGCGTGTGATGAGTACGGTCTGGATGGCGGGACCACCGCCCTGGAGCGCTTCGAGCGCGTGATTGCCGCCGACGCTGAGGAGGAGGAGTACGAGGCCAAGTGGTCGGCGCCGCTTGCCTGAGAGATGACCATGCCCAGCAGACGCCATTGCTGCAGCCTTGGCGGGTGTTGCTGGCCGCTGGCATCCGCTGGCAGCTGGAACGCGCGCATGGGCTGGTCGTGGCGCATTCGCTCACGGCGCAAATGGAGTCAGGTGGAGAACATGTTGCAAGCAACCGTCGGCGGCAGCGGCGCAGTGGCAGGAGCGTGCTGTGTATTGTGACAATCAGCATCCCCCCCAGACAGAGCAGATTTCGCGCCCATGCCTCACAAGATTCTTTTGGAGTCCGTCTGATTATTGTGTACCCTCCAGCTTGGCGCCGCTGTCATGGAGAGGTGCGTCACATGCGCTGGGTCAAGAGCAGTGAGGAGCAATGAGCCTGTGTCACACCAACGGATTGTGCATGGAGCTGCCCTCGCGCATTTTTCGCATGCCACAACAGATGCAATTATCAAGGTGCAGCGCATACACACACGTGCAGTGCGGGGTCTTCAGCCGTTGTAAATAGAGGCCCTGGGACTGCCACTCCTCCAGTTTGCGCCGGTGACACAGGCAAGCGCCCAACTGCATCACGCCTCGTCAATGACATTTTGAGCTGCACTTGACAATCTGGTACGTTCGCTCCTTTCATTGAGTCAGCACGCATACTGCGCTCGACATGCGTCAACAACGCTGTTGAGCCTTCGCCTTCGCATCTTGCTTGCACGTGCCAGACTGTTTGTGTGTGCACACAGGCCATACAAAATCTGACCATTCCAGTGATGGTGTAGTTTCCTTGTAGCCAAATGCAATCGAGCAACAAAGCTTGCGTGCCATCATTGTTGGATTGAACAGCCGTCAGTGTCTTGATTGTTCGAAGTGCCCCAGTTTAGTCTGGAATGGCTTGTATCCCCCTTCAGTCACCATGCGCACTAAATATTTGGTGGCGGCCTCCGTGAGTCACTATTTCGTGGCGATGGTAGGGGATTGCAGATCGCGAGTGATTACCACGCGACTTGTGACACATGACTTGGTGACACGGCAAGTCAAAGAGCTAGAGCTATAGTCAACTTCAGAAGTTCAAAGGTGAAGTAGAACTGTTGAAGAAAATGTTGAAGTAGAATGATTGATGGCATTGCTCGTGCTCTGAAGCCACACAATCGCAAAGTTGACTGCATGTGCATCCGCCAACCATCACTATTGCTGAGGTAGACTCAGGCGGCGGCAGCAATTGTTGAGCACATGAACTAAGAATCATCACATGTGGAAGATTTTGCCATGGTTAGCTGCTCGGCAAGGCGCTTTGCTTCGTGGCTCTGGCCCATCAATGACAGCAGCGGCATCGCGTTTGGTCGATGCTTCAAGTCGCCGTCAAAACCGACCTTTGAGCAGTGGCGGCGGTGATGACGGCGCCAGGGCGATCGCGGAAGCGGAAAGCAGCGCCCTGGCTGCGCTGGCACAAGTGCAGGATCCAGTGCTGGAGGAGGACGTTGTGACGCTGGGCCAGGTGCAGGAGCTGTATGTCAATCCTGCAAGTGAGTCATCCGGCTACTTGAGCACAGAGCACATTACAGTAGACGTTGGCTGACACTCAATCAGGTCGCTCTTAGACGCACAGCCCCCCCTGGTGTGCCAACACACCACTTGCATGCCAGGCCTGCCTGGCTGGCTAAAGCGAGGCGGGCTGTTGCAGTGCAATCCCTGCTATAGCCGCGTGGGGCCGCTGACACTGTTCCCATGTATGCTTTGTGTAGTGTGTCAATGCTGTGAATAGCTTGACACCAGCCCTTGCCGTGTGTGTCATACACAACATACAAGCCGGTCCACTGCCTGCAGACTTTTCGCTGCAGCACAGCGACCCCCACGCTGCCATTGCATCGCCGTTGTACAACCCTCGCACGTCACGATGCGCCATGCGACCAGCGCACACACCCCACACCCTACAGAGGCTCCCCGACCTGCCGCCCCCCTCGCATGTGACACCCCCCCCCCCCCCCCGCTTCCGCACACGCGTAACGGCGCGCAGACGGCGTCGTCACCATGACGCTCACGGTGCCAACGCTCGCGCATCCGGCGCTGCGCGCGGTGGCGGCGCGCTGCGAGGCGGCGCTCGCGGCGCTGCCGTGGGCGCGGCGCGTCGCCGTCGCCACGCGCGCGCGGCGGCCGCGCTACGGCGGCGACGGCACCGCGCGCGCGGGC
The DNA here is from genome assembly GCA_017506865.1 of Tribonema minus. Classification (NCBI taxonomy): domain Eukaryota; class Xanthophyceae; order Tribonematales; family Tribonemataceae; genus Tribonema; species Tribonema minus. Next base: position 30,417 of record JAFCMP010000401.1, read on the forward strand.
GGCCTTGCGGGCGTCGAGCACGTGATCGCCGTCGCCTCATGCAAGGGCGGCGTCGGCAAGAGCACGGTCGCGGTGAACCTGGCGTACGCGCTGGCGGCGCGCGGCGCGCGCGTGGGCCTGCTTGACGCCGACGTGTACGGGCCGAGCCTGCCGACGCTCATTCAGGTGGGTGGGCGCGCGCGTGGCCGCGGCGGCGGCGGCGGCGGTGGCGGCACGTGGACTGTCGCGCACCGCCGCCTTTGGGCTGCGGCACGATTTGGCACGCGCGGGCCTGCTTGACGCAGCCGTATACAGGCCTGATGACGCTTACTCGGGTGGGGGCGGCGGGCGGCGGCAGCGGCGTGCGCAAGTTTGGGTGAGCTGCACGGGGCCAGGCTGCCAGCCGCATTTCTGACATGCGGGCGGATGGGGGAGGGGCGGAGGGGAGGGGGGACCGGCGCCGCATGTCGCAGCTGCTACTTCTACCTGCTTATGTACCCTTGCACCACCACTTCAACGTCTTACACACATGCTGCGTAACGCTTGTTGTGAGGCCAGTGAGCGTGCAGCGCTGCATGCGGTGCAGCCTGAGCTGCCCAGCGGGCGCAGGCGAGCACTGAACGTGAATGTTTGGCACACGGCTCACGTGGCCGAGATGCCGCTGCGAAGTGCAGGCGAATGTGCGTGTGCGAGCCGGCCATCACTGCAAAACCGGCAAGTGCACGCAGGTCGTCATGCTTGCGGGCGCCTCGGCAAGCAGGCGACCTCAGCTGCGTGCCCGCTCAGCAGCGGGCGCGAGTGCCCCGCGCTGGCTGCCGTTCAGCGCAGGCAGCCAATCAGTGCGCGATCCGGCAGGCACGGCGGGGCGCGCGCTTTAAACCTGAGGCGCCTTGGCGCGACTGCAGCCTCCCATGGACTACACCCGATCATGCTCCACTGGCGTGAAACCCGCCAATGGCAAATCGCTCGACCGCACGCAAACCAGGATAACACCATTGGGTCAAGTACTGGCGTCTAGCTGAGTGGACCAGATCCCGCTGAGTAAACTTCCAACGCTGCGACTAAGATTTGAAAAACTGCAGCTCATGCTCGTATTATGCCCAGCGCCAACCGTAACCCTGGCCGACCCTTGCCTCACTCACCAGCCTAGCAAACCTCAAAGTGTCGAAGTCAGCGCGCCTTGACGCCGTGACGCTCCGCTGCCCCGCTCCGCCCCCCCCCCCGCGAAGCCAGCGGACACGACGCTGCGCGTCGCGCGCGACAAGCCCGGCAAGCTGCTGGTGCCCATCGAGCACGAGGGCGTGCGGTGCCTCAGCTTCGGCTACGTGAACCCCAACGCGGGGGTGCCCGGCGCGGGCGGGCACGGCGCGGCCGTCATGCGCGGCGCCATGGTGTCCAAGGTCAGTGCTCAGCTGCAGTCGCTCGCCGCGGCCGCGCGCGTGCGCGCTTCGGGGTTTTCGCGCCTCGAGCGCCCGCTCGCGCGCGGTGTCTGGGCGCGGTCGCCGTGCAAAAAGGCGAAGTTTGAACGCTTATGAATGGATAGGCCTGTAGAGATTGATCCGAGTGCAGCGAGGGGTTGCGTGCGCGCGGTCGCTGATGTGCGGCATCGCGGTGGTGTCCAAGGTCGGTGCTCAGCGCAGCTCTTGCCCCGCTGCCATCGTCTGGGTGCGCCGCGCGCGGCACGCACGGCTGTCGTCAGTCTCGAGACTCTTGCCGATGGTCGCACTGCGTGGATGCACAGTCTTCAGCATCGCAGGGTTAGGGTTAGGCCTAGCTAAATTTCTAGGCCTGATCTAGGTACAAGGGCGCTGTGCGCTGACCAGCTCTCGCTCTACCCTCGCCAGGCCAGCGCACTGCTGCCACCTGGGGCACCCCATTTAGGGCCGACCTGACGACCCTGCCTGAAAAAACCTGCTCTGCCCTCCCTCGCAGCGGCAAACGCCGTCATGTGCTCTCCAGCTGCATCATGCCCCTCTGTTTGCGCGTTAGCACACGCCTTCGGCGCAGCCACGACGCACACCGCTAAGCGTGGTCATACTCAGGGTGCCACCACCCCGCCCCCCCCCCCCATATGCTGATGCTCAGAGCCCCCCCCCGTGGGAGGGCGAGGGCGTCTGCCAGAAGTCATGTGTCTGCGAGATCACTGCTCAACCCCCCCCCCTAACGCCCTCCCTGTCCCCACCCACCCACCCACAGTCGTGTTGATGCTCAAACCCCCCCCCTTCCCCACACCCTCTTCTGCCGTACGTACCCCCCCTGCCTCGCCCCCGCCCGCAGGTCATCACGCAGCTGCTCGTGCAGACGGACTGGGGCGAGCTCGACCACCTGATCGTCGACATGCCGCCGGGCACGGGCGACATCCACATCACGCTGTGCCAGGCGGCGGCGCTCACGGGCGCCGTCGTCGTCACGACGCCGCAGCGCCTCTCGTACGTCGACGTCGTCAAGGGCATCGACATGTTCGCCGCGCTGCGCGTGCCGACGCTCGCCGTCGTGGAGAACATGGCGTACTTCGACTGCGCGCCGTGCGGCGCGCGCCACCGCCCGTTCGGCGCGGGCCACGCGGCGCGCCTCGCGCAGGAGTACGGCCTCGACGAGGACAAGACGCTGTTCCGCCTGCCGCTCAGGCGAGATGACGCGCGCTGACAACTCACTGAGCCTGCACCCGAACGCTCGCTGAAACCGCGCTACAACTTCGCTGACGACGCCAGCACGAGGGTTGTCCCTTGGCACCACTCCCGCACGCCGCGAGCATTTGCGCTGCTCTGGCGCTGCATGCGCCTGCGCCTCTTGCGGCCGGCGACGATTGAGTCGTGCGCGCATCCGCGTTACATGACAACTCATTTGTGCTGTGTAGTGCCGAGTATACCGTTAAAAAAGGGCTCACGGCATTGCGCGTATTGCGAGACCGGCGCCCCCCCCCCCCTCCGCCGCCCTGGCTGCCAGCGGCGATGGCGCGTGTAGCATCGCCCCGCGCGCCCGTGCGCAATCCCCCCCCCCCCCCCCCTCGCGCGTGCCTCCCTCGCCCGCGTGCCTGAGTGCCTGAATTCGCGACTAACCCCCGCCGTCCCCGCCCGCCGCCACACTGCGCAGCGCGCGCGTCGCGGAGGCGAGCGACGGCGGCGTCCCAATCGTCCTCGCCGACGCGCGCGGCGTTGGCGGCGCCGACGGCGGCAGCGACGAGGGGCGCGTCTACGCGGCGCTCGCCGAGGCGGTCGTGGCGGCGGCGCTGCGCGCGGGGCACGCGCCGCCGGCGCCGCCGCCGTCCGTCGCGTACGACGCTGCCGCCGGCGTCGTCAGCGTCAAGATCATCGGCGCGACGTCCGCGCGCCTGTTCCGCATCCCCGCGGCGGAGCTGCGGCGCCGCGACGCGCGCACGGGCGCGGCGACGGGGCGCGCAGCGGCGGCGGCGGGCACCGTGCCGACACGGCTCGACGTCAAGGGCAACTACGCGGTCGGCATCGTGTGGAGCGACGGGCACCACGGCGACATCTGGTCGTACGACGTGCTGATCAGGGTCGGCGAGGAGCTGGAGGCGGCGGCGGCGGCAACGGCGGCGGCGCCGCCGCCGCAGTGAAGCTGTTGCGGTTTTGTCTGCATTGTATTGCTGGTGCTGCATTTTTTGGTGGGCATCGCTGTCGGCGGCCGGACACTCATAATTTACTAGTCGGGACTGCGACGTGGCTGCCTTGTGTGTTTATGACTCTGTGCTGCTGCAGATGTATGTGACAGGCTGCTGACTAATCTCTTGGGGGTTATCTACATGGTTGGCAGTGATCCACCGTGAAATAGGGCGGGTCGACTGCCTGTGTCGATAGCCAGTTTGCGATCACCTGCTTTTGCATGCTAGGAAGTGCGTTGATATTCAAGAAGCACACAGACTCACATGCCACTACCCTTGTTGTCTCTGAGCCAGCATGACAGATGGCACTACGGGCTTTCATGCGCTTGAAAAGATGACAAAAGAGTACACGCCGACAAGACTGCGGTCATTGCTTTGCATGCGCATCAGCGAATGTTGCGGTACATGATCTCGTTGATGCTTGACAAGTCGCCAATGTCTTGAAGGCACAGACCTTTGATACCAGTACAAGTAACAAGCACATGACTCTGATGTAATGCACTGGATGCAACTCTGAAACACTCGCCATGTGCCAACAGGCGGTGACTGACAAGACGTACGCGTGCATGTTGAGGTCAGCTGATATAGGGGCGACCAACATAATTTCATTGCAGATCATCATGTCTACAACCACAACGCAGAGAGCATTAGAGCAGTAAGGTCAAAGTTGTCATCTGAATCAGATGATCGGATGCATTTTGGCCCCAGGGGCTTCTTGTGTTGCAGCACAGTGAATGGTGGCCAGCCTGAGGTCACGGCAATACGCCCACGGCTGGGTGACGAGCACATGGAACCACGCATTCAGAGTATAACCAGGAGCCTACGCGCGATGTGCAGGCTCTGCAGCTGCCAGGCACCTGCCCCCCTGAAAGTCAACGCAACGAATATGATGCACTCGCAGGATCTTCATCGCTAGGTAGGCGCCCCGCTCGCCCCCACGCTTTGCATGAGCTGCACGGAGTCGACACGACTTGTGCAAGATGGCCTCGGGTTTGAGCTGTGCTGCTTAGCAGGTGGCCTGAAGGACCTGCTGACTCGCGTATTCCGATCACCCTTGGAGCGGGCGAACTGCAGGCGCGCGCGCCGCGAAGACCCAATGCTGCTGGATTGATGCGCTTTCAAGTCCGATGCCGCCGCACTGCGTTGCCGCAGGGCTGATTGAAAGCGCAGCGTGCGGGGTGCCTGTGATCTGCCCTCGTGCGAGCGGTAGCACTTGCACCCCGTTGCAGCCACCGGCGCAGCAGCGGCACCACCGCGCTGCCGCCGCCACGCGCGCGCCGACTCAACTTCAAGTCATGGCAGCCACAACTTCAACTTCACCGCCGCCTACGCCCCCGCGGCCTCCTCCACCGGCTTCTTGGCCCTGATGCTGAACTTGTCCTTCTTGTTGTCGGTGAGGAGGGCCGTCCAGTGGAGGCGCGACGCGTCGACGATGGGCGGCTTGACGGGGTGCTTGGCGGCGAGCGCCGCAAGCACGTCCGGCGCCGTGACGATGACGTGCTGCCCCGCCTCGTAGCGCAGCAGGCCGAGGAACATGAGCGTGCTCGTGATGTCGTCCGACATTATCGACGTCATCTTGGAGAGGTCCATGATGCTGAGCGTCGCGCCCTGAGGGGGTGGGCGGGGGGGGGGGGGGGGGAGATGAGTGCGCAGCAGTGCTGTGAGATGAATGCGCGCGGGGAGGCGCGAGGGCAGGCTGAACTTATGTCGCGCAGCACGCCGAGGGAGTGAAACGACTCTGTACTGCTCCTGCGCCTTGAATGTGTGTCCGTGATTGTGAAGCTGAGCACTGTGCCTTCAACGCACGCGGAGAGGGGGGGGGGGGGGGGGGGGTCAATGACGCACACACAGAGCGACTGGGTGCCACGACATATGCAGATACGCGCAAATGCGAAAGAAGCACTGCAGGACAGAAATGCCAGAGCTTGAGTGCCTGAGGTGATGGCCATACTATCATGGCCGGTGGAGGTGCCGAGAGCCTCAAACGTACAATGCTGCGTGACAAGCTTTAGGGGGGCTTGATCGCGTGTGGCAGGCAGGCGAGACGGACACTGTCCAGAACATTAACATGACTCACCACGAAGTTACTCTGGCGACAGTTCAAATACCGTCCAGATTAAGGGAGCGCACGCCTGCACTGACCTCGAACTTCTGCAGCTCCGCGATGATGACGCTGGCCCAATAGCTGCGGTAGCTGACGGCGCCGAGGTCGCTGAGCGGCTTCTCCGGGGACCCCACCTTCTCCTCCTGCGAGCGCGCCGCGCACGGCAGCAGCGGCGGCGGCGCTCAACGCGTGAGATGGACGACAGCGTATTTGAGTGTGTGTTTGGATCTGCAGACGCGTCGTCGTCGCCGACTTTAGCAGCGAGCTTGAATGATGCCGATGGCATCGCAGCTCAACAGAGGAAAGAGCGCTGTCGCGGCGCATCAGCAGGAGGGCCGCGGACGGGCGCATGCAACCCCGCCCGACGCTGTCACGACTGCACACCCAGAGCCGCGGTGGACCTGACTGACTGGCTCGAGTTGGTTCTGACTTGAAGTTGACTTGAAGTGACGTGCAGCATCAGCAGCTCAGCCGGTGAGGCAGAGGAGAGCGTCTTGGCGCCTCCCCCGGCGTCGCGTCCATCATGACGTAGCCATGATCGCGGTGAACTGACACGAGTGGCTGACGCTGAGTGGCTGACGCCTGCGGCGTCGTGAACCGCCATGTCGCGCGACACGAGCACGGCACCATTTGGTGAGGCGACGGCGGCACATAAATTCACGTGCACGGCGCAGTTGTCACGCTTTGGGAAACCTAGCTCAAGCAGCATGGCAGCGACAGCATTGGGGCCCATCGCATATCGCCGCCTGCCTGACGGAATGTGCAAACCCCGACCCGCCGCTTGCTGTCAGTAGCCACAGGCACGAAGACCCTGTCCCACTTGTTGAACGTCTTGCGGTCTGCTGAGCCCCATGAGGTATGCATCGTCAGTGCCAGCCCCTGCGCGCAAGGTTTGTCGTGCGAAGCGCAGCATTGGCGGGAGACGAGCGCTTCTGGATGCGTCCCGCTCGCACAAACGTACGCGTAGAACGTCACCGCCATATTTGCGGAGACCACGTAGCCAGCAGCACCTGTGAGCGCCGACCTGATGCATGCATGAGCGCTGCCGCGCAGGCGCGGAGCGCCCCCGCGCCGTACAGATACCACTTGAACTGCAGCACATGCATGAGACCTACATCTGAAACATATGAGCACAAACGTGCTCAAACCCCCTGCGCTGGCGGTGAAGCCGTGAACTCAGCAGTAATAAGCGCAAGCGCACTGCCTCGTATCAAGGAACGTCGCCGCGTGCCGCGTCGCACCTGCTTGCTGAGCTCGTAGCTGAAGCTCATGAGCACGCGCGCGTACCCCCTGCGCCGGTGATGAAACCCACCAGCCTCGAAAACACAACTCATGCGTGAGCGCTGCTGCCATGCACATAAATCGTCACAGCGCGCTGCGCGCCGCACTGCGCCCCCACCTTCTTGCTGAGCTCGTAGCTGAAGCTGATGAGCACGCGCCCGTACCCCTTGCGCTGGTGCGCGGGGAACGTGAGGATGCACGCGAGGTTGTAGCCGAGGTCCGAGTACTTCTCCTTGGAGAAGTAGCCCACGGGGTGGTAGCCGTACTCGTCGAACTCGCACAGGACGTAGTACAGGAACGGGTCCACGTCGTAGTACAGCGTCTTGTGGTCGAGGAAGAGCTTGGCGAGGTAGCAGAGGCCCTGGCAGTACTGGCGCTGGTCCGCGCCGTCGACCTCAAACATGGACAGCGCGTTGTCGCGGTAGATCTGGAGGGAATGGGGGGAGGGGGGGGGGGAGGGGGGTCACACGGTGAGTGTATTTGTTGTTGCAGAAGATCTGGGGGAAGGGGGAGGGGGGGGGGGGGGTCACAATGAGCATACGTTTTGAATACATTGCAGTTGCCAACAGAATAGGCACGTTCACAGAGATCCTGGCGGTATCGGCGCTGGTCCGCGCCGTCGACCTCAAACAAGGACAGCGCGTTGTCGCCGCGGTACAAGTGGGGGGATGAGGGGGGGGGGGGGGGGGGTCACGGTGAGGGTATTTGTTGCAGTAGATCTGGGGGGAATACGGGGGGGGGGAGACAGGCGGGGTGAGCGCACAAGCGACGGTGTTCGTGTCGCCAGCAGCAAGGCACGGGTAGCATGAACATGCACATACCACTGTCGCCATACATCTGGGGGTTGTTGGCGGGGGGGGGGGGGGGGCATACGAACGGCTGCCATCCTGCAAGCTGCTGCGTGTATTGCAGGATGCCGGAAAGACACCCCACCATTGGCTGGAGGCCCTGGGCCGATTGCCAGCATGGGAGAGTCGCCGCCTCAAAAGTACAAAGCACATCGCCAGGCAACCAAACACAGCGACCACGCACGGCCGTTTTGTTAACCCTGACCCTTCGCTGCGGTTAACCCCAGGTTTGCATTCCAGCACATGTTCGGTTGCCGCAGATGCTCATTCGCAATGGCCCGGTGACAGCAATGGCGGCGCAACACGTACAGAGAGCTGCTGCGGCATCGCGCGCAGTGCTATGCTCTTGGTGACAGAAAACTTCAGATGCTTTGAGAACTTGACGCGACCTTGTGCGGCGTCGCGCCCTGCCGCTCCACTGCGCGCTTTCGAATGCAGAATTCGCTCCTCGCGTGTGATTGCCGCCCGATCAGAGCGTCCGCAGCTAGTGAGCGCCTCTCACCACACGTTGAGAATGCTTGAACATCCATGGGTCGGCGAGATCCATCGTCATCACACGCAGCAGAGCACACTTCAAGGCGCGCAGGCAAACTTGAAGTACGCGGCGCAGCAGCAGCGGCGCGTCACCTCGTTGCCCGGCGGGTGCCGCGCGTAGCGCCCGTGCGCCTTCCAGCGCAGCAGCTCGCTGCGGTGGCGGAAGAAGCGCATGGTGAACTCGCAGAAGTACAGGCACTCCGCGTGGCCGTCGGGGTAGAACTCCTTAGGGAACGGGCTGAAGTACCAGCACTCCATGAGGTGCTTGCCAAACTCCACCCAGTTGACGTTCTGCGCGCGGCGGCGGCGGCGGCGGCGAGTTAAAGTTGAGGCAGAGATGAACGCGCTCGAAGACGAGGCACGCGCAGCTCAGCGCGGCGGCGGGTTGAAGTAGGGTGTGCGCATGAAGTTGAAGTTGAAGCACACACAGTTGAGGTGCCGACAGCACGATGACGGGCCGCTTTCATGAGGAGAAGCACAGGTCCTGCGGTAGCACGATGCACCTTGCGGGTAGGGCATGGAGTCACAGCACAGATGTGCGCATGCGTCATGCGCTGAGCACAGTGCTGTGGTAAACACAACCTTCTCCACTGCAATCGCAACTTACAAAGACGCTCGCACTCGGCGAGACACGACCCTCGCAGGCCGCACGGCAGCAGCGACCGCGCGCACATGCCATCGGCTCGGCTCAGCGAAAGCAGGTGCTACCTCACAGGCCACATCAGCACCTGTAGCTGGTGACAGCAGCACGATCGCTGCCTTTGAGGCGCATCCATCCCCCCCCCCCCTCCGTCTCAAGTTCTCCTTGCTCACCTTGACCTTGGTGACCTCCTCGTGCTCCTTCAGGCTCGCCTCGTCCAGACCGTCGTGGTGCTCATCGTGGCTGTCGTCGCCCGTCGCCAGCACTAAGACCAGCTCCTCCTCCACGCCATCGGGGCCCTTGCGCTTGTGGCGCCGCATGCGCGCGCCGGGCTCCCCCCCAGCCCCCGCCGCCCCCCCTGCCCCTCCTCCGCCTTGACGACCGCGCCGTTGCCGCGCGGCCCAAGCAGCCCCGCCTCCCTCTCTCGCAGCCTGCGGGGGCCAGGCGTCGGAAAGGGGGTGAGCGACACGTGCGCCGCGACATGCAAGCTGTGACGAGGCGGGTGCATCCTGGTGGCGTAGGCCTCGGAAGGACGATGAGGGGCATGTGCTGCGTGAAGCGCAAGCATTGACGCGCCGCGGGATGCGCGAGAGCCTTCGTACCTCTGCAATGCATGCTCTCATGCCGCCGCTCCCAAGTTGCGCGTGGGGCGCCCCCCCCGCTTCGCTTGCTATCTGCAACACAAACAGCTTGAACAGGCATCTCTGCCGTGGTGCTGTTCGGAGCCGCATCTGCAATGCAATGTGCGGCCGATGCAGCTGGCCAACGCCACAAGACAGCCTCGCGGCAACACTCCCCACAAGTACTCGAGATTCCATGGGGTGGGGGGGGGGGGCACGGCGAGCGGCGATCGCTGTGGCGGCAGCATGTCAGCTGTGCGATGCAACGCCGTTCCCGCACGAGTACAGCTTCACGCGTCGAGCGCAGGCGGCAGCGCAGCGCAGCGGCTCGGCAGTGTGGCCGCATGTATGCACTTGGCCTCCTTGTTACCGTCATGACGGCAAGACGCCAGCGCAATGCGAATACAGTTTGCAAGCACAGGCAGCACGCGCATTGCGCAACGCGCGCGCGCTCACGGACGGCAGCGCCGCCGTGCCAGCGCGTACGCGCGCACCTGGCCTCCTTGATGGCCTTAGCCTCCGCGGCAGCGACGCTCGGCGGCGCCACCTGGCGGTCCGGCAGGATCCACTCGTCCATGCGCCTGTTGAGGCCGTGGAAGTGTACGTAGTAGCGCCAGCGCTGCTCCGGCGGCGCGCCCTCCGGCGCCGACGCGATCTCCGCGCGCTCTATGATGGTCGCCAAGCGCGCCGTGTTGTCGACGAACTTGGCGATGATCTGGGCGCCGACCTGCGGCGAGAGCGCACGGGGGGGGGGTGATGAATGGCAATGGGGGCGTGAGCTTCGACGGAGGCACTGGCAGCGGCTGTGAGAGGGGCAGATGAGCGAACGCGCTGGCGTCAACAGCGGCTGGTGCAAGAGGCGCGGATGAACGGCAGCGTGGGCTCCATCAGCGGCGTTCGTTTGCGGAGGCTGCGAGAGGGGCGGTGATGCGGCACAGCGGCGTGAGCAGTTGACTTGCACCGCGCGCGAGAGCCTCGTCCACGTACGATCACCGTACTGCAGCGCGCCGCGCTACACGCGCTGCGCAGACTGGGCGCGGCGGTGAAGTCAGGCAATGAGCGTGGTTGCTGTGACATAGGTAGAACACATCCCTTCCTGACAAGGCACATTGTGCTGGCTCACGGTTGCCGCATTGCATGCAGGCACTTCTCCATACAGCGAGCGACGATCGCTTCTGCGAGATAAGTAGTGAAGCCGGCAATCTTTTGACAAATGATATGCACAATCTGTGTCGTCGTGACAAACGCTTATCGCGGAGGAAGGCACAACAGCTTGTGTTGCAGCGTGTGTGCTGCGCAGTGACGAGCCCGCATTTCATCCAGTGGCAGGATCTCGCCTTGAAGGGATGTTCATCCTCATTCTGGCCGCCCTCCTCGTCCTCCGCCTTCCTCTTCGTGTTGGCGGCGGACTTCTGCGCGGCTCGCTTGGCCACCCCACCCCCTGCGCCCCCACTTTTTCTCTGGCCCGTCGCCTTCTTCTTCTTGCCCTCGGACTTGCGCTTGGTGGCAAGCGCGGGAGGCTCGGCTGCCGCCGGCAGTGGGTCCGGCTGCAAACTCAGTGGGTCCAAGTCGAGAGCCTCAGCGTCCGCTGCAAGGCTGTCGTCCGCTATGACCTGCAGCGCTGCCTCCAGCTCCATTGGATCCAGCTCCTCGAGTGCCGCGTCAGCGTCTGCGCCCGCAGCTGCCGCTGCCGCTGCCGCCGCGGCGGCGGCAGCATCCTGTGCTTGCTGCATTGTGCTTTACCAAAGGCAATGCTTGTGTTTCAGTCGGTCATAATGGCTGGCCAGAGGCCTTAAATCGAGTCCTCAGTATTGGATGTCTCACGCAACGAGCACACACAAGGCAATTTTAAAAGCTCAACTCCAAGATGAAGTTGGAGGGGTTCCGTTGTGTTTGCACTTCCTGTCTTCCCCCTCTTATGCGCCGCACGGCGCCCCTGCTGGCTTGGCTGTGACCAGAGGCTATCAACGAGATAGAAAGAGGCGAAGTCGGAGACAAGCACTTCGTCAGCGCAGCCAATCTGAGGCAGGCGAAGGAAGCACGCGAAGACCCAGCTGACAGCCTGACGCTGCTGTGTCAGCCCTGGTGGCGACAACAGCAAACATCAGGAGAGCGACACCGACGCCATCACAACATCACCAGTTCTTAACCGAACAGGGTGACAACAGCCGCGGTGTCAAGGCCCTTCTGAACCGGTAATGAACTTCCTTCGCATTTGCAGATGTGCCATCAGACGATGTTTGAACCAATGGGCGCCGCTTGAGTCTCTCGAAACATCAAGACGAGTGTCAAATACTTGCTGAGCGATCCTGTGTCGAGGAACACATCATGAGCAATCGCTGGCTTTGCGAAGCCAGCAAATTGCGTGTCGCCGAGAGCACACGACGGAAGCTCTGCATTTGTGTCGTGCGTTGCTGCTGCGTTCGGCAAGTACCACTGCCTTTACGACCACTTTTGCACAACATGAGCACATTATGGTTACTGCCTTTCGCGAACAGCACCCAGCACCCACATTCCCACCATCCATTCGGGAAATGCTGCTGCTGAGTATCAGCCAGATCTCTAGCGCCCAGCTGCGCAGTGGTGTCACAGCTGATTAAGCTGGGCCTGTCACCTCAGCAACCATGTCGATTTGTCGGTGTGTGGGACGCGCAGCCCTGCAGCAGCAGCAGCAGTTCTGGCAGGCTCGCTTGCGCCTCCGAGCCTTGAAATCATCTCAGTGCCCGCGCGCCTTCTGAGAGCTGGGCACACTGGAACTAGCACCGAAGGCACTAAACGCTTGAAGCACAAGCATTGCCGTCATTGCGCTGCCGCTCTGCACCGTGCGAATGCCACTGCGCTCACCCCCCCCCCCCCCGCTCCTCTCGCGCGCCGCCGCCGCCGCCGCAGGCCGTCGACGCTCCCGCGCATCCGCCGCGGCGCGACAGCAGCAGCAGCAGCAGCGCGGCGCGGCGCAGCGCCCACGGGCGCAGCGGGCGGCGATGGACGTGCTGCAGCACGCCCTCGCGTGGATCAACCAGTACGGCGACCCGTCAGCGCCGTGCGAGAACGTGCTCGACCTGTGCGACGGCGTCGCCTTCGCGCGCGTCCTCGCGGCGCTCGCGCCCGACTGGTTCACGCTGGACGGCGTGCGCACGGACGCGAGCGCGAACTGGGTGCTCGCGCAGAACAACCTGCGCACTGTGCTGCGCAACATGGAGGACTACTACCGCACGGTGCTGCACGCAGACATGGACTTTGGCGCTGTGGACGCGAACGCGATCGCGCGCAAGGACGGCGACGTCGTCGACCAGCTGCTGCAGGTCCGTCCGCCGCGCTGCAGGCGCCGACTCACGCTTCACACGTCAGCCAGTGGCACTGAATTCACGCACGGGAATGTTTGTGAGTTGTTTCTGACCACAGACTCACGCACAAAGGGGTCCGCCCTGCCGTGCTGCCGTGCACGTCATCGTGCATAGCAGTACTTGTATGATGTTAGCGGTCATGTTGCCATGCTCATACGCGCTGCTGTGCGCGACAGCGCGTTGGCCCCGCGGGAGAGAGGTCGGCGCCGTGTCGTGGAGCGTTTTCTGACCGCAGTCTCACAAAACAAGGGGTCTGGCCTGACGTGCTGCCATGCACGCGATCGTGCATATTAATGCATCTAGAAGTATGATGTTAGAGGTCATGTTGCCGTGCGCATGCGCGCTGCTGCGCGCGCCAGCGCGCGGGCGTCGCAGGCGGGAGGTCGGCGCCTGCACGTGAAGCAGGGCGTGATGTTGGCGTATGGCTGCGGGCTCCGTAGTGCAGCGAGCCTTGAACACATGCCGCGTCTAATGATGCGGGTCGTGCAGGCCTCTCTTTGTCACTGTTGGCCAGAGTGGAGCTGGCACAACACACACCGAGCTGTCTACACATTGTTGGACCAAGCGTATCAAAGTGCTGTTGTGAGCACACATCAGGGGGGCGCGCAGGTGCCTGCACATGAGGGATTTTTAGCTTGTGCGTCGCCGGCCTCTCCGGACAGCAGCTGACGCGCGGCCGTCCGCGCCGCCGCCGCCGCTGCCGCCGCCGCCGCGCGCAGGTCACGGAGCTGCTGGTCGGCCTCGCGGTGCAGTGCGAGAACAAGGCGCAGCACGTCGGCGTCATCATGGGCCTCCCCGTGGAGAGCCAGACGAGCCTGCAGTACCTCATACAGCAGGCGCTCAGCAAGGCGCGCCCGTACAGCGCCGCGCTGGACGGCGCCGCGGAGGCGGACGCGCCGCCGCCGCCGCCGCTGCTGCCGGGCAGCGGCGGCGACCACGCGCTCAGCGCCGCCGCTGACGCCGCCGCCGCCGTCGCGGCGCTGCAGCAGCAGCTCGCCGCCGCCGAGGCCGCCGCGGCGGACCTCAGGGAGCAGCTGCTGGCGGAGTCGCGCGCGTGCGAGGAGCTGCAGGACGAGAACCGCGCGCTGCGGGAGGTGACTGCCGCGGCGGCGCGGAGCGGCGGCAGCGGCGGCGCGCACGCGGAGGGCGGCGAGGGCGCGGCGGCGGCGGTGGCAGCAGCGGCGCTGGCTGGCGCGCGTGCGCAGGTACATGGAGGATGTGTGCTGTGCGTGTGCGCGACGAGTGCGCTGCGGCGCTGTCGGGCATTGACGGATGCCGGTGGGGCTTGTGCAGTCAGTGCAGTATCCTGAGGCCACTGCTCGGGGGCAGGCCAGGCAGGCGGGCGGCAGATGATGATGATAATAGCAGGGCAGCAGTTGCCGCAGCGCAGCGTCACGGAGACAGTTGCGCCAGCAGTTTTCTCCGCGGGGCGTCAGAGGTAGTTTGGTGCCGACTTGTGCATCTGGGGCGCAGCGCGTTGCACATGCGCATCTCGCGCATGGAACCGCACGAAATGACCCTCAGTTTCACGCTGGTGTGGGCGATGCACAGTCTTGCAGCTGCGGGCGCATCTGGCTTGACTGCGCGACATCCCATCCGCCAGGCGGGTCTATGGCGGCTACAGCCGTCGCGCACTGCGAGCCGCACCGCCTCAGGCGCTGCATCTACGTTCGGGCGCAGCTGACACGCATCGATTTGGAAAGTCTTCTGTCAGTGCCAGCCCCTTTCTTTCGCACATGTTCACAACCCACATCACATCTCCTGATCAGAACGGCGCGTCCGTTTGCTGACGCCGAGCAACGCAATGCGGTGCCGCACGTGCGCTGCCGCCGCCGCCGCCGCCAGGTGGCGGAGCTGCAGGCGGCGCTGGAGGAGCGCGAGCGCGAGGCGGCGGACGCGCGCGACGCGGCGCGCAGGGCGGCGGCGCTGCGCGACAGGGACGCGGCGCTGCGCGCGACGCTCGAGGCAGACGCGCGGCGCATGGCGGACGAGCTGGACCTGGCGCAGGTATGCCGCTTCATACTTTGCGGTTCCCGCCTGTTGTGCTCGCAATTGTATTTGTTTAATGTTTGCATATCATGCCGCGTTGTATATGTAAACGAATGCGGCGAGGCGCGCCGCTCAGGCGCTGCACGGTGCATGAGGCCCTCTGAGCCCCGCGGCCGCAGGGCGCAGCAGCCGTGCTCTTTGCGGCGCCGGCGCAGGCGCGCGTCCTGCGGCCTCTGCGCTGCCGAGCCCTCGCTGTGGCGGCCTCTGCTGGTGCCTGCTGCGCTGCCGCCGCGCTTTCCCACGGCGAGAGCTGCGGAGTCCTGTCGCCTGGGGGGATGCGAACCGGCATGGCGCTTGCTCCGCTGCTGCAGCCCTGCGAAAGTGCACAGCGCGACGATCGCGTTGAGCCATGCTAGGTAGATGCCGCCATATACCACCGCTGCTGATCACGGATTCCGCTGCCAAAGCAGCTTGTGTCTCAAGTGTCCATGCCAAAGCAGCTTGTGTCTCAAGTGTCCATTTGCAGGGATTTCACAACAGGCTGGCCCCCCGCGAGGCTGCTGCCAGCGGCGCACGCGACATCAGGGAGGCCTTCGGCGGATCGCGCCTTGCAGACCACTCGCACCGAGTTTGGTCATGATGACACTCACTCAGTGCGGTCATGCATGCGGTGTCCGCGCGCGCGTAGGGCGCGGCGGCGCGCCTGCGCGCCGCGGAGGCGTCGCTGGAGCGGTACCGCGCGCGCCTGGAGGAGCTGGCGCCGCTGCGCGAGCACGTGCGCGAGCTGGAGCAGCAGAGCGCGCAGTACCTGGAGCAGGTGGGTGCTTGCGCCGGGGCTGCACGCGCGGCGGCGGCGCTCGGCAGCGCGTGCGCGCATCACTACCGCGTGTGCGCGCATCGCAGCAGCATGTGGGCGCCGCGAGCGGCTGTGTCGTGTGCTGTTGTGGCGGTACGTATCGGCAGCTGTTGTAAAATGAAAAGCGGTCCGAGCTTGCGAGCGCATGCGCGCGTCTGCAGTGTCCCAGACAACTGCGTGACTGTCACAATTTGTCTAAAGCAGAAACGCTGTGTACATCTGCATGAGTTGTTGTGAGCCGCGCCGAAGTAGGGAAGATGCAGCAGCTCAAGCGTCTGTGTGAGCCGTCGTGACCGTCCGGACCAGGTGCAGTTGGGGTTTGTCCGTGCACGTCTGTATGGCTTGCATGCTGTGCAGCAAGCATGGTAACAAGCAGAGCACGCCTCAGACTGGTCATTGAACACACTGACCAGCCATTCTTGTTGCACTTGACAGCACAAGTGTGCGCCTTGCACTGCGAGCAGCGCTGTGCGCCATGCACACGACTGCCACATTTCTGCCGCCGCCGCCGTCGTCGCAGCCGCCGCCGCCGCCGCTGCCGCTGCTTCCAATGGCGCTGATGCTGTCACGCCCGCCCGCGCCGTCTGCTGCTGCCGCTGCTTTTGACGGCACTGACGACGTCACACGCGCCCGCGCCGTATCGTGCGCGCACAGATACTGACGCTGGAGGGCGAGGTCAAGGCCATGGACACGCTCAGGCGCAAGGTCGAGCAGTACAAGGACGAGAAGATTGAGATGGAGAGGACCAGCTTCCAGGCCGCGAGCGCGCTCACGCTCAAGCAGGACGAGGTGCGCGCGCGCACGCAACATCAAGTTGAAGTTTCATCGGGCGCTGTCTTTCACCATGTCAGGTCGAAGCTAGTGTGTTTCGTCCAGGCGAGAACAGCTCGTCCTCTACTGAAGTAGCGGCATGAGTGTGACGAGCCGCGGTCCTTGCAACATCAAGTTGAAGTTTTGTTGTTGTACCACGCGCGTGATGATTTGCACCACACGTGCGGTACCGTGCGTAATGTGTGTTCACGCACCGCCAGCAGGACCAGCATTCAACAGGCGGTCCGCGCAGCAGAGCGGATGATACGCTGCTGCAGCGGCGGTTGTCGATTGCGCGCGTGAGCGGAGAGAGTCGGCGCAAGCGCAGCACGCGCTTTTTGACGAGCGGCGCAGCGGCCGACGTGTACATGATGTGTGGCAGCGATTTGCGCGCCGCAGCGCCAGCGCTGGAGGTGCTGTGCTACGCTGCGCGCTGCAGCACAGCAGCGCTCAGCACTCCTCATCAGCAGAAAAGCTCCTCGGAGTTCCCTGCCTCGCCGCCCCTTCCATGCGTTGCGGCGCGGTGCCGCCGTGTCAAAGTCCGTCACCAGCAGCGCAGCCTGCTCATACCTGCACTGCCCCCCCCCCCCCCCCCAATGTTCCTCAACTTCTTCAACTGCAGGTGACGCGCCTCAAGGCGTCGCTGCAGGAGGCGCTCGACGCGAAGCGCTACTTCGAGAACGAGCTCATCGGCGCACGCGACGCGGCACGCGCGCAGGGCGTTGCACGCGGCGAGAGCGGCGACGGCGGCAGCGGCAGCACCGCCGACGCAGGTGGCGGCGGCGGCGGCGGAGGCTTGGGGCTCTTCGAGAGCGCCGCGACTCTGTCAGAGAAGGTACGGTCGTACTGCGGTGCTCCGTGTGTCAGTTGCATGCGCGAGCGCGACGGCGTTGGAGTCTGTTACCGAGCCCGCGCATGGGCTCAGCACGGTGCGGTGTTGGAAACGGCGTTCGGACGTCTGTTTTGGTGTGAAGCTGCTGCCACCGGCGCTGCCTGCCGGAACGGGGGGGGGTTCATTGCCAGTCGCGACCGCGGGCACCTGCTGCGGCCGATGTGTTGCTGTTGACCGCGCCACGACACCCATGCAGGCGCTCAAAAATAGCACGCGCGTCTGCCGCCGCCGGCCCCGCAGGTGCAGCGGCTGCAGCGGGAGAATGCGGCGCTGCGCGCGCAGCTCGGCGGCGGCGGCAGCGGCGGCAGCGGCGGCGGCGGCGGCGACGCGGCGGCGGCGGCGGAGCTGCGCGGCGAGCTGGAGGACGCGCTGCGCGCCAAGCGGGAGCGCGGCGACGAGGCGCTGGCCGCCAAGAGACAGGTCGGCGCCCAATCCCCGTGCTCATCTCGTGCTACCGCCGCCGCCGCCGCGGCCGCCGGCGCCGCAGCCGCCGTTGCCGCAGTCGCGCCGCTGACGCCGGTGCGCGGCGCGTGGTTCCAGCGCGCGCTGCCGTCGCCGGCGCTCGCGCGCACCGCCGCCGCCGTGCGCGGCTACCGCGAGCCGCCGCACGCGCTCGTGCCGCCGGCCTGCTACACGCGCGGCTCGCCGGGGGGGCGGCGCTCGCGGCAGCAGTGGCAGATCCCGTGCTGCGAGGGGCCCGCATGAGCGGCGGCGCGGTGCCGCGGGGCACATGGCGCGTAGTGTCAGATGTAGCTGTAGCCCTAGGTAAAGGGTTTGGCGGGCGCGCTCTGCTGGGAGCGCTGCGGTGCCGTTTAGCGCTGCCTCGGCAGTTTTTGAGTTCACGGCAAGACGCCGACAGTCGTGCCTCGAGGGGGGCTAGGGGTGCGGGGTGGTGGCAGCGGCGCGTAGTATCGACTGCAAGAGTTGGCACGCTTGAAGAGCTGCATAAGTAGCAAGAGCCGTTGTGCGCCGTTGTGTGCCGGTGGCGCAGCAGCAGCAGACTGCGGCATACGCGCGGCGCCCATAACAGTAATACAGCCCCCACGGACAGGAGCAGCAGAGTTGTTAATCAGGTACCTTGGTACTGAGAAGTGCCAGGGTGCAGCGAAAGCCAGGTTGACGATTAGGTACCTTGGTACTGAGAAGTGCTATGTGTACCCCTTAAAAGTGCCCTGGCGGGCCACTCTACGCGAGTTTTGTGTTTTATGTGCATGTCTTCTAGGGAGAGAGGTATTTGTCCCATATGTCGAGTCGCCTATCAAAGCCGGGCGCTCAGTGCTGGTAAATGGCACTGATGTGATTCACTATCGCAGAGCTGCATCTCGGCCTTACAGCGTCCGCCCTGTCCCGTTTGCCAGTGTGTGACATTGAAATGTGTGCGACATGCTCCGTATCATGCGCGCCTCCACCTGCTTCAGTTGCCGCTTGTCCCTGCGCTTGACATCGCCTGCACGCCTGATGCGCCGCTATCAGTGCACCGAACACCAGCAAATAGAGTTCGGCTAAGCGCCCTGGTCGTGCCAGTTGTTGCAGCGGCCGCGATCGCAATGCAGCATGATCTGTCCATCCTCCAGCCTCGTCGCACTGGCTCCGCAGACGTTGCAACTTCACCTTGTGAATGGCGCTCATGCCGTCGCACTCGCTTATAATTGTGTGGGCGCATCGATGCACGGCCACAGCTGTTGCTGCGTGCCGGCGCAGCGCTTGCAGCATCGCTCAACCCCGCGCGCCGCCGCCGCTGCCGCCGCCGCTGCCGCCGCCGCCGCAGGCCGCGGAGCTGGAGGCGCAGGTGCACCAGCTGCAGGAGCGGCTCGCGTCCGCGGAGGGGCGCGAGAGCGCGGCGCAGGGCGCGCACAGCACGGCTCAGCTGCGCGAGATGGCGCAGACGGTGGCGCTCCTCGAGGCGGAGGCCGACAAGGCGCGAGGCCTCGAGATGACGCTCAAGGTGCGCGCGCACGCAGCCGTCCTAGAAACATATCCTGACCCGTGTAGCTTTGGGCGCGCGCGCGTGTGCGGCTCGATGCTCGATTTGTGGGGGCCAAACGCGGCGCGTGCGTGCGTGCGCGCCCGTGAGCGAGGCCTTGAAAGTCGCCGCGCCGACCGCCGCAACATGGTGGGGGCTGCAGCGCTGATCGTTGGAGCGTGGGACGCAGGTTTGGTCGGGCTGCAGGTGCGCTGCGCAGGTGACGCCGTGGCTGCGGGATGACGCTGTATGAGGCCTGGAGACGACCGTGGGCAGTGCGCGCATCCGCAGCGCCACGCGCGCCATGCGGCGCTGGCACCGTAGTGGTGGACACATCGACGTGCTGCCCTACGCAGGGTCCAGTCGCTTGTGTGCTTGGTTCGTTTGAGAAGTTGAGGGCTGGCACGGTCTGCTGCCTGGAGCTGATGTTCAGGGGTACGTGTAGGCAACGACTTTAAGTCAGAGGTCGGGAGGTCTGTGCCACCTGAGAAGTGATGCTTTTGCAGGGTGAATGCAGGCAGCACGCATGTGGCGCGACAATGTGATACATCTAGTATGCCGCATGGCCTGCAGCTGCGCGATGTGTAGCTCGTGGACCTCCGCCGCGGCGCACCGTGAGCGCACCCCGCCGCAGCGGCACCACGAGCTGACGCGGCGACTTCAGCGGCCGCCAGCACTCCCACGCCGCCGCCGCACGCGGCGCTTTGCCTTGCGCATGCTGCAAAGCGTGCGTCGCTGGGCAGGATGCAGTTGGTTTGCAGGGGGGGGGGGGGGGCTTTTCTTCTGTGCACATACACGTGCGCGGCGATGCTGAGCGGCCCAAAGTGCCTGCCGCGGCGCGTGGCCGAGTGCGAGCTTCAAATGCTCAAGCGCGCACGCCAGGGTTTGCGCACAAAGCGGGTGACGGCGCAGTAGCCGTAACGCTCATCAGAGTACACCTCGAATTCACTTCCAGCGTACTCATAGTTCACTCGCAGTACACTGGTGCGAGGCTCGGCGGCACTCCGCCCGCGGCCGTCCCCCGGCACATGCTGTCGGCCCACAGTCAACTGCGTGCGGAGGCCCATTCACATGGGTCAGGGCTAGGGTCAGCGTTAGTGTGAGGTGGATCGTGCAACTTGTGGCACACGTCAGGAACCAACTGCCGCCTTCCGCTGTCATGCACTGCCCGCTTCACGTGTGCATAAATATGCGTGAACGTCATTGTTTGGCTCGCTGCCCCCGGTGCCGTGCGAACAGCACGAGACAGGCCCCGAGCTGCAGCACCCCCCTGCTGCCGATGCCGCCGCCGCCGGCGCACCCATGCTGCCGCCGCCCTCGCCGCCGCCGCTGTCGCTGCTGTCCGGCGCCCTGGCCAGAGGGCTGCCGCTGCTGCTGCTGCTGCTGCAGCTGCCGCACGCGCAACAGCAGCACCTGCCGCCGCCGCTGCCGCCGCTGCAGCAGCAGCAAACGCAAGCGGCGGCAGCGGCGGCAGCGGCGGCAGCGGCGGCGGTGCGGCTGTCGCTGCCGGTGGTGGGCGACGTCGGCGCACTCGTGGACGGCCTCGTGCACATCACGGTTGAGATCTGGGTGCACAGCATGCACCTGCTCGGCCTTAGTCGGCCAGGTAACGGCGTTCCGACGAGCACTGACTCCGAGCCCCTGTCCCCCCCCTTCCCCTCTGCTGTCTTCCTGCCTCGGTGGTGGATTATCTGTCTGTCGGCTGCAGGCGCGCAGTGCCGCCGCTGAGTCGTGGCCCGCCCCACGCACTTCCCCCTCTGCTGCCGCGCAGGGGGGCGAGCTCTCTCGCTTTTCGAGATGCACGCGTCTCAAGCCGCATATGCGCTCAAATCCTTACCAACCTGTCTGTGGTAGTGGTAGCAGTGATCACCTGTTGTGTACTGTTGCACCTCACCGCTCACAAATCGGTGAGAACCCCCCCTCTTCCCCGCTGGTCTGCCACTGCAGGGGTCGCATTTCATTGCTGGGCCCTGGCCCTTCTACTTCTGCAGTTGTGAGACTTCAACTGCACTTCAGGCTCATGTGCACCAGTTGCAGGTGTCTCACGCGCTCACAGCTGCCCCCCCCCCCCCCTGGTCGCCAGCACACCGCTCATTCGCTGCCGCCGCAACGGCGCATGTCGCCCTCTTCTTCAGCAGAATGGCATAACCCTAGTCATCCTCATTCCAACCCTCATCGAAACACTCACCCGCCTCGTGCGCTGCCGCCGCCACGGCGCACTTCGCCCTCATCTCACACCACAATGGCATAACCTTCACACCAACCCTCATTATAATGCTGACGCCCCCCCCCCCACGCTGCCCCCGCGCCGCAGTACCTTGAGGAGCAGCTCAAGCAGAAGGAGACGGAGCTCAACACGCAGCAGAGCGACAAGGCCAAGCTGGAGCAGTACATGAAGCGCATGTTTGCCAAGTTTAAGCAGGACAAGGCGCAGGCGATGCGCGACGTCGCGGAGCGCGACGCGCACATCGCTGCGCTCGCTGAGAAGGGCCGCGCAGACCAGGCAGCGTGAGTTTGATTCGCAGTCGGTAGTGTGTGAAGTGTGGGTCGTTTGGTGCGTTTGGCCCCTGATGTTGAGGGTGTGTCGTTAGCGGCAGTGCTGTGTATGCGTTGTGATGGCCTGGGCAGCGAGACGCCTGCTGAGCCGCAGCACGGATTTTGATCTGCGACGGACAAGCTGCGCATTTCATTGAAAGTCTGTTGTTGAAGACTTTGTGGGGTGCCTAGCGTGGATAGGCTTTGCAGCTTCGAACGGTCTTTGACTGCTTGCGTTGCGGCACTTTGGGGTACTGCACACTCTCAAGTAACTTTGTGTCACTGCACTGTAGTGTCCTGTCATGTGGCGCTGAGTATGCGTGTCGCCGAGTTCGCGACCGACCGCAGCTGCCAACACCTCATGCATGCGCCGCAGTGCATATGGTGACGCCCAGCAGCAGTGCGTGAGCCGCAAGTGACAGCAGCGGTGCAGCTGCGCTGACGCATCGAAGGAGGGAAGGCAAACCGACCCTGCCAACGTTTCCACGTACATGCTGCGGGTGCCGCCATCGACACTGCCAGCGACATTACTTCACCTTCCTGAGCGTCACCGCCCCCTTTCTCTAACCACACCCACAAGTCTCTGCTGATGCCCATGCATAATCATCCGACGCGTGTGTGCTCGTGCGCGCGCAGGTTCAAGCGCGAGCAGCAGCTCATGATGAGCGCCGTGTATGAGATGGGCGCGGACATCAGCGCTCGGCACCTGCGCGCAAGCATGGCGCCGGCGAGCGCGCCGCCGCGGCCGCACGGCAGCGGCGCCGGCGCCGGCGGCAGCGGCAGCGGCACGTGGATGCAGCAGCAGCGCGACATGATGCAGCACCGGAGAGACCTGGGTTGAGCTGGCGCACTGCCAGTTTTGCACGCGTCTTGCGGAAGTTGCTGATCCTGTTGACTGACTCACTTCGGGCGGAGACAGGGCTCTGAGGTGTGCCGGCTCGTGAAGCCAGTCTGTGGCGGCGCTGTGCGTGCAGCAGTGATCTGGCACGGTGCAACGCTCTGGCACGGTGCAACGCGTGGGGTCGCTTTCCATCACACAACAAGTGCTATTGGTCGTTGATGGTTCCACTCTCTGTGACAAGTGCTATCAGTTGTGGACGGTCACACACAAGCCATGCGGCTTTGCGTTGGCGGCAATCATTGTTGGTTGTCAACAGTGCATGGGGCCCTGGTGGCACTGAAACGATGCATCAGTCGAAAAATCCTCAATAGCACGGCTGAGTGCCAGTGGGTACCGGGCGAACAGTGAGTGCTGCTTTGACGCCATGATTCCCTAGCCTCTCAAAACGAAAGGCATTGGCGCGACTTCAGCCAGGTTCAAGGTATACATGAACGCCTTGAGCGAGAAAGTTGTGATCAGGAACAGGCTCAATACATGAGTATCAGCGCCAGCAATTGATATATCGCGCGCGTATGTGGGCTGTCCTGGGCTGTCCGCGTGTGTGCTGGCTCAAATCCGTATGAATCGCGTTCAGCGCAGGCCGACTAGCGTTTGCCTAGCAACTCTTACACAGCTTCCACAGCTCATCAAAAGATCGCTCGTACACACCTCATCAGAAAGTTGAAGGAGCTGTTGGCTCTATAAAAGCTTTCTTAGGAGGAGCCAGGCCTCCCTCTGCAAGGTCCCTCTGCTTGGTCTGCTTGGTCAGGCGCATGCAATGCTACAACAAGCGATTCCTGCTGCTACCACGGCGGCTTCGGCGGCTTGGAGCGCAAGTTGAACCTAAGAATTTGGCCGAGGCGAGATCTATGCAGGGCAACCAACCCCAGTGAGTGCCTTCCATAGCCAGCGGCACCATGACTTTTATCGGACATGTCGGGCCCGGGCTCTTTCTGTCGGCGTGGGGCCTGTTCATAGGCTGCGAGGCGTTCCAGTGCAGGTCTTTGACCAAGGCAAGAGTTGGTCGAATCAAGGTGAGCGATGAGTGATTGCTCTCCACCCCGTAGCGACTCACGCAGTGTGAAGTACCATTTCTGTCTGTAGCGACGAAGTCTGACAGTATTCGCCAGGGCACACTTGTTCCATGCGGCTCGAGCAATAAGTACGTGCCTTAGTGTTCGCCGGATTTGTTCCGCAAGATGTGCGCACGTTGCCGCGCTTTGATGGCTGTTGACGCCATCAATGAATGGACATCCCGCTGATTGCAAATGGCGATGCGAGCTATGCAGTAGTAGCTGACACTGACACCCTGCTTGCCCACTCAGGATCACTACACACCGAGAACATGAATCGCGCTGCACGGAATAATCAATCGCCGCTCGCTCCGCACTCTGTTGACACCATGCCGCGTGGGGCGCACATGACACCATCAACTGCTGTTGGCAACACCATTAGTTGTCAGACATGTTCATGTGAGCCGAACGCATTTAGAACGGCAGATCATGGAAGACTGGCGTGCATGAACACTCTCGGTTATGCTGACTGTACGTGTTTGCTGTCGTTGCTTCGACGCAGTTCTATGGCAGCTGGGCATTTGGACTGATCGCGGCATTTGCGGAGGCTCTAGGCTCATTTGGCGACAGCATTATACCAAATTTGCATCATTTCAGCACGCATGGCATGGCGATGATTGATGTAAGTGCGCACCACCCTCATGCTGCACACAAACCGCTGCCAGCAGCACATACGTGAAGGGTGTTTGCTTACGGCTGCAAATGCAGTCCCTTGCTGCAACAAGACAGGTTTTCCACGTTATTCAGGGAGGCTGCTGCAGATAGTTTAGACCAGGACTCATGAACACCCAATCAAAGTCAAATGCTGATTGGCCAGTAGCGTATGAAGTCACAGACAGTTGCAATATCAGGTATGCATAATGCTGGACACAAGCACTTCGGACTTCGTTACAGCTACACTACTGCTATGGTTTGCGCTCATGTTTGTGTGGGAAATCAGTTATGATTACAAACCCGCTGAATCCACCGCAGTTATTGTCAGTACCGCTTAAATCCTTAGCCACGCAATGCAAGTTACTTTGTCAGTGCCCCATCTTGCAAACCATACAACAAGATTGGCATGCTGCAATGATCCCAGGACCCCACGCAGAGAGACACTTGCTGCTGATCACTTGAACCAACATGTAACGTTGACTGCGCACTCCCCGTCAGCAAGCTTCGCCCTCGAAAGCCTGCGCGTTGCAGCGGCGTGATGATCACTGCTGCACGCGTGAGGGTTGGGGGCTCTGTCGTGGCAAGTTTCTAGCGCAACCGCGCCGCAAGTCGCGCCCATCACTCCTATGCATTGCTGCACGCCCTGCCCCTCATATACGCCGAGGGCACAGACGGCCGGTGCATCAGCGTCGCGATTCAGCGCATACCGCTCACTACGCGGCATGCAAACACATCCAGTCACGCTGATCACACTGTGCTCACATCGCGCTGCAGCTCACATCGCGCTGCATCTACTCTTCCTGCATGCCAGGGGCTTCTGCACCTGATGGTGGCCAAGGGGGCACTGCCCGCGGCCGTTGCTGGCGTCTACGAGAGCTTTATGCTCGCGGGCTTCTCGCTGCTGTTCATGGCTCACAACCACGGCTCCGCGATGTTTGTCGGCTTCCACAAGTGAGTTTAATATACATTTCGAAGTAGTAGATTAGCGACTGTGCCAGCACAATGCGTCTTTCCAACAAGCGTCGGCCTCCACAAGTAAGTTGACCGTGAGCAGCTGCGCCAGCACAATGCGTCTTTTCAACGAGGGTTGGCTTTCACAAGTGAGGTGACCTTAAAAGCGACTGCGCCAGCACAGTGCGTCTTTCCAACAGGGGAGCGCTGCAGCGCTGATGCTGTTGTTGTGTGGTACCGCCGCTGTGTGGCGTGTGGCCGCAGTTGAGCACTGCCCATCCACCTCTGCAAGCTGCCCCCCCCCCCCCCCCCCTCATGCACGGAGCTCACACGGCCGCCGCCAGTGGCCGCAACGCTGAATCGACTGCCGCGACAGACCCGAATCGTACCATGACGATCATGCAGGGCATCACAGTTTCTGCAAACCTTCAAGTCAGCAGCAATGGCTGTCCAGCAGTGATGGCTCGGCAGTGATGGCCATCAGCTCTGTTGAGTGTGAGTGTGCCCGGTAATGGCTCAGGCGGCGTGTGGTGCACTAGCAGCGGTTCCCCCCCATTACTCTGGAGTTCATGAGAAGCGGTGCAGTAATGACGAGTCACTTATAGTGACTCACAAGTCGCGCTCGAGTCTCAGATTACGTTCTGCTCGTCATTATCGCCATCACATGACGTGACAGCAGCAGGAGCATAGAACCAAGATGTTGGTGCTGCCCACAACACATGCGTGAAATCTTCCAGCCAACAAGTTCTGTTGTGGCTGTCACTGTCACTGAACGAACATGAATCACAGCACTACAGATTGCGCAGAGTGCAAGCCCATACTCCAACACAGCCTGCAGCGGCATGACAGCAGTGCAGCAGTGCTCGTTGGCGCTCATGCTTGCTGCAGTGCAACATGCCATCGAAAGGCTGCGCAGCGCGTGAAGCTGCTTTCTGGGCGGTGCCAGCAGAAGTTGAAGTACCACCACGTGCTACCCAGCCTGGTATTGAAGCAGCTCTGTGCCCAGCTGAGCATCACCTGCAGACTGCCCCCTCGCCCCCCCCCCAAAAAAAGTAAACCGGTGCGCTTTCAGCGGGGGCGCCAGACGTCAGCGCGTGAGCGCTGATGGCTGATGTGATGCCATTCAGTACAGTGACGTGCCTCTGCTGTACACGTGCAGCTGATCTGTGCACGTGAATGTGGCACTTTGCACACCCATGCATTAGCCCCCCTCTTACCCCCCCCCCCACTTTGCCGTGTGAGATGCTGTTTGCCGCTGTCGCCATGATGACCCCTCGTCGCTGATGCAGCACGTGACAATGGCTGGTGCTGTCTCCCCCCCCCCCCCCCACACACACTCGGCAGGTTTCTGACGCCCATGCTGCAGGTCGCGGCGGTGCTGGTGCTGCTGGTGACAGCGCTCAGAGAGAACCGGAAAGCCGCCATGGCGTTCCACGTGAGTTGCCGAGACGGCTGAAGCTGCCGTAACCCAGAAGGCAGCGTCGGAGGGTCTGCGACCCTCAGACGGCTCGCGTCGGAGCATGCGTTACCTTGCGTCGATCGCCCCGCCAGCTGCTTTCATAGAAAGTGTTACTCATAAACATTGCAGCATAAGTTTGTGTTGGCTGACACGTGCATACTCCAAAGTACATGCATACAGGAAGATGCCCCACCCCGTCCGCAACAGCTTCTGCTCTGCAAGCGCGTGCTGGTGGCAGAACTGTGACCCCTGCCCACTCCGTACGCCCATGTGGTGAGGGCGACCTGAAGGCCGGGGCCATGGTAGCCAGCGCGCAGGCTAGCACGCCCATCGTCTCAGGGCCTCAGGCGCAAGCCCTCAGCGGCCGTCTTGACCAAGGACGCACTCTGCAGTTCCGGCTCAGGTACACATGTCATTCCAGACGGGTGCGGGGCATCGGGCTTGTGCGATCGCCATTTCACGCACGTGCAGTGCACCAACTCATACCTACATGCCAAGGTTCAGTTAGGGGGGCGCCGCGACTGAAATGACGCGTCCCACTGCGTCGTCGTGGCCCAGAGTGATCCTTCTCAAGTCTGAGCCTGGTGGGAGCATCACACATAGTCCCCCCTTCCCCCCCCCCCCCCCCCCCCTCTGCGCCGCACGCAGTTTGCGCTGGCGGTCATCGTCCTCACGAGCGGCCTGTGGTTCATCACCATCGGCTTCGGCTTCTCCCTCTACTCCTCCGACGAGGGCCTCATCGGGGCGCGCCGCGACCTGCCGCCGCACGCGCCCGCAGACGCTAACGCTGATGCCGATGGCGGCGACTCGCCCGCCATGGAGATGGCGGGCCACGACGCCGACGCATTTGAGGCCGCCGCACAGCTGTCCATACTGCTGTGCTGGCACATGGCCGCGGCGGTGGGGGTGAGTCCTGCGCGATGAGTGCCTCGCCGTGTGCGCGCGCGTGGGTATGACGGCGTGCGTGATGGTTCGGCGCGCTGCGCTCGCGCGGCGGCGGCGGCGCCTTCCGCCTCCGCCCCCGTGTGCAGCTAGGCCGCGGCGGCACGTGGCCATTGGCGGCGCGCCGCGCTAACGATGGCGTCGGCCGCGCGCGCAGCACCTGCGCTGCGCCGTCCGCGGCGGCACGCGCGGCGGCGCGCGTGCAGCGCGACATGTCGGCTCCGCGCAGCTACTGACGCTGCAGGGGGCGCCAGCGCTTACGGCGCAATGGCAGCCGGTCGCGTGCGCTCGCTCGTCACCAGTGGCGCCCGCGCCACGAGCGCCGTTGTTCGGCGATGCGGCGTCGCTTGCAGCTAGTTGGATGCGCTGCACGGCGCAAACTTCTGCTGCAAGCGCCGCGTCTCGCATCGTTGGGTCAAGTCTGTTCGACTCGCGGCGCGCGCAACTCATGACGGCCCCTCCTGTCGTGCCCTCAGTCATGTGTATGCATCAGCGGCTGTCTGCTCGCCGTTACAATCCCAACTGCGCATTGCTGCTGCTGACGCAAGACCTCGCCCGCGTGCACGCGCCGTGCTGCCCATGCGCCGCAGCTTCTCAGTGGCGAGTACGCAACGCTGCGGCGGTGCGGCCTGCTCAGCGGCGGCGGCGGCGCCGGCAGCGGCAGCAGCAGCGGCAGCGGCGGCAGCAGCGACGCGTGCCCGTCGCCCGACAGGCAGCACCTGTACGAGGCGGTGGACCGGGCGCTCGCTGAGAAGCACCACGCGTTCCCCATCGAGGAACGTTCTGCACTGTCGCAGACGGCGCCGGCGAGCGAGGTGTGAATGACCTCGACGTGCTGAAGTTCCCACGTCGCAGTACGCACATGTCGTTTCGAGCGTCCCCGCGCGACGCCTGCCGCACGAGTCGTGCGCAGCGGCGCACAAGCCTTCGTTGCCACCCTGGCCGATGTCCACTACTTGACATTGCAATTGAATGCATGAGTTTTATAGATGCCTGGCATCATCATCAGCATCTACAGCCGCAGCAAAAGCAGCAGCAGCATCACCGGCAAGACAATGGGCCACCTCCCGGTCTTCCCCTACTACATACCCAGGCCTGGCCATCGCCATCAGATTGTAAGTACATGGCAGCCTGCGAGCAGCTTTGTAGGTTCGTGCTCCGATGAGGGCATGGCAGCCCATCGCAGCAAGGCGAACATCACACAAGTTTCTTTCAGGCGCATTGGCTGTCATGTTTGGTAACTGCACACCATGAGTTCTCGAGTGCATGCACATCGTGCTGTCGCTCTGCTCCCCACGCAAACGTTGTGCATATCTGCCGAAAGCTGACATCGAAGAGACGAGTAACAGTAATGACAAGGACCTTTGCAGACATGTGTGCCTCTTCAGCTGACTGATGCGTCGGCGTGCCGTTGTGACAGCCGTTGCCCTTGCTTGACTTTCTCCTGCACTTGCTACTGTGTTGAGAGCATTGCATAGGCGAGATGAGCAGTATGGCATTTACATGCTCAGCACATCAGCTGCCCTTGGCCGTTGAACGTGCGCACTGCGCCTTCGCCCCACTGTACATTCTGAGCGCAGCTTTACAGTCCCACTGAATGAGGGCCAGTGTTTGTCAGCCTCTGCAGGGTAGGCAGCAATACTTGTTCATGCTATTTCAACAGCAAACAGAGCAGTGACGCGCACATAGGCCTGGGCCAAAAAGGGACGTGTTCCTGCGTGCCTGTCCAAATGCGCCAATGCACATTGGCAGCAGTCGTGCACATTAGCAGCAGCTGTGTATGCTGCGCCTTACTACGCGTACATACGTACACTACTATCAGCGCCCCCCCCCCCCCCAGCGCGCCAGCCGTCTAGCCCGCGCCCTGGAGCACACACTCCAGATACGCGGCTCTGACGCTGCTGCGCACGCCGAGCGCGCGACGCACCAGGTTCCTGCGCGCGCCCTTGGAGCGCAGCAGCTGCCCGCGCGCCTGCAGCCGCAGCAGCGGCGCAGGGACGTTTGCGAGGGCACGCCCATCGGCTGCCTCGTTGTCGGACGCGTCGAAGAACTGCAGCGCGGCGAGGTTCGCTATGGTTTCGGGCAGCGCCGCCAGGGCGTTGCCGGAGAGGTCCAGAGATGTCAGCCGCGCCAGATCCTCGATCGCGGCGCTGACGGCGCGGATGCTGTTGGCGGCGACGTTCAGCTGCTCGAGGGCTTTGAGCCTGTACAGCGCGGGCGGCAGAGCCTCCAGGCAGTTGCGCTGCAGCAGCAGGACCTTGAGCTGCATCAGGTCCGAGACTGCGGCGCGACGGAGCATTGAAGCGATCCAACATGTGGGGGAGGCATTCAGTGATGGCTGATTATGTCTTTCTAGATTTTCGTGTGGTAGCAAACAAGCATGCGTTACAGCTTGTTGAATAACAAAGGGTGTATCGTAAAGCAGGTTCCCAGATCAAGGCTTGGGCCAGCCACCCCAGGCATTAGCTTGTGTGTCGGGCTGTGCACGTCGCCGCGCAGCAAACTCACTGTTGTCTGGCAGGCACGAAATTGCGTTGTCTTGCAGCCTGAGCTCATGAAGCTGAGGCAGGCTGATCGCCAAGCTATTGGGCACACTGATTAGTCCATTGTTACGTAGATCCAGCCGCCTAAGGCTTTCGAAGCCTGCGCGCCAGGACCCAAAGAGGCGGTCAGGGACGCTCGACAGACACAGACCCGCAAGAACGAGTCTGTTACTATGCTCTGCCGCACACTCATCTATTTTTCTCGCCACCAGGTCCAGCTGCTGCGCTTCTTCGTCGCTGGTCATGAGATAATCAAGCGAGATCAGCAAAAAGTAAAGACGTTACATTTTTACTGAGCGATGCGGATAAAAAAAAGTCTCATATATCGGCTGCGTTACCTGCGCACCGAGCAGCAGAGCTGCAGTAGTTCGATGGTGTGAGTAATACGCCCGAAACGCAGACGACAGCAGTAGCAGCGGCCCGAGAGCCGACCCGCACACCCCTTAAGGCCTTGCGGCTGGCACACAAAGCTGAAATAAGTCGAGACACAGAAGGAGACGGCTCTGCAGTAGAGGGCGGCTGCCCTCGTCAGGCATGGCAGATGCCCGCCAACGGGCCTTACAACCGCAGCAGCAAAAGCAGCAGCAGGTGCTGTGCGAGCCCGAGTACAGGCGTCAGCACCGCCATCCGATAGCGGCAGCCCCATTCCAGCAGATGAACCAGCAGCAGGACCACCTGGATGCCGCCATCGAGTCGCTTGGAGCGCTGTCGATCGCACAGCAGCCCGCCGATGTGGAACACCTGCAGAACATGCTGTCTCATCAGCGGCTGCACCATCAGCATGATCAGCAGCAGCAGCAGGGTCAGTTGAACAGCCTCGGTCACCAACAACACCAACAGCAGCAGCAGCAGCAGCACCCACCACCGGTGTACACGGAGGAGCAGGTGCAGGGGCTTGTCGGGGAGCTGCAGCGGCTGCGCGAGGAGAACAGGCAGCTGGCACGGGCACTGGGGGAGGCGCAGGCCCACGCCGCCGCCATGGCGCAGCGCGCAGAGCAGGTGCAGCACCTGGAGGAGAAGCTCAAAGCCGCAGAGTACAAAAATTATGCGCTTAGCATGCACCTTGCCCAGGTCAATAAGCCGCCGCATTATACCTAGCTGCAGTGGTGCCTTGCCAGCTGCAGCAGCGGCCAGGGCTGCTCTGAGAGAGTCCGGTGCAGTATAGCATCCACCGGCAGTTGGCGCGATGCACGCAGCGCTGAGGGCAGCGTCACCCGTAGGCGTCAGTTCATCACCCATGTGTGCGGCAGCAATTTCGGAAGCGCGCATCGGTGGCTCCGGCAGCCGCTTTGTATATAAAATCAGGCATGATGCAAATCTGATGAATAGTGTGTTGAATGCCGTCTTTGCCGTGATGGTACTGGCTCTCGTGTGAGCCGGGCCGTCATTGTCGATGCATCAGTAACTCTAAAGTTTACATCACATTCATGCACATTATGGCCACTCAGATCAGCACCAAGACCCGCTACTTGCAGGTGGGGTGGCTGCAGCGATAGCACAGCACCAAACGGCAGCGTCGATGCACAGTTCAACTCTGCGTAACCTTGCTGATTAAGCAATGCGCAAAGTCTCGTACGCTTGGTAACGTGCAAGCAGCACAGCAGAGTGGCAAATGACCCAGCAGCGACAGCGCAGCAGAGTGCAGCTGCTGCGGTGGTGTCAAAAGCACGCAGGCAACCGATGCTCGGGGAAGACAACACGCGCACCAGGGAGGGGTTCACAGGTTCACAGCACTCAACATCACTTGACGGATCATGCATTGGCCTCTGCGCTGGCAGGGAAAAGGTCAGTCATCTATCATGCATCGGCCGCGCGACACGCGCAGCAGGAGCCAACCTCCGCAGCTTCCATAGGGGGGCAGCAACCGGACAGGTGCTGTGCAGTGCGACGGGCCACAGGTAACACTGCTCAGACTGGCGCGAGGTTTACGCATGATGCAGGCGGGCAGAGTGAGCGCCCCTTGTAGATTCAGCATACTTCTCTTAAGTATATTATTGCCATCATTAGTCCGGGCCTGTTGCCTCTGGTTGGGCGCAAGGGGACAGCGTGCGGATGCTCACGGCCGCAGACTTGGCGGCGACGAGCGCACACCCGCGCCGCCATTCATGCCTACGGCCGCCGCATGGCCCGAAGGTGCGGTGCTGTCGAGCTGTGCTCATCATCGTAAAAAGGCTGGCGGCGTCGAAGGTAGCCTCGCGCGCCACAGGCGTCGAATCCGCCCATGATGCGTGCGACGCTTGAAAGCATAAAAGGCAGGCAATTGCGTGACGCAAGGGAGGCATCTAAGGCAGCGAAGCTTGGCGGGGTGCG
This sequence comes from Tribonema minus, assembly GCA_017506865.1. Taxonomy (NCBI): domain Eukaryota; class Xanthophyceae; order Tribonematales; family Tribonemataceae; genus Tribonema; species Tribonema minus. The sequence continues at coordinate 63,246 of JAFCMP010000401.1, forward strand.
CAGCGCTGACGCGCTGCGCTGTGCGCGCGCAATGAGCACCTTGCTGTGATCGAGTGGAAACGCCTACGTCTGCATGGCTGAGGTGGCAGCGCTCACGTCGGCGACGACGGGTCGGGTGGCCTCCTACATTGTCTCGCCCCATCGCGCTCCTCTTCACGCAAGCGCGGCAAGCCATCGCCCGAAGTGCTCTCATTCGCTGATGCCGCGGCGGCAGCGCCTGGCGCGCTCTGCGCTCTGCTTCCGCGCGCCCCCGCCCCCTCGTGCGGAGGCGCCTCCGCCGCCGCGGCGGAAGCGTCCCTCTCAGCGTGACTGCTGCTGCGCTCGCGCGGCCGCGCTGCCGCGGCAGCGGCGCCGCCGCCGCCGCCGCGCTCGCGCGCGCGCTCCAGCACGGTGTCGCGCCCAAAGAACTCTGCGGCGAACGCACGCGGGTCCGCGGGGCGCTGCTCCAGCACCGTCGTCATGAACAGGCGGATGAGCGCCATGACCTCCGGCTTGTCGCGCAGGTACGCCTCATTCTCCGCCTCGAGGTCGGTCTGCGCGCGCAGGCGGCGGCGTGCGCGGCGCGCGGGTGAGCGTGTGGTGGAGTGTGTGCGCCGTTACAGATTTGAGCGAGCTTGTGCTCGATAGATGTATACTCTGGTGGTATGCGTTAGCAGGCCTGGGCGCTGAGGGCCTACCCAGGACCAGCAAGTCTGTGAGTCGACGATACTGTCATGGGGCCACAAGCAGCATGGTGCCCCGCCGCGACCGCAATAGGTGCACATGAGCTGCTACGTCCAGCTCGAAGTGCTCAGGTGAATGCCTATCACAAGCCGAACGGCCTCAGGCTACTACAATACTTAAAGCGTGCTACGCATCGAGGACATTGCTATAGCAGCAGCAGCGGCGGTGGCGGCTGCACTGCCGTGACGTACAACGGCCCGCAGTGTCGGTAGCGATTGAGCAAACTACCTCTCGATGAATCGCGCTTGGGGCGCAGTCGCCAGACACTTGCCCTATGCAGTGCCGGTGCTGTTGGCGATGCTGGACTGCTTGTGCGCCGCGAGAGCCGACCGTGAGGCTGTGGCACGCTCAGTGCAAGGGAACCACGCAAGGCTCATGCTGGCATACAGAAGCAGTACGCCCTGCATTGCCATAGCTTACTGCTGGACCAAAAAGTGTATCGCATGCACACGCCCTCCAACCGTAGGTGCGTAGTTTAAAATCGCGATCAGACACATGCCTGCAGTCACTCGCAAGAACTTGGCCAGGTGAAGCGGCCCGACAGGCAACATTCTGGACCTCATGAATGCAGTCATATACTGTCAACATGTTCGGCAGCAGTGGATGAAAGAATGCTTCAGATGTGTGAAAGTGTGTGCGGATGCATTGCTCGTGCACTTCAGCATAGTCACTTTGCTTGAAAGCATTGAGGTTCTCCCAGGCACAAGCGGTGCATGAAACATTCCTGGTGGCATTCTCAGGTAGTCACAAGCAAAGCGCAACACACTAGAAGCCACAGTTACAAAAACAGACAACAATCATAGGTGACGCCGGTCAGGCGAATTGCTTGCTGAGTGCCCTAGGAAGTGTGTGGCCGCTCGCTCATAGCACGAGCGCAATCACACGCACACACACACACACCGACACTGGGGCAGGTTCTGGAATATTCTGCAGTGGGTAATACGAGAGCCTGGCTGCCACGAACATCGCTGCCAATTTGCGATCAACCAACCTCTTGCAATTCCAGCCGCCGCCATGTTTCGACCGATGCACGAACTTGCAGGCAGCATGAAGCAACAGACAACCTTGTGTCGACGTATGAGATCATCATGATGAGATCATCTTGCAAACATTGAGCGACACAGTGAATGACTTGGTACTACGAAAAACCTCGCGCAGTGCATATATTTGTGTCTGTCACCTTGGTATCATCCGTAGAGCAACCTGGTTCTTCCGCTCCCGCACCAGACGCGTTGTCCTCACTGCCTGCGTCCACCGCCACAGGCTGTCCATCTGCCATAGCTCTACGGTTCTCGCAGCGGCTGCTGCATCAGAGCGTTGGTGAATTCACTCCGGCACCTCGGCGTCTGCTGGTACCACGATCCAACGCCGCTGCTGCTTTGATGTATGCAATGATGAACCAGTACGGCCGACGCCGATGGATATATAAGCCAGCAAGTGCACTCGTGAAGCACGTCGACACTTCAACTCTTGATATTGAAGTTGGTCGAGGTCACGAAATGTTGAGGCTGCAGCCGGGCTGAATTAATTTAAACTGTGGGAATCTGCCCCTTTATCCGCCCCACAACTTCACCTTTCAACTTCCGTAACTGCCATCTACCGTTGGCCAGTTGCCCACCACGAGGCCCACTACTTTGGCACCCTTGGTGTAGTGTAACTGCCACTTATGATTGGTTAGTTGTCTCCCAATCAGGCCCACCACTCTGGCCCTGGGTGTGCCCACACTGGCTCTCTAAGTTGCCAACTGCTTGCAGCAGCTCTCCTCTGCTCCCTTGCAATGCAATCACTCTTAACCTGCAACACGACAGTGTCAGACTTTGCAACCCTGCCCTGCCTTGCCAACCTGGAGTCAACAAGTGGCCTGCTGTTTTTCGCCTACAGCTAAGTGTGGGCTGACCTACAACTGGTCTGGCCATCACACACTCTGTGTTTTGGGGCTTAAAACAGCCTACCCCACATTCTGGAGGAGTCCATCCGGTTTCGGACCTCGCGCGCGGTACCTGGCGCTGCAGCAACAGCAGCAGCGACTCACCAGCAACGCGCCTTCGCCAGCTACAAGCGCAGCTACTGTGAACGTCGGCCGACATCATCTCACAGCAGCAATTCTTCTGGCAACTTCGTCCATTCCTACCTTCCCAAGCGAGCAAGACCTCAACGCGTTCGCCATCTACCGAGTCTACAGCCTTCTGGACAGCATCAGCATCAACCAGTTTCGGCAACCCGGAAGCGACGGCTTCCCGCATCTCGGCACTACTTTCCATCCCTAGGTATCATCAAGGGGGGGAAGAAAGTACATCATCTACAGCAACAGGAACGTAAGCCTGAAGCTGACTCCTTGCTTGTGGCTGCATTCTTAAGTGCGCTGCATTCTCAGCAAGTAGAGCTCTAAAGCTACTTTGCCTCGCGTGGCAGTAGCAATTCAGTCCGCAACCAGCCACAGCAGCACTTTCCTAGTCTGCTGATACCTAGCCTGGCAGCATGTTTAATGCATTCGGACGCATGTTCGGAGGTGGAGCTGGGGCTACACCTGCCGAAGTCGCCGCGTCTCGAGCGGCCGCTCGAGCTGCAGCCGGGGGCCCGTCAAACCCGTTCGACGACCCAACCCTCGTCTACCGCGACCCCAACAACGAAGACAGCAGCAGCGACGAAGAAGACACGTCAGGCCCGCCTGCCGCTTCGTCGCCGCGCCGCGCGGTGCCACCACGCCTCCTTGGCCCTGGCTTTCCGCCCAATCTTTCTCCTTTTCCTGGCCCGCCGCCGCCGCCAGCCGCAGCAGCTTCCGGCCGCGCCGCCGCTGCCATCGCCGCCGCCGCCGCCGCCGCCGCCGCCACCGGACCTCCAGCAGACGCCGCACCCTCCTTTGCGGGCGCGCCCTCTACACTGGACCCGACCGCGGCCGCCACCGCCGCTGAAGTCGCCGCCGCCGCCGCCGCCGCAGGCATCGACCTGCGCCCGCGGCGCCATCGCACCCCCGAGGAGCGCGCCGCCCGTGACCATGCCAAGCTGCTTGCCTCGTTGCGCAGCATCGGCATCCCCCTCACAGGTCGTGGCGCAGTAGAAAAGACTCTCAAGCCAGACGCCGTCAAGAACCTCCCCGACTACCATGGCGCCAAGCTACTTCAAGGCGTACGTACGGAACAAGACGTCACGGAATGGGTAGAACGCTTTGTCTCCTATATGGAGACGCAGAAAGTCACCGCGCCCCACGACATCTGCCACTATGCCTTCCTCAGTTTGAGAGGCGAGGCACATGCGCTTGCTACCTCTCTCCGCCAGGCCGGCACCTGGCCAACTTCCTTCACCGGCATCGCCCAGGTGCTGCTCGAGCACTTCGCCCCCCCGGCAGCGTTCGAGGACAGCTGCCGCGCCGTGGTCGACCTCAAGCAGGGGGCCAAGGAAACCAGCAAGGCCTACATTCTACGCGGCCGCCGCACGCTTCAGCAACTGTCTACCCTATAAGGCCAGGTTCGCCGCACTCGCGCCGTCTCCGTTGACGGCAGCAGCGGCGCCTCCGCCGCCCCTCTACCTGAGCTTCAGGAGTGCCTGTTCCTCACCATCCTCGAGGGGGGCCTACTTCCGGGACTGCGCCAGCAGATGCGCCTGCAGACGCATTCTCGCTTCAACGAGGAGGAGATGGTGGCGTCTCTTCAGCGCATTGAACGCACCATCGTTTTGCGCAACAAAGAGAATTCCACCGCGACCAACGGCGCCAGCAGCGCCAACCTCATGCCACCTCAGCATGGGTCGCCATCTCCCTTCAACAGCTCTCCCTCCGCCGACTACGTTGATGACGACACATCGCTCAACTACGGCAACAACAACCAGGGCAACGGCAACCGCAACGGCAGCGGGCGCCGTCCCTAATGCGGCAACCGTCACGGCGACAATTCCCGTCCGCAGAGTGCTCCCACCCCCCAAGGTGGCAACTCTGCGCTGCGTTTTGCTCCCCCTGCAGGTGCCGCCTCCGCACTCACGCCTTCTCGAGACCGCAGCCAGCAGCGCCAGCAGGCGCCGCCGCCGCGTCCACCCACGCTCAACCCCAGCAGCGGAGAACGGCCCCAAGACGCACGCCGCCAGCTCCCTAGCCGCGGCCCCAACAACTCTGGCACGCCTGGCGCAGCACAGCAGCGCCCGCGGCCAGCTCATCACGGCTCTGTCAACCTGGGCGCCCCCGCATACCTACGCGCCACAGCATTCACAGACCCTTGCGTCATCCCTGTCGGCATGCCATCACACTGGCGCACCGACAACTGGTACAAGATGTTCGGCTACGACGCCGGAGCAACTTTGGCCACCGTGAAGGTCAGCATCGGCAGCGGAGCCGACGCATTGGACCTTTCAGCCGCCGTCGTGGACACCGGCGCCGGCAACGTGTACATCCGCACGCGAGAGGCAGAGAGCTACTTCAGCCTACTCCCCGGCGCCGATCGTCCGCGCGTGTTCCTCATGCCAGAGGACATCACGCGCCAGCACCTGCCCATCTTCCACGCCGGCAGCGACGTCATGGACAACCGTCGCCATTTGATGCTCCCCATCACTTTCGAGGGGCGCGATGCTCACCTTGGTCTGCCGCGCGCCGCCAACGCACCCGCAGAGCCACTTCGTCAGGTCAGCTACCTAACGCATTGCATCATGGTGGACGACCTGCCCGCATCGCTGGTACTGGGCAACTCCTTCTTCGTGCGCAACCGTATGAGCATTAACCCGTACACGGGTTATTTGCACACCGTACGGCCCGTACTGGCCACGCCCGACGACCCCCGCCGCGAGTTCGCCATCTACGGAGTGGGCGAGAACCGCAGCCTACACCTCCACAGACGCCGCATGGAGTGGCGCCCGTTCGATGTCGAACTCAACGCCGTCGGCGGCCACCAGCCGTTCTCGGCAGTTCGGCACGGCTCTGGCGGCGTCACAGACGCCATACTGCCTTCCTACACGCCGGAGGAGCCCCACGTAGCCCGCACTGGCGCACTCACGCTCATGCACGCCGTCAAGATTGGGCGGGGCTCTCTACGCGGCGGCGTCATCCACCTCACCCTGCGCGCCGACGATCCCCCGCGCCAGCACAGCCGCGTCCTTGTGCTGCTGCAGCACCCATGCTTGGGCGGCGAACACCACGTCTCGCCACTGGCAAGTGGTTTTCAGCTACTCAACGCGCAGGAGCCCCACGACATGGACGAGGCTGGCTACGTGCAAGTTCAACTCCGGGCGTTGTCCAGCCAGCGTGAGCGCTTCGCTCTGCCCCCGGGGTACCTCGTGGCAGCCTTCAAGCTACTACGTGACGCCAGCGCCGACGAGCCCGGGGACTATGGGGGCATACCTCTACCCGCGCCTCGGCTTGGGCGCCCGTCGCGCGCACCTGCCGACTCCCGCCGTCCTATAGCCAGCGCCAACGTGATCACCGCCGGCAGCCCGCGCTACTTCGCAGACCCAGCTCAACACGGCGCCGACGACGTCGACATGCTGGACTTCAGCGACGCTCCACCTCGCCGCCGCGCGCACCACGCTCAGGCAGTTCAGGACTCTGGCGCGGGCCGCACACCGCGCCGCGGCTCACCGCCGCCGCCCGACCACGCGCGCCAGGCCTACGTCGCCCCAGCTCACGACAGCCCTCGCCGCAGCAGCGCTCGCGAGCGCAGCCGTGATCAGCCAGTTCGTCAGCACAACCGTCCCCGCAGCACTCACGAGCGCAGCCGCGATCAGCGAGCTCTTCGGCACGACCACCGCCGCAGCTCAGCGCGCCGCTCCCCGCAGCACCGCCGCAGCCCAGCGCGCCACTCCCCGCAGCACCGCTCGCCCCCTCCACAGCCTGCCGCTCAGCGTGGCCACCGCGCGCCGCACCCAGCGCGCGGGCAAGTGGAGCGCATCGGGCCACTGCCGTCACCACAGCGCAATCAGCCCGTCGCCATGGACATAGCGCCGCCCGCCAATGGAGCAGCAGCGCTCAACCAGCGCCACGGCCACCCCTTGGATCCTCGCACCGACCCCGACGTTCGGCGCACTTCCGCAGCTTACGCGGCCGCACAACTTGCCGCACGCCCCTTTCACCATGACGCAGACGCTGCCGGAGGGCCCCCTACTTCCGACCCACGCGCGCACCGGGAGGTTCAGCGCGCCGCCATTGCTGTCTTTGCCGCTCGCAACACAGCAGTGGCCCGGGCACGGGGGCTGCCACTTCCGCCGCCAGTCTACAGCCCCATATCACCGGTGTACAGCCCTCTTGGCTCACCCGTGGGCGACCACGTCGGCATGTTCCTGATGGCGCCCGGCTCACCAACTACGGACGCCCACGCCAACAGCAGCAGCAGCGACAGCTACGAGACCAACAGCGTCACCGGCGACCAGCTCACCGCCACCGACGCGCCTGACGACGACGACTCAGACACTACCGAGGACGTCGCACCCGTCATGGCCAGCCTACTCAGCGACGCCGATCTGCCAGTACATCCCCTGCTCGCAGATCCACTGGAGCCGTCGCGCCTATTTGGCCCCCCTGCTGAGCCTCGCGACATGACCGGCAAGCCGCCGGTGGACTTCGCGTCGCTCATCCCAACCGACAGCCCATTCACGGCGGAGCAGCGCCAAGACTTCGTCACCCTGCTCCAACAGTTCGAGGACTGCTTCGGACAAGAAGACACGGACGTCGGCAACGTCTCTGCTTCCTTCGGCTACTTCCGGCCGGTCATGAAGGCTTCCTACAAGCCCTTTCGTGAACACACACGCCGCTTCAGCCCCGTGGCCCTTGCCATACTGCTCACTTGGGGCGAGCAGCAGCTTGCAGCTGGCCTTCACGAGCGCTGCGCGCGCACTGACCAGCTGAGCCAGCCCCTCGTCACCCCCAAGCCGCACACCAGCAAGTGGCGCATCTGCGGCGACTACCGCCGCATCAACAAGGACACCGCCGACGATCACGGCCCCGTTGTCCACATACCGCAGCTCATGGGCGACTTCCGCGGCAGCCGCATCTTTGGCAGCATGGACGCGCTTGGGGCGTTCAACAACTTGGTCATCGACCCCGAGTGCCGCCACCTGTACGCGCTGGAGATACCGCAGCTTGGCATCATTCAGCCTACACGCCTCGGCTTTGGCAGCAAGGTCGCTCCCACCGCCTTCAACCGCGTCGCCGACATGTGCTTTGGCGACCTGCGCCCCGCCGGCGCCACCAAGTACGTCGACGACATGAGCCCACACGCCGCCAACTACCAGCAGTACCGCGCACTCATTTATGCCATCCTACTTCGCACCCGCTACTACGGCCTGGTGTGGAAGGTGAGCAAGTGCTCTTTTGGTACAACTTCAACCAAGTTTGTCGGGTTTGAAGTTTCTGCTTCAGGCGTCAAGCCGCTCACTCGCAATGTGGAGATCATCTCTGCAGTGCCCTCGCCGCGCACCGTCAAGGAGCTGCGCAGCTTCATCGGCATGGTCGCGTTCTACAGCAAGCACATTGCCCGTCACGGAGAGCTCGTGGCACCGCTCAACCACCTCTTACGCAAGACGGCGGGACCTGATCCATTCCGCCAGTGGTGTGAGCGCCACGACCGTTGCATGGCTCAGCTGCGCGCCGCCCTGCTATCGGAGCCCGTCCTCACATACGCTGACCCTCAGATGGCATACCAGCTCTACACCGACGCGTCCGCCTACGCCGTAGGCGCAGTGCTCACACAGTGCCCGCCGGATGCAGAAGCTGGTCCCGATCGCGCCGGCGCCCTACAGCCCTACGAGCGCGTCATCTCTTTCTTCAGCAAGGTGCTATCCCCCGCGGAGGCCAACTACGGCGCCACCGTCAAGGAGCTCATGGCCATCGTCAAGGCCGTGGAGTTCTTCCGCGGTTACTTACGCTACGAGTCGTTCACAGTGTGGACTGACTGCCAGCCTCTACTCTTCCTCAACCGCAACATGGCCAGCAGCGCAGTGCTCACGCGCTGGGCCTTACAGCTTGAAGAGTACGACTACACCGTGCGCTACCTCAAGGGCGAGAATCAGCCTGCCGACGGTTTCAGCCGCATCATTGGCATGGATCAGCTACAGGAGCTGTACGACGTGCCCGCTGCCGCTTTACCGCTTCAACTGCCGCTGCGCCGGCCAGGCGCATCGCGCAGCATTATGCAGCCAGCCACCTTTGCCGACTTGGGCTGTGGCATCGGCGGCGCCACGGAGGGCGCCGCTGGCTACATGCGCCCCATCATCGCCGTGGAGCTCGACCAACGCACACTAGATGTGTACTCGCAGCGCTTCCCCACGGTGCCCACCATCTGCGCCGACCTTGCCTCGGAGGAGGTTTACCGTTTCCTACGCGTACGCTCTGTCTACGCCTTGGTACATGGCAGCAACTGCCAGCCCTACTCCGCCGCCGGCCCGCGCATCGAAGGACCACTCGCCATCTCCACACTCGACTACGGCCGCCTGCAGCTACGGTGCCGGCCCGTGCTCGGCATCTTGGAGAACGTGCCCCCTTTTCTCAGCAGTGCCACCTTCCGCGCGTACCGCGACATGCTTCTCAGCGGCGGCTACGACATCGGCATATACACGTTAGACGCAGCGGCTCTTGGCGCCGCCACTGTACGCCGCCGCGTCTACGTTGTGTCACTGCAACGCAGTGAGCGCTCTGGGTCGCGCCTCATGCTACTGGACCAGTGCATTCGCGATTGCCACCAGCAGCCGCGCCGCCTCACCGTCCACGACGTCCTGCCCAGCCAGCCGGACGCCTACGTCTACATGTCCCGCTACCCCGCCGGCGCTTGCATCTTGGATGCTCACGCGCCCGCGCCCACTCTTCTAGCGCGCATCGCTCAGCGCCTACCGGCCAACTACGTGCCGCGCGCCGGCGATGCCTGCGCACCTTCTGAGGCTCATACTTTGAGCTTCAGCGACATGCTGCGCATTCAGGGCATGGAGCCTATTTCGCCGCCACTGCCCCTCCCCCGCGCTTTGGAGGGACGCCTGGCCGCCAACGCCATCCTGCCCATTCACATGAAGACCCTCTCTAGCTGCCTGGCCATGGTAGGAGCGCTGGACTTACTGCCCGTCTCTACGATCATCCCTGGCCGCCTCATTTGCGCGCCGACTCGCGCCAAGGCCCACATGGCGTCAGGAGCTGTTCAGTTTGACCGCGCAGCGCTCAACAGCGCCGCGCTTGTCATCGTTCCAAACCCTCTGGTGCCCAACACTAGGGTTCTTCGCAGCGCCGCCAAGCCCGCTGCCACCGCTACCACTTCCGCCGCGGCTGATGCAACTGCCAGCGCCGCCACTTCTTCCGCCGCCGAACTCGCCAACTACCGTCTCAGTGACGATGGCGTATTATTCCGCGTGGACATGGAGCAGTCACCAGTGTACAGCAACGACAGGGAGCGCGTTACTCTCTTTGTGCCTCAGGTTTTGGTCTCCACAGTGCTCACCGCCACCCACGACGACCACGTCTCCGGCGGCCACATGGGCGCGGAGGTCACGCTGCGCCGCGTTCGCGCCAAGTACTACTGGCCCACGCACCGCGCCGATGTATTGCGCTGGTGCGACACGTGCATTACGTGTCAGCGCACCAAGACCCCCCACCGCAAGGCGCAACTCCCCTCCGGCACGCTCAACACTACACTGGAGCCGCGCCAAGGCCTCCACATCGACCTTATGGGCCCCTTTCAGCCGTCCGCTGATGGCAGCCTATACGTGTGCGCACTGGTGGACCCCTGCACGCGCTTCCGCGTCAACACCGGCATACCAGGCAAGGCGCCCCGCCACGTCGCTCAGCGCATCGTGGACTACTGGGTGGCCTACTTTGGCGTGCCGCGGTACCTGCACTCGGACCAAGGTACGGAGTTCGTCAATGACGTCATTCGCGAGCTTTGCGACCTGCTCGGCATCGACCAGACCACCACCACGCCGTACCGCCCCCAGGCCAACGCCATTGTGGAGCGCGGCAACGACGTACTCGGCAACATGATGCGCGTACACGCACTTCGGGCCGCTATCCCTAGTGAGAGCACTCCAAGGTGCAAAAACCCTTCAAGTGCCGGCACAACAAACGCGGTGACCCTGGCTCCACCACAACGGCGAGAGGTTGCGGGTAGTGGCATAGCTTCGCAGGAAACCAGCAACAATTCCATCACAACGCCGAGCGCCGGCACCTAGTGATACAGCTTCGCGTCGAGATCAGCAACAATTCCATCACAACGCCGAGCGCCAGCACCTAGTGGTAAAGCTTCGCGTCGAGATCAGCAACAACGCCATCACAACGCCGACCGCCGGCACCTAGTGGTAAAGCTTCGCATCGATTCCAGCAACAGTGCCATCACAACGCCGACCGCCGGCACCTAGTGGTAAAGCTTCGCATCGAGTCCAGCAACAGTGCCATCACAACGCCGACCGCCGGCACCTAGTGGTAAAGCTTCGCATCGAGTCCAGCAACAGTGCCATCACAACGCCGACCGCCGGCACCTAGTGGTAAAGCTTCGCATCGAGTCCAGCAACAGCGTCCACACTACAGCAACAGGTGAGAGACAGTAAATACTTTTGACGCACTTGCACTACAGTAGTCCGATCACTTGCTTCGTCGTCAATTAATAGTTTTGGAACTATGCGGCTAGCAAACATATAAGTCGCCCATCTACAAGCAGTCTTTCATGGCAAGCAGTGTCCACACGACGGAGGGAAAACAGCAGCAGAGCATGCATGCACATCGAGGAACATGAGGAGATATATACGGGCACACCACAACATTTGCATTACTTGACAAATCTGACAAGTCCGTGAAGCTCGTAATCATCATGTTGGCAGACCGTAGGCAGAGCATCCTGAGTCGGGTAAAAGAGGTACACAAGATTGATCGGGTCCGAGAATATGACATCACCGTCTACTATCGATGTCAAGTACTGTTTGAGGTACTCCAGTCGTTCCTCCTGAGATATTGTAAACTTGTTTCCATCCCTGGTCACCAGCCCGTCAGGGTTGAACCGAATGAAGACCACAGGGGCTGTAACGCCCCCTTTGCGCAGCGCGTCGTCGATTTGTAGCATACGCGTCTGCTCACATCTGACCTCATAGAAACGGTGAGCTTTCTCATCAATCTCCAGGATCACTACATACGCTGTGATGTTGCAAACGAACAGGTCAATTCTTGCATACGCCTTATCGGCGTTGACGACACATTCATTGTATCGGATGTGGACCTCATCGTCCAGGTTGAAACTGTTCACCTGAAGATATTTCATGACAGCAAACTCCATTTTCTTCTGTCGCATCTGATTCTCCTTGACGTGAAATGACCTCATATGTCTGTCTCTGGTACTTGTGGCTGTAAAGGTCTTGTCGCAGTCGTTGACCAAACAAGAGTAAGGCCGCGCCGCCGTATGTGTTCGCTCGTGATTTACCATAGTTGACTTCTCTGTGCTTCGATATTCACATAAGTCGAAGCCACATGCAAATGCCTTGATTTCAGTATGCGTCAGCATGTGGCGCGGAGACCACCACTGGTCACAGAGGCGAAGTCGCATCGTTCTTCGCCACATTTGAAATCTCTCTGACCCGTGTGTATATACTTGATGTGGTTGTTCATAACCCATCGGTTAACAAATGACTTGTGACAGATATTGCAGACAGTGTCTTTAACTTTGACGTTTTTGACTTTGCAACAGTTCCCTCTTTCGATGTGCTGCTTCAAATGGCTCTTCGTTGTGAACTTTCTGGAACAATGGTCGCACTTTGGATGTGCATCTAGACGGTGTTTAAGTAACTGATACTTCAAAGTAGACGTGAACATGCAATCTTTCTCCATGCACACATAGTCGTTGCATGCAGTTACAGATTGCTGGATCGTTTGGGCCGCAGGAGCTGGTGTCATGCTTTGACTGTGGTAAAGAAAAAAAAACAGCGAGAGTAAACACGTTCAGAACACAAGATGTTTTGAGCATGTATTGCACATGCTAACAATGCGGGTGCCATGCACATCTGTCTCTGTACGCTCGCAGACAACCGGAGGATCCAAGGCTGAGGGCGCGTCCGGAGACTGCACGGCACTGCGCAGACGCAACTCAGGTGCGTCAACATATAGCCGTACACTTCACTATTACACTAGCCCGTGCGCGCGCCAGAATATGAACCAGTCCAAACAGGCGCAGCTGGCGCTAGCATTTGAACACATACATTAGCAATCCCAGCTGGTAACAGTGCCATGACTAGCCACGTCTCGAACAGCGACGGCGCGGACACTACAGCATCGGTAGGCGTGCGCTCAAACGCAATATTTGTATCACTTAGGCTCTCATACCCGAGCTGCAAGCTGCATCATGGACTCCATCAATGCGGAACTTACTTTGTACAGGCGGCGCTTGCGTGGTAACAGCACCTCACTCGCGCCACTACATGTGTCCTAGTTCCTCTTATACACAGCCAGCTTCCTGCCTTGTGCATATACTGACATAAGTTCCTGTATATATCTTGTGCTACACAGGCAACATGGTGCGGAAGGATAAGGCATGGGATGTGTTCGGCCCCTTAGCGAAGGGCATGCAAGCCAAGAAGATGAGCCTCATCAGTCGCAATGGAAGCGATCTTCTGCGGGCCAAGGCCCTGAAAGCCGAAGCAGAGGCCAAATGGGAGGAACTACAAGTGGACCGCGGTCCCCAGCGAGAAGTCAACCTGACGATCCCCATGATTGAGGAGCTTCTCCAACAGAACGTGAGTATCTGTTCTCGTACTCATATGATGCAAGCAAGCATACACATGCCTACATACACGGACGCAGATTACGCCGTATGTGAGAAGGCCGTGTAAGCTTCCATGTACGCTCTGTTGAAATCACGCCTTAGAGTTTGCCAACACTGCCCGCGAGCTGCCTCTGTTCCAGAAGTTGGGTCAGCCGCTGTGAAAAGTAGTTCTGGCAGTGCCGGATTCAATATCACAAAATGTTAAAGTATAAAGTAAACTTCAAATTATACTAATTTCTAGATGCACTACTATTAGTACACCCTTTAGGGTGAGTAGCCATGTAGGAGAGGCTTGAACCTCCAATACCCATCACTCACCCTACTATCTCGGCATGCTATGACACAGTGCCAGGACAGCAATTGTGCTATTACGCATTTCACCATTATAGCAGTCACAAGAAGGGCACATTCAAAGCTATATTACCAATTTTACCCCGATCCTTACTGATACCGACCCGTTGCACGCACAGGTAACGCTGGAACAGACTGTGACGCACAGCGCGCTCTTCATGGACGGCGACACCCAGGATCCGCGCCCGCTGTACAGCAGCAGCGGCCCCAGCGGCAGACCGCAGACTCGCCTACTGGACATGTCCACATCCGTCGACCCCGCCGCGCAGGGCATCACGGTCGGCATGCGCCTCAGGGGCGGCGAGGTCGTCGTCGACACCTCCGGACTGACCACGGTCAAGGTTGCTGCAGCGTCATCTGCAGCAGCGGCTGCTGCTCTGGCGCGCGCAAACGGCGGCAGCTCTCCAGCCTCTCACGCGTCCAACGCTACGCGGAAGGCCACTGCCAGCTCATCGCCGGCTCGTGAGGCAACCTCGCGCAAAGCGTCGCTGCCACCGACGACACCGACGCCCCCGCCTACACCTGCTGCGGGCGCGCCTCCTCGTCAACCCCATGCTGCTCCACTCAACCTCAACCGTTACATCGCAGACCTGGACGCCATCGCAGCCGTCCTTGCGGAGAAGCCTACAGGGCTCATTTTGGACTACTGCCGCAAGTTCGAAAAGCAATGGATCAGGGGGGAGATCAAAATCACCGGCGACGTGGAGCAAATCGGGGGAGGCCGGCTTAGAAACGCATCCAAGAAACAGTGCGCTGTGGAGTTCAGCCCGCTGTACAAGAAGGACAACCACGGCACATTCCAGCCGCTGTCCGATGATGAAGATCGTCGCAAGATCACCATCACGCTGGACCTCCAGCAGTTCCTGAAGGATCCACCTACGGATGCATCATCACAGCATAAGCAATGGCTACTCTACAGCCAAATCTCCTCCGTCACTGCCGCCAGCAGCAGCAGCAGCTCCACCGCCAGCAGCAGCAGCAGCTCCGCCACCAACGCTGCCACCAGCGCCACCACCGCTCCAACCCCCGCCGACTCGCCTCCGCCAACAGCGTCGACAGCGAGCAGCAGCAGCAGCGCCAGCGGTGACTCGCCTTCATCACCAGCATCTACAGCGAGCAGCAGCGCCAGCGGCGACTCGCCTCCGTCACCAGCGTCGACAGCGAGCAGCAGCGGCGGCCTCAGAGGTGCCTCCAGCAGCGGCAGCTGCGGCAGAGGTACTATCAGTGGGGGAGCAAAGGGGAAAGGCAAGAAGGTGACAAGGCGCGGTCCTCGCCAGGATCCGATTGCCAAGCTTGCCTCCATGGTGGAGGACGATCACAGCTTCTACGGCACGGAGGCACGAGATGACGGGGAGGAGGTGAAGCTGGTGGGGTTGACTTACGTCCTGCGCAATGCACTGGACGAGGCGGACGGGGGGGCGAGGCTTACGAAGGCGTGGCAGCACCTCCTGTACAACGCCGTGGCGCTCTGGCACGAGGGCATGCAGGTCTTCCACATGTAAGTCATGACGGCATGCACTGCTAATGGTAAAATGCATTGACGATATTCAGCTGGCTTATTTAAGCTACTCTGAATGTGAGCGTTGCATCATTTAGTATCTTTAATCTTTATTGACGCTCAAGCACCATATGCATTGCATCGCTCACACTGCTGAAGGCCAATATTTGTTGCTGCTGCAAGGCGAAGCGCACACAACCAGCTTGACAAATTGTCACCTTGTTACACCACTCACCACCAAACTTTGGCTGCCTGTTAGCTTAGCATCACTCCCCCTGCTGAAGGCCAATACGTGTTGCTGCTGCAAGATTAAGCGCACACGACCAGCTTGACAAATTGTCACCTTGTCACACCACTCACCTCCAAACTGTGGCTGCCTGTCAGCTTAGCATCACTCACACTGCTGAAGGCCAATACGTGGTACTGCTGCAAGGTGAAGCGCACACGACCAGCTGGAGAAATTGTCACCTGGTCAGACCACTGACCACCAAAATGTGGCATGCCTGTTATCTTTTCAGGAAGCTCCACAATCCCGATGCAAATGTGAAGCGCGTAGACCTCAGAGACTTCGGGAACCACAGCAGTGCGGCGGGTCCAGACGTCATCAGCAAAAAGGTGCGCACTGGGGGGATTGCGCAAGCAGCTCTCCGCCGCCTCAAGTGCGGCGAGCTGCTGTGGGCAGGCATGCCCCATCTCTATAACAACGACATTGTTCAGACATCGTACCTGGAGGCCTGCTGGCCCAAGTTCAACTGGGACATCTTCAACAGCATGGAGGCAATGACAAACCCCGACGCCGCACTTCAATCCAGCCACAATGCCTCCTCCGACACGGTCAAGATCCTCTTCACTGCCACCAGCATCAACCGCATCCCTCACTGCAGCGCGGTGTTCATCCCTCTCTACCGGAGCGAGTGGGACATGGTTCGGCCTCGGCTCAACAGCCGGATGGTGCTCCCTGCAGCTAATCTACCACTCGTCATGGCCAAGCAGCCTCCCAACAAGGCAAGTCATGCCAAGAGAGGATGCCGTTTTTGTGTAAACAAATCAATTGTATGGCTGGTAGAGTAGGCAAACCAGCATCCATGGCCTCCTACAAGTGACTGACTATAATGCTCTACACGATATCGTCGAGGTTCACAGCCCGGGGGTCCCAGAAGCAACCCCTTGACCGCTGCCTTCCGCGACGAAGGCGGGTGTGTATAATGCACACGGACCACCCCAAAACCTATTAGCCCCCTTACATCTTACCTGCGGTGCCCTAGTGTACGTAGCGACCAATCTGTTCAAAATGTCCTCAAAAAGGTCAGAGTGTTGGTGATAGGTTTCATTGTAGTTGAGGAGTAATGGGTTTTGGGCGTCAAGGAGGGGGGTCCCCTGCATGAGGAGCTGGGACCCCGGGGTTCACAGCATCATCGACTTCTTGCTGCTGCTGACTGTGTGTGCTGCTGTGTGGGCTGCTGGCTGCTTTTCCCAAGTCACTTGTTGACTGTTTGACCGCATTGCTCAAGTAGGCACTTCCGGTCACCGATTCTCACATGTAATGTGCGTGTCGTTTCAGGTCGCCGAGCACCTGCCGTCCGCGCTGAAAGACCTCCTACGAGGCCCTTTCACGGACTCCGTCGTGCTCGCACAACTGGAGCACCTAGTCAAGGCGACGCAAGTGGGGCGGACAGGAGACAAAGAGACCAACGGCTACAGGGCCTCCACAGTCAGCAATATGAACAGCCATGCCTGCCACATGATGGACACCGTGACCTTCCACGTCAGCGACGGCGACCACAGGCCGGAACTGTACCTGGAGCGACTCCGCAAAAGCTTCACAGCCTACCAGCTCCGCATTCGCAGCATAGAGACGGAGGAGCAAGCGGAGGCGCAGGCGTTCGGCAAGATTCAGCAGGACGGCCGGTCTCCAGACGCTCTCAAGTCGGCCGCGCTGTTCAGGACGATGTGGATCAATGTGGAGGGGGGGACATGGGAGGTGTTGCGCGAGTCCCTAATCAAGCACCTTGCAGACCGGGGGGCCCGGTGGGAGAGCATGATGGAGGAGTTCTATACATTGCTGGGTGGGGTCAGGACAGCTAGGGCGCATGGCGTCGAACACCTCGTCACGGAGACGGGGGAGCAGCTTGCTGGCGATCTGATCGAAGAGGGCTACACGACACACGACGCTGCATCGCTCGAGATGTATTTCAACATGAAACTGGCCTCCATCGTGTCACGGCGTAACCAAGACTTTTTGCTCAACAAGGCATCTCGGGTGTACGCCAAGTTAACGGACGATGGTGTATGGGTGCTCTTCGTGGTGAGTGTTTGCGCTCGCAGTTGCATTTGTGCACTTCATCGAATATGCTTGATGACGTCCGCAATTCAGATTATGGTCCAACACGCTGAAATTGTTGGTCTTACTGGTCCAACACCGTGACGCTGAAATTATTGGTCTTACTGGTCCAACACGCTGAATTTATTGGTCTTAGTATTTCTTAGTATGTAACTATGTAAGGCACTTGTACTGGTGCTGTGGTGCAGAGACCTTGAGTATGTTCAGCTTAACTTCACCTACGTGGTGTGCGATGGACTTGTTGACTACTAGTATGTATCATCTCACCACTAGTGCTCGCGACCATATCAGCCAAGGTGCTACACTTGTGCGTAAAGACGCTTGCATTTGCACAGATTGCCGTGACTTCAAGTCAACATGTAAGAACCTCTCACTCCCTACCAGCGTCTGTAGGGTCTGCAACAATATGTGCTACAAAATGAAATCTATACAGTACAGTCTAGCTAATTTTCCGATTGTTTATCACGAAAAAGTCGTGCCCAAATGGATGAACTCAGGAGGTGTAATATCAAAAGAACCACAGAAACGAGCATTAAAAAACCGGAAAATGAGAGAGACAGTACAGTACTGTAACAGGTCCCTTTTGAAGCAAATACATAATCATGGGTGTTTATCGTCACCCTCCTCACTGTCGCATCTTGTTGGCGAAAGTATTGTACATTGTAGTTACCTAGTGATGTGCGTCATACCACATAAACCTCACTTGAAGTCACAATACAGTAAGGCAACACATAATGAAACACATGTTGCAATCCATGATGGGCTGTTCGACAGTACTTAATGTTGTAACCCTAAGCGTCTTTGCCTACGCTGTGTCGGTCGCAGTATATGGATCGCCCCATGGCCAAGAAGACGTCCCACATACGCGGCAGGGGGGAGGCAGGCCCGCTTCAGATCGCCATCCCTGTGCCAAAAGCTCTAGCCGATGTGCTCGTCGTCATGCTGTTCATCCTGCGGCAGCTTCGAGCCGTACTGCACAAGGTAGAGCCAGACGATCGGGTCTTAGGGCTCTCGGGGGCCAACGGCAAGCAGGTGGGGAAGAAGACCTTTACGGACGCGGTTGCTGAGATCGGTGCTTACCACCTCGGCGTACCCAGTCTTGGTGTGTACGTGTTCCGGCACGAAACCATCACCACGATCATGGACTTGTCTAGGTATCTGCGGTCACAAAACGAACACAAAGCCGCGGACACAGTTGAGCAAGATGGTGCCAGGCAGCTAGGCACATTTGTTGCTGCAATGCGGTTGGCATATGATAACAATGCGGACGCTGTGACCATGGCGCACGACTTTCGTGCGATGAAAGACGCAGCTGTCATAAGCCCCAGCCCTCAGCCCGCAGTAGAGGCCACAGCCTCCCCCGCCCCTGCTGTAGGAGAGCCCGTCTTCACAGTGCCTTCTCCCCCCACCCCTGTTGTAGGACCCCCCTTCACAGTGCCTTCTCCCCCCACCCCTGCTGTCGGAGAGCCCCTAGCCTCTTTCACAGTGCCTCCGCCCCCTTCAGCTGACTATCAGCAGCTAGACTACGATGCACGCGCACGGCTTCATCAGTTGAGGTACGAGGCAGAATGCAAGCGACTGCAGCGGGAAGATGATGCGCACGCCAGGAAGGTACGGCTTGAGACAGAGGCCCTCGCGCTGTCGCTCAAGCGCAAGCCAGATACACATGAGGCCGATGAGTTCCGCACCAAACGCCCTTCACCTACTGTAGACATGCCCATCATGCAGCCTCAGTACAAGGGCATGTGGTGGCCTCCCCAGCCCCCGCAGCAGCAGCGGGCGCAGTCTCCGCAGCAGCAGTGGGCGCAGTCTCCGCAGCAGCAGCGGGCGCAGTCTCCACAGCAGCAGCGGGCGATTCATGCACCAGAGTCCCAGTACACAGGCATGCAGCAGTGGCCTCAGTGGCCTGAGCATCAGCAGTGGCCTCAGTGGCCTGCGCAGCAGCAGGTGCAGCAGCAGTTTCCATACATGCCTGTCATGCAGCGCGCTGCGTACACGGACGCACCAGCTGTGGCGCAGCAGTACCCATGTGTGGATGCTCAGGCACAGCACACAGGCGATGACCTCATCTGGCCCCCAATGACATTTGGGCAGCCATAGGGTCTCGAGGGCGCATGCAGGGGGCTGGCAAGGGGCAATTAGGTGTTGTGTGTCAGTTGGTTTAATATACCCGAGGCTGAAGCCTAACTAGAATGCTGTGTGCAGGTCCACTCATAATACAGCGTTTGATTTTGCATTTGTCTTGCAATGCTGCTGCTGAGCGTTGCCGATACATGTGTTGACCATGTATTCTGCGTTCTGTGTTAAATGCGGGCATTGTTTTTTGTTTTGAACTCAGTATTCAATGAACTTGTCAAGTCATGCATCATGAATGCGAAGTCAACGGATGCACCAAGCAGGCCGTGCGTCGCAGCGGCAGCACTGAGTTCTGTGTCATGCACGAGGGCGGCGATCGCTGCCAGCACGTCGACGAAGGAGGCAACTCTTGCAATGCATGTGCTAAAATCAGTAACAGCGGAAACGGTGTGGTTCATATGTGCATCAAGCATGGCGGTGGCAACCGCTGCCAGCATGTAGACGAAGAAGGTAATTCTTGCAGGGCATCTGCTTTAACCAGCAGGACCGGATCCGGTGCCGTTGGTATGTGCATCAAGCATGGCGGTGGTGATCGCTGCCAGCACGTCGACGAAGGAGGCAATTCTTGCAGGGCATCTGCTGTGACCAGCAAGAGCGAATCTGGTGCCGTTGGTATGTGCTTCAAGCATGGCGGCGGCGATCGCTGCCAGCACACATTGACAATGGACACATCTCTTGCAAAGCATCCGTGCAGAGTAGCAAGAGTGGATCCGGTACCGCTGGTATGTGCATCAAGCATGGTGGCGGCGATCGCTGCCACCATACTGACGAAGGAGGCAACTCTTGCAGGTCATCTGCTGTTGCCAGTAAGATGGGATCCGGCGCAATCGGCATGTGTGTGAAGCACGGCGGTGGCAACCGCTGCCAGCATGTTGATGAAGAAGACAACTCTTGCAGAGCGTCTGCTGTAACCAGCAAGAGCGGATCCGGCTTGGTCGGTATGAGCAGAAAGCACGGTGGCGGCGATCGTTGCCAGCACGTCGACGAAGATGGCATTTATTGTGGGACATCTGCTGAACACAGCAAGACGGGTACTGGTGTCACTGGCATGTGCAGGACGCACGGTGGTGGCAATCGCTGCCAGATCCACGGATGCTGCAGAGGCGAAAGTGTTGAGGGGCATGTGCACGCACGCCATGCGGTGCCTCGTGCGCGACCAGACCGACGAGGACGCGAGAAAGGTGTTGATGCGCCGCTTCGGCTTCAAGAAGGATCTGGTCATGCGAGCGGAGCACGCCTTCTACCACAGGGTCACGCAGCTGGTGCCCGAGCTTCATCTGTTCGAGAGTGTGTACTATGACTCCGTCACGACGAAAATTCTCGGCAAGCGGAAGAGCGCGTCCGACAAGGGGCCAGATGTCCTGCACATGCTGGCCACTCACATCGGGGGCGATGAGCGCATGTTCGCCATTCACTGCGAGTACGACGAGACACCGCAGCACGAGGACTCTGATGATCGATGTGTCAACATCTACGACTACACCGGTTACTCGGGGGGAGCCGGGACGTGTATCTGATCAGGACGCAGGGGCACCATTACACGGACAGAGCCGTTTGCATACGTCGCACGATCAATAAGCACTTCACGTACTACTTCATGACCGATGAGGGCGAGAGAGTCGCTCAGGAGACGGCGGGTGAGATCAGACGCGCCATCAACTTGTCACAGTGAGTCCGGGGAGGTACTTCACCAAGAAACCTTTGAAGGGGGATAACGAACCCCTGTGCGCATTGATCAGCTGTTGTTTGCCATTGTCGCTATCGCTCAGCACCTCAGCAGAAGTGCCTTCACGTACTTGCGACGGCACTCCTTCTTGACCCCGGTCACTTTGATATGGCCAGCTTGTGCGCCTGCACAGCAATCAAGACGTCACGCGCGCAAACACTGCATCAAATAGATCCCTATCCTTGGTGACGTCGTAGCACTTTACCTTGCGCACTTCACCGTTCACGTGCTTATCAGTTGTGAGCTGGTTGGTGTGGCCGTATTTTATTTTGTACTCAAGGTGCATTGCCTTCCCAAAATTGGAAGTGAACGCCGTTTTCTGATAGGCCATGTCTGCCTTGTATCTCAAGAGCCATCCAGACACTGTGCAGTATTCGGGATCATTGACCTCCTGCACGGCCAGTGGCAGAGCCTCGGCGACAATCGGGCTCGTCAGTGAGTCAACAGCTGGTGAGGTGCTAGATGCTATGTTCTTGAGCTGATTAATCATGGACATATGTAAATCTGGGTCGAGTATTTGCTGCTCCTTCAGTGAATTCATGAAGTAGGATGCGTTGTCAAACTGTCGCTTGTGCCAATCAGCCTCATCCATTGATGTCAACTTAAGCAAACAAACTGGCCTCATCGCCCCTTCGCGGGCTCTTCCAAGAAGCATTTTGACCCATCAGGAATGGTGTTGTGCATCTCACTACTCATCGTCGGATGACTCGTCGTCTGTGTCGTCTGCCGCATCCCCTCCCCTCCTCCGCGTAAGCCTTGAAAAGCGAGCGAAGAAAGTCTTCATGATACCAGATACCCCACCGTCATCTCGATCGAACGTAGTGAGGCTGCAAAGGGTATTTGAACAAACCCTTACACGTCTGCCGCTCTCATCTTGGTTCAGATTTTTCAACTCCTCCCCACACTCCGGGCCAGGGCAGTATTTACTGGACCCCGCCTCATTTCCTATCACAACACTGCACTCACAGGCACATGCCCTGACAATTTTCTTCCTCGGCACGCTGATGTGCCCCTTGGTTGCCTTGAAGGATCCGTTGCCGAATACTATGAGCCTCTTGCCCGCTCCCTGGAAACCGGCGAATATCTTCTTCTTGATGTGCTCCACCTGAGACTGTATGGCGCGAAAGCGCTGGAAAGCCTTTACCTTTCGCGTCTTCCGCAGCTTCTCCGCCCAGTAACCATCCTCCACACGCCTCCAGGCGATGCAGTAGCGCACCAGCTCGGAGACGTCTGAAGTCCTCTTGCGATATTTCCACGCGGTCCGGAGCGCGGCGGCGTACTTCGGCTGTTGCGAACGGGCCACCGCCTCCTGATGCGCTGTTTTCTTTCGCCCGGACAGCTTCTTGACCTCCTCCTCTGTGACGACCACGTAGGTGAAAGCAGGTGCATGTTGGACGGCAGCAATAAGATCCCAGTCGGCGCCGTACGCGAAGATGCCGTTGACTGGCTTGAAGATGCCGGGGTCTATACCTCCTAGGATGGTGTCGTCCAGGACCGCCCTGTCTTCGCCAAACACGACGCCATAGTCGTTATAGACCCCTACCCCCCGCTCCACGATGTCCATCAGCGGCTCGTTCTTAGTCCTTAGCTTGTATCCGGCTTCATGCAGATACCTCAGTCCCGGCGCTCCCGGGTTAGTTCCCTGTGAGGTCATGAGGCACAGCTTGATCTGATGTCCGTCTGTCTCGAATGTGGGCGCCACCATCCACGGGCATTTTGTAACGTCGGGGTTGCCGATAGCATCCATCATACTCCTTTCGCTGCTCCCTCTCGTTGAGCACCGAAGACACCTGATGTTCGCCTTTTTGTTGTAAGGAGACAGGAATGACCTGTACCCCCACGGTCCCATCTGGACGTCGAGCGAAGGGAAGAGGCGCTTCATCGTTGTCTTGTCTATGCGGATGAAAACGGCCCGTGGGTTTGCGTAAGGGAGGGGGGCGACTATCTTGGGAGGTGCCTTTCGCCCGAACTTGGTGTTGATGAAGAGGTTTCTGTCCTTCTTGCCCTCCTTCCCGGGATGCATAATGTTCGCCACCCTGATGACCATCTCGAATTCCCTCCGAGGCTTGTCGATATAATCCCGCTGTAGATTGAACCAGTGACGTATCTGCTCCGTGACTCCCTCGACCTCCCTGGCACTCTCGCAGAACGCGATGATGTCATGCCTGTAGGAAGTGTTGTCAAATCCCAGCCCGATGAGGGTCGCCACCACGTCCGCAGCGGAAGAGAGTCCGTGCGCCATGAAAGCTATGAGCTTCTGTATCCTGCCCGAGAACACCTTGGCCGCCATGTCGCCGTGGTGAGGGAGAATCGCAGTCCTGAATACCCAGCTCGCGATGGCTTTGATGCGTTTCAGGTAGTGCTCTTTCATCCTAGTCATGGTAGCTGTCCACAGTTTCTTGGCCTGATCATTCTTGATCTCCTTGACGTGGAGGGGGGCCGGAAAAGAGCCAATGCCTGTTAGCGCTGTAAACTGGCTGAATTGCTCTGCGAGGGGGTTCGATGAGGCCGGGTAGCACAGGGCGTCGAAACAGCTCGTGAAGAAGGCAGCATTGATTGTGGGCACGACCTGTCCTGGCGCATTCAGGCTCTGGGTGATGACAAACTGGCTGAACAGAGAAGCGTGAACCCTCAGTCTGGAGAAGTAGGACGTCAGCTCCGACATTTTATCCAGTATGTCTGCATAATCGGAGTCCCTGACGTCTACCAACACGGCTCTGAGGCCTATTGTCACCACTCTGTGGCGAACATCGAGCTCCTTGCCCCGCAGGCGTTCAAAGGCTCGCAGAAACAACTCCTCCTGGTCCTGTGATTCGCTGTATAGCTCTACATTGTCGTCCCCAGTGTCCTTCTGGACCACCCGCCTGCCGAAGGCGTGCAGTAGGCGGTTGCGACAGTTATCTACAGTGGTGTCATTCTTCTTCTGCTTACGCGCTGTTGCTTTCTCGTCCCTACTGAGAAGTTTGCGCTTTTCCTTTGGCATGCGCAGAGGTTGTGATGGTCGTGGTACTGCCCTTGTATCGATATAATAAACTGCGCACGCCAAAAAGATTCGGGTCATGAATCTCGATGAGGATATATCACATTCGGATATACCACATGCTTAATAAACCACCTGCGGATATACCACCTGCGGATATACCACATGCTAATATACCACCTGTGGATATACCACCTGAGGATATATCACCTGCGGGTTCCGCGCCAAGCTCATATCCTAAAATGTTGATCCTGAATTCAAGTGTGTACTCGACTCATGTATGGTAAAAACCCTTTTGAATCCTTTGAACTTCAACCCGACCTCTAAGCAAGGCGTCATCACCTCAACAACTTTTCTGACAGTATCGACTGAGGTCAGATAGCCCTGTCCTGGTTCAACGCAGTGATTCATGCACACAGTGTCGAACAGAACCCTGGCTTCCATTTCCTGCACAAACGCCTGTGAACTTCTGGAGTGACTTTTCTCTAGGTTAAGGGTGCTCTTCAGGCGTTTGAAACTCAACTCAACTCTCCATCTCAACTTGTACAATATCTTTACTCTCTTTACTGTGGATTCAAAATTGGTGGCACAGACATATTTTACACCGTCAATATGATACTTGTAGAGCCACATGGGAGTGATGACTCCATCTATGATGAGAGCCACTTTCCTGTACGTACATCCATGTCGGAAGAAGAATTTGACTGATCTGCAAGCATTCTCCCTGACCCTAAAAACTGCTCTGAGCCCTTTATCATTCGCACTACGCAGCATCGCGTGAGAGAAATACCCTCTGTCAAACAACATTGTGTCACCTTTAGATAACCTTTCCATATGATCCATTGCGCATGCTCTTTCATTGAAGCTTTTGGAGGTGCACATATCAAAACAGGTACGAGATTGGACATCTAACGCAGATGAGAGTAGCATAAGTCGACGAGCATCACATCTGTTCGAAGTTGTCTTGCAGCCATCGCGAGCAAAAGATGGGTGCACCCGAACTTTGGAGCCGTCAATGGCGACGATTCTAGAGCCTCCATTGCATCGCCGTTGCAGACTGTAGTTAAGCTGCTTAAAATATCCTTCAGGTACCTTGGCACGTGCTTTAGATAAAGCCTGGTGTGAGTACATTGCATGGTCTCTTGGCAGAATGTGCCTCAGACCTCTGTTGTCAATAGAGGCTGATATCAGATGAGAAAAGATGGACCCTGTTGTGATTTTACGCGATCTCTGTTGCCAGCTAGCCTTTTCAAATTCTGAATACAGCGATTTGAACATATCGGTTTTGATAGGATGATCACAACAAATTAAATTGACACACGCATTAAGTTGACATCAATGGCCTCATCATCGCGTTTACGCTTCGCTAGTTCACTTTGTACCATGACAAGTCCCATTTCCTCCTTAACGGCATCATTGAGGTATGCAAAACCGACAGGCATGAGCTCCAGCTGCTTATCGTGCACAGGTAGCAGCGGAGCTAAGGTGCTGGAAGTGTCCATTGGCACCATAAACCAGTGTCTAGTTTCTGGCATCAGCGCCACATCTACTGCCAGCATCCCTTTGCCGCATCCCTGTAGCGTGCTGGCGCATAGAGGCAACAACTGATTGGGACTTGCATTAAGCCCAAATTAGCATGTGTGTACACCTGGCTGATCTTACTTGCATACACTTGATTGAACGATGCTTCTTCACAGGTAGCTCATATGGCGTTGAGGCGGTTGACTGAATATCGAGTTCCAAAGTCAGCCATGTCCCCTGGCCTGTTGCTTCACCCTCACTCTTATCGTAACCCTTGCCAAAGGCAGTAATCTAGTAGTGAGAGCTCACCATTTGTGTGGCCCTGATTGGCGGAGTGTTTCAGTGTGAGGAACTTGCTCAGCTCTTCACTTTTGAGGTTGGCAGCAGCCGAGGTTAGAACTTGTTGCATTACAAGTTTATCATAAGCATGTACCAGGTATGATGCACTTCTACAAGAATACATGAGTTATGGGGGTCAGGTCTTGGGTCAAGCTGCCCCACAGATCAGAGAACCACTGGCAGTTCTGCGTGCAATGCACGGACTCTGACACAGACATTGCAATCACAATGAACAACTTGACTTTGCAACACAGCAGTGCAACACAGCCAGAAATGTGCAACACCCGTAAAACATAAAATTCACGGGAAGCAGCACGGGACAGCTGAACAGTTATCTCTTTAACAAATCTGGTTGTCAGCGCTCCATCAAGCCACCAACTTCAAGTTCACTTGCTGCCGATGGAACCAAGCAATGACATGGCATGCAAATGCAAATGTAACGCAGATCATATGCCCCTCGATGAAGCAATTCGGTGGTGTGATTGCCGCCATCAATGCATACACAGATCAGCAGAGATGACGCGCCAGTGATAGTGTTGCGCGAAGGCTAGTTGAGGTGATGATGGGTTGCACCCATGTGAATGCTGAAGAATCAGGAAGCTGCACATGTCTCAAATAATGACCGGCCAATGATGCTGGCTGCTTAGCGCCATTTGGTCTTGCATGTACTCAGTGCTGCGTACTACATGCCACTCACCTGCAATACAGCAAGTAAGACTGTTGGTACGCCCGCTGTGACAATGCGGTGATTGATTAAGCTTGTGAACGCTGCTGATACGAGCACAACAAGCAAACTACAAAAGCAGAATGTGTAGCAGCATATGCCGCACCCCATCATGAGGCGTGCGAGAAGCATTATTAGGCATGCGAGAAGTGTGTGCAGGCACCATTACATAGGCAGACTCCAAACGGGAACACTGAAGTGTCATCATGTATGTTTCATCATGTAGGAATGTGTCTATTACTGTTCTAAAGCACTGTCGCAACCTATGCCGTGAATATGACTTTTGCATGTGCCTGCGACGGTTTGTCGTGCGCTCCACCGGGTCACATGCACGGCTAGCGTTTCCTCTTGATGATCCACTTCATTACCTTGACTGAACACCAGGCTGCAGCCAAGAAGCCGCTCACGATTATACTCCAGTAACCTTACTCAAGTCATACAGAAGTGAACATGGCGGAAGTGAAGTGCTGTACAGCGCCGCGTGTGCCTGCACCCGGACCAACACTGGGATGCAGTCAGGAATGCATGGCCAGGAACAGAGGAGATTCTGAGGCTGACACTCGTCCATGCTTCCTCGTGCCGCATTCTTGTACTCCAGGAGACTCAGTGACACGTTTGCTATGCATGCGTGTGTCAGGTGTGTTCTCACGAGACGCGGCTCTGTTTACAAGTCAGTCCTCCTTGCGCGGCGGCGCCACGCCAGCTGCGGCGAGCACTGCCTTGCTTACACAGCAGCAGAGGGGGGCGTCATTGGTGCCCGCCTGCTGCAAGCTCCAGTTGTACATCCACGGCATGAGCGCGCACGTCACCGCAGAGTTGAAGGTCCAGAAGCAGAGCTCCCACAGCAGTACCACGGCCTGCAAAGCAGCGTGTCGACATCGGTTGCAGCAGAGGTTACTACTTGCGTGCATGGACGTACGTTGTGAAGGATGGCAATAGGAAGGCGTACGCGTGCTTTTGATGCAAGGCGGACCAGCAATCAGCAGATCATGCGGTGTGCAGCACGGAGCATTGTCATCGGCGACAGGGGATAGTAGTCGTTGTATGAGACGTCTGTGGTGGAAGATGGTGATGGAAGGACGTGCATGCGCTTGCGCTTGTGCTCACCTGCCTACAAGTAGTACTTGTACTGAAAAAAATGTGTGTCAAGAAAGTTTGTCTCAAGGAGCATGCAGATTCTGGTGACAAGTTGGACATCAGCTGGGCTTCTTCACGCCCTAAGCGAAGATAAACATACTCGTTTAAATTACATGCATACCTGCCAGCGCGCGGCCGCGCCACGCGGGCCACCGCTGCCCGCAAGTATCTCCAGCAGCCACAGCGAGCGCACAATCTGCCACAGGTGATGGGTCGCGAATGCCACGGGGACGACCGGGTGCACGATGCTGCGGTGCATCGGCAGCTCGAGCACGCACTGCACGGCAAACACGGCCATGTAGGGGGCAAATATGGCGAGTCCACTCCAACGGAGGGCAGGATTCACGAGGCTTGCCGTGAGCGCCAGCAAGGGGATGCTGATTGCGGCCACACCGGCGCATATGTGGTAGCAGACGAAGCCGCGCGGCCAGGCCCTCGGGGGATCCGCGTCGGGGGTCTTGCGAGTGTTACTGAGCAGGAATGAGCCGCGATAGGGTTCGAAGCCGTTCGGGTGGCGTTGGTGGCCATTGCAGAGGGCCAAACGTAGGGACAGCAGCGTGCACGCCACGAAGATAGCGTCGCAGCCCCAGATTACTGGCAGCAGCGGTAGATCAACCTGGAGAGGAGGAAGCGAGGTCGGTTCCTGTGAGAAATAGGGGTGCTGGCGGAGGCAGCTGAGCGGTATGATTGCTACAGGGTGACAGTAATGAGCACTTGTGAGACTCAAGCCATGCCACACGCCAGCGACAAGCACGCAATCCAAACTCCCCAAAAATCCGCGCTGCATCTGCCATGATTGCGTGACGTCTCACCTGTTTCAAGAGAACCGCAGCCGTCAACAGAGCACCAGGGATTGAACCTATCAAACCGGCAACTGCCGATGCCAACCACAGCCAATCGCCAGCCATATCGTTCGGTAATGCAAGGTGTGTGTCACCGCGGCAAAAAAACACACCTACCTTCAGTTGACGTTGAAGTTGAAGGTTAGAAAACACTCCTGCCCCCCGAAGCCAGCTTTAGAGGTGCGTAGGCAGGCCTGATTGCTGAATCTGCTAGATCTCAGCGTTAGCTGCTGTGCTCTATCAGGATGAGTGACGAGCTAACAGAAGTACGCGTGAGGCCGCAAACGGGTTTGAAACTAGGGACATAGTTTGTGCCGCGCTTTTGGGCTGGCGATGCTGGCCTCTCCCTACTTCTGCTGATATATCAGTAGTCGTCGTCGTGACACGAACCTTCAGCCTAGTACGTGCGCTGGACACCTGGACGCAGCTTGCGCATGGGTAGAAATGATCGCTAACATCCCACTCACCTTTGCTGGCACTGCAGGTATGTCCGCTGCAGCTGAGGCAGCACTTGATGAGGCGACACTCAGGGCCGATTCTGCGCCTGTTCAGCCACCAGCTACCGTGGCCGTTGCCGGCGCGACAGGGTGGCTCGGCGGGCACGTTGTGGCCGAGCTGCTGTCCCGTGGCTATTCGGTGCTCGTGCTGGCCCGTGCCTCTGCGGACGTTAATAGCCTTGTCGGCCCCCTCGTAAGCGTGGCTCGCTGCGACGTGACTCACGACGAGTCCCTGGCCACCGCGCTTGATGGCAGTGGCGCTGCAGCAGTCATCTCGTGCGTGGGCATGCGCGACTTGGCGGTACCAGATGCGGAAATCTTCCGCGTACTACGCAACGGCACGGCACACCTCTACAAAGCTGCCCTCGCCTGCGGAGCAAGGCGTTTCATCATTGTCGCAGGGGGCATTCACCGTAATCCTGACGGCACGATCAACACAGAGATGGCGCACAATGCAGCACGTGAGACAGGGATTAGCCAAACGGATTCGCACACGCTGGCTGCCGAGCGTGCCACGGCAACAGTCCCTGCCATAGTGGCTGTGGACCCCTCCGTCTTCTTCAAGGACGCCGAGACCATCTTCAACATGATCGCCGCATCCCGTAACACCAGCAAACCAGGTGAGGCATCGCTCACCCTCGTGTCCGGCTCGTGGGAAGTCCGCATCAACCCCATCTCCGGCCGAGACCTTGCCACGCGCCTCGCAGACTGTCTTATCAGCCCCATCCCCGCCAGTGGCCGCATCACAGCCGGCGGGCCCGATACCTACACATTCGCAGAGTTTGTGGACCTTGCAGGACAGGCACTTGGTGTGAGGGTCCATCACCGCTCGCTGCCGCGCCCCCTGGCCCGAGCGCTGCTGCTGGTGGCACGGCTCGGCGGCGCGCTGGGGAGGCGCAAGGCGCTGGCGGCGCAGCGCCTGCTGTCGTTTCTCTGGGTTGTGGGGACGGATCGCTCGCCGGGGCGTCTGGTGGGAACCACTGGGGGACAGGACAGGGTGACGGAACTGTTTGTGAGGCTCGCAGCAGAGAAACGCCAGGGCGCTGCCGTTTCTGGCAGTGACAGGGGCGACCGCTGAGTGAAGTGCGCTCGGCAATCTGTTGAACAAAAGGCAGTGAGGCAGGGTGTATGGCGGCTGTAAATGCGGCGGGTAGCATGTATGAGTTGCGATTATGCTATGTGCATGTGAGGCGCCCGTTGTGACGCAGTGTCACGAGCATGGTCACGCACAATATTGTATACTCGAAGTAGAAGTATACAGTATCAGGGCACACTTGGGCCTGTAGCGGTCTTGTAGCACCTGTATTGGGACCTGCAATCAGCAATCAGCAATGCAGCTGCCCAGGCCACACGTTGGACGCAGTTGTAAGCACCTGCCAGTGCGTTAGGACCAGAAGTCAGCAATGCATGCCGCACACTATGGCATAAGACGCACTAGAACTAGACGCAGTGATTCTCGTCAGCCCAGCATCATTTGCAAGGCCTACATGAGCTAGTGCCGGGGGCGGTTGTCGGATGTAGTCAGGGAGCAAGTTGGACTGAAGCATGCTTCTGCCATAGTCACAAAGCGCACGTGCCGGTAGGCCTGCAGGCACATACATACACACACTATATATATTATAATCAGCACACACAAGTTTTTGCAAAGGCACGTCCTTGAATCGATGCACTTATTTGCAGAAGCTGTTGCGTGCGTAGAACAAGTGTTTGTGCCCGGATGTTGCTCTGTACTTATTGCCAGCTGGGCGCGAAAAAGCCCAGACGGCGATGTAAATCGTACTACCAGAAACGGCATGTATCTTGTGGCAGTGTGAGAGTGTCTCAATGCGCTTTGACGATCACGCTGTTGCCCTGCAAGTGTCCGACTGCATTGGGTCAAAATCTTTTGCGGCTGAGGTCATTATATTAGAATGGCAGCACGTACTGCGTGCTGGCTTAAGCAAATTTGATGTGTCCTGAAGGCGCCGGCATCCACTTGGTGCGTAATGCTCTTCTGCATGGCGTATGATTGATGCCCGGTATGCTGGTCATCTTGAACAACATGGTTGCAACCTGAGCAATTGTATTTCGGTCAGCAAAAGCTTCTGCGATAAGATTTATGCGTGTGGCAATATACGAAAGCTTGGGCATTGTTGTTGATGTTAGGACATGGATATATGGGCCAACTACTGTAGTTGAAGCGCTGCCATGGAGAGTTTTTGAAAATCTTAGGCATGCTGTAAAGGTATAGTATTAAGGTACGTACTTTGGGGTGTTGGGCGCATAGAGTGCAGTGTCTTCATTCTGCGGCTATGTGATTGACGCACACGATTCACTGCCGCCGGTGTTCACCACGGTGCTCAGAACGCCGTCAAGTGCTGATTCCTTGATGCAATGATGCGAAACGAGCGCAAGTCACGCAAAGAGTGGTTTTGTCAAAAGCAGTGTTCAACTCAAAGAATTTGAATGTGATCACATAGTCTGAAATCCCCATATTTGTATATGTTTCTGAGTCCCAAAGCGTGGGGTGCTCCACGAAAGCCATGCCTTGTGCCACCACCCATACCTCACGACATGTGCCATGAAAGGGACTGCATGAGACCTCCATAGACCACTCCAGCAATACAGCTGTATAGAGATGACAGAATCGCATTGCTTGCGCCTGCACTGTGAGTCATTGCTGAATACTACATATCTACAGGTTACGCTCATGACGCCGATGGGGTGTTCCAGAAGAAAGGGGCTCACCACGATGTCCGTGTGCGATGTGTATGCCACGCGCCTGCAATGCAGTTGCAAGTAAATTATGCCCCCTCTCACGTGGAACGTGCAGCCCTCGTTTTTTTCAAACCCAAACTTCAAAGCCCGATTTATCGTGTGCTAAGCCCATGCGGTCCAGGACATAATATACAACTTCAAAGTTCGAGCTCAGCCTTGAGCGCCGAGAGGAGGGTGCACGAGGCGATACACAGCACCTTTTGGCGGGGCTTAGAAAGCAGCATGAGAGCTCAGAGCGGGGGCGGATTTGATTCATGCGCTTCCACGACAATGCCCTCACTCGATGACAGATAACGTGCAATGGTCCGGACAACGGGTCGGTTGGTGTTCGGGGGCTCTGGCCCGGCTACGGAGCAGCAAGACGATGATGATAAGCTGCAGCAGCTGACGAAAGAAGAGGGAAACAGGAGCAAAGCCGTGGCGGAGCTGCTCAGCACGGAGAAAACCTTCGTGTCTGAGATGACGGTGAGGTCTTCGCCAGACGCGCAACTGACAAAAGTTCATCATGGAGCAGTGTATCGTGCTCCAGCTAATGTGTGCAGTGACATGCTTCACAGCAATTAACGTCACCGCAATGCGTTCCTCACACGTGCTTTTTTAAATGCTATACAGAAGGAGAGGACACTCGTTTCTTCACAACTTCTTTGGTGTAGTTTTCGTTTTCGCTGCCTTCCTCAGTAGAAAACGAAATCTCTGTTAGATTCAGCAGTGCAGGCAAATCATTCGTGCGATTACGTAATTGTTAATGACACTGCTGAGTGCTCCAGCGCACCACTTGTGCAGCGTACCATAAGTAGAAATCAGTTGCACGCAGCGCATGATTGTCAAATGTTGCCTCAGCTAGCAAAGACTCACTGATTGAGGTTTCCATATTATGTGGCGACGTTGCACTTGTGCAAATGCCGTGCTTCGCTTTTGTGCATCAAACGGGCATATCAAACTTGGCCGCACATGCGAACAGAGTTTGCTCCGTGCCTGCCAGCTCCAGTTTCACATCAGACTTTCATAACGCCATGTCGAAGCCACCATGGTGCTGTCGTTGGCCGCCATGACACGCAATGAAGACCTTGAAAGCTCCGTTCTCATACAAACATTGCGCTGACATGACATGCAACGAAAACCTTTGCAGCCCAATTCTCAGGGAAACAGTACGCTGACATGATACGCAATACACCCCTAAAGTACGCAGGAAACGGTTACGCTGACGCATGGTAACTGCCAATTTACACCCTCCAGTAGCCGGAGCTGCAAATGCGTATACCACACAGCTGTTGCGACATTGCATTCTTGCTGTTGCGTTACCTTTTCAGCTTGCTCCACGAGGCTTGCGGGATCAGCTTTGTGCATCACATGTTGCACCCCCCTACCGTCATCGTGTGAGGCCTGAGTCGTGTATATGGAAGCTATTGTACAGGGTGTGGGGGGTAATCGCCGCGCTGGTCAGATTTTCATGCGCGCTTGACGCAGCTTGCTGCGGTCACACGTGGTGCACCATGGGCGAGCCAGAGGAGGCTGCTGACTGCTGTTGCACATCAGAGCTGTAACATTGCAGTAGCACGCCAGAAGCAGACAGCTCCAAAGTCACTGCAGCTGCCGCTCTAGCGCGCCAGGCGGCGGTCCTGGTGCTGCAGCAGGTCCGTCTCCTGCCGCATCACCTGATCGCACTCGCAAGGAACCTGCATGCCAAACTCAAGCTTCGCAGGCTATTGCAAGGTCGTTTAGACCCGCACATCACACTGCAGACGCGGTTTGCGCCCCTCATCTGCTGCTGCAGGGCCTGGTTCCATTTGCCGCTGCGCACACCCGCTTCCACGTGCAGAAACAACCTGCTCGCTGTGTTTCTTACAAAACGTGCCGCATGCGTGCACGCACATATGTACGTATCCAGTTTTACATGACAGTGCTCAACTTTGCGCCCCTCGTCACTGTCCTGCAGCTGCTCGTGGAGGTCTTCCTGGAGCCGCTGCGACGCTACGGCGCGGAGCTCGCAGCGGAGGCAGAGGCTGCAGCGGAGGACAGGGCCGATGCCGGCAAGGCACGCTTGGCTGTTACGCCGGAGGACTTGACTGTTATATTCAGCAACGTGGAGCAGTTGCTGGGCTTCAACAGGTGCGTGCGTGCATGCTGATCTGATTTGAAATTCATCTTGAAGTATGCAGCAATGTTCAGAGCTGCTCGGTTGCGACGGGTGTGCACGTGCGCGCCGCCTAGCGTTGCCAGCGCCCGGCACCTCAGCTTTGTGCTGTGGTAGGTAGGTATACTGCGTGTGCAACTTCAACAAACCGTGGAGCGTCACCGTTGATCAGTGCTCAGTGCAGCGCCTCACACGAGTGCGCTTGAACAGTGGCAACATGGGTATGTGGCGTGCAACTTCCACAAGAGCGGAGCGTCAGCGGCACAGCTGCGGCAGGTTCAATGTGATGCTCGGCGATGTGCACGTGTGGAAGTGTAACGGTGCCCTCGTTGCTGCATTGCGCGTGCAGCAAGAGGGGTCAGGCTAGCGTTGCGGTAGCAATAGGCCAGGGTTGTGCAGACAATGGTTCAGTTATGGTCGTGCACGCACCTCACTGGACTAGTGGCCACCAGCGCCCTTGCGCTTCCACAGCCAGCTGCTGTGAGCGGTGCGGGAGGCAATGCACATTCATGCTGAGCACTGGTGCAGCTGTTGCAGTAGCTTCAACGCGAGAAAGTTGCACCTCGATGACGTCGACCATACGTACTGAAGCATTTGCCACGACACCGCAGAGGCCGCTTGTAGGCTGCGTGACCGTACAACTATGGCTGATGCACACGCGGCTTCTTGACGTCATTAGGCGATGTTGAAGATGAGTGTTGAAGATGAGTGTGTATGTGCCCTTGGCAGCGCTCAACATAAATGTATCCTCAATCAATCTCAGGCTCATGTTTAGGGACTGTTGTCGAGGCGCAGAGAAGGGGGTGAGATGTCCTGTTGACGATCAGGGACACAGCATCGACTGTCAAGGCTGCTTGAGCATACCAAGACCCAACCAAGTATGAGCGTCCAATGTGTAGTATCTGCCTGAATGGCTCAAAAAGCCATTCCGGCTCCACTTTGGAGAACCAGGAGTAAATAAGTGGGTCAGACTGTGTAGTACCTGCCTGAGTGGCTCAAAAGCCATTCAGGCCCCACTTTGGAGGACCAGGAGTAAACAAGTGGGTCTGACCGCCTTCGGCCGTCTCATCTATTGCACTTGTTTGCTGACGGCACAGATCGTTTCTGGCGTAACTGGGAGGCTGCCATGGCGGCTCGAGCATACCAAGTACCTTTGATCATCCAATGCTGACATGGTGTTGTACTCGGCAAGTACCTGCTCAAGTGGCTCAGGCCCCACTATGGAAAACCAGGGCCAAGGCGTAAATATGCGGGCTTGTGCACCTTCAGCCGTTTCATTTATTGCACTGATATGCTGACGGCACACAGGTCGTTTCTGACGCATTGCACTTGTATGCTGACAGCACAGGTCATTTCTGGCGTCTTGCACTGCTATGCTGACAGCACAGATCATTTCTGGCGTCTTGCACTGCCATGCTGACAGCACAGGTCATTTCTGGTGTATCGCACTTGTATTTTGACGGCAAACAGGTCTTTCCTAGCGGATCTGGAGGCTGCCATGGCGGCGGGGGGTCAGGGGGCGGTTGTTGAAGTTTTCCTCAAGGCCGCGCCGTTCATGCGAATGTTCAGCGTCTACGTCAACAACTTTGACAGGGCCCGATGAGTTTTTCACGATAATGAATCGTTGCGATAAATGATGAGTAAGTTCGCTTGATTCAATGCCTGAACTAGTGCTCATGGGGGTGCATCATTAGGGGGCAGCAGGGTAGTTGTTGAGAGGAGCGTCACCACTGCCGTTCATGCGCATGTTCAGCGTCTACGTCAACAACTTTGACAGAGCCAGGTGAGCCATTCATGACCGTGACGAGTCATCACGATAAATGGTGAGTTCACTTGATTCAATGCCTGGCTCGAAGTTATGGTTGGGGGGGGGGGTTTGGGGGGGGGCAAAGCGCACTTGTTTTGGTGGTCGTGGAGGCCACATCCGTTGTACGCATCACCAGGATGTCTTTATGTGAATGCACGCGACTGTCGTACAAGTGAAAGAATGCATCGCCTCTAACGCGCGCTTTGCACTCTGGAGAGGCAGTGGTTATGCAGAGAGCGATGGCCAACATACACCAAGGTTCAACTGCGACTCTGGTGCTCACTCTAACCCTCAACCCAGCGCACCATGCGCAATGCAGCGCTGGCAGCGCTCCAGCCTCTGCCTTCGAGGCACAACTGTCATGCGGCCCAGGTGACAAGACAACATGAAACATCAAATGAATGTGGTATCGCCACCATGCCTCAGCGTCAACTGCACGCGATAGTCAGAACTATGGCATCATGGCATGGTGTTGCCTCATGCACTGTGTCTATTTGATGCATCAATACCTCCTTCAGCAACATCATGTTACAGACACACAGCATAATTCGACTCACCTGCAAGCATGTCGCCAGACCACAGGCGTGGCTTCCTGGCGGTGCGCACATGCACGTGCTCACCGCCGAAGCGCAGGCGCTGGTCGAAGTCCGGGCCCAAAGTGATGGCGCACAGCTTCTCGGGCAAGCGACCGCCAGACGATATCGACACGCCGTTGAGCGCAAGCGAGCGCAGTGTGGAGGGCAGCATACCGAGCCGCAGGCGCGGAAAGTCATACTCGACTCTGCTGCTGAAGACACCGCCGCCTTCAATGTTGCCAGTCACGATCCGACAGGAGTCTATCCAGGTCGCGAGGCGCGTCAGGCGCGGCGGCAACGCCGGCAGCTCGAAGCTGTCGTCTACCCCCCAGGAACCCACCAGCTCCAACACCTCGAGAGATGCGGGCAAGTACGGGATGTTGAAGTGCCAATTGCACACCGTGAGTGACCTGAGCCGCGTCGGAAGAAGTGGCGGCAGCACGTGCGGGTACTCTGACGGCAGGGTGAGTTGTTCGAGGCCATCGGGCAGCATGGAGCACACATCCTGCTTGAATTCCTTGCTGAGAATGACGAGACGCTTTAACCCTTCTGGCAGTCCAGCGACAGTGCCGAAGAAGCCGTCTTCGTCCGTGAAAGAGAGGGAGACGAGTGAGTCTGGGAGCTCAAGTGGTACCAGCGTGTCTGCGTCATCGCGATCTTCACACATAAACCCCAGCTCCAGCGTTTTGAGGTGGGAGTCGCGCAGAGGTGGCAGCACACGGGTGCACTTGCTCTCGGGGTCCTCTACTGTCGTAAAATACATGAGTGACAGCGATGTGAGCGCGGAAGGGATAGGAGCGTGGCTCCAGGACACATAGCCGTTGAGCGCCAGCCGCTGGAGACTTGGCGGCAGCTGCAGATCGTCCATGTCAAGGTGGCCGCCATCATTGCCGTCATTAAAGTACTCGCTCATAGCGAGCTCTGTCACGGTTGTCGGGAGCGCTGCGATGACCGCGGGGAACAGCCGAAAGGGCGTGTCCAGCTCCACCCTGCGAAGCTGGCTGGCCGTCGCCATGAGATTGTTTAGGCACTCAATCCAAGCATCCTCCTGCTGTGCCGTATTCGGCTGGAGCGCTTCTATCTCATCATCGGAGTCATCATCGGAGACATTGTCGGGGTCAGGCTGCGCGCGCAGGTCAAGTTGGGGAACAGTCAGCCAACGCGGAATAACTCAGAATTTATGAAACGTGCATTGCACACAAAGGAGTGATTGAGGTGACGCTTGTATAACTCACCAGAGAGATGATGAAGCTGAGGTGCTGAAGGCCCTGTGGCAGGCCTGGCAGCAAGCCCTCGAAGCGTACCAGCTTCAGCTCAGAAACACTCTGAGGCAAGCGTAGCGTGAGGCCGGACCAGTTGCCACTCAGCTCCATGCGTTGCACGTTCCTGGCTGTGCGGTTCAGCAAAACGTCCATCGCGAGCTGTACGCAGGCGTCAGCTACATTCCTGGTGTTGCTGGAATCGAGGTTCAGCACGCGCTGTATGTAGGCGTCAGCTATATCACTCCTGATGTTGCTGGCATCGAGGTTCACCTGCACCGGGACTGCGTGGACAGAAGGCACAAGTTTCTTGCAAAGAGCCCACCCCTCCTTAGGCAGCAGGCTGCGCTGAGCTAGCACTGCGAACACAGCGAACAAAGCATCTGGATCGCTGCGCTTTTCACACTTGGCGAAGGGCTGCTCCATCTGGTTGGACATGCACCGGCTTTGTGCTGTTGCCTCAAGTCGGCTAGCAACGAACGGATGTTGAAGGTGAAACGCGTCACCAGTGATACAACGCATCACCGGTGACTCTGTGAGCAAAATTCCGAAGGGGGTCTTGTTGGAAGGGGGCTGTGTCTCACAGTAGCTAACATCACAGACAGCGGAGCTATGGATAGGGAGGACAGGAGCGCCAAAAAAGTCAAGGTCGAAGAGCATGGGGGCCCCGCTGCTGGTCCTGTTTTAGCAGCAGCACCTGCTGCGCCTGCTGCTGGAGACATGGCTGGAGAGGGTGCCGCAATCGATGAAGGTAAACAGCCCTGTAAACGTCGTCTATGGATGTCTTGTCTACGTTCATTGACTAAGCACTTGAGTACTATGATGCTTTGTACATTCAAACAACCGACAACAATCAGAGGTGGAGGCAAACCCCTAGCACTGCGGTATCTCGTCAACCTTCCAGGTGACCGGAGGCTCTATGACGCCTTCATAGACGACTCTCATAAGCCTGTGAAGGTAGCCCTCGCGCTGGAGGCGGTCATCAGCTGCTATGGCAAGGTGAAGACAGCAGCCACCGAATTCAAGACTGCTGTGAACCTCGGGGATTATGCATCAGCGAGGGCAAGGCACGGAGAAGTGTTGGGGCTCGCGACGGTGTTACGCCACCACGCGCAAGCTCTGCCTGATGTCTGGTCGGACCTGTTGATGGGGCTACAGAGAGCCTGTTTCAACAACTTGGACGGTGTCAATGAGCTTGTTGTCTGCATGACTGCTACGATCGTGGAAAGCATGTCTCAGTCACACGACGAGATGCGCATATGCGCCCGCGTCGCGAGGCAGCTCACAAAGATGTAGATGCCCGTGGACTTTCAACGATCATGGAGACAAGGGGAGGGGCACATCGCAGACTGGGTACGGTGTTCAATATCGACCGAATACCATAGTCAGATTATCTCTGCTCATGCACTGCGTGTTGTATGCTGCAGCATGAACTGTTCACTAGTTCAGCCTCCTGATTCCTTGTGTGCCTGTGATGGTACTAGAGATACCATCTATGTCGTCGACTTGCAGCAGCGGCATCTCTACAGCAGCTACCACAGCAACCAGCACGTTACGCCCCAGCCCAGCATTCACAGAAGCTGAATAATGACACTCAGTCTGTAAACTTTGCTATGGTGGGGAAATGTTCAAAAATGGCTGCATCAGCCTTTGCGCTTGCCGCGCTGTGGGCGCAGTGGCTTCCGGAGAGAGTGTAAT
Organism: Tribonema minus; assembly: GCA_017506865.1. Classification (NCBI taxonomy): domain Eukaryota; class Xanthophyceae; order Tribonematales; family Tribonemataceae; genus Tribonema; species Tribonema minus. The sequence goes on from JAFCMP010000401.1 coordinate 102,986, forward strand.
CGCGCTCCCCGCTCTCGTATTCTTGAAGATAAAGTCTTGAAATAAATGATGTGACAAGCTCTCTAGTGAGCGCCGCCCATCGACTGCATCTCGCTCTGCTCCTTGCAATGATGAAGTGAACAGCGAGTTTGAATCTTGAGTTGCGTCTGCATATCATGCGGTTCACCATCTGTACGTCGCTATCGCCTTTAAGCAGTTTGCGTGCGCAACGGATTTCGTAATCGCTACAGAACGTCATGTCGTATGATGTCATCATGCCAGCCTTGACCTGTCCGATACTGTTGCGCGCCTGTTTCATACCAGACAGTTTGACGTGTCGTATATAAACTTTTGACGGGAAGCATTGTATATACGCTGACACACGGCTAAAGATATTAGATTCCAAAATCACAAACTGTTTAAGTGAATAGTAAACTTAAAATACATTCACACAATTCATACCCTTTAGGGTGAGTAACCATGTAGGGGAGCCTTGAAGGTCCGATAGTCACCACTCACCCTACCGGTATATGATGCTACATAATATTTGCGTGATTTACGAAAATCTGCGTTGGGTCCGCCGCTCTGAAAGGTATCTCTGGCAGTACCGGATTACAAAGTCACAAACTTCAATACGAAAATCTGCTAAGGGTCGTACCTGTCCGATTTTAGGTCAGCCGCTCTGAAAAGTATTTCTGGCAGTACCGGATTGCAAAGTACAGACTGTTGAAGTAAGAAGTAAACTTCAAATTATACTAACTTTCAAGATACATACCCTTCAGGGTCAGTAACCATGTAGGGGACCCTTAAACCTCCGATAGTCACCACTCGCCCTACCGGTACATGATGCTACATAATATTTGCGTGATTTACGAAAATCTGCTAAGGGTCGTACCTGTCCGATTTTGGGTCAGCCGCTCTGAAAAGTATTTCTGGCAGTATCGGATTCCAAAGTACAGACTGTTGAAGTAAGAAGTAAACTTCAAATTATACTATTTTCAAGATACATACCCTTTAGGGTCAGTAACCATGTAGGGGAGCCTTGAACCTCCGATAGTCACCACTCACCCTACCGGTACATGATGCTACATAATATTTGCGTGATTTACGAAAATCTGCTAAGGGTCGTACCTGTCCGATTTTGGGTCAGCCGCTCTGAAAAGTATTTCTGGCAGTATCGGATTCCAAAGTACAGACTGTTGAAGTAAGAAGTAAACTTCAAATTATACTATTTTCAAGATACATACCCTTTAGGGTCAGTAACCATGTAGGGGAGCCTTGAACCTCCGATAGTCACCACTCACCCTACCGGTACATGATGCTACATAATATTTGCGTGATTTACGAAAATCTGCTAAGGGTCGTACCTGTCCGATTTTGGGTCAGCCGCTCTGAAAAGTATTTCTGGCAGTACCGGATTCCAAAGTACAGACTGTTGAAGTAAGAAGTAAACTTCAAATTATACTATTTTCAAGATACATACCCTTTAGGGTCAGTACCCATGTAGGGGACCCTTGAACCTCCGATACTCACCACTCACCCTACCGGTACATGATGCTACATACTATTTGCGTGATTTACGAAAATCTGCTAAGGGTTGTACCTGTCCGATTTTTGGGTCAGCCGCTCTGAAAAGTATTTCTGGCAGTACCGGGTTGCAAAATACATACTGTTGAGGTAAGAAGTAAACTTCAAATTGTACTATTTTCAAGATACATACCCTTTAAGGTCAGTAACCATGTAGGGGAGCCTTGAACGTCCGATAGTCACCACTCACCCTACCGGTACATGATGCTACATAATATTTGCGTGATTTACGAAAATCTGCTAAGGGTCGTACCTGTCCGATTTTGGGTCCGCCGCGCTGAAAAGATACATACCCTTTAGGGTCAGTAACCATGTAGGGGAGCCTTGAACCTCCGATAGTCACCACTCACCCTACCGGTATATGATGCTACATAATATTTGCGTGATTTACGAAAATCTGCTAAGGGTCGTACCTGTCTGATTTTGGGTCAGCCGCTCTGAAAAGTATTTCTGGCAGTACCGGATTGCAAAGTACAGACTGTTGAAGTAAGAAGTAAACTTCAAATTATACTAACTTTCAAGATACATACCCTTCAGGGTCAGTAACCATGTAGGGGACCCTTAAACCTCCGATAGTCACCACTCGCCCTACCGGTACATGATGCTACATAATATTTGCGTGATTTACGAAAATCTGCTAAGGGTCGTACCTGTCCGATTTTGGGTCAGCCGCTCTGAAAAGTATTTCTGGCAGTAACGGATTGCAAAGTACAGACTGTTGGAAGTAAGTAGTAAACTTCAAATTATACTAATTTTCAAGATACATACCCTTTAGGGTCAGTAACCATGTAGGGGACCCTTAAACCTCCGATAGTCACCACTCGCCCTACCGGTACATGATGCTACATAATATTTGCGTGATTTACGAAAATCTGCTAAGGGTCGTACCTGTCCGATTTTGGGTCAGCCGCTCTGAAAAGTATTTCTGGCAGTACCGGATTGCAAAGTACAGACTGTTGAAGTAAGAAGTAAACTTCAAATTATACTATTTTCAAGATACATACCCTTTAGGGTCAGTAACCATGTAGGGGCGCCTTGAACCTCCGATAGTCATCACTCACCCTACCGGTCTATGATGCTACATAATATTTGCGTGGTTTACGAAAATCTGCTAAGGGTCGTACCTGTCCGATTTTGGGTCCGCCGCGCTGAAAAGATACATACCCTTTAGGGTCAGTAACCATGTAGGGGAGCCTTGAACCTCCGATAGTCACCACTCACCCTACCGGTATATGATGCTACATAATATTTGCGTGGTTTACGAAAATCTGCTAAGGGTCGTACCTGTCCGATTTTGGGTCAGCCGCTCAGAAAAGTATTTCTGGCAGTACCGGATTGCAAATCACAGACTGTTGAAGTAAGAAGTAAACTTCAAATTGTACTATTTTCAAGATACATACCCTTTAGGGTCAGTAACCGTGTAGGGAGCCTTGAACCTCCGATAGTCACCACTCACCCTATCGGTACATGATGCTACATAATATTACGAAAATCTGCTAGGGTCGTACTTTTTATTACTAGGGTCGTACTTATGATCTTGTATTTATAGCAGCCCCAAGGTGGGCTTGATGCGTTGGATAAGATTGCTAAAAACTAAAATCGGACGGGCCCTTAGAGCCCTGCGTTGCAGGCTTGTACTAGACTCATGGGGGGCAGACACAGCGGCACCCAGTCTGAGCCACACCTATCATAGCCGATGTCTCCATCTCTTGAGCGAAAACGCCGGAGGACCGCGGTTATGCCTCTAGTATACATTTGGGCCAGAGGCGCCCGGTCCTCGATTCCTTGCCTAGCACGCCGCTGACGTGCCTGGCCGAGGTTCTCTTTCTTGCGTGTTCAAGCAAACGATCTACAGTGTGCCCTGATGCTATCCGCATCCCCATGTTCCAATATCCCCTGCTGCTGCCCAAAGCCGTATCCTCACCACACGCGACTCCGCAGCTCCTGCTCACAGTCAGAGCCAGCATCTCCCATCCCCTTGCTGCTGCCTGATGCACCCTCGCCACCATCAGCGCCACCGCGAGCGCTGCCGCACCTCTTTTTTTCGGTGCTAACGAGCAAGTGTACAGGATTGTACTTTTTATTAATTCTCGCTCAGGGCGCGAAAAAGCCCAGATGATTGGCATCTAGCTGTAAGGAATCTGCATGTCGTATGACAGTCTGAAAGTGTCGCAACGACAACGACTCAAACGCAGGATTGTACCTTCGGGATTTCGGGTCAGCCGCTCTGAAAAGTATTTCTGGCAGTGCCGGAGCCTAGCTCAAGCCCTTTGCCGTAGAAGGGACGAAGGTGCCTATGGGAGCATTTGCTCAAATCAGGCCAGCATGTTATCGAGGTGCACAGAGTCTTTATTGTGACTCAGTTAATGCAATCACGACGCAGAGGCACGGAACGAAGCGACACATGAGGGGGCGTGAGACAACGAGCATGGATGTTGAGCGAATGCATTGAAAGATGACGAATACCGTCGAAGCCTCAAAACCGATCAGGAAATCCTAGCAACACTACATACGACGCTATCAATACCCCCAGCCACAACACTGCGGGCGTCACTACGATGTAGTACTGCCACTTATGATGCACAGACACCGACGTCATGCCCACGCAGAAGTACGCGGCCAATATGGCCACGATGGCGACGATGAGAAACAGAGTCGCAGCGGCCAGCATGACACGCTTCCTATCGCCGCCGCCCCTCTTGATCATCCGGTACGCATTTGCATTGAGCAGGACTGAGGTGAGGCACCACGCAATCGAAGTGATCGACCCGTAGAACGACACCTGCGACAGGATCAAGTAGGCTGCGAGCCACCGTTCCGGCGAGTCTCCGTGTGTTTGAAGCGTATCAGCGCCGACAACTTCAGAAACGTGGTGGACGGGGTCAGCAGGAGTGTTGCCGAGACTGTCGTCCCAGTCTGTGGGATTCGCCAGGGACGAGTACCCCAGCGTCGCCAGCAGAGCTGCGGTTACGAGGACTGCGTTCAACGTGGAGTCAACATTGCTCGCCAACGACTCGTCGATCCTGTCGAGGCCGTACATCTTTATTTCGACGTCCCTGTTCGCGCTCAAGCGGGGCACGACACCTAGTTTTCCGCAGTCCCGCAAGCGAAGTTTTGTGATCGGGCACTTGCGTAGGTCCGGCACTAGCTCAAGCTCCTCGCAGCCCGTCACATCAAGAACCCTAAGCATTCTCAACCTGCTGATGTACGCCGGCAGGCGAGTCAACTTGGCACAGCCGCTGACGTCAAGCACCATGAGACAGGTACACCCCTCGACTCTTAGGGTTGTCAAGGCTGGCGCATTGCCGGTGCTATCAACGTCAATCCACGACCCCTGGACCTTTTTTGAGGTCACGTACTCTAAAGTGCGACATCCTCGTAAATCAGCTGTCTTCAGCGACAGTAGGCCACCGAGCTCAAGGTGCGACAGTTTGCTACAGCCACACAGGCCGAGATCAGTTAACGCCGTCAGATTGCCGAAGGACTTGGGTAGGCTCTCGAGTGACTCGCAACTGGTCAAGACGAGTGAAGTCAACGCTGTCAGGTTGCCGAAGGACTCGGGCAGCCTCAAGAGTGACTCGCAGGAGCGCAAGTTGAGTGAAGTCAACGCTGTCAGGTTGCCGAATGACTCGGGCAGCCTTACGAGTGACACGCAATAGTACAAGCCGAGTGAAGTCAACGCTGTCAGGTTGCCGAATAAGGGCGGCAGGCTGCTGAGCTCCCAGCAACCAGCGAGGCTCAGCGAAGTCAACGCTGTCAGGTTGCCGAATGACTCTGGCAAGCTGCTCAGCGCCATAGTGGCAAAGGGACGCCCCGACAGATCTAGAGAAGTCAACGCTGTCAGGTTGCTGAATGACTCTGGCAGACTCACGAGTGACATGCACCCCTGCAAGTCGAGTGAGGTCAACGCTGTCAGGTTGCCGAAGGACTCGGGCAGGCTTGCGAGTGACTCGCACCCCCCACAGTTGAGTCTAATCAACGCTGTCAGGTTGCCGAAGGACGCGGGCAGGCTACCGAGTGACTCGCACTTGGACAAGTCGAGCGAAGTCAACGCTGTCAGGTTGCCGAAGGACTCGGGCAGGCTGCCGAGTGACTTGCACCAGGACAAGTCGAGTGAAGTCAACGCTGTCAGGTTGCCGAAGGACTCGGGTAGGCTCTCGAGTGACTCGCAATTGGACAAGCCGAGTGAAGTCAACGCTGTCAGGTTGCCGAATAAAGCCGGCAGGGTGGTGAGCTGCTCGCACTGATGCATCGTCAGCGTAGTCAACGCTTTGAGGTGCCCGAATGACTTGGGTAGGCTCTCGAGTGAACGGCACTGGGACAAGTCGAATGAAGTCAACGATGTCAGGTTAACCAAAGACTGCGGCAACTCAGTGAGCCTTGGGCATCTGCATTCCAGCTTCGTCAGCTTTGCCAGCTTTCCGATGCAGTCCGGCAGCATGGTGATCGCATCGCCGTTGACGGTGAGCTCAGTGCGAGCTTCCCATTCCCCACGCCCCTTCGCTTCGCATGTCAACGCGTTTAACGCGTTGACATTATCCTCCGTCAGGGGTGTGTCTGAGAGGACAGCGATAAGACGTGATATTATCACCTGTGCACACCACTGCGGAGAAGGTAACAACGCACGCAGCACTCATATTGCGCCGTGAGAGAACAGACAGCGCGCTGCACTGTATAACAAAGCACCGACGGCTGAATGCTGCTGTTACATGGAGTGGCGATGCTGCTAAATGAATTGATCTGTGAGATTAGATTTGGACTGCGCTCTCTGCGTACCTGCAGCTGCAGCTGGCTGCAGAGCTGCCATGGGTGACCTTCTGCTGCGCTGCTGCTGCGCTGCTGCTGCGCTGCTGCTGCGCTGCAAATTCCTGCCTCCGGAAATGCGGAATGTGCAGGAATGTCACTGCTGTCCCTCTGCACAGCTGTGCTGCACTGCTGCAGCTGCTTCTGACCTCCCGTTGTCTGCTGCTCGCACCGCTGCTCGCTGGCTGCTCCTGCTTGTGGGCACTGCCCACCTGCTCAGCCAGAGGGGGTGTTTGCCACCTGCGCCATTAGAGGTGGGGATGTGGTCACAATGTACAAACTTAAAAACTCCACTGTAATGTTCAAATATGCTTATTTTCAAGATATATACCCCTTGGGGGTGAGTAACCATGTAGGGGAGACTTGGTCATCACCATTCACCCTACTGCTTCATGATGGTGGATGGTGTTTGCGTAATTTACAATTATCTGCTAAGCGTCATACCTGCCTGATTTTGGGTCAGCCGCTGTGAAAAATATTTCTGGCAGTACCGGATTCCAAAGTACAAACTTCAAACTTCCGATGAGCAAGTTCAAATATATACCCTTTAAGTTGAGTAACCATGTAGGGGAGGCTTGAACCTCCGATAGCCACCACTTATCCTACCAGTTTATCCTACTTGTGTAAACTACCGAGGGTCGTACCTGCCAGATTGAGTCAGCTGCTGTGATTCTGGCAGTGACTGCTCTGAGTCCCCCAGCTCCCTCAGCAACTGTGCTGATGGACGTGAGCCGTGTAGCGCTGAGGTAGTGCCCTGCAAGGGGTTCAAGCACATACACGTGGCATCGAATAAGTATTTATGGTGAACAGACGACCAACCGGCACCTGAGTGAAGCAGCCAGTGCACGAGCAAAATGGAAAGCGCCGGGTGCTGCTGTTGCGGAAGAGTGAGCCGTTTGCGGTCGGCGCTATGATGAAAAGCTTTGTGGCGTGAAACAGTTGTACGATTTGATGGGCACACCTCATGACATCGCACAGCAGCAAGCAGTGCACGAGCTTGATGAGATGCGGCAGCGGGGTGAGCTGCTGACTGTCGACGACGTCACGAGGCAACAGCGCGGGGACGCCGTGAATACAGCGGAAATTATGTGCGACGCCGGTGCGCTCGTCACTGCGGCAACTGCTGCCTGAGTGCGGGAGGAGCGTGAGGTGGCATTTAACATTTGTATGAGTTGATGAGACACCTCATGTCATCACACAGCAGCAAGCAGTGCACGAGCTCAATGAGATGCGGCAGAGGGTGAGCTGCTGACTGCAACAGCGCGGGGACGCCGCGAACACAGCGGAAATTGTGTGCGACGCCGGTGCGCTCGTCACTGCGGCAACTGCTGCCTGAGTGCGGGAGGAGCGTGAGGTGGCATATGTAGCATAGAGGGAGTCAGCGAGGAAGAAACGTGCGAAAGGTTAGCACGCTGCAACGAAGACCCGCAATGTCTTCAAGTAGGGTGAATGAAAGCCTGCCACCCTTGCTCGCAATAGTGCCCACGAGGGGGGTACAAGGTAGCAGATCATGTGTTAATTTTGAGAGCAGTTGAAGCAAAATGTGGACCGTGCAACTCTGCTGTTAACTTTGTCAAACAGAGCACGTGCTGCCCTGCCTGCAAGTGCAAGACGTTCAAGGACGTGACGTGGCGTTGAGAGAGAGATTCAAAGATTCGGGTACATATTTGTTGACCTCAGAGGTCCCGTCAAAATATTATGTCAAGCATCCAAGGTTGTTGCACAGTCGCAACCACCCGCAGAACACGTCATCCACAATAAGAGTGGATGGTAGGCGCTCTATAAAGTATAAAGCTTCAAATAACTGCGACCATACAAACACGGGCAGCGTCAGCATGAAGGGCCCCCAGAAGTCCACTCAAGGGGTTCCTCATAAGACTCAGATGCTCATACAGCCAAGGAAACCGGGCATGATACTGCCAAAGACCAAGCCTATGACTGTTGACGCCATGCTACAACAGACTATAGCATGGAACAACTTAATTATGATTAACATCATGGCCCACATCAATAGCACCGGCACCGGAGTGACGCAGGCAGTGCAGGAGCAAAATGGGAAGAGCCGGGCGCTGTTGCTGCCAAGGCGTGAGCCACTTCTGGTGGACGCTGTGATGGCAGTTGCCGGCGAGGGGCAGAGTGCCAAAGAGGCGCGGAATATTTGTATGATGAGCACACCTCATGACGTCACACAACAGCAAACAGTGCACGAGCTCGGTGAGAAGCGTCAGCAGCCTCTGCTTGAACAGTCCACAAAGCACACAACGCTTCTACCGCCGGGTCCTAGTGACAGACTTCTTTGAGGGGACAGGCGGTGCTGCACAGCAGATAAATTGAGGTACAAGTACACGATTTGTGTTTGTATCTTGCAAGTGTGCATTGTACTGCTCTTAATTCTTGCTGCTTGTGTGCAGCACACTTTGCATTGAATGACATGACTTGCATGACCAGTAACAGTTTGCCGTTCCATGCTCAGCATTTGGCACATGCACAGTGTTGAACACCCTAGTCAAATGCGATGTGTTTGTAAGTGGCACGCAAACTTCCGCCCTCATTTCTCAATTAGCAAACAACGTACGCCAAGGTGCATGACAATCTGCATATACCTGCACATGTACCAGCATATACCTGCACACGTACCTGCATATACCTGCACGCGTACCTGCGACAACCTGTAAGCGTACCTGCAAGGACATGTACACGTACCTGCGACAACCTGTAAGCGTACCTGCGACAACCTGTAAGCGTACCTGCAAGGACATGTAAACGTACCTGCGATCGCTCGGCTAGCCTGCCCTGATGATGGCCGAGTGCTGCTCCTATCGTGATATAATATACAGTCACAACGTTGCCTGTCATTAGCGTTTGAAGCATTTGAAGTAGTCTCACCTGCACGTGTTCACCGTGTCCTGCAACAGCGGTCACTGCCCTCGTAATCTCTCGCCCTGCAATCTACGCCAGCCTGCTCCTCCCAGTGAATTTTCGCCGTCGTCCTCTCTACCTGCAAGCAACGTACGCCAAGCTGCATGACAACCTGCACACGTACCTGCAAATACCTGCACCATACCTGCGGCAATCTGTATCTTACATGCGATAACTGCAGCAACCTGCACATCTCCCAGTGAAATGCCCTCGTTCAGAGAGCCTGCTCGCGTGCTGCAGCAACCTGCCCGCAAACTTGCGGCAACCTGCGCGCTCCTAGTGATGATTCGCCTCAATAACCGCGACCTGCATGCAACCTAGCAGCAGCCTGCGCGCTCCTAGTGAAGGTTTCGCCTCGATAACCGTAACTTGCCGACAAGCTTGCAGCAACCTGCGCGCTCCTAGTGAAGTTTTCGCCTCGATAACCGCGACCTGCAGGCAAGCTCGTATCAACCTGCGCGCTCCTCGTGAAGTTTTCGCCTCGATAACCGTAACTTGCCGACAAGCTTGCAGCAACTTGAGCGCTCCTAGTGAAGGTATCGCCTCGATAACCGTTACCTGCAGGCCAGCTCGCAGCGACTTGCGCGCTCCTAGTGAAGTTTTCGCCTCGATAACCGTAACTTGCCGACAAGATTGCGCGCTCCTAGTGAAGTTTTCACCTCGATAACTGCAACCCGCCAGCAAGCGTGCGGCAACCTGCGCGCTCCTAGTGATTATTCGCCTCGATAACCGCTACCTGCAGGCAAGCTTGCAGCAACCTGCGCGCTCCCAGTGAAGTTTTCGCCTCGATAACCGCAACCTACCGGCAACCTGCAGCAACCTGATTTGAAGTACCTCACATAGTAAGTCTCGCAAGTCTCACCTTCTTTAGCAGCGGTTGTCCTATCCTGCAACAGCGGTCGGCGCCCGTGATCTCTCGTCCTCCTCTAGCCAACCTCACCAACCCCACGTCGCTGACCTGCGCGCTCATTGTAAACTCGCCCTCGTCTGGCATAAGGAAAATATATAACCTGACACCGGGGGAATATACATCACCGGGGAAATACCCCTGCAATGGTTGTTCGCCCAGTCAGCCCGTACCTGCAGTGTACCTGCGCCAGCCTGCGCCTCCCTAGTGAAATTTCACCCTGCTCAGCCTCTACCTGCTCACTACCTGCAAGCAGTCATCGCAGGTAGCAACAGGTACGCCTACCTGCAGCTCACGTCGGTTGAAGTGCAGAAACTAGCCGGGGTATAATGACCTGCGTCAACATGTCCTAACAAGTACGGGCCAATCAGAAAGCGATTTTGCCACCCCCACCAATGAACGGTTCGTCTTTATTCGAGGGTCACCAATGACGTGCCTGCCTCTTCATCCCAACAGGTTGCCTGCACCTGCAGGGTGCCTGTAAAGGCCCCTAGTTATATGCCCTGCGTCACCCTCAGCATTGGGACCGGCTACTGTTCGCGCACTCCCTCGCCGCCAACACCGCGTACCGCCGCTCGGTCTTTGAGTCGCCATTCTTCCTCCACATGGGCTTTCACCCGCGTCTTCCCATCGACATCATCTTGGGCGAGCCCGCGCCGCCTACTTCCAGCGACTACCGCCGCGAGCTTCAGTCAACACTTCAGGAGGCATACGAGCTGCTACGCCGCAACAGCAAGGCCCTACAATGCGGCCTTGACGCTGACGCCGCCGCGCTCGACATACCTACCTACTCAGTTGGCGACCGCGTCTGGGTGGCCGCCGTACCGGACCCCAAGATCGCCGTTGCACCCAAGCTTCAGTCGGACTGGGCAGGCCCTTTTGAGGTGCTACGCGTCATCAACCCCGTATGTGTTGAAGTACGCATGTCTGCCAACGCTACCACCGGCACGCGCTTCCACATTGCGCACATCCGCCGCTACGTTGACGGCGAGCGCCCATCGCCGCTCACGGAGAGCGACTTTGTCTACATGGGCCGCCCCCTACTCACGGTTCACGCGCCACGCGCGCCTGGCCGCACCGACGGCGCCGACGCCGACGTCGCCCGTACGTTGGACCCGTCTGTCGCCGTCGAGGCCATCGTGGCGCGCAAACCTGGGCGTGGACGTGCCGCCGACGGCAACCAAGTCTACCAAGTCCGCTACTTCGGCGACCTCAGCGGCACTGACTGGCTCAGCCGTCGTCACCTCATCAACCGTGGCCTTCACGACATGGTCACCGCGTTCGACACGCGTTTCGCGCTTCCCGAGCCCATCAACCTCGGCACCCGCGCCTGAGCCAAGAACTTCAAGAGGCGTTGGAGGGGGGCGTCGCCGCGCACGCGCTAAGTACATGCCGCACTCCGCCGCATGTCTGTTGTTTTGCACTCCATGTGCAATGTAGTGTGTCGCGCGCCGCGCGCGCGCGCGTTTCATACAGCTTGGCTGTTCAATGTTAGCAGCATCGCCGCCCTATTGGCCGCTTTGCGTACATGCAGCTTTTGCTGTTAGGTGTCAGCAGCATCGCCGCCCTATTGGCCGCTTTGCAATGTGGTGCTATTGTGACACCGTTTGAGTAACTATAAGGGAGGGGGGAGCATATTCTTGTGATGCACCACGTTCACACTAGTGTTATCACTGGTACATCAAGGGGGGTATGTGGGAATCTGCCCCTTTATCCGCCCCACAACTTCACCTTTCAACTTCCGTAACTGCCATCTACCGTTGGCCAGTTGCCCACCACGAGGCCCACTACTTTGGCACCCTTGGTGTAGTGTAACTGCCACTTATGATTGGTTAGTTGTCTCCCAATCAGGCCCACCACTCTGGCCCTGGGTGTGCCCACACTGGCTCTCTAAGTTGCCAACTGCTTGCAGCAGCTCTCCTCTGCTCCCTTGCAATGCAATCACTCTTAACCTGCAACACGACAGTGTCAGACTTTGCAACCCTGCCCTGCCTTGCCAACCTGGAGTCAACAAGTGGCCTGCTGTTTTTCGCCTACAGCTAAGTGTGGGCTGACCTACAACTGGTCTGGCCATCACACACTCTGTGTTTTGGGGCTTAAAACAGCCTACCCCACAAAACTCATTTAAAAAAGCTTGCAACGGGCTTGCACACAAACACTATGCCGTTCAGCCGCCATCTGTGACTTGAGGACACCCTGCAGTGAAAGCCAATGCCAGCGAGCGCTTTGGCTCAAGCGCACATTTGAGGATTGAAGGTCGCGCGGAATCACAAATATCGGCCATGCCATGCCGTGGCGTTTTATGATATTGCAATTCCAGTCTTCGCACCACCACTGCTGTGGCAGCCAAAGTTGACGCACCATCTGCCACCATCGAAGCAAAGAAAACGTATCATCGCCCTCCAGCCGTGGTCTCAAGGCGCACATCAGCGAGATGAGTACCATCAGATCAGGGTCTGGGGGATTGCTGCAAGACATCAACAAGCTTCCACAAAAAGCATCAACCGCCAACTTGTAGGTGAACCTCAGAAATGTTCAATGTCACACATACATTCTGTGTGTGCAAGGGCTGGCGTGAGCGCTCTGTCCTACCCCACGCCCCAGAACTGCAGCTTGTGTGTCCACATGGGACTGTTGCAATGACTTGTGGCGCTCCACACCCATGCCAACAGTGACCGAGGTCTCAAAGAGAAATAGCGGGGGCAGACTGCTGCAGTGGCAGAGGAAGGCAGGTCGGCGGCTCATTGCTAGCAATCATGCATCATTTGTCCTTACTCCCAGCTGAAAGCATCAGGAACTCAATGACGGCGCATGCACAAGCATACAAGCTGCATGCGCGACATACATGGTCACTAGGTTCACACCCTTCCAGTGGAAGTACATCAAGTACATCACTACTGCAGGCATAGGCAACACAGCTGCTACAGGCCCTACTAGCCTAAGGGCTGCTGCAGCACCTGCAACAGGAGCAGCGTCGGCAGGCGGTGCCGCAACCGTGCCGGCTGCGACAGCGGCAATGGCGGTGGCAGCGGCCAATGCGGCAGGTGCTGCACCAACACCTGCGGCAGCAGCAACACCACTGGCAGCAGCAGCAACGGCAGGCGGCGCAGCTGCAGCACCAGCGCACGCAGCAGCGGCAGCCGTCAATGCAGGCGCTGCGCGTTCCACACCAGCAATGCTACAAGGCGCAGCAGCAGCAGAGGTGGCGCGCCTGCCCCTCATGCGGACGATCGCCACAGCTGCCACATCTCTACGTGCAGCAACAGGTGACAAGCTGGAACATATACTGCCACCAGCGCTAACGCCACTGCAGCAGCAACCACCTACGCAGCAGCCGCCGCTGCGGCCGACAGCAGGTGGTGGCACTGGTGCGGATGCTGCTTGCGTACTTGACGCCAGTGCTCTGCTTTTGCAGTGTAGCCTGAAGCGCCCCAATCAGAGTGCGCTTGCAGATGCCGTCGCTACCGAGCTTGCAGATAAGGTGGAGGCGGACCTGCAACAGCTGCCGCAGGGCACGCAACGCACGCAAGCACTTGCTCGATTCCGGTCGCAGCGGCACATGCACTCGATCGGCATGGCATTCCTCAACGAGCTCATGTACTCCACAACGGCTTCGTTCGATGGCCTATCCTGGCAGCTGGCCGTCAAACGCGCCATCGGAGTAGAGGAGCAGACGGCAGGCTGCAAGCTGTGCGGGAAGTCGCCGGGCGGCACCCTGCATGCACGGCTGTGTCAAGCGCCACGCGTCAAGGCGCACGACACCATCGTCCACAATAGCGTCAAGAGGGCCACGCAGCGCATCCTGCGGGAATACCTCAAAACGGGACTGGTGGACGAGGACTACACGCCGTTTCTGGGGTCTGCCGGGCCGCCGGGGAGTCGCAGGATGGACATCGTGCTGCCTGCCGACGCCTTCCCGGTGACCGGCTACGACGACCCGACACGCCACCTACCGCTCATGGTGGACGTTACCTGCTTCGAGGCACAGGTGGCGTCGCGGGCGGCGAAGACTGCAGCAGACCCCGAGCGATGCTGCCGCGACCAAGAGGCCGCCAAGACTACCCACTATTCTGGTCATTATGATCAGAATTGCTACAAACTTGCCACATTGGCAATAGGGTCATTTGGCAGCATCGGGGAGCAGGGGCGGAAGTTGCTGGAGGCTGTGGCGACGGAGTATGCCAGCAGGATGTCAGTGCCCGGAGGAGCGCGCCCTAAAGCTCTCAAGGGCATCGCCCTGGCGCGCTTACGCTCGGCACTGTCGGCAGCGCTCCACATGGCGTACTCTGGCCGTGTCATGACACACATGGCAGAATCCAGGGGAGGGGGGCACATGGAGGAGGACGTAGGGGAGGACCCCGAGATGCCATTTGGCGGCGGCGGCGTTTGAGTGGTTGTCGTTGCGACACTTTCAGACTGTCATACGACATGTAGATTCCTTACAGCTAGATGCCAATCATCTGGGCTTTTTCGCGCCCTGAGCGAGAATTAATAAAAAGTACATCACTAGTGCACGTGCAGTGACCTGCTACCATAAACGGTTGTGCCAACGCCGCTGCTGCAGCCACCACCGTAGCCGCCGCCGCTGTAGGGTGTGTGCAATGCAGCTGCATGCTTGTGCACAAACACTGTGCTGGCATGCTGCTTGCGAGTTCCTTGAGCTGTACGCATTTGGGTGCATTTGGCGGCACAACCCAGAGTTCTCGGATCATAAGTAAATCTCTTGGGTCCTTTATAGATGTAGCGCTCGCATGAGCACATGCGCATGCTATGACTGGGCAAGAGAACCACTGGTGTCACTGGTTGAACACCGGCGCAGCAGGCGAAACGCTGGTCAGAACTCGCCGGATAGATCATCAGTATACGGGTACGGGTCGTTGCAGAGCACCAGTGAAACTTGTATGAGTACCCGCTGCTACTAGTAGTACTCAGTGATGAGTACTCGCACCGGTACTGGTTGACCTCCGTTTCTCACAGTTCAACAATGTCTGCAGGCCAGCTTTTAAGACCATGCTTTTGCAAGCTGTTGAGCTGAGGCACAACAAGATATACACGATCGTTGTTTCGACATGAAGGCTGAGGCATTGTCTGACGCACTGAAGAAAGGTCACCGCGCCTCTGACATTCATTCATCAACCAGGCAAGTGACACACACTTTAAGGAACAATCATTGCACAGGCATTCATCAGTGCATCGTAAATCAGATACAGGCGCACTGGCAGGCGCAAATTGAATGCCTTGCGCTGCGCCCTCCTGTACCCTTGCTTACAATGACTTGATATGTGTCTAGAAACATGAATGAGTGTGCTTTCAGCAAGACAACGCATTACGACATGTACTTGTATGACGGTATGCGAAGAGAGGGATTCCCTGCTGCAAGAACCATTTTGCGGGTGCTGTCACAATGATCATTATACTCGTCGTTGATCAGCCATAGCAACTGTTGCAGCATCAGTCTTTTAAGCAGAGGCAGACCTGCTTAAACAAGCCACATATATGATGTTATGCCCCGTGAACATGTATTTTGAGCAGTCCAATTTGGTTGCACTAAGGCACTTTAAGCAGTCAAAAGCGCGCTGTACCAGCATGTCCATCAGATCCCAACGACAATGGCGCAGACAATGGTGCTGCCATTGACAAACTTCAAAAGTCGCCTGCTGCTGCGCCTGGTCCAGTGTTGAGTACACCTCCTTCCGACTGCAAGGTGTGCATTTCATCTGTGTGCCTCGTGTCGTGCACACGTGGACCGGTTGCCGATTCAAATAAGTCCCCATACAACTCCAAGTCCCATTCGCGTTGAAAATTGATAAGGCGCTTAGGGGGCACACCTACATAGGGACAGGCTTAATGACATAAGTTAATGTACTCTTAACGTACTCTGACCTGAACTCATAAAGGGGCAGAGCTTAACTGGGTGCAGCGCACATGTGCAGCGCTCGCGCAATACAAGAGGGGGTCAGACTGCACCTGTAACTCTCATGTACTGTGTAGCTGGGCATGTCAACACAACTACTCAGACCTCAATGATCACTCCTCAGCGGCCGCGGTCTCATCACGAACAAACCGCCATGTGCGCCACAGCTCTCAGTGCAGCATTTGGACAGTGAAAGCGTGATGACAGCGAAAGCGTGATGTACTGTTGCTTGTCGACGACAAGAGGCGCAAAATGTGACCACCACGCGCAAAACCAACATGCACATGTTGCTGGTACTTCGAAGAGTACACGAGTTTATAACATGACTCTGACTTGTAACCAATTTGTGTGTGTGTACATGCTGTGGTGGACGCCGAGAGGGCGCGCGCTTGCCAGCTCTCCATACGCGCGTGGGCCGCATCGGCGCGCCCTCAGCACGTGACCCTGAGGACGCCGTCGTTGTGCGGGAGCGGCGAGACCTCCATGCCGGCCTGCGCCAGGCGCGCCACAACGGCGGCCTTCACCCTGCCCTTGAGCTCGCCCCTCAGGTGGCCCTTCCCGGTGATGAGGTACAGCTCGTACGCGGCGCCGCCGCCGCCGCCGCCGCCGCCGCCGCCGCTGCCGCTGCCCCGCCGCTGCGCCCGCATGTCGCGCAGCTGCAGCTCGAGCGCCGCGGCCGCGGTGCCGGCGCTGTGGTCGTGGAAGTCCATGATGGTCACGCGCGCGGCGTCTGCGCGCTCGTCGGCCTGCAGCGCCTTGGTCGGCGTCTCTGTCGTCCACCCGGGGCGCCCGGGCTCGACGCCCGGCCTGCGCAGCCTGTACGGGTTGAAGGCGCCGGCGGCGCGCGCCGCGGCGTACCACTCGCACGCCGTGCGCTTGTCGCCGACCCTCCACGCCGTGTCGACCGCCATGTCCCAGGCGTCCAGTGACAGCGGCGCGCCGCGCGCGCGCATGGCGTCCACGATGCCGCGCACGGCCGCCACGTCGCGCAGCTCGCGCGCGCAGTGCACGAGCACGGGCTGCACGACGAGCGAGGAGAGCCTGCCCGCCGCGGCGACGCCGTCGAGGATGCGCACGGCGGCGTGCAGCTGACCCGTCCTCACGAACCCCTCCACGAGGCTGGAGTAGATCGCTTCGTACTCTTTGGCGGTCACGCGCTCCGCCTGGCTGAGCTCGCGCGTCAGCTTGCGGAACTGCGCCGCGTCGCCGGTCATGATGCACGCCAGCAGGGCCGACCTGTAGGTGCGCGTGGGCGGGACGACCCCCGCTCCCTTCATGTCCCGAAAGGAGCTCAGCACCTGCTTCAGCGGCGCCGGTGCGCAGTGCAACAATGACGGCAGATTGGAGGAGGAGCTTGACGCTTTGGATAGCGCAAGTGCTGACGCGCTTTCAACGCTGGTCAAAGCGGCGCCGCCATCAGAATGCCCTGATGACGCACAAGGTGGGCGTAAATTGAAATTGAAACGGGGTGTGTGAGAGATGTAACCAAGCTCAAAACGGTGCTAGCGCTTGAGCCCTGTCGCTGAACCTCTGTAGCTGAACCTCCGCAGCGCTGACTGTGTTACTGGTACCACACGTGCGCACAACAAGCATTGTCCAGTGGCGTGCACTATACACCCTCTGTCCGTCGATGGACGCCAGCCAACCGGCCATGTTCATTTTTTTCCTTTAGCGCATGCACTGCGCACAAGCAGTTACTGGCCTGGTGCACATGCTGCATGCAGATGCAACCTCTGTATGATGCAGCAATCACGTACCCGATCATATTCCCTGCTCGCACACAGAGTCTCCAGCAGCTTGGTCCAAGCCAGTGCGTCCGGTTTCAAGCCTCGCTGCTCCATCTCAGTAACCATGGTCAGCGCCGTGCGCCAGTCCGCACAGTGACGACAACCTCTCAGCAGGCAATCGTAGATCCTGATGTTGGGCTCGACACCATCCTGGATCATCTGGCGGTACAGCGCCATGGCGGACTCCATTGAGCCTGAAGAAGCACACGCCCTCATGGCAATGCAGTAGATGTAGACGTTCAGTTGCACACCGCTGCCTCTGACAACAGACAGAACGCGCAGCGCCATTGACCCCTGCCGCTGCGTAGTAAACGCAAAGATAATATAGTGCACAGTATGTTCATGCGGCTGAAATCCGGCTTTGATGTACTCACGACAGGCGTGCCAAGCGTCCTGCGCTCGATCAGCGCGTGCCAGCGCGCTGACGTAGAGGTTGCGATGAAAATCTGTTATCTCCCACCCCTGTTTGTGCATGTGTTCCATCGTGAGAGTTGCTTCGTCGGGATCCTTTTCCCACTTGGCTGCCTCAAGCACAAGGGTTGCCTGGCTCTTAGACAGATTATCGGCGCCGATCGCTTTTGCTTGAGCCAAGATCTGACTCCATGAGTTCTGCTTGGCGAGGTCAGACATGGTGCATTGCAACGCCTGCGGGCCCCTAGCAGTGGATCGTTGCTTTGGACACCACAAGGCAATAGCAAGCGTCCTGGCAGACTGCAGACGGCCGTGACGCAGCACCACAGCCAGCATGGTTGCACGCGGCCGAGAAAAGCTTGTCCGGCTTACTTCAAAAGTCTGCAACCTCAAGTTCCTGAACTTCAAAGCCTTGAAGTGAAGTTACGAACTTCAATTTTGGCTTCCTTGCAGAGATGGGGTCCCGGATGATCAACAGAATTCTAGAACGAGCATCATCAGGCATGTGCATTTTCGCTAAGTTTGGCATCGCATGTTCACATGTCCTGACGCAATTCGAACCAATTAATAGAGAGACACTTTGCTAGGTAAATGAATGCTCTGTGGTTACCACAGTGTGGTAGCAAGCTTGGCATTGATGACCAGTTGTATTGTCATTTTGCGCCGACATGGATGACAGTACTGACATGGGCAGCATCAACGACCCCAATGCTGAGGCTCTCACTGGGGTCACATGTGATACCAAGTGGAGGTGACGAGGTGACAGCAGATGGCAAGATGCATGCGTGTTCGTATGCATGACTTCAATGAACACACAGGGCCATCAAGAAGCAAGGCACCCAGACAAGAACAACGAGGGCTTCCATAATCGGCCGAAGTGTGAAATGAATCGTCCAACGACCACGACCGCGTACAGGAAGACCCTCTATACCCGATCGGGCGTGTCGCGCGCGCCTCTCTGTTCGACAGGTCGCGCGCTCCCCCCCCCCCCCCCCCCAACATACTGAACTACGCACACCACCATACAACTCTCAGCACTTGTATGCACACTGCCACATCAGGCTACTCTGTTTAGCAGCGACCAGCGGGGGATCCGGGCGGCAGCGCGCCGACGCGGCAGCAGCAGCAGTGATCCACAGCGCCGCGCCGGCGCGCTGCACGCCCAACGTAAAGATAGAACCGAGAGACCCGCGCAGCGCCGCCGCCACGCGGCGGTCGCGCGCGCGGGAAAAACCGGGGGTAGGATACCGTCAATGTGTGTGTCTGCTTCTGTGTGTGGGTACTAACGATAAGCACACACAAGTGCGCGTGAGGGCGCGCGGGCGCCTGCGCCGCCCCTCCCTTTGGCAGGCGACCCTCGCCTGCGCGGGGGAGGGGGGGGGGCGGAAAGCGCTCGCCCCTCTGAATCTTGACCTAACGTTGACCCTTCTTACCCGCCCCCCGCCGTCGCCAAAATCCCTCTTGTGGCTTCGGTGTCTCCTCTACCACCACCGCCGACGCCGCCGGCCCGGCACCAATCAAAACGCTGCCCGCCGCCGCCGCCTCCGCTGCCGCCGCAACCCCGCACACCTGCGTGTGCAAACGCACTAGCACGGACCAAAATTGGTTCCTCTAAAACCGTCCGTCGCGTGTGCACGCAACTGCGCGCCCCCCACGCCGCCCGCGAACCGCCACACAGGGTTCCGTCGGCGCGCGGGGGGAGGGTACCGCATGGCCTTGCCGTGGCCGCTGCCGCCGCTGCCGCCGCCGCAACCAGCGCCGTCAGCGCTGGGGCAACCGATGCGCCGCCGCCGCCGCCGCCGCCGCCGCCGCCCTCTACGCGTGCATGGCCCACAGCTGCGCGCACGCGACCTCGAGCTCCGCGGGCGTGATGTCGTTGACGCACACCGCGGCGCCGATGCCCGTGAGCAGCGGTATGCGCTGCGCGCCGTTGCGGTGCTGCACGGCGTCGGCGAGGCCCTGCGCGAGCGCGGCGGGCGTGACGGCGGGGTGCAGCGTCGGCAGGCCGACGCCGCGCATCGCGGCGAAGACGCGGTCGCGCACGGCGGCGCTGATGAGCCCCCTATTGGCCGCGAGCACGACGCACAGCGCGCCGTCCACGTTGACCGCCTCGCCGTGCATGAGGTCCGCCCCCGGCTCCATCTCCAGGATCTTGGAGAAGGTGTGGCCGTAGTCCACGCAGCGCTCCAGCTTCTCCTCCCAGAGGTTGGGGCCGAGCTCTTCCAGCATGATCTGGGGGGGGGGGGAAACGGGGGGGAGGGGGAGAGTCAGCATCGCCTGCCTGCACGGCGCAAACCAAATGAGGTCTGGCAGCTATTCGCCTGCGCGTGGTGCTTGCCCTGTCCCCCTTGTCGCATCGCCTCTCAGAAGTTGAAGTACGGCACATGACGCTGCGCCGTGTCCAGTCAGCAGAAGCGCGCGCGCTGTGCTGCAGCGCTTGGCAACCCCATGACGCAGATCGCCGCGCCGTGTCTGGATGGACAGCTTGACGTCTCCATCAGCTCAAGGCCCTGGAAGCGCTCAACATGCACAGCAGCAGTTGACGCGCAGCGCAGCCGGCGGCGAAACGCAGCAGCACTTATCCCCAGCGACACACAACCGCGCTACCACGTCGCGCGGCGCGCGCCGCACGCACCTGGATGGACAGCCCGCTGACCCTGTCGGCGCAAGGTCCTAGAAGCGCTCATGCACAACAATGCAATTGGCGGTGAAACGCACGAGCGCTCGCCCCCCCCAACGACACGCGTGCAACTACATGGCACGCACCTGGATGGACAGCTCAATGACCCTGTCGGCGACGGGGTCCGCGCCCTGGAAGCGCTCGCGCACGAGGCGCGCGCCGTGCGCCTCGAGCAGGCAGAAGAGCTCCGCGGAGCGCACGAGCGCGAGCTTCATGACCTCGCCGAGGCCGTTGACGACGTTGCGCGCGTCCTGCGTCGCGATGAACGTCTTGTCGAGCAGCGCCGCGGCGGGCGCGTAGAACGAGCCGACGCGGTTCTTCTGCGGCCCGCACGCGCACGAGCAGTAGTCGACGCCGTTCTTGACGCCCACGGACGCGTCCACGAGCGCGAGCAGCGTCGTCGGCACGCGGATGTAGGGGACGCCGCGCCTGCGCGTGTGCAAGAGGTGACGTGCCCGCGCGGTGAGCGTACGGGTGACTCATACTTCGAGTGATAGTGTAGGCGAGTCTTGACAGGAGAACAAGGAGCACTGCATAGTAGCGATGCGCTGGCCGATGCCGTTCATGACGGCAACACACGCGTCGACGAGCGCGACGAGCGTCGTTGGCATGCTGAGCGAATATTTTCCCAACCTGCTGCAAGGCACACTAATCTTAGTTAAAGGTGCATTAGATGCACGTGGCTCAAAATTAATGCCAGATAAGAAAGATTTCGGTTAAAGGGGGCGCCGCGCCTGCGGGGCGCATGTGTAAGGGGTGACGTGCCCGCGCGGTGAGTGTATGAAATCAGTCCAGGTGTCCATTTACCGCTGCTGCTGGCGACTCAAGGATAAGACATGTACCTATGCTGCAGTGCACGACCTCGCATTTGCTGACGTGCGACATGGCGCCACATTTGACATGGATGCGTCATGTACTCTCAAGATCTACTCTCAAAATCTGCATGAGGTGGCACAGAATTGAAGGAGTCTCCATGTGCTCATTAAGCTGTCCAGTGATAGCTGACCATTGAAGCACCGTGATACTTTGAAGTACACATGTTTCAGAGTTCAGGGACACACGAGGGTTCCAGCACGTAATGCAGATATAGTCCTGCAGTGCCAAATGTATCAGAACGCCGCCGCTGCCAACAACGACGTGACGCAACTGTCAAACACTAGCTGCTGCTTTTGATGCAATTGCTACGTGTTGGCGCTCCTGCAACTCTCATTGTGAAACTGCCACCACACCCATGGTGCACCTGTACAGGTCAGCGGCGTGTTATGGCCAACGGCCGCCACTGCCGCTGCTGATGATGGGCCCGCGGCGCTGCAGTCGGATCCTAATCCGCAAGCCCACAATACCTACCTTTGCCCTGACGTCAGATGACCCCAGTCATGACAAATCACCCAAGGTCATTCCAAGACTGCGACTCCTCCGGATGGCGCGCCTCAACAAGTTGGCAGAGGGATTGTCCAGCACGACGCCGCTGCCAGTGCTGGTGATGACCAACTCTGATTCTCACAGGAGACAGCTGCAAGTCAAGATGGACGCCAGGTTCAAGTTCAAACCACCACTGCCAGTGACGCACCTGTTGAGGTTGGCGGTGAGGCCCGCTGTGTCCAGCAGGACGCGGCCACTGATGCCGATGAGCTTGCGCAGCAGCAGCAGCAGCCAACTTCAACACTAACCGCAAGACCAGCCCTAGCTCAAAACACTGAAAAAAGGGACGCCAACTTCAAATTCAGTCCAAACCGCAAATGACATTGCGGCGTCGCATCTAGAGTTACATAACGAATCAAAAAACAACGCGTTGCTTCGTTAGTTATTGGGTTTTTGTTATACAACGAATAAATAACGACGCCCCTGAAGGCGATTCGTTGTTTTCGCATTTTTGAGAAATGCTTCCCTGCAGCTCGTTGTTGAGCTGGTTGCGCGGTGTAAACAGCGAAGCCTGCGCGCATGACGTTGCGCCGACGTGCCAGCAAGAGCAACACCAGCACAGCAGCACATCTCCATCACCAAACCGGGTTTGCGTTTGCCAGCCTGCCAAAAGCACGGACTGCAGATAGCCGCGCACGAAGGCACTCGCCTGCATGGCATTGATTTTCAGACTTCCGACCACCGGCTTTGCAGCCTTGCTTTCAGCACACACACCAGAACATGAGAACTTCAACAGTTGTGCCACCTCAAGTAGGGGTTGGGGGTTTGGGGGGGGGAAAGTTTTTTTTTTTTTCTGGACTCAATGCACACTGGTGCTGCGAGAAATGCCATGCTATGATTTTACAGGCTATATAACTGCTGAAGACAAGATAAGTGCAGCGACAATACATGGAAGTCCGACAGAAAGCAGGAGCTCTATCACACTTGACCCACTTGTAGGGTGGCGGTGAGTGAAATTTGCTAGTGAAACCATCAATATCAAGCAATAACGATAAAATAACGAATATATATATAATAACGAATAACTAACAAATGGTCCAGCAGGCATAACGAATAACTATCTATTGCAATAGTTGCGCAACTCTAGTCGCATCCGAACTTCAATCCTGACTGGCTTGCAGCACGGCAGCCCAACTTTAAACTCTAACCGCAACGCTAGCCTTTTAAGATCTAACACTGCGGTTTGCATGCCAAGTTCACATTAAGTCCAAACATGTGAATGACGCACCTGTACAGGTTGGCGGCGAGGCCCACCATGTCCAGCAGGACGTCGTCGCCGATACCGCCGATGCTCGCGGGCTTGCGGCGGCAGCCCAACTTCAACCCCAACCGCATGCCAAGCCTCACCTCCAACACTAAATATGGATTTCAAGCTTAAGTTTAATCCAAAGAGTGCGAGTGACGCACCTGTACAGGTTGGCGGCGAGGCCCACGATGTCCAGCAGGACGCCGCCGCCGATGCCGATGATGGGCTCGCGGCGCAGCAGCCCAAACACGCACAGCTGCTCCAGAATGGCATCCACCGCCTCCATGCGCTTGTTGCACTCCTCGCCGGGCAGCACCACGGTGTGCACTTCGATGCCGTGGTGGTCAAAATACTTGGCGATGGCGGCTCCGTAGAGCTCCTGCGAGGGGGGCGCGCGTGGGGGGGGGGGGGGGTGAGTACTATAAGAGGGGGGGGGGGGGGCACGAGGGGAGTAAGAACAAAAGCGCTCTGATGCACTCAAAGCTTGTACTTGGCGTCGAAGTCATTTCTTGAGAAGTTGACAATGAGTTGCATGACGCAGAGCCAATGCTAAAGCGAAAGCGCTGGCCCTTTAGGTTGCGTAGAGTGTCAAATCAGTGCCCGCATGATTTTTCTTCTTCAACTTGGACTGACATATAATTGGCACTTACCTGATGAAGCTTTATGCCTGTATAGTATACTCACCAACAATGACTGTCATGTTGACAACGACGACAGCTTTGTTGGTTGCTGAGTACTCGTGGGTATCATTTTGCGTAGTATTACAACGCCAACACATGCAGCGCCGTACACCTGTGACAAGATGAGGATTGGCTGGTGCACTGTGCAGTCACCATGACTCATTGTAAACTCACACCAAAATTTATTGTGCGCCAACATATGCCACTATAGATGCGCCAACATATGCCACTATAGAAGTGCACGAATTAAAATTGGCAGACATTCAATACGTTGCCATTGGTGCCGTGATTTGCGGCATCAGCCATGGTTTCATATCAGGTGATGTAGCTGTCCGTTGCAATCCTCGCATGCTTCAGCACGCAAAATTATGATAACCTTCAAACTCAACAAACGCCTTCGTCAACTTCTTACTAAGTTTTAATGTGTATGTGAATCAAGGCGTCAGACGCCACATGCAAACATCTGAACCCTGATGAAAAAATCCAACGAGCGCCCACACAATGCACTCACTCAAGAAGAAGAAAAAGAAACGTGATTGCTACCTCAACAATGATGGGCAATAATTGTGATATGACGAGCTACACTAGCCGCCACTGCCGAGCCGTCACCTCTCACGTCAACTCAATGAAATATGGGTACACAAATACTGTTGCGATAAACTACTGGACGAAAATAACACTACAATAGTGATGGGCAGTATTTACAAGCTGCTCTAGCCGCCACCCCCAATGCATGCAAGAAAGCTGCTGTATACATACTGATACATACTGTATACATGTATACAGAGCATCACACACACACACACACACACACACACACACACACACACACCCGTCGACCTCCTCCGACGCTCGCCGGGACAGCGGCGGCCACGCTGTGACGAAAGTACCATGAGTGATTCAATGACAACAGTATTGCAGTAGCAGTACCAGTGGACTATGCGTACGAGTGCCGATGCGCACAAAACAGCTACGCCGTATGCTGCATGCAGCCCCCCCCCCCCCCCCCCCCCCCCCCTCCCCAACACACACACACGCACACGCGCACTGACCTGGACGGCGGCGTCCACGACCAAGAAGCGGCGGCGCAGGTCGCCCGACGCCGGCATGAGGCGCGTCGCGAGCGCCGTGCAGTCGGCGCTGAGCACGCCGCCGCGGCACAGCTCGACGTCGTACTGGATGGGCAGCTGGAAGACGTTGCGCCAGCCGAGCGGCGCGCCGTCGGACGCGCGGCGGAACACAAAAACGTTCTCGGGCGCGCGCGGCAGCGGCTCCGGCCGCACCGCCAGGTAGCCGTTCAGCGGCTTGAAGGGGTGCGGAGCGGACGCGTCGTGCGGCGCGCGGTAGCTGCGCGCGCGGAGAAGGGGGGTATGGGGTATGGTATTTTCAATGGGTATGCTAGGTATGGTATCGATTGGTATGTGTAGTTGGTGGGGGTGCCGTTGCTGCGCCTGCGGGTGGTGGGTGCGCTGCTGGCATAGGCTGCCAGTTCTGAGGGATGGAGGGGAAGGGGTTCTGCAGTGGCAATGGGTTGCGGGTCGGCAGCCGCGCGCATTGGGCGTCGCCAAGAACCACGGGGTGCTTGCAGATAGAAAGTGGCGGCCCAGCGCAACGCAGGGTGGGGGGTATTCTAGAAGCAGTTGTCTTTGTTGAATCAAGAGATGATGCGTGCAGTGCATGCAGGTGACATGCGGCTCAGTCATCGCCATCCTCGCCATCAAATGTGATCCTGCTCTAGCACAGAGGCCGATGCGGCGCCAGTTGGCATAAAGTGACAATCTGTGTGTGGGGGGTATCGTGTTGCATACTGTTTTAAATCCCAATTCAAGTTGCAAACCCGTGGCTGGCGCAGTGGGATTTATGGCATTGACGCTTCGTTTTGTTGACGTTTGTGAATGTACAGCACATGTGCACAGTACGCACACGTACGCTTCTGCTCGACTCTGTTCCTCATCACGGAACACGGCAGTCAAACCCGCACATAACAGCATGTTCTACATGAATTGCTTCTGCGACAAGTGCTACACAACCCTGTGCTGGTCAGGCCGTGTCCCACAATCAAATGAAGGGTAAGCATGTGTCAGTTCTGCTCTCAGAGTAACCGTCGCAAATTACATGACATGGCGTTCTGTTGCATCAGCGTGCTTGCGCTTCTCAGGCAGAACCTCCAGGTCAGCCCCTGTTATAAAGCACCAGTGCACCAGCATCAGTGCATCAGCCAGTATACATGTTTGCAAACCAAGATGACAAGTGTCAGAGAACAGCGTGCTCGCCCACAACTAACTGCCGACGACATTATGTCGCGTGCCAGCTGCCGTTGCGCAATAAGAGGTGCACGTCTAAGCTCCCTGAGATGAACATGATGTTGCAATGATGATGGCAGTCTGGCAGTCAGGGCGCAGCCGAAGAGAGGGGCTTGACACATGACGCGCTCTGGTCACATGCGCACGGAAGGCAAACAGAAAACGCAATTGCAACGGAACACCACAGCACCAACACTTACAATGTGTTGAGCAAAAACTTGAGCTGCGCCTTGACTTCCTCTGGCAGCGTCTGCCAAGTCTGCAGCGGGCAGCAGGGTGGCAGCAACAGCGCGACATCGAGGCGGCGTACGTCAGCCCATGCATGAAGGCATGTCGGAAGCACGGCGTGTGCTGCGCACACACACCGCCGCTGCCAGGCCCGCGTTTGCAGAACAGGAGAGGGGGAGTTTGCAAAGCAATGCCAAGCTTGCGCGGTCTTGACTCACCGTCAAAACCTCGTAAACACTCTTTTTACATGAGGTATCCAGCCCCTTTCCGGCCTCCAGCATTTGCATCAGCTGCTCGATGATCGCAGCATTCGATCCCGCCGGAGCCACAGCGGAGGTAGTGCTGGACGCCGGAGGACCGTCCAGAGGAGCCCGCGCCATCGCCATCTCCTTGCTGGCGAGGGCGTCGACGCCTTTCACGCTGCTCCGGCCAGGGGTGCCGCACCGCAGAGCTCCCTCCACTGCCAGGCTCTCCGGCGAAGTGGAGTCCATGGGTTTGCCGTATTCCCATTTGCGAGGGTCCATGGCTACTGCTTGCTTGCTGGGAGAAAGAGAGCGGTGGCGGTGTGGCTGCAGGGCTAATGTTCGTGACCCTTCCGCGAATAGAGGGCCCCCAAATTCGGCTCATCAATCTCAGGCTGGCCACGTCACGAGAAAGAGCCGCGGGTACATACTGTATGTACGCCTGTGTGCTGATAGCTGGTTGGCGCTTGTGCATCACCTTCAAGCGTGTCTAGCAAACCCTACACGTGGAGTGGCAATCATAAGATCAGCACCATAGTGGAGTGGTCTGTGATGCACCACGATTTCGAAGTTCCTTCATGTCCAGCCTCCAATGATGTACAGAAGAGTATGCTGCTGCACATGGTGAATGCACCCATGCATCGGGCCATTGCATCCTCATAGCCTAGTGCTCTTGGATTTGCGTTGACCCTGTTTACTTTGAAGTATGCTACCAATGTAAGAGAAATATACACTGTTTCTCGCACTTGGTGACGCACCCGCGCGTCCACGAGCCTCAGAGTGTACACAAATGTCACCACTAGCGTATGAGGTAATCCATGCCGTCAGTTGAGTTCAGATCTGAGCCTAGCTGCTGGATTGCATGGTTGCGCGCGTGCACATACGCAGTGCCACAAGATCCAGTGTGCGACAAATTGGACTGATACCAGCCCTCGTGCGTGCACAACACCACCAAATGCTCATCAATTGCCGCACCTCGGTCTTCATCGAATGCCATTCAATGCCAAGGTTGTCAGATGCGGCGCAGGCCGATGAGCGAGTGCGGCGTTAATGCGCGCAGACTGCAATATCGCAAGCGCTCCACATGTACAGCTAACTGGCAACGCTCAGCACCGAAAGGCGCCATGACCTACACTGTGGCACTCACTCACTCACTCACTCACTCACTCACTCACTCACTCATACTGCCGGACATGTACGAGTACTGGCGCATGTCGCCGGCGGGTGTGTCCACAAGTGTGGAACGCTGTGGCACCAATCGCAGCAGACTCCGAAGTGCGTTGGCCATAGCATCACAACGCGCATCATCGCACACATAATAAAAACCACCGCCGCGCATGTGGCACTGCGCGAGAACGCGAGAACCTGCTTCAAGTTTCATGTAAACGGCAGAGCACGCGGTTCGCGCGCGCACGCCGCCGCGACCGCTACGCAGCGGCGCACGTGCCGTCCGCGCCGCAGCTGCCGCCCCCCGCCGCCCCGCTCCCTCCCCCAGGACGGCACGGATCTGCGCCTGCTGCGCGGCGCTGAGCGCGCGCGGGAAGACGACGTTGAACTTGATGTGCAGCGCGCCGCGCTCTCGCCCCGCCGCCGCCGCGGCGCGCGCCGTCAGCGGCATGCCCTCGCCGGCGAGCACGAGGACGTCGCCGGGCGCGGTGACGGCGCCGCCGGCGCCGCGTGACACGCGCACGGCGTGGCCGTCGAGGTGCACGACGGTCGTCTCGAAGCCCACGAGCGCGTCGACGAGCGGCACATCGAGGTCAAGGAAGAGATCGTCGCCGCGGCGCGTGAAGTCGGGGTGCGGCAGCGTGGACACGGTGAGCACGAGGTCGCCCGGCTTGTGCCCCGCGGCCTCGTCGGCCATCTCCTCGAAGACGATCTTCTCGCCGTCGCGCGCGCCCCTGCGGCGGCGGCGGCGCGCAGCAGTGGTCGGGGGCACATCCGGTGAGCACGTGGGCGTCACGGCGTGTACGCAGCGGAGGCAGCGGCGCTTCAGTAGCAGCAGCAGCAGCGCCGCACGAGGAGCGGCGGCAGCAGTGTGCGCAACTCGCCAACACGTCTTCCTTGCTGTGCATGCAGCTTTCGCAGTGCGTGCCTGGTGTTGCGGCAAACCAACCGCGCGCTGCCCCGTCGTGACCTGACGGCATCGCCTTGGTGGACTGCGCTGCAAGCTGCGCAACAGCTGCCCTCTTGATAGAATAACGGGCACAGCATTGCGCTCGTGCGAGATGTGTGGCGTGGAGCGTCAAGGCAAGTGAGCGCCCTCACATTGCAGCAACGACGGCAGCACGGCGACGTCAGCAGCCGTGACGTCACAATCATCATGACTGGTGCACGGTGCGGCCCTGCTTGCCCGCCGCCAACTTTGCATGCTCTGCTGGGGCAGTAAACACTGTCATTGAACAGCACCGTTGTTGCGCCTCCAGCAGCAGCAGCAGCAGCAGTAGCAGCAGCACCACCACCACCACAACCAGCTGCAGCTGCAGCAGCAGTAGCAGCTGCAGAGGCATTGGCGGCAGCAGCAGACGCTGCGTGGGTCACTCACTTGTGCAGGTCGACCGTGAGGTCCGCGCCCTCCGGCTCCGTCGCGCCGCGCGGGCACGCCGCGCAGCGCCGGTTCCAGCAGCGGCCGCGCGCGACGCAGCGGTCGTCGCGCACCTGCATCTGCTGCACGAACCCGGGGCCGAGGCGCTGCGTGCGCACCGCGAGGCCCGGGCCGTGGCACTCCGGGCACTTGGTCTCGCACTCGCCCGCGCGCAGGCACATGACCTGCGGGCATTCGGGGGGGGGGGGGGGGGGGGGGAGGGGGCGTCAGGACCTTGCGTGGAACGGGGGGCACAGTTTGGGTACTGGTGGGGGAGGGAGCGCTGGCCTCAATGTGTGTATCGTGCAGGGCGCCGGTGGTACTCCTGTCATCAGCAGAGGGGAGTCGAGACTCAGGAGATCGACGCTGCGGGGCCGCTGACCCGCGACTGCTGGGTGCCAGGTGCACAGTCAGAAAGGGCAAGCGGACGAGGCGGGAGCACCCCTGTACTGCGCCTGAGAGGTTGCACAGCTCCGCGTTGACTATAATCGTGGCGGCAAGTCAGGCGTCGACGCTTCGCGCCACGCGACGGCCTTTGCGCGTGGCCGCAGCGAGCGCCGCATGCGTGACGGCATGGACAGTGCGCCAGGGGTCTCCGCGGTCGCATGCGCTGCCGCCGCTGCGCAGCGGCGCGCCGTCAATCGACCATCGCGGCGCAGTCATGCTGACAAGGGGATCAGTCCGAGACGACAGTTGCACTTGTATGGCAGGCAGAGGTGGTGCGTACGTGTGGCGAGTTGACGCGCCAATGAGGGTGTGACGTGCCACCATCACTACTTCTATCATTCTCTTGCCCACCCACGGCCTTCGCAAGGGTGCACGCTGCAGCTGGTGCGCTCATCAACCAACACCGTGATCATGAACAGCGTTACAGTGCACAATGCTCCTGCCATATTACCACTACAACGGTGTGTAGTTTGAAAATAGATCATGCAACAGTTATAAGCAAGCGTTCGACGACCGATTTGCTGTAATCGGGACATTGGGTTTGCAGTACGTTGCCAGGTTTTCTGGGCTTTCCTTTGCGTGGGGTTGTGTTGAACTTCATGTGGTAGTTGATGTTCATTATTGACGTGTGCCAACACCCAGCATGCAAGTCGCCTCACCCACCCCCTGCATCATCTGAAACACACCAGGATGCTCACTGACTTCACATCGGAACGCTTCGCTTCAGAAAGTGCATGACCATCCACTTCAGAACTCAATGCGCGCGCACGCGCACCTGGCGCACGAAGTGGACCTCGAACACGTCCCCCGTGTACAGCTGCCGCAGCGACACGCGCAGCGGCAGGTGCACGTCCTTGGTGCGCTGCACCTCGTCCCGCCGCCGCTGCCCAGGGAACCCAAAGTTGAAGAAGCTGTCAAAGGGGTCGCCCCCGCCCCCGCCCCCCTGCTGCTCCCGCCGCTTCAGCCCCTCCTCGCCGTAGTTGTCGTAGGTGCTGCGGCGGGTGCAACAGGTGCTGAGTTCTTGTGCTTTGGTGCAATGTTGGCGACTCGTGCCGGGCTGTGATCACTCCCCCCCCCCCCCCCCCGTACCTGAACTTCAAGTGAAGGTGTTCGGGGGCGGTCGACGTTGGCCACATTGCGGCGCGGCGAAGACGCAGTCACATATGCGTGTTTGAGCTGCATGAGCCTTGCAGCAGACACACCCTTGCTGTGCTGCATTACAGCTCATACCATGCGGCTGCTGCACTAGAGGCTGCTGGCTGCCTGCGCAGGTCAGAGCCACGGCGCAATGCAGGAAACCGCCACCTGCTGCGGCGTTTGTGGTGTGGTACACTACGATGGCGTGAGTGCAAGCATGGCTGGCGCTACACCTTTTACAGTTTCTTCATGTTCGACGATGACACTGAGGAAGGGCAGCAGCGTGCATTGCTAAGCGGCACCACGATCCACTCCAACAGCGCCACTGGCAGCAGCGCGAGACAGTTCAAGCACGCGTGAGATTCTGTAAGCGCAGGTCAGTGCATGCTGCACTGGGGCGCGCCCCGGCTCTGTGCTGGGGAGTGTCACCTCTTGACACCTTGGCCGCGCTGGTGCGCAGAGTGTACTGTGCGGTGAGCATGCAGCGAAGAGCGCGCGGAGGCACGACATGACAGCCGGTACCTGCGTTTGTCAGCGTCCGAGAGAACCTCGTACGCGGTCGCGACCTCCGCAAAGTGCGTGGCGGCGTCCTCGCTGGGGTTCTTGTCAGGGTGGTACTTGAGGGACAGCTTCCGGTACGCCTGTGTGTGCGAAATGTGCAGGTCGTGTGCGTGAGGGGAGCGCGAGCTGACATCGCACCAGCTCAATTCTGTGTGATGGAAGCTCACGGGGGCACTTATTGAAAGTGTAACGCAGCGCAGGGGTAATAGTATTTTGCCAACGGCGGTGATTTCAAGCGGAATGCAGCGCAGTCATGAGAGTAGTGCACCGCTCTGATTTGCGAACAGTCGACATGAAGTAACCTACAAAGATTCGAAGCGCCTTCGTGCAAACGGATATGAGCCGCCGCCACTCTGAATGACGCAACAGACAAAAGCAACAGTAGTCATGTCATCAGACCTATGTCATCAGACGAAAGTAGTCCGCGATCTTTCGTTTGCACCCCCCGTAACGGGTAGCATGGCAGTTGAGTGCAAAGAACATGATATACCTTCTTGATGTCGGCCTCCGAGGCTCCTCGTGCTACTCCTAGCACATCGTAATAGTCCTTCCCGCCGCTCACCAGCACCAACAGCGTGCAGAGCGCCAGCACTACCGATAGCAGCGTGCCCAACATGTTGTTGTACAGAAGCATCGCTGCACGACGATATTCTCAGTGCATGCCTGGCCCCCTCGCAGCAGCGCAGGGCCT
This sequence comes from Tribonema minus, assembly GCA_017506865.1. Lineage (NCBI taxonomy): Eukaryota > Xanthophyceae > Tribonematales > Tribonemataceae > Tribonema > Tribonema minus. The sequence goes on from JAFCMP010000401.1 coordinate 135,514, forward strand.
TGCTGGCTTCCACGCCTCTTCCCAAGACAGATTCAGGCGTCGTAGAGATCGATGTCGAGTACAGTACTCTCTCCGGTTGAAGTTCGCTCGAGCTGCCACGTGGAGTCCGTTCCTCGTCTGCGCCTCTCTGCAAAACACAACTCTTTTCAGCGCCATGGCGCCACTCCGTCTTACAGCACTATGCATGGCCGTGCTCATTGCTACCCAGAGCCTCGTTCTCGCCAGTCACCCGGCGCGACAGCGATGGCAGAGTAGGAGAGGGGGCTGCTCAGGTTCGTCCTGCTTCAATCGCGCCATGTCCCACCAGCACGCCGCCATTACCCAGGCATCGAAGGCATTTGAAGCATTCTTCGGGGAGGCACTGTCGCAAAACGAGGCTGTGACCACGGCAGCAACGCCAGCCGCGGCGCGGCCGCACCGTCAACCCGACTACGAAATCACTGAACTGCCTGGGTCTTACCTTATCAACATCGAGCTGCCAGGCTGCTCCACGGACGACGTCAACATCACCCTTGAGGAGGGCGGCGAGATCCTGCGGATTGATGGCCAGCGTCCTGCTCGCGGCCAGCAGCCCGCAGGCCCGCAGTTCAGCCGTCGCTTCGAACTCAACAAGGACATCGACGTTTCCCGCACAGGCCCCTCTGGCATCTCAGCCAGCATGGTCCACGGTGTACTTACGGTGTTTTTGCCCAAGGTGCGTAAGTCCGAGGCAGTGAAGATCCCCATCGAGCGCGCAGAGACAGCTATCGCATCCACGATCGATGAGGATCGTGACGACGTGCCACGTGGCGAGGCGGAGACCGATTCGGAATTCACCACAGCAGACTAGATGAGAGGAAAATGTGTGCGTGTCATCACTCGGTGCATGGCGATCATGTGGTTTGGCCATAGGCCGGTCCACACTGAGAGGCAGAAGGATCCACATACATGTGTACAGCATGTGTCGGCTCACAAGACAACACAAAGCGCACGACGACTCAAAGAGCATAGCACATTGGTCACAAGGGCGCACAGCTGCCAGTTGAACATGGTTGTTTAGCCGACGGCAGGGACAGATCTGCGGCTGGATGATCTGATGCTACAGCAGCATCGCTGCCGCACTTCAATGCAATGTGCCACAGTGTGAACCCCATATCGCCCATCACTGCGCCCCGATGCATGCCTACGCGCCTCTCTGCCCTCGCCATTGCCTCCCTTGCAGCACCAGTGCCCCTCTGTATAGTTTTTGATGCGCAAATGTCTTCATGTTTTTCTTTTGTCAATACGCGTTCAATTGAGCACAACTATGCTTGACTGCTGTATCTCATGTGTGTTTGCGCTGCAGTTATTGCAATGACATGTCCATCGCGCATATGTACTGCAACGCCCGACTCTGTGCACTGCAGTGAAGTGCTAGGTCATGCAGAATCGCTTTTTGTTTCTTTGATTGTTGTGGGGCTAAGAGGTGGAGCGTTTTCTACAAGAGCATGCATTATCGTGACACCAGGCGGGTGAACGTCGCTCGCACTCCATCACCGACATGACAGTTCAACTTGAGGGCTTGGCATCAACGATCGCCAAACCATTGTGCGCACAGATATAAAGCATTCAAGTTGACTGCTTTGGGTTGAGCACTCCGCCCAATGTGAAGGCAACCAGCAGCAGACACTGGCAGACGCGCAGCTTGCCGCATGTGTGCCCCATGTTTTCATGCATCACGCTCAAACTCTCAGTGTGTGCGTGATGATAATGTGTCGCGCAACTGCTGGCGGTGCACATGCGTGTACGTGCCAACAGGCCAATGAGATCACTTCTCTGCACATGCGTGTACACGCTTGTGAGCTTGAACGCCCCCAAAAAAATGAATAGTGGCAGTTACAACAACTGTTCCGTTTGAATTCGTCCGACTTCGGGTCCAAAAAAATCCGAAACCCCGAGTCCGAGTCGGGGTGAAAGATAACGGTGAAAAAAAACGTTGAACACACGTGTGCGGCGGTCAGCGGTGCGAGGCTGAGCGTGTGAATGGCGCTACTTGTTCCTTTATCAGTCCTGGAGTCCAACATAAGGAGCCACGGGCGGGCAGGCGTACCTTGGGGTCGTGCCCGCCTCGTCAGTAGTCTGTCCGGTGCACAGCGCGGTGGTGGACCAGAAGCAGCCTTGTTGCGGTGGGAGGCACACCAGCATCGCTTGTGCTGCCTCCGTGAACCGAGCAGAGTGGGCAGGGCGCTGCACCCCCCCACACTCTTTCCCTTCCCGTTCCTGGCGCGTAGAATCTGTGCAATGCGAGTGCCCAGAGGTACCATGAGAGAGGCGTCATGGCCTGGACACAGGTGAGTAAGCCGCACAAGCGATGCTCCTTTGGACGTGGGGGGCTAGCCCTGCTCGCCGGCCCAATGGGGCCTGCGCATCATAGCTTGCTTTGATGCACTGAAAACGGTCGGCGACTTGTCACCACGACGGAGTCGCGGGAGGAGGCGCAAGTAACCTCCTCTGGGAGGGTGGGAGTTGCCCACCCTACCCTTCCCGGACCGTCCCCCCACGTCCGAAGCCGCGGGTTCGTATAGACTGCGACACTTAAGTGTGTTGTGCTGGGGCATAGATACCGTCTCTAGAGCAGCAGGCACACCACAGTTCCGCGCTACAGTGTTCGTGCTGCAGCGCGTGAGTTCTGTGCCGTGTGCGTCGGGTGGGTCCGTGTGCCGAGGAAAGGAGCATGGGAGAAGGCAGCACTCATGTAGGGCATAAGGGAGAGGCATTCGGGACGGTACGCGGGTGCTGCTCTCTCCCTTGCCCACATGAGAAAAGGAGCGTTATGAGGAGAAGGCAGCGCTCATGTGGGGCATGTGAGAGGGGCAGAGGGACGGTACGCGGGTGCTGCTCTCTCCCATGGCCCACATGAGCAGCTGTTGCGCAGCGCAGGAGATGCCGACTGGAGGATACGCAGAGGCCTCTCTGCAAGGCACACAGGACCCCCTCACGCACATAGCACAGAGGTTAGGGTTGGGTCCCGGAACCGGGATTTCCGGTCGCAGACCGGAAATCCGGTCATCCCGATCCCGATACCGGTCGAGGGAGGTGGCTGAACCGGGATTTGGTGATAAACAGCCTCAAACTGCCCCCTAGTGACTTGTTGTCACTTCAGCACTACTCTTTCATGTCTCCACAGCATTTATGATCGCTTTGCACCCTCAAACACCACACATCACGTCACAGGGTTACTTAAACGGTCACCTTGGGGTCCATTGTTGAAAAAGCCCGCCTGTGGCTTGGGTTTGGCTTGTGAGATCGCTGTAGTGTGCAGCCTGGTAGTATGGCTGACGATGCGAGTAACGCTGAGGTGGGAGCGGTCGACCTGGTGTCTTCTGATCATGAGGACGAGGCTCGCCAGCCTCAAGCGAGGTCCAAAAAACGGTCAGCAGCAGGCAAAGCCAAGGCAAAGGAAGACATGGAGGCCAAGTGGCAGCGTCTGACTACTTGGGCGCTGCTAAAGAAGACTACAACGAAGACCATGTCGGCAGTGTGGAACGTGGGGCTCACGTTCTACAACTATGCTGATGCCGACATGGTCGAGTACGTTGTCTGTGGGGCGCGCAAGGACACCGTGCAGCAGTTTAAGAGCCAGCCTCTTTCCTCCCCATTCTGGCCATGTACGAGGGGGAGAAGCTTTCAAACCCTCTGCATTGGTGGCGCGACCACATGGTGCAGTTTCCGCACCTGTCTAAGCTCGCACACCGTGTGCTTTGTGTCCCTGCCACTTCAGCTCCCTCTGAGCGGCTGTTTTCTGCGGCTGGCTTGACTGCGACTACGCACCGCAATCGCCTTGTTGGCGAGGCAGTCACCCTACTGGTGTGGCTTAAGAACGCTTGGGACACAGTCGATGATTGGTGCAAGAAGCAGAAGCAGCGGGCGGCAGCATGAGCTAGCGTTTTTTTTTGCAGTGGCGCCATGTTGCTTTTGCTGCTGCTGCTGCTGCTGCTGCTGCTGCTGCTCAGAGGCCCCTGCTGTTGGTACGTTTGGTGCGCACAAATGAAGGTTGGATCTCTTTACTGAGCCTTCAAGATGGGTGCTTGTCACTTGCTGCTGTCGTTCTGCTGTTGTTGCTGCTGTGCGCGAGGAACCGTTGCTGTGTAACCGTAAGAGCGGATAAACACCGGTCGGAAGCCGGCATTACCGGTCATTCCGGTCAATCCCGGTCCATTCCGGTCCATGCCACGCAGCCTAACCGGTATACCAGTATTGCATCCCGATACCGGTGCATTCCCGAACACCATCATCCCGATACCGAACAGGGGGACCGGGACCCAACCCTAACAGAGGTACAGTAGTGGCACGGAAACCAGCGCAGGCTGGTTTCTGTGTGGGGGGAGGCAGACGGGACGATACGCAGGTTGCTGCCTCTCACCATATAATCCAAGTGCCCGCAGCCGCGCAGCCGTGTTTCACCAACGGCCAATGTAGGTGCTCAGAGGTCACCATGGCGTCTCTGCGCAAGGTGCGCTTTTGGCCTGGGCGCCTACGCCAGATACTGTTCTCAGGCGCTGCTCTGCGCTGTGCTTCCGTCACACAAGCGCCCTTGCAGTTGGCCTGCGTCGCGCACCTTCTGCATTGTCACCGGGGCTCGCTTGTGTTGCGGAGGCTCAGCGCTGGCAGCGGCTGGGCCTTTTTTCCTTCGCGATCGGTCTCCACCTTGTTGCGGTGCGAAGGCTTGGCGACAGGCCTTTCAGGCTCGTTGCCGTACTAAGCGAGACCTCAAGACTCTCGTGGGCGCTCTGTTGCGAGTGAGCACCAGCTTTCCGCCGTACATTCAGCGGGACGCGCCATCTTAGCAAGGTACTTCGTGTATGCGCCTGCTGCACTTTCTACCAGGCTCCTCAAGGCCGAAAAAATGTAGGCAGCAGCAGCAGCATTGCAGCCCACAGTGCCATCATGTTGCGCGCCCATGAATGAGCTTTTATGTCATCATGTGATGCCGATCTGCATGGCGTGTAAGCAACTCCATTGCGGAGCAATGCGACTCATCGATCTGACGCTGTTGCTGCCGGCGGCCCTCGTATGCTCATCATGATGCTGGCAATTCAATGAAGTGAAGATGATCACATCCATGCATTGTTTACCACGTCATTTGCACCTGCGCACTTGCTTCCTTCTTATAGGACCTCGCTGCCTTGCCTCTCCCCCCCTCCGCCCTCTCCGCCCGCACCTGCCCCCCCCCCCCCCCCGCCCGCCCCCCCCCAACCCCCTGCGCAGGGCAGCGAGAATGCGCACACACTTCAAGCAACGAGCCAGCATCGAGAGCACCAGCGCCGCTGGGCATCAGCGATACGGTCTGGTCACCGGTCTCCATGCTCACCACCGCCGCCTTCGAATGCCATGCAGACACTCGCCTCTCTGCACCACGCCAGAAACGTCTCCACCAGGTCGCCCCCGCCTGCGCCCCCCTCCCCCGCCCCCCCCCTACCCCCCGCAGCAGCCCCCCCAGCCCCCGCACCACAGGGCGTCAGCAACGCACTGCATGCACATTTTGCTGCAAACTGACTGTAATTCAATGGCGCACCTACGGCTGCCATGACACATGCACTCAGAATGCCCTGTGTGGGCTTGGTGAGAGCACCGTGGCGTGCGTTTTCTGAAATGTAGCGCCTCGTAACCCGTTTCAAACGACTGTTTCTACTCTTTGTGGCAGTGGTCAAACTCATCAGCAAAGTGGTCATCTCTAGGACACCACAGATCACCCCACGTCGTTCCGCTGCACTTGCTAGAGCTGCTGTCAGCACAAACTGGTGGGACCGCACAAGGCGGCAACAACGCACTTCACCCACGTTCTCTGCGCATGACCGTGGTGCGATGGCACACCTACTCGAAGTATGCCTGCTCTTGCATGTGCCCTGATTATAGCCGGTGTGAATTTCGAGAGAGCACTGTGGCGTGCATTGTCTGACATGTAGCACACCAGAACCCATTCCGAACGACTGTTTCAAATCTTTGTGGCAGCTGGGAAATTCATCACCAAAGTGGTCATCACTAGCATACCGCAGATCAGTCTACGTCATTCCGCTGCCGCCACTGCCGCTGCCGCTGTCGCTTCCGTTCCTGCCGACCTTTGCCGCCAGCATGCTGTACACCGCCTTGTGGCATTTCTTCCAGTGCTGCAGCTGGCAGTCACGGCTGCAGTACGCCACAAGCCTGCACCCGCCGCACTTCAGCAGTGCCGCCGTCCCCGCTGCCGCCGCCGCCACCGCCGCCACCTCCGCCGCCGGCGCCGCCGCCGCCGCCGCTGCGGCGCTGCCGCTGCTGCCGCTGCTGCCGCTGCCGCTGTGCTTTCCCGCGTCGCGGCGGCTTGGATGCATGCACATAGCGCACCGCAGCGGCGCCGCATCCGCGCAGCGCGGCAGTGGCAGGCCCAGCAGTGCGGCAGCGGCGAGCACGGCATCGTTGCTCGCACCGTATGCGCACGCCAGCAGCGGCACGTAGCGCGCCAGCCGTGCGATTTCAGTGGCGCTGTTCTCCTCTTGCCTCTGCGCTTGGATGAATGCGGCGGGATCGCGCAGCCTGACTATGATGCTCAGCACGGTGTTCGCAAGCTCGAGCTCGCCGACGGCGACGGGGTGCACGCGCGCGCACCGCACGGCGCCGCGGCGCCGTGCGCAGCCCGCCGCCGCGCACTCCCCGAGCCCCAGCCGCAGCAGGTTGAACGCGGCAGCGTCGGCCAGCTGTTCATCTGCGACCGCAGCCATGCCAGGCCAGTCGCCGCGGTACTTGGTATTGAGGTGCGACATGGTGCTCTGCAGCGTCGCCAAAGTGGACGCCGCGACGTACACGATGCGGTGCGTGCCGCAGAGCTCCGTGCGCGCGCGCGCCATGAGCTGGCGCAGCTCCGACATCTCCCGCACACAACCATCGCGCACCGACGCCGCGGACAGCAGTCTGGGGTCAGCGAGCGCGCGCGCGCGCGCCTCCATGCGCGCCGCCTCCGCCAGCTGCGCAGCCAGCGCCGCACGCTCCGGTGCGGCACCGCACGCGTCGCAGCGCCACGCCGCGTCCTCCAGCCTGGGCAGTTCGCGCTCGTGCGGCAGCGGCGGCGTGAATGTCGGCATGACCACGCCGTTGGCGCAGCGCGCGCACGCGACGCCGCGCGTGGCGTCCGGCGCCGCGCACCGCGCGCACGCGCAGACGAAGTCCTTGGTGCGCGCCAGCCTCTCCAAGCGCTCCAGCGTTGGCGCCGCGCTGCTGTCCGCGTAGGCGACGGTGTTGAGGTCGCCGGCGGCAATGGGCTGCGCCGCGTAGTAGCTCATGCCTCCGTAGGGGTTCTGCGTCGTAACGGCGCAGTTGAGAACGCACGCATGCACGGCCCTCGAGGCCAGGCAGAAGACAGCGGCGCCTGCCATCTCAGGCTGCCCGGGGGGCAGTCGCGCCTGCTGCTGCTTCAGTATCGCCTCCTGCCAGGGCAGGTTTGCCATGCGTTGTCCATTGAATTCAGCTATGCTCAAGAGTTCAAAAGCCAAGGGCCACGCAGCATCCGGGGCCTGCCCATGCGAGCTGCTGGATCTCAGCCAGATCGCAGCTACGCGGCGGGCGAGGGCCTCAAGCTCCCCCACGCGCCGCTCGCAGCTGGTAAAGTGGGCTGGCTCGCCGAGCTTGAGCCTGTGCAGGTCCAAAATCTGCTGCTGCTCCTCTGCTGACGTCTCCATGAAGGTATCAAAGTGGGAATTAGGCAGTTCGTCAAAGTAAAAAAGCAGAGGCGCCTCGCGCAGCACCAAGTCGCCAGGAGAGAAGGCTCTGGTTGCTTGCAGTACACGGCCCATGCCCTGCCTAGTTGTGACCACGACGCCGCTGGTGTACTCCATAATTGAGTTGCTCACCGCTGGTCGGACAGTGCGTGCCTTGATGTCCTTGCGTTCGGTGCCCTGAGCTGACCTTGCAAATGGCCAGCTGGATACCCCAGCTACTGCATCAGGTCCCCGCGGCCCTTGTTGGCTGGTGAGTTGCGCAAAGAGCGACTCAGTGGACAGGAGGGGTGCGCCCGGAGCTCTGCGTCTCTCAGTTGCAGCTTCCTTTGCTTGCTTGCTTGCTTTGGCTTGGCTTGGCTTGCTCTTTCTCTCTCGAGAGCTCTTTGGCGTTGATGTTGAATCTGAAGTTTAGCGAAGAACAAAAAAAAAACTTCCTCTAGCTGACACACAAGTCACTGAAGCTGTGCATCATTGCTGTTAGAGAGACCCAACTAGATAGTGCGCAACATTGTCCTCTGGGGCAGCGCAAACAATACGTTTTGCATGAGTGCAAATTGCAACGAGCATCGCGTTTGAAGCATCGCATACCGGTGCGCTTGCAATGGCACACGTTTGCCTCAGAAAATGGCCTCTTCACAAGGGACAGGCATGCATCCACATGCTGGCTGCAGCAGCGCTCACTGCAAAATCATGGGAAGCAACGGGAGTAGGTATGGTTCATGACGCATGAACATTGCGTTGTCAACCTGGATCATTACATGGAACAACAGGGAATGATGACATCATTGCTGTTAGAGAGACCCAACTAGATAGTGCGCAACATTGTCCTCTGGGGCAGCGCAAACAATACGTTTTGCATGAGTGCAAATTGCAACGAGCATCGCGTTTGAAGCATCGCATACCGGTGCGCTTGCAATGGCACACGTTTGCCTCAGAAAATGGCCTCTTCACAAGGGACAGGCATGCCTCCACATGCTGGCTGCAGCAGCGCTCACTGCAAAATCATGGGAAGCAACGGGAGTAGGTATGGTTCATGACGCATGAACATTGCGTTGTCAACCTGGATCATTACATGGAACAACAGGGAATGATGACATGGCAACAAACTGTTGCACAGTAGATAGGTGCAAGAAGCGGTGGATGACACAACGGTATGCATTGGACACAGGACCAGCCTTTCCTTGCGCGCACCCTGATATATCACACCCTCTCGGCTAGCATGGCCGCCGCATGTACTTGGAGCCTGAAGAAAAGCCGTCTCTGCACACCGTGATGGTGACAGCACACGGAACCGTACGAGGCGGCAACAGGGCAGCATACGCGAACTTTCACGCAAATCATAAACAACTGTGGTGCAATGGCACACCTACGACTGCTCTGGCATGTGTCCTCAAAACACCCACTGCGGACTTGGCAATACATGCTGCTGTGCCACGAGTTTCCTGAAAAGGGCCACGCCAAATCCTGTCCCGCATCACTTTTTGAACTCTTTGTGGCAGCTGGCCCAAACTCATTAGCCAAGTTGCAGCGGCACTGTCATCGCCAGACTGTCACAGATCACCCTACGTCATTGCGCTGCCGCCGCTGCCGGTGCTGCCGCCGCGGCTGTGACCGCTATGGTTGCCAGCCTTTGCTGCCAGCACCTTACACACCGCCTTGTGGCATTTCTTCCAGTGCTGCCGCTGGCAGTCACGGCTGCAGTAGGCCACGAGCCCGCACCCGCCGCACTTCAGCAGCGCCCCTGCCGCCACCACCGCTGCCATCGCCGCCGCCTTCACCGCCGCTGGTGCGCCGCCGCTGCCGCCGCCGCTGGTGTACGTTTCCGCGCCGCGACGGAGGTAGTGCAGGCACATGGGGCACCGCGGCGGCGGCGCATCCGCGCAGCGCGGCGGCGGCAGGTCCAGCAGCGCGGCAGCGGCGAGCTCGGCATCGTGGCTCTCGCCGTACGCGCACGCCAGCAGCGGCACGTAGCGCGCCAGCCGCGCGACGTCAGCGCCGCCGGTCTCCTCCTTCTGTTTGCGGATGTAAGCAGCCGGATCACGCAGCGCGCCTATGATTCGCAGCGCGATGCGCGTGATATCGAGCTGGCCGGCGGCGACTGGGTGCATGCGCGGGCAGCCAAATACCTGGCCGCGCCGCGCGCAGCCCGCCGCCGCGCACTCCGCGAGCTCCAGCTCCATGAGAGTCAGCGTGGCGGCATCCTGCAGCTGCGCGGCGCCGTACTCGGCTGCGTGGGGAATGTCGACGATGACGCCCAGGTTCATTCGCGACTGAGACTCCTGCAGCATCGCCATGCCGCGCATCACGATGTGGACGATGCGGTGCGAGCCGCAGAGCTCCATGCCCGCACGCCACAGGAGGTGGCGCAGCTCCTTCAGCTCGTCAACGGCAAGTTTGCTGAGCGACTTAATGGGCAGCTGTCTGGGGTCCGCCAGAGTGCTCGCACGCGCCTCCATGCGCGCCGCCTCCGCCAGCTGCGCCGCCAGCGCCGCGCGCTCCGGCGCGGCCCCGCACGCGTCGCAGCGCCACGCTGCGTCCTCCAGCTTGGGCAGCTCGCGCTCGTGCGGCTGCGGCGGCGTGAACATCGGCGTGACCACGCCGTTGGGGCAGCGCGCGCACTTGACGCCGCACATGACATCCGGCCCCGTGCACTTGGCGCACGTGCAGACGGCGTCCCTGACACGCGCGAGCTGCTCCCACCACTCCAGCGTTGCGGTTGGCCGCCCCGCGCCGCTCCTTGGGAGAGCGATGGTGATGAGGTCGCCGGCGGCGATGGGGTGAGCGGCGTAGTAGCTCATGTAGTTGTAGGGATTCTGAGTGGTCGAGACGCAATTGGGGACGCACGCGGGGACGGCCCTCGAGGCCAGGCGGAAGACTGCGCCATGTGTTATCTCCTCGTCACTGGCAGGGTACCCGGGGGGCAGCTGTGCCTTCAGCCGCTCGAGGTCGTCCTTCTGCCAGGGCAGGTCTGCCATCCTGCGGTGATTGAGGTTGGTCACGCTGTGCAGGTCGTAGGCGGTGCGAAACAAATCATCTCGCAGGCGCCGCCCTTGCAAGCCACTGGCATGCATTCGCTCTTCGGCGACGCAGCGGGCCATGGGCTCGAGCTCTCCCATGCGCCGCTCGCAGCTGGCAAAGTGCGCTGTTTCGCCGAACTGGAGCTTGCGCATGTCTAGGACCTGCTGCTGCTCCTCTGCTGACATCGTCATGAAGGCGTTGAGGACGGAATGAGGCACTGCGTTGATGTAACACATCAGTGGCTGCTCTCGCAGCACCAAGTCGCCGGGAGAGAAGGCCCTGGTTGCTTGCAGTACGCGGCCCAAGCCCTGCCTAGTTGTTACGACGACGCCGCTGGTGTACTCCATAGCTGGGCTGCTCATCGCCGTTGGACATGCGTGCCTTCGGGTGTCCGTGCCTTGGGTGGTGCCCCTCATGTAGCTGGACCCCAGCTACTGCAGGTGACTGCGGGTGGTTCGCAGCCCTAGTTTGCTGATGAGGTGCTCAAAGAGCGATAAAATGGGCAAGAGGGGCACGCCCGCGATGCTTTTGCCACTGCTCCAGCGGCAGCAGCTTTGCGTGCGCTTCTTTCGTTTTGCGGCCTGCGAGTTGAATTTGAAGTTCGCCGCGTCGAACTTCAGAAGTGTAGTTCTCCCGCCGCCCGGGACAGGCCAGAGTAAGCTGCGCTGAGCATGCTGCCATGAAGCACGCGAGCACGAAACTGATAGTCTACGTGTCTGGGAAGTGTATGATCACTATGACAAGGTACATTTGAGGGTTGCTGTCAGTGTCAGTGTCAGAAGTTTTCCTTTTGTTTTGAGAAAAACGGTTCAAAACACTCTCAGCATGCATGAAACGCGCCAAGCGTGCCAGCGTTGGGTAACACGCCGTGAACAGAAAACAATCTTGCAGTGGCATGATACCTATGTATATACTCCGAATGTCACTGCGTGATGGCGGCCTTAACATGGGGTACACCACACTACAGGGATAGGAACCAAATTGTAGCCTTTCCAGATGAGAAGCAACTTGGCAAACCTTGGAAGAGTGACGACAGATGACTCATCAAAAGCTTGAGACGCTTTGCACTGTTGAAAAAGGATGCAGAACAAACGCATCATACGGCAATGCCATCATGATATTATCATGAAACTGTGCCCTGCTGATTCTTCCAAATGAGAGCATGCTGCTCTGAGACTCTTGCTGAACAGAACGTCCGGTTATATAATTCATCGAAGGCCACACTAGCAGACTCAAAACTTTAACCCATGCTGAGCTCAACAACACATTAAGCTCATGTCCACAGCAGCTTCTGCACCAGTGCACTGTGCGCTCCAGATGACCATGCAGCACTCCATTCAATGTTGAACATGCTGTCATCACCATCAAGTCAGAGCCCAGATTGTGCTGTACTACTGGTAGGCGTCCGCCCGTCCACAGCCCACCAACAAGGTCTAACATATGATGTGCACCACAAGGGTCCACCACCAACAGCGTTGCTGCACCGCTAGCCAGTACCGCCTCCACCGCAACAACCCATGGCCATCACTCAGCCCACCTGAACTGCATTTCACGCCGCATCTGTCAAAGTCGCCACGTCAGCCATTGCAAGAAAGACCCGTAGCACGTATACATGTGCCTCCTACCATTGGGCAAGACCTGCCAACGGGCATTTTGCCTCATTTGCCCATGCAAACTTGATGAAACGTTGAGCAGAGATAAACCCTCTGCAGTTGCGCTGGATGCGTACGTTGAATCAGGCCGCTGACTCAGGCCAAATCCTCCTGCTTCGTCCCGCAAGCACATTCACCCTGGGCAGCACAACAGCTCAAAATACGCGTACTCAAGCAATTCCTGCCAATGAACTCCTGGTGTCACGTCATCACACCGTCGAGTGCCATCACCTGCTCTGTGCCGCGGCCCGGTCCGCTCCCAAAAGCCCAAAAAGTGTCAAACTGCTGCTGCTGTCGGAGGTTGTCGCTGCACGACTTTAACAGCGTCCTACTCTGCTCCTGAAAGCTGCTGCTGCTCGCACGAGTTACGAATGCCTTTGACTTGCACTGACCCTGACTCAGCAGCAGGAAGAGTGACAGAATGCTGTCGTACTTGCCAGCGCCAGATGGAGCCCTGCTCTTCCCTCTTCATGTCTGTGCGTGTCTGTCTTCGTGTCTGGGTGTCACTTTTCTGACTTTGGTTTCCATGTCGCGCCACTGCCGTTTCCATGAGCAGCAGTGCGTGCAAAACGAGTTCTTAAGCAAATACCTTTGCTGCTCCACTACTCGCCGCGTCATGAACGGTTGCTTTGAACACCGACCACACTTACTTCAAGCGGGGACTTGAACTTCGATAGATGGTAGAAGCCCCAACAAGAACCTAGCACACGCGAGATGTCTAAGAAAGGCTCCTGGCCTGAATATCCTCGCCAATAAATTACAGCCATGCTGGCGGTGGCGTTGCGTTGGGGGCGCCTGGTGCCTGCCAGGATGCCAGGATCTTTGCTGGCACCTGGTGTGGGCAACAAAGTATTACTGGCCTGGATCCACCGGGGCCGAAGCAAGAATACTAAATGCAAGATATCTGCGCTTGCTGCAAAAGGCAGATGGAGTGAAGTAATGGCTCAAGCAAAATTGATTGGCAGAGAGAATCTCACCAAGCGCCAGGCACATTTTGTGCTAGAGGCAGCCAAATGGGAACAAAATCCCGACGAAGCCGTGCTCACGCTGAGCACATAAATCGCATGGGATGGGAGATATCAGATGATGAACGGGATCGCCAACGAACCTTCCACATTGGCGCGCTGGCACGTGCCAATCGAGCAACGGACGCCTGGCACACCTGCCACGAGTACATGCAGGCCGGTTTCCGGCCGGGCGCACGAACCGTGCAGCAGGTCGTGTGCGCGCTTGCGAGGAAGCGGCATGACAGGATGGTGCTCCGGTTTCTGAAGACTCTCAGGGGCACTGGCTTCAAGCTGGACGTCAAAGGCTACAACATAGTCTTGAAGGCGTGCAGTATGGCGGATTCGTTAGAAATCGCTGTGGAGCTGTACCACCAGATGGTACACGTGGATGGCACAGAGCCCAACGTGCGGACCTACGATTCCCTCCTGAGGTGCTGCCGTCACCATCAGGATTGGCGCGTGGCGCTGCGTGTATTTGCCGAGATGCAGCAGCGAGGCGTAGTTCCGGACGCGTTGCTCTGGACGAAGCTGCTGGAAACCCTTGCAAAATGCCGGCAGCATGACCTGGTACGTGCACGCTGTGTCCCTAGGGATTGTTTTCTGTGTGGCGCATGTGTGCTTATTGAAGGCAGCCTGCTCGCCGACTGTCACCCTGCAGAGCAGCGACAAACCAGAAAGTTGCCCCAGTGACTGTGGCTGTTTGGCCCAGATTGCATCAGCTGACAGGGTTGCGAGGCTTACGCGCACTACTGGCAAACCTTATTTCAGTCGACGTCTCTGACGTGTGGCCTGTGTTTACTGACTGTGGCATTCCTCTGAGGGGCGTCGATCGGTCTTGGCGGTGGTGCTTACATGCATGTACTGACGCGTCGGGAGGCCCCAAACTCAACGCCGTCGCTGCGTCGCGCGCAAACGGTGCAGAACAGGTGCTTCGGCGATTCAGCGACATGCAGGCAGCAGGAGCCGTGCCGCCCCTGCGCGCGTACGGGCCCGTCCTCATGGCGTGCATCATGACCCGCAACGACCCGCGGTTCCGCGAGCTGACGCGCGAGCTCAGCCACGCGGAGTGGGCGTCGGCCACAGAGCTCAGCAATTTTTACTCCAGGATCGTGGAAGGGTTCGTGGCGACGGGCCAGCTGCACGCCGCCGTGCGCATCCTCGACGGCGTCGCCGCGGCGGGCCGGCTCTCCTCGCGCATCGTGCTGCCCGTGCTCGTGCACTACGCGCGCGTGCTGCGCGACGTGCCGGCCGTGCGCGGCATCGTGGACGCCATGCGCGTGCGCGGCGCGCGGCTGTTGCTGGCCGCCTGGGACATGGCGATCGACACGGCGTGGAGGGCCGGCGACAAGCGCACGGCGTACAGTGGTACGCCGAGGCTTGCGCTGGGAGCACCTTGAACCCGTACCGGCTGGCGCGGCCGGGCGTCGAGCCCGGGCGCCCGATGTGGACCACGGAAACGCCGGCGGTAGCGGCGGCGGCGGCGGCGGCGGCGCCGGGGCCCGAGGAGCGCGCAGGCGCCCCGCGCGTGACCATCATGGACTTCCACTACCACAGCGCCGGCACTGCGGCCGTGGCAGTTACGCTGCAGCTGCGCAACATGCGCGCGCAGCGGCAGCAGGGCGGCGCCGCCGCCGCCGCTGGGCACGTGCTGTACCTGATCACAGGGCTGGGCCACCTCAGAGGCAAGCACAAGGGCAAAGTGAGAGCTGCTGTCACGGCGCAGCTGGAGCGGGCCGAGTTGAAGTACTCCGCCGTTCCCGGTAACGCCGGCGTCCTTAAGGTCGTGTATTGAGGATGCGTCAATGCAAACTGGAGAGTAAGATCCGCGTGCGCTGGTTCTGGCGTTTGCCGTGTTGATGTGTGTGGTTGCCCTGCGATACGACAGTGTGTGTGCTTGCTTGAGAGCCTCGCATGCGCTGGCCATGCGCGACGTGCGCATTGTTATATGCAGAGGGCGCATGGCTGCTGCAATGCTTGCAACTTCACCTGTATCAACGTCAAATGCCGCCATCATGTTCAGGTGTGCACTCGCGGCAGCACCTGATAGCAGTGCTCAAAAAATAGCATGCATGGCAAGGCTGACTCTCCCGACCCTTTCCAGCAAATAGTTGCAATGTGCTGTGATGCTTGGCTACGAAAGTGACATGCGCACTGAATCGCAACTTGATTCGCAAGTACAGTAAGTAGTGACTGATATTGCACGGCTGCCACTCGAATGTCAATGGTCTGTAGGTGGCAGTCCAAGAAGTTCTAGTTGAAGTAGGTGACAACAAAACACGCCAGGTCAGTGTGCCTGCAGGTACCAAGCAAATATTGTCAAGTCTGTGAAAGCGAGCTTGGGCCTTCGCGCCCGAAGCGAGAACGGATGTTGGCGCCCGAAGCGAGACACAGGACGAGATGTTGACTGTATACCAAGGTACAATCAAGAGTCGAGTTTGTTCACAAGCGAACCAAAGCATTAATGATATCGCATCTGCATCCTCTGTATGATCATTCGGGTCGGTACACAACAGTCGTAAGGCAGTTCAGTGTTATGTCACAACAGCACTGGCCATCGCACTGCATGAGCAGAATGCAAGCTGAGAAGCGAACAAGCAAGCTGAGAATGCAAGCTGAGAGGCGGTGCTGATGTGCAGAATCACTCTACATTGGTTGTCATCCTAAGGGGTGGCACCGCCAGCTTGCCCCCCGGAATGCGGGGGTAAACCCCCGATGCAACGGACGACGAATCCACGTTTGGATGGGATGTCTTGATCAAGATCATGATGTCACACACGAGCACCACGCGCCAAAGGGCGCAAGGGACACCTGAAGGCCGTGCGTGTGCAGGGCGCTGCATTCTGCCTATATATCAGTTCTGGAGTCCAACATACAGGAGCCACGGGCAGTGCCTTGCGGAGCCATGGAGCTGCTCCCTAGCGCACGCCTGTCGGTCTGACTCTCTGGTGCACACAGCGCGGTGGTGGACCAGAAGCAGCCTGGTTGCGGTGGGAGGCATGCCAGCATCGCGTGGCTGCTGCCTCCGTTAGCCGTGCAGAGTGGGCAAAGTGCTGCGCCCTCCACTCTGTTCCCTTTACCCGCTCTTTGGCGTGGGGCTCTGTGCCAGCGGGACTTCGTCGAAGCCCGCGACGGCGGTGTATGTGCTTAGAGATACCACGACGGCTTCCCACTGGCTCGTCCATGCGGGAGACGCCATGGCCTGGGCGCAGGTGAGCGCCTCACACGCGAATGCTTTCGGACATTGGTGGCCAGGCACCTGAATAGATGCCTAGCCCAGCATCCCGCAGGTGGGGGGACATCCACCCCTGCTGCGCAGCGGGACTTATGCCCGTACGTCTTCTGCCCCCAGTGCGCCGGCAGCGCATTGACAACGGTTGCGATCTGGTAGCATGACAAATTCGCGGGAGGGAGCACGGCGCGCAGCGTGTGACCTTCGCCAGGGAGGGTGAGGGACCCGTCGCCTTCACCCATCCCTGGGCCGTTCCAAATCCGAAGCATTCGCTTGTGCAGGCCGTGACACAGAGTGGCAGTGTGGTGTCTGCAGGGCAGCAGGGTCACCATCGACCGCTTGTTCTGCGCGCAGCGCGAGATTTGTGCAATGTGCGGGGCGCTGCGTTAATGCCTACTATGCCAGACCCGGGGCCTGGGAGAAGGGGGGCCCTGCCTGGTGCGGGAGAGGCAGACGGGACGATACGCGGGTGCTGCTCTCTCCGTGGCACTCTTGTACTCCCCCTGTATCCGGACCCCCTGGCGCACATAGCACAAGCGGTAGTGGCACTGGAAGAACCAGAAGCAGCCTGGTTACTGCAGGACAGGGGCAGCACGGGACGATACGCGGGATGCTGCCCCCCCTCTACGCCACACCTGCTGTCCTAGACGCAAGCTGCCACGTGTTGATTCCTTTTGTTCATTGGCTGGCGAGGTGCGCAGATGGTACCATGGTGCGCTCTATTTCAGGAGGTGCTTTGGCCTGGGCACCTTCGTCAGGAGTAGCTCGCGAGCGCTGCCTTCCCATCACAAGAGAGGGATCGAGATGTCTCTGGTGCGCACCCTGCAGTCGGTCAGGCAGCGGTTTGGCCCGTGTCGCCGCCCTTCTGCAGTGCACCTGGGCTCGCGCGCTCACCTTTGTGATTGGCGGGGCAGCGCTGGCAGCGACTCTGCTTTTTTTCCTTCGCGATCGGTCTCCACCTTGTTGCGGTGCGAAGGCTTGGCAACAGACCTTTCAGGCTCGTTGCCGTACTAAGCGAGACCTCAAGATTCTCCTCGACTCAAGTGAGTACCAGCTCTCCGCCATGCTTCCAGTGTGATGCGCCGTCTCAGCAAAGCTACTTGGTGGGCGCGTTTGCTGCTCTTATTTTTCACGCTCCTTGTTACGCAGCAGTAGCAGCAGCATTGCAGCCTGAAGCGCCATGGTGCGTGCCCATCCACAAGCTCTTACGTCATCATGCGATCAGTACCTGCATTGCAGCCGTATGTGCCTGATGTTGCCAGCAACACGGTTCACCGATCTGACGCTGCTTGCCGCCCCTGACGCTCATATGCTCGCACTGATGATATCATGAGTTGAAGCACACACAGGCATGCACTGGCTAACATAACATCAGAACTGCATCTGTGCATTTGTGCAGCCATGCATTCTTCCCTGCGACTCGTTGCCTGCCTCTCTCTGTTTGGCCCCCCCTCCCCCCTCCCTTTCCCCCCTCCCCTCCCCCTCCCCCAGCACTCCCTGTGCAGGGCAGCAGCAAGAAGGCGCACAGATGTCGAAAGCAATTACCGTCACCAAGAGCACCATCACCGCTGAGCACCAGGGATACGTTCTGGTCACCAGCCTCCGTGCTCACCACTGCCGCCTTCGAGTGCGAGTCGAGGACAGCTGCAGGCACAGCTGCCTGAGCGATGTGGCACTGAGGCAGTGCTCTGCCTCATAGTTTCTCGTAGTTACTGGCTGCCTGTAGCTTATACACGTGAGCACAGATGCGCTTACCTGCCTGGTGCGCACCGTATGCATCTCGTGTAGCTCAGTCAAGCAACTGCCGCTGCTCGAAGCGCGGCTACACTGGCGTGCGCAGCGCCAAGCGCAGCCTGCTTTGTTACCGGCAGCAGAGGCCAGTTTTGCGAAACAATAATGCACGATTGCACTATTTCTGTGTTCATCGTTGGACTTCAGCTCGTTGCCCTGTTCTTTTTTGCGTCCTATGCATTCCGGCTGACACTCCTCTTGCTTGCATATGGGCTGCATCAGCAATGCTGTTCAAACTGACCCGCGCAGATGCAAACAGTGTGTACCCTGCCCCCGTGCTCACTCTGGCGCAGTGCGGTTGATACTTGTCGCATGTGCGCAAATTGGCAATGAAGCATCGCGCACAGTACGCCTACAGCAGCTGTCGCACAATGTGTTGTCAGAAATGGCCACTTGACAACGGGACGGGGGGGCTTCCTCTACACGCCGGCTACAGCAGCGCTCACTGCAAAGCTTCTTGTAAAACATTGAGACTAAGAATGATCTGTCATGCACCAACATCACACGTTGACATTTGGTGCATACAACACTGACTACAGAAATGGATGACACCGACTTGCGCACAGTATGCTGGGTGTGAGAAGCGGTGGATGACAATACGGCATGCATTAAACACAGGACCGTCGCTTCTCTGCGTGCACCCACTCGGCTAGCAGGGCCGCCCGCATGTACTTCAAGCTGAAAGCAATTTGTCTCATGGACACCCCTTGATGGCGACAGCACACACTAGCGGGACGAACTACGCAATTCACACACGTTTTCCTGCAAACGGCCGAAGTACAACTGGAAATCTACGACTGCTTTGACACGTGCCCTCGAAACGCCCTCCGTGGACTTGGTTCGAGCACCGTGGCGTGTCTTTTCTGAAGAGGGGCTCCCCAAACCCTGTTGCAAGAAATCATTTGAACTCTTTCTACTCTTTGAGGCTGCGAAAACACGCTCATCAGCCAGGTTGATCATTGCCGGATCACCCTACGAGCATTGCGCTGCCGCCGCTGCCGCCGCTGCTGTGAATGCCGCCACTGCCAACCGTTTCCGCCAGCACCCTGCATACCGCCTTGTGGCTCCTCTCCCAGTGCTGCTGCTGGCAGTCACGGCTGCAGTACGCCACCAGTCCGCACCCGCCGCACATCAGCAGCGCCGCCGCCGCCCGCGGCGCTGCCGCCGCCTCCGCCGCCGCTGCGCGGCCCCACCTCCATACCGCGGCAGCTGTCCAACAGGCACATGGCGCACCGCGGCGGCAGCCGCGCAGCGCGGCGGCGGCAGGTCCAGCAGCGCGGCAGCGGCGAGCACCACATCTTCGCTAGCGCCGTTCGCGCACGCCAGCAGCGGCACGCAGCGCGCCAGCCGCGCAACGTCGGTGCCGCCGCCCTCCTCCCGCCTCTGCTGCTGAATGAATGCGGCGGGATCGCGCAGCCTGACAATGATGCTCAGCGCGGCGTACGCGAGGCCGAGCGCGCCGACGGCAACGGGGTGCGCGCGCGCGCAGCGCGCAGCGCCGCGGCGCCGTGCGCAGCCCGCCGCCGCACACTCCGCGAGCCCCAGCTGCACGAGAGACAGCGCGGCGGTGCCAGACAGCTGCCTCTCCGCAAGGTTGGCGATGCCGGCCCAGTGGGTGCGGTTCCTCAGGTTGTGCTGCAGCGGGGCGTCCTGCAGCGCCGCCACGCCGCGCGCCGCGACGGACACGACGTGGTGCGTGCCGCAGAGCTCCGCGCGCGCGCGCGCCGCGAGCTGACGCAGCTCCGTCATCTCCCGCACGAAGCCGTCGCGCAGCGACTCCGCGGGCAGCAGCGCCGGGTCGGCGAGCGCGCGCGCGCGCGCGCCTCCATGCGCGCCGCCTCCGCCAGCCGCGCCGCCAGCGCAGCGCGCTCCGGCGCGGCGCCGCACGCGCCGCAGCGCCACGCCGCGTCGCCCAGCTTTGGCAGCTCGCGCATGTGCGGCGGCGGCGGCGCGAACGTCGGCATGACCACGCCGCCGGCGCAGCGCGCGCACGCGATGCCGCGCGTGGCGTTCGGCGCCGCGCACCGCGCGCACGCGCAGACGAAGTCCTTGGTGCGCGCCAGCTCCTCCCAGCGCTCCAGCGTCGGCGCCGCGCCACTGTCCATGTAGGCGATGGTGATGAGGTCGCCGGCGGCAATGGGCTGCGCAGCGTAGTAGCCTATGCATCCGTAGGGGTTCTGCGTGGTCGCCACGCAGTTGGGGACGCACGCGTGCGCGGCCTTGGAGGCCAGGCGGAAGACGGCAGACGCATGCAGTTGGGGGGACCCGGGGGGCAGCTGCGCCTGCTTCTGCTTGAGTTCTCCTCCTGCCAGGGCAGGGTCTTGAGGCCTTGGCCATTGAACTTCGCTATGCTCAGCAGCTCGTAGGCCGCGCGCCACGTGGAGTCCCGCAGGGCCTGCCCTTGCAGCCCGCTGGCACTCATCCGCTGCACAGCTACGGCGCGGGCGAGGGCCTCGATCTCTCCCATGCCCCGCTCGCAGCTGGCGAAGTGCGCTGTCTCGCCATGCCTGAGCCTGTGTAGGTCTAGCACCTGCTGTTGCTTCTCTCGTGACGAACTCGTGAAATTATCAAGGAGGGAATCAGGCAGTTCGTTGACGTAAACTAGGAGCGGCTCCTCTCGCAGCACCAAGTCGCCAGGAGAGAAGGCTCGAGTCGCTTGCAGGACACGGCCCATGCCCTTCCTTGTGGTGACAACGACGCCGCTGCTGTACTCCATAGCTGGTGGGCTGCTTGCCGCCGCCGGATGTGCGTATTTGGGCTGTGCTGCTGGCTTGCACCTTGCTGCTGTGTAGATCTAGATACCCAGCTACTTGTGCAGATGGCAGCGGTGCCGGCGGCCCTCGAAGTCAATTATCTGCTCAGCATTGTTTTTCTACCGAGAAGGACGCATTCCGAAGGTCTACGGCCTCCGCCATGCCGGGATGGATGCCTGTGATGCAGCTTTGAAAGCTTCAGCTTGGGGGGGGGAGAGGGGACATTGATGTTGAAGTTGAAGTTACTGATGGTATGGTTGAGGTTTGTTGCGACGCGAGACGTTGATGCTTGAAGTGACGCCAGTAATACTTGATCGCGCAGGTGAACTTGCAGAGCTCGGGCACTCAGATCAACACCCAAATAATTCCTGCATGCGTTCTGTTCGCCGGGTGTGTTGCCGACGCGAACCTGTGGACCTGTGCAAAGCTAGTGCAGTGCGCTACACAGGTGTAGTGTGTCGTTCAGGCAGTCTTATACAGGTATCAAGATGTATTGCATCAAAAAGGCATGGGCGTGCAGGTCCTCACATTGCTGGTCTTCTGCTGCTGTCATTGAAGCGCGATGCATGCGCGCCAAGCGCAGCAGCAGCAGCAGCTTGACACGCTTGCCTGGCAAGCATACGTGGCTGGCACCACTCGGTGAAGCAGTTGAAGCTTTGTTGGGGGGGAGGAATGGGGAGGGGATGTTGAAGTTGAAGTTGATGGTATGGTTGAGGTTTTTTGTGCGAACACCCATTCAAATGATTTCTGCTTGCGTTCTGTTCGCCAGGTGTTGTCGACACGAATGCGTGGACTAGTGCAGTGCGCGACACAGGTGTTTGTTCAAGAGTACCGTCCAGGTATGTAGTGTCGTACAGGTAGTGTCATGAAAGTGTACCAAGATGCATTGCGTCAAACGAGCCTGAGCATGCAGGTCCTCACATTGCTGGTCTTCTGCTGGTGTCATTGAAGCGCGCGATGCATGCGCGCCAAGCACAGCAGCAGCGGCTTGATATACACTCTGGCCAGCATATGTGACTGGCACTACTCGATTGAGCCTTGCTCAATGTCATGCGGTAACCTCCGAGAACACATCAATAGCAGACAAAAGCGCAAGAGGAGGGTGCGATTGTTGTCTGGTCACTGACATCCATTAGAAGCGGGCGCTGACCCCTGCCACCGTGGGCACGCTCAAAGACTGCAACCACGATGCGGCGCAACGGGCACGACATTCGTTGCCAGCATACACACTGCACCTGTACACACCAACAATGAAAACTCGCAAGTCATGGCCTGTCACAGACTCATGCCACAGAGACGAAACAAGATGAAGCGGCCGTCATGCTGAGCTCGTCACGGCACGCAGGCTGTGCGCAGGCGCCGCTGCCTGCGGCGACAGAAACTGCCGCTGCGCCGCGGCGGCAGCGGCAGCAGCCGATGCGGCAGCGCTTGGCGTGCCGCGTCGCTCAGGCAGCGGCGGCGCTGCTGCCGCCTGCTGCTGCGGCGTCGCCACCGCTGGCGATGATGGGTAGAAATTTTGTTGGCGCTGCTGCTGGTGCTGCTGCTGAGGCGGCATCTGCTGCTGCGGCTCGCGCTGCTGCGCCGCGGCGTGCGGCGACGCCGCGGAGCGCTGCTGCTGCATGAGGCTGCGCGCCATGGCCTCCATGCGCAGCCGCAGGCGCACGCGTGCGACCTGGCAGTGCGGGCGGCGCGAGCGGCGCAGCGCTGTGAGGAGCTGACGCGTGGTACGAAAATAGCATCGCTGAGCGCAGCTGCGTCCGGCAGGTGTGCTTTACCGCTCTGCGGTGGCCAGGAAACTGCACGGCAGCTGGGTCAAAGCAGAAGGCAGCTGCCGCAACTGGCCCTTTTGCGTGTGAAGGTGCGCTTGATGGAATGCGCCATGTCCCTTGCAGCCAGAAATGGTTGACAACAGCGGTCACCGCGAAGACGCACATACAGCCTGAAGGTCAGCACGCCCAAGAGGGTGTGCACTCCGCCACATGGCGACTGCACCCGCAGCGCAGCAATGCCGACGTGACACTACCAGCGCACGCAGACATCAGTGGCGTAGCTCCCATGAGCACGCGCTGCGTCCGCAGACGCGTGCCAGATGCGCGGTACAACAGCAGGCAGCGTGCACGCAAGCGGCCTCGTCCCCTTGTCTTCATCGTGAGCACGAACAACAGTCAATAAACTCTTGTGTTGCTTGTCCCTGCGCCACACGGGGTCACATCTCAATCGCCCTGTGTTCTGCATAAGGCGCGCTGGCTCTAGCTGTACCTCTTGATCCGCCGCGGGGTGGCCCAGCTGATGCGCGCGCTCGAACATGGCCTGCGCCGCCGCCGCGTCGCCCGTGTAGCTGACGGCCCTGGACGGCGCGTCTGCGTCGTCGCTGCGCCCCGGCACCTGCGCACGGCCCGCAGGCACCGCCAGCGAGGAGAGCAGCAAGCCTTGTGAGTCTGCAGACGTAATACTTCCAAGTGCATTTAGGTGCTTGTGACCACTGAACACGTACGACCAGCAGGCACCGGCGAGAGCAGCAAGCATGATGAGTCTGATAGTATATGTGAGAAATTATCAATCTGGAGCGCTCGTGGTAAAAAGACAGCAGGGGCCTGGGCGGATGCAGCTCAGCGGTCGCGCCATGAATGCGGTCTGCAGCGCTCAGCTCGAAGGGAGAAGCGGCATGGTGTGCGCATCGTGTTCGTCGCCGGATGATGCAGATAGCAAACACCGAAAAGTATTAGGTTCTGCAGGAGGAAATGCAGCACGTCAATGCAAGAGAGAGTGGCGCTCTCGTGTATCAGCACACGCAGTGCAATCTCAAGTGTCCGCAGCTGCTTGAGCCCTGCACACCGCACAACAGCCGGCGTACATTGGGTGCGTCATTACACACATGTCGATACATGCCCGTGGGCAAAACTTGATGGCTCAAATCTACTCTCCCTCGTTTCGGGCGCGCGCGCTGTGCGCCGCACAGCACCCCTTCCACCACTGTCTCTGCTGTTACCTACTGTCAGCGGTGAGTACACCGTACTGTTCCCTGTACTCTCACCTGCACGCCGGCTGCCGTGGCAAAGTGCTCGAGGGCGTCGCCCTTCTCCAGCAGCAGGCCCGCATTGAAGGCGCCATCCGCGCTGGCGGCGCGGGAAGTGAATCACGGCAGAAGGGCGGTTGTGAGGTTGGCATTGCGCACGCGTGCGCTGGCAGGTGGTGCGCTTCCAAGCAGTGGGTTTCCGTGTGCAGTGGGTTTCTGTGTGCATTATAAGGTACATCAATGACACAAGTGACGGAGCCCGAGGGCGTTGCCCTTCTCCAGCAGCAGGCGCGCGATGAAGGCGCCGTCCGCGCTGGCGCAGCGGGGAGTGAGCCGCAACACGAGGGGCACGAGTTCAGCGTGGTTCTTGCGCACCTATGTGCTGGCTTTTGGTGCGTTTCCAAGAGGTGCGCTACGGGGTCAGGTGTAGGGGTAAGAAGAGCGTTGCGCATGGAGGCTGTATCTCACCCAGTAAAAGTAGATTCTGCTAGGAAGCTTGGCATCGCTCTTCTGAGCACTTGCGCGCCCCAGTTGAGAATTCATAGACAGTACCTGCAAAGACACTGGCAGACAGGACGCCGGTGCAGTGCATGCGAACTGTCTACAGCATCTCCATCGCTAGACGACAGCACAGTGCATCATACCTCAGCACAGGACATTTGCTTCGCATCTACAGTGCCAACATGACCAGCAAGCATCTTGCAGCTGCCGCGGGTACTCTGATTCGAGGCTGATGATGGACGCTACTTCAAAGCTAACCTTAACCCTAGATAACAGCGCTCCGTCATGGGCGCGTACGCGTGCGCGGACAGCTACGAACCGCGGCAGTCGACAAAACGCAAGCGTGCCGTTCATTGATGCTGCAGCTCTTGCGACATGAAGAAGGTATCTTGTCATCGAATGTTGAAGTTTGTTACCTTCCAGCGTCGGCGGCCGCTGTGTACCAGTGCAGCGCGCGCTGCCAGCAGCGCTCGACGCCCCTGCCCTCCTCGTGCAGGATGCCCAGGGCGTTCATGGAGGAGACGTCGCCTTGCTGCGAGATGCAAAATGACGGGGGGTCGGCGCGTGCGGGAGGCCGCGTGAGGACAGCGCGCTGAGCACCGGTGCAGGCCAGCAGCTTACCCTAACCGTAGGGCTGTGTGATGACGGAGGCCTGAGCGCGCTGGTGCGGGCCGACTTGAAGTTCAGTTGTTTGAAGTTCTTTGTTGCACGTGCGGGCCACCGGACACAGTGTGCGTGGGGTACACCGTTGACGGGCAGCCTGATGGGGCCACAATCAGGCGGCGCTTCGAGATGGAACAATGTAGAAGTCTGAGGGGGTGCAAACGGGTGAGGACACCGTCACAGAGGCCGAGCCGGAACTGCACTTGACCAAGCGCACGGCACCGCCTGAGTGATGACGCGCCTCGCTGCGCCACGTGCAAGGCGGCCAGCCGTGAAGCGCGGACCGTGATGGCGATGGGACGACAGCAGCGCTCGGCATGGCTTCGGCGAATGACGCATCCGGCCGTTGCATCCTCAAGCAGCACGCCGCGTGTGTATGCGCGCTGAGAGACCATTCGGAATGGTACCTGGCGACGGCACAGGCCATCCGCCAAGATCAGCTTCGCGCAGCAAGACTACCAGGGCTCATGCGGTATGGACTGTTGCCTCCAGGCATGTACATTGACCTGGATGGTACTCCGTGGCCCAACCGTAACCCAAACCCTTGTCCCAACCCAAACCCTGGTCCTAGTGGCTGAGTGCACAGAGCTGTGCTGAGTGCACAGAGCACCACAGGGGTCACTGGTAGAGTTAGGGAACACACTACGTCCCCCACCATGCTGTCCTACAGGAGCAGTCGCAAAGGGGCACGCATCGCCGAGTCACTCGCGCCACAAGAGTCCTTACCTCCGCTGCCACGATGTACCAGTTGGCCGCTTCCCGCGCGCTGCAGCACGCACGGACGGACAGCACATAGGATGAGCGTCAGCGGCACGGCTCCAGGTACGTTTAGTTCTGGGTACAGCATGTGCCCGCAGCATGCGGCGGCATTGACGTGCACTGTGGCAATAATAACTTCAACAACTGATGTTCAACAGCTGATACCCGCAACGCACCTACCTGGCGAGGCAGCCCACGCCGCTATACAGCATGTGCCCGCAGCACGCGGCGGCTGTGACGTGCCCCGCCTCCGCGGCGCTGCGGTAGTGCTCAAACGCGGCCATGGGGTCGACGGGCATGCCCAAACCCTGCGGACGCAGCGTCAAGACACGCAAGGTAGGGTTTCAGAAGGTGCTGATGACTAGCGGATTTGATCAAACGTCTTGGTGATGATGATAGGGTTGGCAAGATACAAAACGAAAATGCCGTCAAGAGGTTGCTGCATCACCCACTCCCAGCGGCGGTCGCTGCACGGGCTGCGCCAGCAGCTGACGCCTGCAGCATTCGCGCACACCGCGCTGTGAGCGCCGCAGAGCGGTACGCATTCCGAGACATCTCCTGGAGTTCCCCGCTACAGTGCAAAACAGGTCCTGCCTCAGAGCGCCGTCACGAGCGCTGCGCTCGCCCGTTCCTCGACGCGCCGAGCGGGGGTCGCAGTCATCGCCGCGCATCGCTTCCATCAGAACCGACGTTCGGCGGCAGGCATCGCCCCGTCTTAAACTTGCTAACGCCGCACTGAACTTCACACGCCCCTGCAGAGTTCTTGCGTCGGAGCGCTGTCACGAGCGCTCCATCTGCGCATTCTGAACTGCTCGGCAGTTGCGCACACATCGCTGCGCGTCGCTCTACCCCACGCCGGCATGCACCGGCAGCGTCACCCATGTTGAAGTTGCCTAGTTCAAACCCACCTGCTCGTACAGGCGCCCCAGCTGGTAGGAGGCGTCCGCGGAGCCGGCGTCCGCGGCGCGTCTGAAGAGCTCCGCGGCCTCCAGCAGCTGGCGCGTCATCTCGCGCCGCACGTCCTGTGGAGCATATGGCGCGCGACGGCAATGCGCAAACTACTGAGTTGCGAGGGGGTGAAGCAACAAGGCATCGTGCAACCCGCACTTGCCCCGGGGTAGGCACAATAGCAGCTGGCGCGTCATCTCACGCCGCACGCAATGCGGAGCATCGCGACGCGCAGATTTGCTGAGCAGTGAGGCGTGATGAGACGAGGTGTTGAATCACAGCTGCAGCTGCTTCAGGGGTAGATAGCGTCAAGGTTCGGGTTAGGCATGACAGCGGTTGTCATGTCATCTCGCGCCGCACGTACTGCGCAGCGACGTGCGCCAACAGCAGTACGTTTATCGCTGAGCGGTGAGGCGTAAAGCACCGAGGCATCAGATCTCCTGCACCTGCCCCAAGGCTAGCTAGGGCTAGGGTAAGGAGTGATGGCAGCTGCCGCGTCATCTCGCGTCACACGTCCTGCGGAGCAATGTGCACCAACCAAAACGTAAATCGCTGAGCGGTGAGGAGTGAAGCGTCAAGGCATCACACCTTCTGACCCTGCAACTGCTCTAGGGCTAGCTAGGGGCAGGGTCAGGCGTGACGGCAGCGCTCATCGTCGTCTCGAGCGGCACGTCCAACGGGCTGACGCAGCGCGCCAGCGTGCACTGTGCGGCGTGGGCAACCACGTGGAAGCCTGTGCGCCACTAGCGTGATGGCATGACTGCTGCCACCGCTGGCGAACGCGCGCGTGTGTGATGACGATGAGTGCTGCTGCGGCGGGTGCGCGCTTGAATCCAGTGACCTGACGCGGACACGTTGCATGCAACCTGCGCCGCATGGTGCCAAGGCTCTCATGGGCAGGTGAAGAAAGCAGCGAGCGTCGCCGGTCGGTCACGTCGCTCGCACGTTCACGAGCGGGCTATCCATGACAGCGAACGGTGCACTGCGGTGTCATGCACAGATGAGCGCGGAAACACCTGGAAAGACCTCCTTGTCATCTCTTCATTGAGTCGTTCACTACCAGCACAGAAGTACGCTTACAAGGGGGACGGGGGGAGGGGGGGCTCAGTGTACCTGTGATGCAGCTGCGGATGCCTCGGGGCTCTCCATAGCCCCCCGCTGGGGGTCCTCAAACTGCATTCCGCCACGCCCCCACTGCCAACACGGACACGTGCAACAGCGTCAAGATCAGGCGTGTCCTGCGTTGTGGTCAATGTATTCAGCATTGGGTCATTCAATTGCGTGGTCTTAGGGTTAGGTTAGCACTAGGCACTAGGGTTAGGGTTAGGTCAGGGCTGCCCTGAGCGCGGCTTCCGCACGTCTACCCTCTAAGCGAGAACATCAACGCGAGTTACTTGGGCTGTCTCTGAAGAAGTCATGGTACTTGGAGGACGTAGTCTGAACACTGATTCTAGCCAAATCAAGCAATGCTGCCAGAACTGGGACTGCAGGCACGAGACGTGTAATTCTTCGCACTCCGTATGCAGCAGGTGCACCGTCAAGTCTGACTACCACCGCAAGGGTTCTGACAACGTGAACGAGCATCTTCGGCATGGGCTGGGCAACAATGCGCGGTCGTTGTTGCGAGCAAATGGCTGCTGTGATCTGGTGATGGGCCACATGATGTACAGAACGCTCAAGCACACTAGCGCATAAACCAAGTACTTGAAGCCAGAACCATCTGCACGCGCCGTTCAGCTTGAAAGCTTACTGGAGAACGGGTCAGAGCGCGGGGCATGTTGCGCGCCCCCATGCATACAGCAGGCACATAGTTCGGCAGCAGTACAGATGCAGTACACAGCACCTGCAGCGCAAGCTTACTGGTGAACGGGGTCCGAGCGCAGGGCATGTTACGCGCCCCCACGCCTGCAGCACATACATAGTTCACCAGCAGTACAGATGCGGTACACAGCACCAGCTCAAGCTTACTGGTGAATGGGTCCGAGCGTGGGGCACGTTGCACATGCATGCAGCAAACGCCCAGTTCAGCAGCAGTACAGATGCAGTACACAGCACCTGCAGCGCGCCCCCGTCCCCGCGCAGGGGGGTGCCCTGCCCCGCCAGGCAGCCCAGGGCGTGCAGCGCCTCCCTGCGGCAATGAAAGCACATGTTTGTCGTATTCAAGGCAGTTAGAACAGTTTGCACGAACAGGTGTCCGATGCCGCAGGTGTGATCTGTGACCGTTTTGGCAATTGCCGGGGCAGGCGGTACTTTTTTGTGCTGTGTCCCAAACCAGAAGACCTCTTGTTGCACGCCACTCATCAGGGAGAGACATGCTACAAAAATCTTCGGGGCGGCAGCAGACCCCCCCCCCCCCCCCCCGCGCATGAGCTGTCAGCAGCCGCGCCTCGCGGTCCTGAGCCGCCGGTCTTTGGGTAAGGGTTAGGGTTACCTAACCCTAACCCATGGAGCATCACTGCATGGGTCCTGTCCCCAGCAGCACGCACCTGGCCAGGAGGTACGCGAGGTTGCCGCAGGCGCTCGCGCTACCGCCCTCCACGCCCTGCCGGTAGAGCTCTATGGCCTTGGATGTGTCCTGCGTGGGGGGGGTGTAGCATCGCGGTGTGGCATCGTCTAGGACCATGAGAAATGCACTTGGAGGTGAAACGGTTCTGGAAAAAAGACTTGTGAATCTTCGGAAATCAGTCAGAATGCACTGAAACCATTTGAGAAATCTTACACCTGCATTTGGTGCGGCATTACAACATGGCGTTACCGCCGCGCTGCGTCAGAGCGTGGTGATTCGTGAACGAGGCAGCAGCGGAAGCATGGCTATCATGGGTACTGAACTCTGCCGCTGGCGGTGGTGCTGCGTCGCAACACTACCGAGCAAACCTTCCAACACTTCATGCATGCAGCGGGCAGCAGTGATGCGTAGATACCGTGGGTATTGAGCTCTGTCGCTGATTGTCACGCCGACAGCGCTGGTGTCTGCGTGAGAGACACGGACCTGCTTCAGAAAGCAGCACCATGCGACCAGCAATGAGCACCGCCCAAAGTCTTCAGCTCAGCGCCAATGAAATGATGGCGCAGCAGCTACGGCGCACGTGCGCGCTCGCGCGCGCTGCGCCGGTCGCCGCATCCATGCAAAAGGGCGACGTGTCCGCGAACCGCCGACACACCTTGCGCTTTCCAGCGCCAACCTCGCAGCAGCAACCGAGAATGATAATTGTCTGCGAGGTGCACGATTTCCCCTACTTTGCACGAACCGAAGGGGCGAAGCCGCGCAGCAGCGGGGCGGCCGTGCGGAGGGTGGCGCTCCACGCATCGCCAGCGCGCTTTCGGCATCCCAGCGCCGGCCCCACTGCCACTGTTTTGCTCAGGCTTCTGCTTCAACGTTTACTGCGAGATCGCCAGAGAGGAACATCGCGATACGTCGCGCGCGTAGCAAACGCGCGGCACGGCTGATCGGCGCAGTCTGCTTTATTCGTAGCGCCAACGCACGGCACGGCTCAATGTCGCGAGCGCTCATGCGCACGCACCTTCTGCACCCCCGCGCCGGCCTCGTAGCACAGCCCCAGGTTGTTGCACGCGGCCGCGAGGCCCTGCTTGGCGGCGCGCTTGAACCAGCGCGCCGCCTCGCGCGGGTCGCGCGCCGCGCCGCGCCCGGAGTGGTACATGCGGCCCAGAAAGTTCTGCGGGCGCGGCGGCGGCGGCGCGGCGCGCGGCGGGAGCGCAGAGGACAGTGCGTCAGCGTCAGCGGCGCGTGATCAGCGCGTGTAGGTCTCCCGCTGTGGCAGGCTACGGGTTGATGCATGCGCGGCAGGCAGAGGACAGTGCGTCAGCGTCAGCGGCGCGTGATCAGCGCGTGTAGGTCTCCCGCTGTGGCAGGCTACGGGTTGATGCATGCGCGGCATGGCATCTGGTTGCGTACGGGGCGGCGCGAGGCTGGAAGCTAAGTGCAATGTTTGCCACGGCTGCGGGAGACGGGCTGCAGCGGCAGCTGCGGTCCCGTCACGCAGCAAGTTGAAGTTTGCGCCGTTTGCACTCAAGAGCCGGTACAATGTCACACAAAGACCCGCAGCGGCGGGCGCGGCGCCCTCGTATGGCAGCCTGAGCTGTGCGCCGGTGGCCCGCGAGAGCCAGTACAACATGAAGACACGACCCGAGCATGGTCAACACATTTTACGTATATATCAATCCTACTTCACAGCAGTGCTGCTGAGTCATGTGCTATCGTCGTCCGTCTCGCACGCCTGCTGCACTGGAGCACCGTCTCGCACGCCTGCTGCACTGGAGCAAGCACTTGAGAAGCAAGGTGCAGGCAGTTCTGCGCATGCAACTAACATAAGTGCGTCGTGTCAACGTAAATCGAGGGCAAAGACACCGACGCCGCTGCGTGCACGATTCACACAACTGTACGGTCTCAGCACAGTTTGACGAGAGCGTATGGCGTAATTCAAGTACACATACTGAAGTATATACTTCGACCTCAACTTCGAAACGTCTAGAATAGATGCGTACCTGCGCGCGCGCGTTGTTGGGGGCGCCGTCGCCCGGCGCCG
This sequence comes from Tribonema minus, assembly GCA_017506865.1. Classification (NCBI taxonomy): domain Eukaryota; class Xanthophyceae; order Tribonematales; family Tribonemataceae; genus Tribonema; species Tribonema minus. The sequence continues at coordinate 167,101 of JAFCMP010000401.1, forward strand.
CGGCGAGCCCGTACCAGCGCCTCAAGTGAAATGTATTTACACTTACGTACTTCGAAGTATATGTATTCGTCTATACTTTTGAAGCACAACATCAGTACCTGCGCGCGTGCGTTGTTGGCGCCGCCGTCGCCCGGCGCCGCGGCGAGCTCGTACCAGCGCCGCGCCGCGCGCACGCGCCCCGCCTCCTCCAGCAGGCTGCCGAGGCTGGCCATGGCGTCGGCGTGGCCCAGGCGCGCCGCGCTCTGCGCGCGAGGCACGCCAGAAGCATCACACGCACACATGTGTACTTGAGATTTACAATCATGAAACACGTGGTACCTCGGAGTTGGTGGTGATAGCACTCGCTGCGCTCTGCTGCAAGACGCCATCGCTGCGCTCTGCTGGCAAGACGCCATCAGAGCATCACACGTGCACGGACAGACGCACGTACTTCGAACACATGCCTTGTATGCGCACGAATCTACTTGGAGTACTACGTGGCGCTTCGAAGTCTATGGTGACTTTGAAAAGGGGTCGGGCGCGCGGCGCTCTGCGCGCACAGCGGCAGAGATGAGCGCTGAGGCGGGTGCGGGGCGGCGGTACGCATCGACCCACGCCACACCGACGGCGCTGAGGTTCGCTCGTTGGAGCCAGCGCTGCAGAGTACCCGCCGTGTGTGGCGCGTGCGTAGGGTTGGGGTAAGGCAGTCCCCGCGCTGAGCAGAGAGGGGCTGCCCCAAAGGACACGAGACCGCCAGGCGCCGCATCCCATCAGTGGTTGATCAAGGCGCGCATGCCGCACGCGGCGGCGCGTGCGCAACAGCAGGGCGCCGGGGGCGCGCGGTCATGAAGCGCGTTGCCAAGGTCAACACCGACGCTTGCGGCGATCGCCTCAGGAACGTCCGTTAGCTGACGACAGCGGCTGGAACGGCCGCCGCGCAGAGCTGGCGCACGCACCGCACCTCCCTTCGCACGCACAGCCGCACGCGCTGCGCGCACGCGCTGCACGCACGGCGGGCGGCGGCGTTTCTCACCTGCAGCAGCGACTGCGCGCGCTTGCGCAGCTCCGCCGCCGCTGCGAACTTGGCGGCTGCCTCCGGCGACAGCGTGCGCTGCAGCCGCCGCTGCGTGGCGCCGAGCGCCGCTGCGGCGCTGCCGCGCACGTCGCGCGCGCCGCCGCTGCTGCTGTCTTCGGCGGCGCTGTCATCGTCCTGGAGTGACGGCGAGGGGGGCAACGCGCCTCAGCACATCACCTTGCTGATCACGCCGCACCCGCGTGTGTGTGATGTGTGCCGTGCGCCGCAGTGCCATAAGCATGGCGTGCTTACTGTACACTTCTACTTCAACTTGAAGGTATCCACGCGCTTGCACGCGCTGCCAGTGCCGCTCGAGCCGTCATCGCCGACTAGCCGGCGACGCGCGGCGGCGGTGGCAGCGCGCGCCGGCGGACGCGCTGCGAAGCGTTCGTGCTTCTAGACCGTGTACTTTGCCCTGCAAGCACTTCACGATCACGTCTCAACGCAGCATGCCTCAACAGCTCAGCGTCGACAGCCAGCCTTCTTGGACGAGACAAATTGACAGTTCTCTCAACCGATTCCAGAGCATGCCGAAGTGCGAGGGACAAGCCAGAGACAGCGCGCTGCTGCGCTTGACAACGGAAATTGTTGAAATCTTCTATTCGAGTCACCTACCTCAACTTTACATGCACTCTGTCGTATGTCAAGATTCTTAATCGTGAACTACGGCCTTTGGCAAACGCGTTTGCCGTAGGTCTATCTGACCAGCTTCAAACGCAGCAGCATCCTGTCAACGTCACATATGCCGCAATGCAGGGTCTCTTTTGTGCAGCGATGGCCCTCTCACCTCAAGCACTTGTCAGAGTTCAACACGGCAAGAGCTTGATGCACAACTCAAAGCCTCTCGTGCGCGCATACATCAGCCTCAGCGTGCACTTACGTCCGCGACATCGTCTTGAACGACATCGTCTTGATCGTCGTCGTCGCCGGCGGCGTCGGCATCCGCGGCCTTCGAGGCCAGCTCGTCAAATGCCGCCTGAACCTCTGGCCACGCGGCGCTGATGCCCTCCGCCTGCAACAGTTACAAGCAGTTACGGGCACGAGGGGACTTCAACGGGGCACTTTTTTGCCGAACAGGGACGCGAACGCGGGCACACCAGATCGACAGAGCGCCGAGCTCCGCGTTCCGCAACTTCAACTTCCCATTCGCATGCGCTGTATGTTTTACCAGCTCGTCGCGTGGCACGGCGTCGGATGACGATTGGGCAAACATTCAACTCGCAGGACTGCTTGGCCGCCGCGATGGCGCACTGCACAGGCGGCATCATTTGAGCATTCATGGAGCCACGTCGCCATTACATCACCACCTAGACTCTCGCAGTCGTTGACCCTGGCGCCGCCTATCGGTTTTCTGTGGCACTGCCGGCCACAGCAGCTCGCCATTCAAACGATAGCAGAACCATCCGTGTGCCAACAGCTGCCCGGGCTCGAGCCCTGACGTCAACGAGACGTATCCTTGCGCCCACGGTAGTCAACAGCGCTCAGCACACAGCAGCGCACCCCCCTGGCAGTTACGCGCAACGTAACCGCACCTCCTCCAGCAGCAGCAGCGCCAGCTCGTTCATGGCGGGCGCGTAACCGCGCTCCACGGCGCGCTCCAGCCAGTGCGTGCAGCGCTCCGCGTCGGCGGTTACAAAGTGGCCGTGCCTGCGCGAGGAGGAGCGCGCGGGCGCAGGATCGGCACCGGGTTGATTGAAGTCTTGCCGCCGTACAGCAGCATGTGCTGGTGCGAGGTGGAGGGCAGGAAGTGCTGAGAACAACATGTACACACACACACGACAGTATGGTGCAAACGTAAATACACATGCGTGCACAAGCTCAACACATGGGTGCAGTTTGTGTTGTGTGCGATGTGGTGCAGAATAGCCTAAGGGTTTCCGCCCCTCAAGCGGATGTAGATAAATTACCCAGAAGTACTTAGGAGTACAAAACGTCTTAGTGCATGTATACGTTATACATACGTTCACAACTAGAGAATAAAACTGGTCAGCGGCTATGAGGCCCAACCCGTGTCAGCAGCTGCGAGCTTGTGACAGCGATCGCGAGCCGCCACCGTGCTCGATGCCGCCGGCGTATCCGCATGCCTCGGCGGTGCGGCACAAGACGCAGCGGTGCATTGGGGCTGTTGACTGAGGCGGCGCGCGAGAGGCGCGTGCAAGCGCCGCGCGCTGGTGCGCAATCAAAGCAGGTTCCACGTGGGAACGCCCGCGGCAGGACGTGGCTAGGGGTGGCGCTGCCTACGCCTTACGACTTGGTGACGGCGGTGGAGTCATGTGAGCAAGCAACTCAGCACGAAGCGGGCATGTGACTGCACAGTTGCTCAGTGCTCAACAGGAGTGGGCGCGGGGGCGCCGCCCTTCACCGCGCAAGGGGACTCCGCTGCACCCCTTGCACGGCACTGCCGAGTTTGAGAAGGACTTTGAAGCCCCCGATGGTTCGGTGCACATGCTGCGGCGGTCGCAGGCGACGGTGGGCTGCATGCGCAACCAGTGTAAAGACAACCCCTGCCTCATAAACTACTGTCACTGTAGATTTATGTGAATCCATGTCACGCTGTCAGGCGCTCTCACTTGTACATCCATGCCAGCATGTACTGCGCCTCGCCGAAGCCCCTCTCGGCGGCCCACAGGTACGCCTGCGACGGCGGCGGCAGGGGGGTGGCGGAAAGTGCAGCGGGCAGGATGTCAAAAAAGGTGCCTCCGCAGGCGCTCAACATGCGCCACGGGCTTGACCGAAAGATTAGCAACAGTGCGCCACATTCGGCGAGGAGGGTTGGCTGCCTGCTAAAGTGGTACATGCTGCAAGCGACCGACCGAGCGAGCGCGAGCGCTGCTGCCGTTTGGGCATAGTGTCAATGGCGCTGCCACCGGCCAGTCGCAACTGCGCACACGGCGAGGCACTCTTTTTCACAACGAGAGGCGCACGCCGCCGTTAAACCCCCTTGCTGCTTGGCAACCAGTCGGTCCATCATCTGATAATGGTCAACAAGGACACCCCTTGTCATGAAGCCATATAAGCACAGGATCGTCATCACGCCACGTCGAGCGAGCGTGCTGATCCATCGACGTTAGTAGTCATGACTGAACTTCAATAAAGTTGACGCACCGCGTGAGCCTTCTCAAAGTTGGGCGGGCCCTCGCGCCCGTAGTACCACCGGTCGCCCTCGAGACAGCGCTGTATCAGCTCCTCCTGCGTGTGCGCGCGGGCGGCAGCAAAAGCGGGGGTGGGGGTGTGGGGGTGGGGGCAAAGCGATGACACGTCCGCTAGTGCGTGTGCAGGCTTGAGATGCGGCAATCGCAGGTTCAAATTCTGCCATCGCTCTTGAGAAACGTATATATGTGGTGGTGAGCACTGCTGTCGACGCGCACCAAGGCCATGTGACCATGTGCGCGCCACCTCCACCGCACGGCGCGACGGCGGTCGGCTCAGACCGCGCTACCTTCAGAGACGCAGGTGGTCGTGTGGCATGCACGCAGCTCACAGACGCAGCGAGTGCTACACAGGGGCGTGCACGAAGGCGCGCGCGCGGCACGAGGACCTCTGCACGCGTGCATCGGTATCGCGACTAACGCGCTTGCCAGCGTCGAGCGTTTGACGTACTGCTGCAGGGAAACGTCACCCTTCCGCTCTCGCATGAGTCATCATAACCCTGCCCCCAACCCTCACCCTGACCATGGCCCCAGCAGCCATCAACGGTCGCCGACCACAGCCTAACGCCTGTCACGATTCACAAGTCGTTCCCACCACGTATGATCACCATCATACGTTACAGTGCCACGGCGACATGTACATGAGGCCGCCGCCTGTACTTTTATACTTTACCGACGCTAAACCTCAACCTCAAGGGTGACGCACCAGCTTGTGCTTGGGCGGCGCGCCGTCGTCCGCGTCCACCATGTACAGCATCTGCGGCCTGTCGGCAATTGCCAGGCTTGTGGCAGCGAGCAGCGAGTTGGCGTTGGTGCCGAGCTCCTGCACCAGCGCCTGCAGAGGGGCAAGCGGGGGGGGGGGGGGGGGGGGGGGTAAGGGGGGATCAGTGGGGTACCCCCGATGGGGCCTGACAGGCAGTGCTCAACACGATGCCCAGCCGAGCTCCTGCACCAGTACTCGTAGGGGGGGGTGGTGGTGAGGTGTAAGGTGGGGATCGTGGGGAACAGGACCTCCCGTTGAAGGACTGAGAGGGTTGCACAGTGCTCAGTATACGTGTCTCGGTGCTCATCAGCACTTGCGAAACAAAGAGAATCAGCCCCCCCTGGGAGTCGCCATTCGCACCCCAGCACCTGCAGCCGTCAGCGCTGCTTTTGTAGCTCGACGCAGTTAGCCAGTGCCCCGCGGTTTTGACCAAACGCGGCAAACCCATCGCGCCGCAGGTGCACGCCGGTGTGCTTTTGTGATGGCACGCTGCTGGCGGAGTCCACCCCGCTGGTTTGTCACACCGACTGAGTTCATGGCAGTGAGCAGCGAATCGATGTCAGCGCCGCAGGGACTGGCATGCCACGCGCGCGCAACGCATGGACTGTCTGAGCGTCGCTCTGTGCTGCGCGCGCGCCAACGGGGGGGGGCATGTGCGAGTGGGGAGCGTCACCTGAACGCGCTTGCCGAAGCCCTTCTTCCTGCCGAACATGCGCGCGGCCCTCTCCACGTCGCTCAGCACCTCGAACACGTGCGTCAGCGTCGTCCCCAGGCGGTCCGCGCTGCGCCGCACCTGGCGCGCGAGGGGCGCGGACGCGGGGGGGGGGGGGTTGCAGCATGATGTGTGAGTTTTCTGCTCTTCTGAATTGGTGGGGGGGGGGGGGTATGGTTGAAGTTGATGTGGGGGGGGGGGGGGGGGGGCGTTAAATGCGCGTGGGGGTTCGGTTGAAGTCCGTTGATTCGGTTGAAGTCCGTTGATGACATTTCAAAGTGCAACGTCTTGGTTTCAGGATAGATACGGCGCCTGTTGCTGCCTTGTGGGCCGTTGAATTGTCACCAATTGTGTCTACAGTGGATCACGCCGACTGCTTATCCCATGTATGCAGGCATGTGCGGGCGGTCGTCGCCTACGCTAGCCTGACCGTTTTGTTGTCTGCATGGCACGAAAGCGGCGACCCACGAGTCGCGGGGGGGGGGGCGGGGGGTGTTGAGCAGGTTGGTACCAAGGCAGCGGGTGCAGCAGCCGGGAGATGCGCAGGTGCTTGGGGATGTGCAGGTCAGCGCTCAGCTCACGTGAGTGCGCGCGCGCAGCCAATAGACGTCGCTGATGCGGCTGAACAGCAGCAGAAACCACACCACACCTGAAGTTTCATGCGGCCCTGCACGTGAACGAGATGGATTTGGGCTCGCAGAAGCGGCGCGGTTTTGCGCTAGCGCACAGCCCTTCTTTCGATAACTGCGGCCGCACGCACGGCACTCCAGCTTGCACTTCTGCGCCGCGCATGATGATTCTCGCCACACTTTCAGCGAAATCGTCTACTTCAGCTTGCACTTCTGCGCCGCGCATGATGGTTCTTGCCACACCTTCAGCGAAATCGTCTCCTTCGAAGTACAGGTGATGTGCGTGTGTGGCGCCGACGTTGAGACAACAAGAGGTTTAACAGCGCTGCTGAGCGTTGCCTCACCTCGAGGGTGTCGTACACGGCCAGGATCTTGTCGCGCTGCCGCCTGCAGTCGGACAGCAACGGCGCCAACATGCCATTAGCTACCTACACGCACACTGAAACTAGCGTTGTGGCGCACGCCATCTTGTTTGAGAAGCAGGCTGGCCTCGCCTTTGCACACGTTGACAGGGCCTTGGCAGAGGGATTGAGGACAGAGGCCATAGGGGCGTCACCTCAGCACGATGTGCGACCCATTGAAAGATCACGTTTATGAAGCTGCGTCATGCACGCACACAACGCCCGCTGCAATCAATGGCACGCCCCTCCGGTACGAGCTCATCTGCACAGGCTTCAAAGTGCCAGGGCGCTACCTATAATGTTGCGGCTGCCCGCGTCATGAAGGCATGCGCTGTCAATCACGGCCAGGCGATGCTGCACGCACTTTACACCGAGCGGCGACGCTGCACGCGCGTGTGCCTCACGCGTGTGTGTGCTCACTCACTTGAGGTCGGCGTGCGTGTCGCGCAGTCCCTCGATCAGCGCCACGCCGCTCCGCACCTGCAGCAGAAGTAGCGGGCGCGCGCGTCATCACACACGGTCGCGGACACCGGCACCGCCGCTGCGGCTGGCATACATGCCGGCGACGGCAGACAGGCCATGGGCGAAGATACATACGGGAGTATTGCGTCCGGAGTTGAACTGTCGTACTGGCTCTAATGCAAGAATTGATAGGGGGGGCACTGTAGAGCGTACGCGTACAGCCTGCCACCGAAGTCATAATCAAATATATGAGGACGTGAGATTCCGTATTGCCAGAGGGTAGTGGAGTTAGTGAAGTTGTCAAGATGCACCCAAGCCTGCATGTGCTCGGTGCTCGAAATCTTGAACAGCTACTAGAGACATGAACGTTATTGTTTGCAAAGTTATGACAGAGTGCAACTGTTGATTGCGACATTCGTCTCAGAACTGTGACGACAGCATATGAGCAACCACCCAATGATGCTGACCACAGACCACATCACAGTTGAGCACTGGTCACAATCATCTTGTGACCCTCAGAAAGCGCTTGCATGGCGTGGCACCATATAACGCTGTAGCTCTCACCGTGCCAAGCTTGGCCTCGAGCTGCTTGGCGTACACCTCCGTGCTCTTGCAGACGGCCACCAGGAAGTCCACCTGCCGCGTGAGCGCAGGGCGCAGTCATAGCTCAATCAGCAACATGCAGGCGCTATTGAAAAGACAAACTCATGAATTCACGTTCACATGTGCATGAGACAGCGCATCAAACTCGCTCGACGGGGCGCGGCGCCGCCGGAAAGGATACTGGCGGTTACGCCTGAGGCACGCGAAACCGCAGTCGGCGACTGGCTCAGGGCAGCAGCGCTCCAGCCCGCTTCCATGTGCCACCACAGGAATACACAGGTCAGCGACGCCGAATCCAGGACGCCACAGAGCGCAATGCGCCGGGCGCAGCATGCTGCTGCGACGCGGCAGAGGCACACCACAGTGTACCCCCTTGCCCCCCCCCCCCCCATTGCGCCATACCGCGGGCGCACCTTGTTCCCCACGTCCTCCTCGCGCGGCATGGTCGCGCCGCCCCCCCCACCGCCCCCCGCGCCGCCGCCCCCCGCCCCCCTCCCCTTCCCCTTGAACGCGCTCGACGTCGTGCTCAGCAGCAGCGTCTGCGCCCACCGCGAGCGCGCGCCGTCCTCGTCCCCCTCCTCGCCGCCGAAGCCGCCGCCACTGCCGCCGCCGCCGCTGCCGCCGCCAATGCTGCCAAGGCGCAGCGGCGGCGGCGACGAGCGCCGCCGCTGCTGCTGCTGCTGCTGCGCCGCGGGCGACGCCGCGGGGCTGGTGCCGCGGCGCGGCGTGCCCGGGCCGCCGCTCGCGCCGCTGCGGAAGCCCGCGGCGAGGCGGTCCGCAGTGCTCAGCGGCGCGCTGAGGCGGCGCAGCGCGGCTGCGGGCGACGCTCCGCCGTCGTCGTCCTCCCGCTCAAAGTCGCTGTCGTACATGCTGTGGTGGACGGGAGGGGGGTGGCGGTCGGTCAGCGCTGCGGCAGCGGCGGCATCGTGGCAGCGCGCAGGGGGCCGGCGCGGAGAGCATGGACGCATGCGGCCGGGGCGTACACCGCCGCCCCTATCTGCAGCACTCAAAGCGTTCCGTCCGCGGCACGAAAAGCGTTACGTGGCGTGGCGATGCGTCGGCAGTCGATGCGCACCGCCAATGAGGGCGTGTGCGCGAGATCGAGCTATTTGACGTACTCGCACGGAGCTCTTATGCGTGCTCGTTACCTTGCAAGTTCTGCCTGACCCTAATCCTGAACCTACCCCTAATCCTAACCCTAACGCTGCGGGGCGCCGTCGCCGTCCGAAAAAGCGGCGGCAGTCTGAGCAAACTTTGAACGCCCCGTGTGCGGTCTCCCCACCTGCGTGCTCCGCGCTCCGCACATCGCCGCATCGGCAGCGCAAGCCCCCCACCCCGCCTCCCCCCCAGACCATCGCCGTCGCGCTGTCCGATCACCTGCTGAGGCAGATTTGCAGGCCGTTCAGAACCCACGACACGCAGCGGCGCAACCTCTACAGTACCCCCCCTCGACCCCCACCCCACCCCGACGCCTTGGCGGGATGAACCAGCACCTCCAGGGTCACGGGCAGACCCTCATCGTCGTTGCCGCTACAGGAGGGCGAGGCACTGGATCCTGCCCTATCTCTACTGAGAGGAGACCAGCTCCGCCTTCGCTGCCTTCGCCCGCGCACTCACTTGCTGAAGTCGCTCCGCGCGCCGCTCCCCGCGCGGTCCCCCTCGCTGAAGCTCACGCTCTTGCGGCGCGGGAGCGCGCGCGCAGACGCGGGCGACGACGGGTAGTCCGACGTGTCCGCCGCCGCCGCGTTGCGCGCCGCCGCCGGCGACGGCGTCGCGCTGACGGAGCCGCGCGGCGACGGCGCGCGCGACGGGCTGCGCACCACCTGCAGCGAGTGAAAGAGAGAGAGGGCGTCGACGGCAGATGCCGCGGTGAGCTTGCCTGCCCGCGCCGCGCGAGTCGTCGGCGCTGTGCATTCTTGATCCAAGCAGGGCATTGTTCGCTGTGACGTGCGTGTGTGCATGCGTCAGCACAGCGTCCGTGACGCCATACCTCTGAAGTATCTCACAATGCCGCTAAGCGCGATCCTGTGCACGGCGGGCGCCGCGCCGCCCACGGTCGCGTCGCCTGCAGCAAGGCACCACTTGTGTGCGTGCGTGCGCCGCGGCGGGGTTGTCAGCAGTCGAGGGCAGCAGTTCCGTACCTACACACACCAACTCGATGCGTGTCCGTAGGGCAGATGTGGCGGCACGTGCAACGGCGCAAAGTCGACAGGGAGCTGCGCGACGAGGGAGGCCCTGCGTGACGGGCGCCGCGCCTCCACGTGGTCGGACACACCGTGGACGCACAAGGGACAGGGACCACAATAACGTACGTCCCCAGCAACCCGATGCGCCGCGGCAAGGCTTGTACGCAGTGCAATCGTGTACATGTTGTCGGCAGTGCTCAGCATGGCATGCACGCAACAGCGCGGCGTAATGCACAGCACAGCCCTGTGGGATGGGCTTGCTGCACAGGGAAAGCTGACCACGAAATGAGGTCACAGTGAGCCACATGCCGACTTCAAACTGCTCAACAAATACTGAGGGCTCCACAATTGTATGGGTGCGCTTGTCTCAAGCCATCAACGATGTTGAGACAGCATCGGCAGAAGCACAGGAACCCGGTGAGTCTGCCAGCAAGCGGCAGCATGCTGCAAGCAAAGAAGGCCGGCGACTGAGCGCGGGCAGCGACACCCATGCTCTGCAGCGAAACAGCTGAGGTGTTGCACGCTGCAGTGACCGGTGCCGAGAGCAGCATCTCGGCGGCCATCAGCAAGTCGCCCGCACAGCATGTAAGGCATGCATACATTAGTGTGTTGCTGAAGCTGATGACCGACCATCCTCTCACCGTGATGCTGCGCGGCGACATGATCTTCCCCGTGGCCGTCTGCAGCAGCAGCGTCCCCCCCTTCACCCTCGCTGTGCTGCTGCCAGCAGCGCCGCTGCCCCCACTGTCCACACCGCTGCCGTCGCCACCGCTGTCAGGGCCAGCACCGCGCAAAGATGATGCTGGTGGCGGCGTTGCTGCAGGGGAGGACATAGGAGTGACATCCGCCTCAGATTGCCCTGCGTCGGCGCCTGCGCCGCCTGCCACATTGGCCACGGGCAGCGACTCGGTGGACGTGGCAGAACCTGCTCTCGACCTGGATCTGGATGCAGCGCTGCTTTTTCTGCCCCGCCAATCGAAAAGCGACCTGCCACGTGGCTCCGTGGATGACAAGCCCCCAGTGGGGCTGCTGCTCGTCGGACTTTGGGACGAGGGCGCGCTCAGGCTACTAGGACTCAGAGGACTCAAAGGAGGGGAGGAGGAGCCTCCATCGGCGCTGTTGGATCGTGATCGGGAGCGTGTGAGAGATGTGAGGGTCTTCCTGAACAGGTTCCTCTCCAGCTTGCTCATGATTGCAGCTTACGGGCTGCTGCTCGGCAAATCAATCAAATCCTAGTGTGCTTAGGTTGCAGTTGCAGAGTCTGCAGGGCACCTACTCAGGCAAGCGGTGCGCCGACAGCAACTGTGAGCAGAGACCCGTACTAACGACTTAATACGCCCTCAGCTACTACTAACTCCGCGGAGGGCAACCAGCTGAAAGAAAAAAACTCAACGGCCGGGTCTCAGGGTCTGGAAACCAGTACCTCACTATTTACAACCAGAGAACTGGAAATGAGTTCCTCACTATTTAGGTCTCCTTATGATCGCGTGCTACAGACCTACCTGCCTGCGTTGTGCGGTAGCAGAGGGAGGCGAGCATGGCATTCGGGCTCAGGGGGCAGGATGCTTGGAGGAAGCACCCGGTGATCGCGAATTGCCACAAGGGAGCCTTCCCTGGCTTCGGCACAGCTGTGCTCATCGTGGGAGCGTACATCGCCTATGACCAGACCATCAAGTTCATGAACAGTGAGTGTCTGCACTGTTGCGTGCTGTTCATGTGCCTGGCCAACGTTTTGCACACGTCCACAAGTCGCAGCTATGTTCGATTGACTACTCTGGTTCAGGCAATGCTGCGGATTTTGCACTTTGCGCAGCTGATGTGTGCTGCAGCTTTGGTCAAGCTCTCATAGAAGTAGATTATTCGCAAGCTGTCAGAAAGCAGTCTTTCACAGGCATCCAGTTTCCAGATAGCTCAATGCGTTTTACCTACGCGCACTAGCAATCAAGAGTTGGATGCAAGTCATACAATCGGAACGTATTCACAACGGATCAGCAGACACTTGAGCAAAGGAAACGGTGCGCTACAGTGCAGTGCCAATTGCATCTCCAGCAGGCATCCTGCTTTCCATCTGTAGCAAACATCTATTGCCATGTGCGCAGCTACTGGTGGCATTCACAGTTAATGCAGCTCACAAGCGCTTGCACAATCTGCTTTGTGCGCCTGACATGTCCTCAGGGGAACCGCAAGTGTTTGCCCCTGTGACCTTCACAAAGTCAGGAGATGGGATGCCGGAAGCAGACCGCAGCCCCAGCTCCGACGACCACCACTAGAGTTAGGACTCGTTGTTGTACAGAACCAGTGACATGTATACACAACAGGCAGGACAATGACGACATGCCAACAGGCGTATTCTTCTGTGGGTCTGGTTTGTGTGTGGGTTCTGTTACTGCTTTTTTGTGTGTATAATGCTGCTCGATCCTGCTGCTCAGCAGCCACTGCCTTGTGTTGTGCGGATCAAGCAAGAATGGCCATGCCCCTTTGAGTCGGGGCACGTGGAACTCGCAAAGAATGCTCGTTGCCCCAAACCATCGCTGCACAAAAACGCAGCTCATAATGTCTTTCAAGCTGCTTGAAATGCTGACGCTCACGGAAGGTGACGCTGCAGTGCAGCCGCACGCAGAGAGCGGCATAAACAAAAACAGCACACCCCACCCTGACTCCTGTGCACGTTGCGTCAACTAGGCGGCTAACGCAGTTAGAGCACAGCTGGTGCGCAGCTGTTCACATTGCCCGCTTTACTGAAGGCCTCGTATATTGCGCCAGCTCTTGTGCATCAGTGATTGCATGAGGGAGCACACCGACGTCACCAGCGCTCAACAGCTCAGCGAGCGTCCAGCAACAAGCCGGCACGGCAGCATAGAGAGGGCTGCCGCCGCATCGCACTCAGGAAGCCTGTGTCATTGCGGCTCCGGAGCTTTAGCTGGATCACTGTATTCCCCCAAAGCTCTAAACAAGGCCCCGTTGAACGCCCAGCTCTCAGCTATGTAGACGCCCATGTCAACGCCGCCCGCCGCCGTCAGCGGCGGGGGGCACGGCGGTGGCGGCTCCTCCTCCTCCTCCTCACCGCCGCTGCGGTTACGCTGTAACCGCTCCCACTCCTCCTGCACGACCCCCCAGATGAGCCCCTCCGCGGCGCTCGTCTTGTCGTCCCACTGGCGCACGGGCGGCGGCAGCTCGTCGCGCGCGATCCCCATCATCTCGTTCCACCGCAGCGGCGCGGCGGCGGCGTCGCCGTCGCCGCCGCCGCTGCTGCTCGCCTCCGCGGACAGCTCGTCCCACGTGCGACCCGCGAGCTCCGACGCGAGCGTCCCTATGAGCACTGCCACCGCAAAGGTGCCAAGTAGTACGGCGTCATTGCCGCCGCCGCCGCCGCCGCCGCCGTCCACGAGGGACTTTCCAAAGACGCCCAGGTAGCTGTCCAGGAGGTAGGGCTTGATGGAGCCCAGGAAGGTGCCCGCCGTGAACTCGCCCAGGGAGAGGGATGTGACGCCTGGCGAGAATAGCATGCATAGGAATTTGAGCAGAAGATGAGCACGCATTGGAGCTGTTGGAACTTTGTTGTTGCGCGTGGTAAGCCTTCATGTCAACGGCAGCGCGGAGGCGGCGAGACGCAGAAGCGGACCAGCCGTCATCAACACATATAATGACTAGGAAGGTGTTTCAAATGCGGTGGGGACGGCGCCATGTTGATGCCGGCCTGCTGAAGACAGTTCTCACAGCGCACAGACAGGGCAGATGCCGGTGATCACCATGCGTTCGTGCTTCATAGCAATTCACGCACATCCAGTGTCACTCACCGTACACATAGTTGTATGCGCCAAGGGGGATTGGCAGCAGGGGTGCCAACCGCAACGTCAGCACCGTCTTGAACCTGCAACGGATAGCAGGGAGCAGTGCCAGTGTTCAGCGACCAGACTATTGAGTGCGCATCCACATCAACGTCAAGCGCTTCATGCATCTCAGCGCTCTCGGCTGCTCAGCAACTTGAATGATACCTGCCATCCGCAGAAGTAAGAGCAGATTGGCATGCCAGACAGCAGCGGGCCGCGTGCACCGCTCGGCCCTGCTGTCCTGTCAAACGACCAGATGCCGCGGGGACACCACACACGCGCTCACCCGCCCTTGGACACCGCGCGCTCCACCGCGCGCAGCGCCGGGCGCTTCTCCACCTGCTCGATCACCCTGTCCCGCAGCTGCGTGCGCGCCAGCTGGAAGCCCACCACGGACGCCAGCGTCGCGCACACGACGCTCGCCGCGGCCCCCTCCACCACCCCCCCAAACAGGATGCCGCTGATCAGCGCGAGTATGACGGACAGGAAGTCGGCGCACAGCGTCTTGCTGGCGAGCCAGCCCGCCGCGAAGAGCAGGTACTTGTAGACGCCCGCGTTCTGCACGAAGTCGAGGCCGCCGTCCAGGCTGCCTTTGATGCCAGAGTCTGCCATGAAGTCTAGACCCAGCACGCTCAGGAGAGCGGCGCGGCCGCCTATCCGTATGGTGGCGGCGCCGGCGGCCACCGCAAAGGCGGTGAGCAGCACGGCGTTTTTGGCGGCGGCGCCGGTGCTATCGGGGCTGCCGTCGCCGCCGAACTTGCCCCGCACCGCCGCTGCTGCGCGCGCTGTGTACAGGGCACCTCTGATCATGGTGCGACGGCTGCTCCAGATCTTGACGTGCTCATCCTCTATTTTGGCCATTTGCTCTGGCGATGGCATTATTTGCACTTCGTCGTCAGCAGCAGAAGTTGATGGGGACTCTGCAGCAGCCTCATCATGTTGCAGCTCTTGCTTCGTCATAGCAAGCTGCATCGATCGATGTCGATGTGCAGGTCGGGCCAAATGCAACATTGGCCGCAGGCCCGAGCTGAGCCGCAAGGAGAATGCCAGAGGCAGCCATGGCACCAGCGGCGCCAGTCTAAGGCGCATGCTTCACACGATGCGCGAACTTCACTATGACAACTTCAAAATCTGTTCGACCGTTGGCAACTGGCAAAATCAAAGGAGCTTACCAACTGCTACTGTAGTGCTGCTTGCCAGCTCTGTGTGTGGCAGACTTACTGGCCTGCACCAACAGCAGTGTAGTGCTTTACTAAGCGCAGTCGGCTCGTCAATCATCACACAAGCTGGCAAGGCACTTGAAGTACGTAATGCACTAGTAAGGTTCCAGACAGCGGCGGCGATGCCCTCCAGCGAAAGCGATGAGTTCAGTAATGGGGATTTGGATGATTCTGCTTTTGATGAGAGCCTGGACAACATTGGCATCAACAAGAGGGAGGTACCTCTGGCCAACGACCGCTATGACATGGCCCTGGATGTCAGCGCCAGCATGGACGAGGTGAGTGTTGGCCTGCCTCATTACTGCTTTCATACAATTGCTGATATGAGTCCGCGCTGTCTGGTGTTGATTGACAAGTGCCATAACTGTAATGGCAGTCGTTGCTGTTGTGATGACGCTCGTCAAGTTGTGCACACACGTCTTCTTCTCGTTCACGGTGGTTGTGAATTGATGCGTTGGCGGTGTGCAGGTGTCTTGGCTCCTGGGATTGTGCCATATTCAGAACATGGTCCATGCAACTGTAATTGCCATGCGTGACATAATTTACTTCAACAGGCACCCGGCTTGCGCTCACTGCAGCTGCCTGCCCTCACGAATCACTATCGCCAACACTGCACGTGCAACGGGGCAAACAGCACATTGCACAATGCCTCCACCTCCCACTTCCGTGCATCCCTACATGCCCTCACTTGCAACAACGGCTGCCGCAGGAGGTAGCGTCGCAGCAGGGCAGCCGCGGCGCGAGCCGCGGCGGCGGCAGGGGCGCGCGCGGCAGCGGCGGCGGCAAGGAAAAAATCATCAAGAACGACAAGTTCGACGAGGCGCTCGAGGTCTCCGCGTCCATGCAGTCCACGGACTACGGCGCGCAGAGCCCGCCGCGCACGAGCAGCCGCGGCGGCGGCGGCGGCGGCGGCGGCGGCGACGCGCCCGCGCACCGCAAGGCGCCGTCCTTTGGCGGCAGCGGCGGCAGCGGCGGCGGCGGCGGCGGCGGCGACGGCGGCGCCAAGGAGGTGCCCGTGAAGAATGAGCAGTTCGACGCGGCGTACGACCTGAGCGACGACGACGCGTCCGTCGCGACGACCAAGAGCGCGCCGCGCAAGCGCACGCTCGGCGGCGGCGGCGGCAGCGGCGGCAGCGGCGTGCACGGCGGCGGCGGCAGCGGGGGCAGCGGCGGGGGGCAGGAGCACGCCGCGGCGGCGGCGGCGGGAGCGTCTGCGACTGCGGCAGCAGGTACGTGTGACGTGGAGTGTCAACAGGGGGAGCGCGCTTCCGCAGCAGATGCTCTGCGCTGCGTAGTCGTGGCTTCGCAAAAGCGCAAGCCTTTGTGCGGGCCGCATGGTAGATGGCTCTGACGTTTGCGCCACAGTCGGCGAAGGCAGCACGCATAGCTGCTAGGTATGCTTCGGCGGGTGCAGCTGTGGCGGCTGCAGCGGCGGCGGTCATAGCAGATCTCAACTAGAGCCATGGGCTGCAGCAAAGGTGTGCGCGCGGGGGAAGAGCTCGCACTGCACAACGACCACATCGCACGTCTTACTCACCCACCACTCACTTACTCAGAGATTGAGGGCAGTGGTAAGCTGCGCGTGTGCGGCACGTGTCCGGCTTTAATGTGTCACCGGCCCGACCGCCGCAGGAGGGCACAGGCGTATGCCCACAGGCACAGGAGCCCAACGATACGCCGTCCGTGGGCAGACACATGCGCGCGCTTGCCCCTGTCTGTCGGCGGCGGTAACTGCAGCAGCGCGCGGCACACAAGGCCTGAACCAGAGGGCGGCAGTGGAAAGCCGCGCCGGGCTGCGCCATCTGCTGATTGCGGCAGTGCTCGGCGATTGGACGGGTACAGAGAGGGGGTGTAGGGTCAGCTTTGGAACCACCAATGGAACCACCAAAACTGTGTTGTGGGACGGGCGGCGCTGCGACTTTTGTGATGTACTGCTCAAAAGGGAGGTACTCTACATCACATAGAAACGAATCAAAAGATTGTAGAGCTCTAGGGGACAAAGGATGGTTAGCCGCAAGTGCCTTCCACCAATAACCGTGGTCGCCGCTGCTGCAGTCACATATTGTTATTGTACTTCCATCGTAATCTCATTCATTGCTGCTGAGGTATGTCCCTGCATGGAGCGCTGCCGCTGTAGCGGCGCCGAGAACGCGCGGCGGCGGCCTGACTGAGTCGATGACCTGGCATGCACCCACCTCAGAGGTGCAAACTGCCTCAAATATGAATTGATGATAGGCCACTCCATTTTTCCTTCCGGTCTGATGTATCACAATGCACAACATACCTGTGCGGTACGCTGCAGCGGCGGCGGGCGCGCGCGGCGGCGGCGGCGGCGGCGGGCTCAACGAGTCTATGGCCTCGCAGGCGCGTCAATCTCGGAGATGCAAGCTACCTCAAAGTATGATCTGAACCAAGCCCACTTCACCGTTACGATCTGATGCCTCAAAATCCACCATATACCTATACGATGCGCAGCAGCGGCGGCCGGTGCGCGAGGCGGCGGCGGCGGCCTCAACGAGTCGATGGCCTCGCAGGCGTCCATCTCGGAGACGGACGAGGGCTCCTCGAGCGATGGCGACCACAGCCCCATGGCCAACGGCAGCAGCGTCGGCGGCGGCGGCGGCGACGGCAGCACGGCGGCGGCGCCCCCGGAGGGCGCGTACAACCCCGCCGACTACGCGCACCTGAGCGTTGCTGCGGAAGTGCGCGACCTGTTCCAGTACATTGTGAGGTGAGCTTGAGCGCGCGAGTGACGGGCGCTTTGTGGCAGCGCGGCGCCGCATCAGGTGGTGCCGCCGCAGACGTCTCGAATCGCTGCGAGGCAGATGGCATGGCGCATGTATGCGGGCAACGGCGCGACGAGCGGCGGCTTCCGCTTGCCAGCACCCATCGCGCGCAGCAGCGCTGTCGTAGCCGTGCCGGACGCCTCTCGCGACGGACGCTGCCGCCGCCGCGCGGCGCCGGTATACCCCCATGCGCCTGGTCAAAAGCGACCCTTCGTGGACTCTGTTGCCGCCCCTCCTTCCTCCAGGACTCGTGCGCTGCCCCAACGCTCAACACCTGCGCCGGATGTGCATGCATGTACCTGTTGATATTATGTGGCCTCGCCAGTGCTCAAAGCGATGCCGCCGCGCGCCTCACGCGCCGCCCTCGCGCCAGGTACAAGCCGCACGACGTGGAGCTGGAGACGACGCTCAAGTGCTTCGTGCCCGACTACATACCTACCCTGGGCGAGATGGACGCCTTCCTCAAGGTCCCGCGCCCCGACGGCAAGGTGCGTTGTCTCGTGCGCACGAGACCGACCGTGCGCGTACCTCAGAGCATACCCACTTTGCGTTGTTCGCGTGCATAGCCAACGTGCACGAGCCTGCTGTGGTAGTGCTGATTTGCATGATCGCAGCGCAGCGGCGCGTGGCGCGGTGCGTGGTCACGCGCGGTGGGCACGCGCAGCAGGAGGGGGGGGGGGGTCGCAACGGCGCAGCCGGGGCGCGCGCGCGTGATGCAGCAGCGCTCAGCTGCAGCCGCACGTCCACGCGTACGGGCGTGCCCCTACACATGTCGCAGCTCGTGGGAGCGGCGCGGCGGCCCCTCGGCAGCAGACAGCTAGCGCCTGCGCGTCCCCGGCACAGCGTGCACCTCAAGAGGCTGCTGCGAGGCGCCGCTCGCGTTGACGCCCCCCTCTTGCCCGCCGCGCGCTGCTGCCGCCGCCGCCGCCAGGCCGACGACCTCGGCTTCAAGGTCCTGGACGAGCCGAGCGCGCAGCAGAGCGACGCGGCGGTGCTGGAGCTGCAGCTGCGCGCCGTGACCAAGCGGCGCCACGGCGACGCCGCGGTGCGCTCGATAGAGGGCGCACACAAGGCGCCGCAGGAGGTGGAGCGCTGGGTGACGTCCATCGCGGAGCTGCACCGCACCAAGCCGCCGCCGCAGGTGAGAAGGGGGGGGGGGGGTTGATAAACCACTTCTGTCATCACGAAATGGACACCACGCCGCCTCTGCAGGTGAGGGGGGGCGGGGGTGGGTGGGTGGGGTAATGAAGCACTTTTGTAATCACGAATTGGACACCAAGCCCCTGCCGCGCGGTGAAAGGGCAGGCAGTGGGGTCTTGATAAATCACTCCTGTAATTGGGGAATGGAGAGCGGTCAGAGGAGTCGCTGCCGCACGCGCGTTGATACCATCACTTGTGTAATCGGAAAATGGAGAGCGAGCAGAGCCGGTGCAGTGTAGGGTTAGGGGGGTAGCTGGTGAGGTGCGCCGCACCAAGCCGCCACGGCGTACGCGAGCCGTGACGATGTGCACCAGCTGAGGCAGTGCGTCAACGCTCAGCGCTGCGGCGACATGGCAGTGCTCGCGGGGCAGTGCTCGAGGGGCGTGCGGCCTGGGCGCGGTGGCCGCGCGCAGCAGGTGCGCATGCGCCGCACGGAGGGTGCGAGCGCTCTGGCTCTGTAGTTGGCGTCCTGTACAGCGTGCTGGCCGTGCCGGCGCCTCAGGGTGGAAGTTGGTTTTAGGGTTAGGGTTAGCGACGGCGGCAGCAGCGCTGCACAGGCTGCTCAGCACGTGAAGCTCGCAGCAGGCATGTGAAGCAAAATCCGCCTTCATTGACGGTACGCTATAGGCCACATCTGCTGGTGCAACTGCCTTGTCATCTCCGCCGTTCACATACTACAAATCACACAAAGCTACGAACCTCACGTTGTGGTGGGCCTGTGGGCGGTGCGACATGAGCAACAAGCGTTTTTTGTGCGTGTCTTATGCGTATGAGTTGAAGTTGCGCTGTTTGGGCCGGGTTCACGACTGCCTTGCATGCGCCACGGGACGCCCCTCTATCACTGACCCCAACCCTACCTTATGATCCCGTTCAGGTCCACTACAAGCGGAGCATGCCCGACGTGGACAAGCTCATGGAGGTCTGGCCGGAGGAGTTTGAGCAGCTGCTGAGCACTGCACAGGTATGTAAATCCACCTCAAGCACAAACACGTCATTCAGAACCGCTGACGGCATGAGTGTAGACCACCGGACGCGCTTGCCTTGCGCTTTAGGGTTAGGATTAGGAGAAGGGTCAGCGTTAGACATCGTCCCTCAGCAGTTGGCCGCGTTGTCCCTCAGCAGTTGGCTGCGGTCACGCAGTGCCACAATGGGACAGTGCTCAGAGGGACAGTCCGCAGGCTTGAGGGGGTGTGGCAGTGCGCTTGGTGTATGAGAGTATAGCAGCACACCCCACATCTTTGTGAGAACTTTAGTAGCATGCGGTTCAGGGAGGCACTTGGGGAATATACACCCCAAAATGCCCTGGCATGCTGGACGTGCCCCCCCCTGCAAGCCACGGCCGCTTGGTCCCCAGTGCATTGCGCGCTGCCGCAGTGCTGCCGCAGTGCCCCCGGGGCAAGGGGGTCCGCCATGGGCACGACGCGCTTCAACTCGCTGCCTGCCGTCGCCGAGCTAACTTTGACCGTTCAACTAGTGACCTCCCGCCATCGCCAATGCTGACTTTAACCGTTGACCTGGTGACCCTAACCCCAACCCCAAGCGCTCAGGACGCGGGCGGGTCACACTTGAAGTTGGTGGTCTGCAGCACGCCTCCGCATGACCCGATAACCCCCCGTCTGCTGCCGCCGCGCGCTGTCGCCGCCGCAGCTGCCCGGGCCGGAGCTGGAGATGAGCCTGGAGGAGTACGCCAAGACTATCTGCGCCATCATGGACATTCCCGTGTACGAGAACATCATCGAGAGTCTACACCTGCTCTTCACCGTCTATCAGGTGAGGGGCGGCCGTCGGAGGCGTCTGGTCGCGCGCGGCAGTATGTATGCAAGCGGCGGTTCAGCCCGCGTTCGTGAGTGTACTGTACGTCAGAGTTGAAGAGGCGTGTCGCAGCGCACGAGGGGGCGCACTTCGCGGGTGCTGGTGTGTGGAGGCGGCAGCGGCGGCTGGTTCTGCGCATCATGGGCGTCGCCATGTGCGCTAGACAGACGCGCTCACTCTGTTGCTCGTCGCGCCTGATGGGCTCTGTTTGTTGCTCATCGCGCTCTGTACATAGCACAAAATGCGTGCGGAGCATCGCTGCTGTCCGCGCTGCTGATCCGGGCGCATGCCTTTGGTAGGCAGCGGCGCTGCTGGAGTTGTTGCGACCTGACTGGCCATATGGGTTGAGCAACAGGGCATGGCATATCACGCAGGGTGTCGATGCCCGTGTGTGTGTGAGGTGTGTGTGTGATTGTGTGTGTGTATTCAGCGGCACGAGCTATGCTCTTGGCGAGTTTTCTCGGCGCCATCGACGGATTGCATGCGCTGGTGCAATTGTTGCCCGTCGCTGATTGTGCACACTTCAATGCACCAACTTCAACTTCTGACCATGCCCGCTGCTACGCTCGCCCCGCTCCCCGCCGGCCAGGAGTTCAAGAACAACGCGCACTTTGCGGGAGCTGCAGCGTCCGGCGCAGCTCCATCGGATGCGTTCCTGTCGTCCTCGTATAAGTGATGCGCTTGGTACATGGCGCACAATGGACTTCTGAGACCTGTCCTTCGCGTCCGCGCGTCTTGCGTGCGATGCTGCTGCACCGCGGTTCGCATGTGCGAAATGGAATGCAACTGTGTCTCTGCAAACATACAGAGCTGGCTGCCTGCTGGCAGGCGCTGGTCGTTGTGATAGTGGATTAAGTTGTTGAGCGCTGCGCGTTGTGACAGTGAGCAGCAGCGGAGCTGTGACGGCGCGCAACTGGCAGGGCTGGACGGGGACACACCTGACGGGCAGAGGCGATGAGAAAATGCGAGTGATGCGCACTGCTGACTGCATTCTGTTCCATATGCTGCCTACACTCTCAAGCATGTGTGCGCTGCGATCCCAGCTTCCAAGACCGAGCTGCAATGTGCAGTGGTTTTCTTGCTACCAATGCGACAAAGACTCGATGCACACTCAGCAGCACATCAGGATCAATTGCTGAGTCTGCAAATGGTGACCCTGGTTTCATCAACGTGGTGCCAAAAACTGACACGTCCTGACATTGTGCTGGTGAGCCGCGAGGGCCGCAAGCTATCGTTCATGCGCCAGGCAAATGGGTGGCGCACCATTGCACTTTCAAAAGACAACCTCAACTGCACACGCTGATTAGACTAAGACGAGCACCGGCTCACAGAACGCACTGACGTTGAGTTGGGATTCTGTACATTGGAGGGGGGGGGGGGAGGATGCACTGACATTGAGTTGGAGGTTCTGTACATTGGAGGGGGGGGGGGGGGGGGGGTATGCGCAATTGTCGAGCACGCCACGCTGCGCTGCGGCTCTTGAACCATTCTGCAAGTTCGCGTACATGTGCACAAACTACGCGCGCTGACAGCAGCGCAGTGCTCGCGAACGTCGACACAGCACGTCCCACAAGGGAACGTGCCGCCGGCACGTGTGCCAGGACGTTTGGCCTTGGGCCATGTGATCCATGCAGGCGAGAGATACCACGCGCTAGTCGTGGTTTGAACACGAACAGTGGACGCCGCATCACGATGCTGCGCTTGCAAACATAATGAGAAAGACGCCGCGGCGCGCGCACAAGCAGGTGACGCTCCCACGCACGCCGTGGCAGTGCTCAGCGGGGGGCGCCTGCGCACCACGGCGCCGCTGCTGGCCTCCCCAACGTTGTGCGCCGCACACACGGAACTTGCACCGTCTACTCGAAAGCGGCCCTTGCAGCCGCTATTGCGCATGGCACCATGCATCCAGGGGCCTGCTCTCAGGGTTTGTTACTGCAATCGGCTGCTGTTTCGCGCAAATTGGTCACCGGCCCGGTGTCGCAAGCGGCCGGTGGAACTGTCACACTAGGTGCTGCTGGTGGACTCCTTGCCGAATGGGTCCTCACACGGTGTTTGCTGTGCTGTCGCTGCGGGCCACTTGATGACCGTCGCAGCCGTCGAGCGCCGTTGTGGCCTGAGACTCAGCAGCGACAGCACCAGTGAGCGTGTGATGTTATGCGGGAATGGCCATGAAATCCTACACCGTGCCTAGGCCGGCTTGCAAACAACACCTTCATTATGGTGAGTGCATGAATGGTGCCATCAATATGTAGATGCTCGAAGTTTGTCACGATCTCTGATGCAGTCAGAATGGACCGCATTGCTGGCAGGGCTACGATGCGTTGTCAATTTTGCACAGTCATCAGCAGCCCATTGCACGCAAAACAGTGTGCATAAGCTTATGTTTTGACGTATGCTGTGTATACACTTGCAAGAAGCAGTGCTTGTGCTCCGTTTATAAGACAGACGTGGCATGCAGACGCAGGGAGGTGCGCCACCGTTGTTAAAATATGAGCATGGATGAATGGAGGCGAGTACGCCAGCGCACCTCACGACTTGCTGCTGCGTAAGGACTGGCGGGTGACGCCTCTTGAGCAGCAGCGCTTAGGCTGGGACCCCCCTGTACAGAAGAAGATGCAGCACCATTGGCAAAGGCGGCGAGCGCGATTACGGCATGCAAGAACGTGCCCCACATTCGATCTCGACGGGGACTACGCCGATTGTATGGCATGCTCACCCAAGGCCAGTAGCTTCATCAGATGGTTTGCGAATTTTCAGGTAGCGACTAATGTAACACATCAGCGTATACCGATGTGTTTTTTGCACAAACTCTCACATATTGGGTCGTGCAACGTCACGCACTCGCAAATCAGGTCACGGCGCTTTGCGGATTGCCTCAAAGGCGTTGCAAAGTGGACTGGCAAGAACTGCTGACGGTGCTCTGCGCACTTCATCAAATGGGTGGATGCACGTTTTCATCCGTCTGCCCTTCCAAAACAGTCCCGGGAGTTTCAAGGTTCACGTCTGCACTTGAACCGACAGCTAAGTAAGCTCCAAGGCACGCACGCGCCACCGGGACATGACGCCACGCGCACCTGCAAGCCACAGAAATGTCAACCCGAATGTCAACCCGACCTCCATGCATATGCCCATGGGCAGGGTGCCCGGTGCGCTGTGCGCTGGGCATGTGCAAAATCATCCACAGCCTATCAGTCCACAAACGCGTAACGTACCTCGCTCTCACTTCTGACCCGAAGCGGCTCCGACGCCAGTTCAGCGCCGCCGTCCAAGGCGCCGCTCACGCAGGTGCCGCCGTCGCTGTTGGCAGGCTGATCAAATGCGGAATTCATCATACAAGGTCAGAGCCACAAGGGCAGGGTTCGGGGCCAGCGCAATCGTGCGTCATGCTTGCATAAATTCCTCTGACGTTAAGGTGGCGTTCTTTTCATCATACACGTGTGGTGGCTGGCTTGCAAACAGCACCCAACAATGCTGGACAACTCTTTCGCGGCTCTTCTACTCCTGAGCACTGGTCGAGGTCAGGCGCGCAGGCTACACGCGTGGGGAGCCAGAATGCGTCGATTGGTCGCACTGCAACCGTGGGTTTCTCGAGCTTTTTAATTGACTTCGAAAACAAGGGCACAGAGGCACAAGGAAAGTAAGCTGGAAGCTGCAGGTACGCATTTTGCTGGTGAGTGTATGGCCTGTTGTACATAGCATATGGTGCTGCTGCAGAAGGTTCAGGGTTTGCTATCATAAAGCTGGTTATCATTGCTGCTGCCGCAAGACAAAAGACATGGAACATCGGACATCTCACCTCCAGCATCACCTCCTCACTGGTTCCACCGTCCGCATCAGACCACATGTCTGCCCCAGGAGAATGGTCGGTACACTGTCGCTGCGCATGCAGCCGGGAGACGTCGTATGCACAGCGCATGGGACTGGATCGTCCTCCTTTCCTGCTGCTGAATTTCAAAGCGGGAGAGCGATGATCTCTCCTGCGGATGTCTCGTTCGGCAACTGTCTCCAGAGCAACGGGACTCGTCTCTCTCCGCTCGTGCTGACAGGCCATGCTCACCGTCCTTGGCGGTGTGCCAAGGTAGCGCGTCCTCTGCTGACAACAACAAAATAACACTTGCGCTGGTGACTCTCCAGCTTCTGGAAGTGCGGTCAACGTTGTGATGAACCCCAGAGCTCCTTCTGTACACCCAAAGAATTTGCCAGCAGAAACGCCTTGGAACCCTGCAACCATATGTTACCTACGCATTTGCAGGTGCGGTCAATGATAGTGAATGGTCAATGATGCTGAATGCCGCGTCCATTGCTTTAGTTTTCTGTGCACGAGACGAGGCACATCCTCCAGCTCTGCTCAGCATCACCCCATTTCAGGAAGGTGTGCAGCAACACGTAGCCATTTCATACACCGACCGACTGATCGCGTATGATCAGCGCCACGTGTTGTATGGCTTGCGCGTCCCGCCACCGTCAGCAGATGACATGGATCTTCCACAGGACCGCTACCCCATACCTTCTGCAACACTTGCAAGAACGAGCAGCCCCTTCTCTGCACGAGCATCGCTACAAGCGCACAGGCATAAAATGAAGAGAACTAGTTTAGGTGTGGACGGCTGCGCTGCTGTGAGTGTCATTGGGCATTCCGTAGCGCATTTCATACAACAATCACGATGTGAGTGTCCTGCCCGTGCCACTCGTGCGCCCGTGCGGCTCATGCAGCAAGTGCGAACAGCATTTGCATGCTTGAATTTGGGACTTCTAAGCCCCTGCTAGCCTTGAAGCGCACTGGTGTCAAGCTGCGTCTCTTTCACGCGACTCTTGTGATCCCCCCTTCCTTGCTGATACCCCCCCCCCCCCCCTCCCCCCTCCGCATCCCCTTGTTTCCCCAAGCGCATCACCACTGCCGCTGATTGGCCTGCGACCTTTGCCCTGGGTGCTCTGGCTGCTGTGCCAAATGATGTGGCAGCAGCAATCATCTGCAGCAGTCACACGCGGCGGCACGCCGACAGATCACAGCTGCTTGCGGTGCCATTACGTCACACACTGCCGAGCGCCACCACAGCTGGCCACACGAGCGCCTGTCTGTGCGCTCCGCCGCCCAACACGCTGTGCACTGCTGCCCCCGCTGCTGCGCCTGCCGCTGATCTTGCCGCTGCCACATGAGCTCAGGCATCAGCACGCCGTGCACTGCCCACCGCCTGCTGCCGCCGCCGCTGCTGCGGCTGCTACCGCCACATGAGCGCAGGAAAACCGCCTGCGGTGGAGGCGGGCGCGGCGGCGTCGCGCGCCGCGCCGCCGCCGGCGCGCTTGGCGAGCTCCTGGAGGGCGGCGTTGAGCGCTGCGCTCGCCTGCGCGGCTGCGCTGCGCTTCGTGCTGATGTTGGGCAGCGCCTGCGGCGCGGGGAGACGGCGCGCGCGAACGCGGCTGCGGTGATGAGTGGCTGAGACTTTCGTGGCGCGATGAAATGGCACATGACAGGAGAGGCGCATGGGATGTGCCGACGTTCCTGCTGGCACTTCTCTCTTACATTGCAAAGTGGTGCGAGACGTCGGGCGACTCTCTGCGAGGTCCGCTGTGGCCCGCTGCCAGTGGCAAGGCACACCAACAACCAGACGGTGTCACGACATCCAAAGTGTCTACTGACAACAGGCGTCGATCTCGATGCCCTGACCATCGTCCAAAGCGGCGCCTCGCCCCAGAAAGCCGCAAACACGCAAGGCAACTCAGCGACCAACGATGAGCGCCTTGAGATGCGCTGCCAATGCAAAGACAACAAACCATCGCTGCGTGTGGTTCTACATGAGCTGTGTGTGCCACTCGTGCTGCCGTCCCCTTTGCGCAGCGAAAACACGCAAGGCGCCTCCACGATCGACACGGGAGCGCCTGCGAGACGCGCTCCGCGCACCGCCGGCTCGCGCGATACGCAGTGCCACCAGGCAACGACAAGGAGCAACGACAAGCAGAAGCTAGATTCATGCGTCGTACCATCAGGCGCATGCGCAGGTCGCCGATGCGCCGCGCCAGCGCTCCGTTGGCGTTCGCCGCGGCGAGCGACGCTGCGGCGGTGGAGGCGCCGCCGCCGCCGCCCACCGCCGCCGCGCCGCCATTGGCCGCGGCGGCCAGCCAACTGCAGTGCGGCGCACGGCGCATGCGTGAACAGCGGGTTAGTGCGCGCAGCCGCAGTGACGGTGGGCAGTGAGCGGTCGATGCTGCAAGGCGCAGTGCTGGCGTCCGGGCTGCGGCGCCCGGCCGGCCTGCGCAGTGGCATGCGCTGGCTCAAGTGCGCGAGCACGCACTTGCTGGAGTGCTCGAGCGTCAAGAGACAGCGCGAGGGGGGGGCGCAGAGTGCTTCCGAAGCGGCGCGCGGGAACTCAATCGCGCTACAGATCGCCGAGAGCTTGTAGACATTGCGAGATGGCATTGCGGGCCACGTAATCGCCTGTCAGCGACAATAGCTGAGCATTGCGCACATGTGCGTTGCAATTCATGACACCATCGTGCGCTTCCGGGGTCCGCTGCGGCGCCGCCAAACGCTGAACCGCAGCGGCACGCTGAGATTTGTCGCTCGGCGCAGTGTCGCGCTTGCGGTACTGTGATGCGGCAGCCGAAGGAGCGTGACTTGCCAGAAGGCGGGACTGGCCACGGGCACCAGTGGAAGGCCTTCTAAGCACACGATGGTGATAGTAGCTCACTCACCTTGCCACACGCAACAAGCGAGCATGCGAAAGTCGTTCACTGTGCTCATCGCAAGCATGGCAGCCTGCGGCCACAGCAAACACGAGCGTAACGCTTGCATCATCCACCCCCTCCCCCCCCCCCTTCTCCCCAGCCAGGACCAATCCGAACTTCAATCCAAACTTCAACCTGAACTCCTACTCCCGACGGCAGCGCACCTCTGCACCAGGCGCGACACCTGCACGGTCAGCTGCAGCTGCTTGTCGCCGCTGGCGCGCTCGTTGGCGCGCGCCGCGTTGGAGTACGCCGCAAACACCTCCGCGTGCGCCGCGGGCGCGGCGCCGAGCAGCGCTTCGAGCGGCCAGCGCTCAGCCACCGTGTCCACCACCACTGTGGCCCCTGCGCGAGCGCGGCAGTAGAGCTGAAGTGTCAAGTGGCTGGGGGTGATTTGGGCGCTGAGAGCTGTGCAGCGGCATTGAAGATGAACTGCGTGCGACCGGGAGTTTGGTTGCTGGATGTCGGGGGGCGGCGATGAGCGTGAAGCGTGGGGAGCGCAAAGAGCACGCAGTGTCAGTGACAAGGCCTGCGAAAACGGGGGCGGGGGGGGGGGGGGGGTTGGACTCTAAAGGTAAAGTGTCAGTGGCCACGACTTTGGTTGCCAGAAGTCGCTGCCCGCAGCCCGCGGCAGCGTTGCTCAGTAGGTAGGACATGAGGAAAGAACGCGGCTCCGCCAGTGCTGCTGGAGCAGTGACACGTGTCATGGCTCCGCTGCGCGGACAGCTGCTGAGTGCGGGCGAGAGCCAGCGGTTCTCGTTCGCGACCCAAGCTACAGGCTCACAGGCATCGGCAGTGAGGAACACGAAGCAGCATGTCGGAGCTTCACGAATGCGTACTTTACGGAACCTGACAAGATGACTCAGACTCTGGCTTGAACCCTCAGTGTTCATCAGAGAGGCGCCTGCACGCTGTTCCCCACGACCATGTAGTGTACGCCAGAGCCTTATGAAGTACATGCGACTTGGCGGCGGCGGCGTTTGAGTGGTCGTCATTGAGACACTTTCAGACTGTCACGCGACATGCAGATTCCTCCGTACAGCAAGCTTAGATACCGTTGATCTGGGCTTTTCCGCGCCCTGACCGAGAGTTAGCAAGAAGCACATTTTCATACACTGACCAGCGGCCTCGGTGTCGGTCTTGGCTCGCTGCGCGACGGCGTAGGCGTGGTGCAGCGCCAGCTCCTCCAGCTCCGCGACGAGCAGGGGGAGGGGGAACGCCGCCGCGCCGCCGGGCTTGCTGAGCAGTTGCTGCCCGAGCGCTGACACCTGCGGAGCGTCACCAGTTTGTACTGAGAGCCTGGACTGTCGTGCACATTCACGCATGAGTGTTGTCGTCAGCGGTGAGGCAGTGCGACCGCGCGTCGACGCGGCGCGTTGCGGAGGAGGCCGCAGTGCTCAACGCGCCTGCAGTGGCCCGTCTGCGACCAGAACCGTCACAGAGAGCAGAATCAGAAGCGTGGGGAAGGGGGGGGGGGGGGGGGTGCACGTCCCTCTGTCCCTCTGCATTCAGAGCGCAGCCATTGACTGGCGATTCACACGTGCACGTTGACCGAGACATGCATCAGCGAAACACTCTGACTCTGACTCTGACGAGGCAAGTGCATCAGCGACGAGCGTGTGCACAGCACCATGGTGTGCTGTCGCATGCGTGTGATGTGTCCAGCCGGCTCGGACGCCACAGGTTGTTGTGCGCGTCGCCGCTGCTACCGCATTCAACTCCTGCTGCGGCGAGTGCAGCGCGGCAGTCGTGCAGACCGCTAGCAAGCGCTTACAACGTCAACAAGGAGGCCAGCCAGCCAGCAACAGTAATGACGGTGGCGGCGAGGCGCCTTATACACAGAATAAGCGGTCTCGGCTCATGACTGCGCTGTCATCACAGCTGTTGGTGCTTGGAGATGAATCGAGTTCAACAAAATGTCAGGCGCTAGTCACAAATGAAGGCGCTGCTACCACGGGGATCACACCTGACGATGCCTGGCAATCACGACTTGAACCTCAGGCACCTCAACGGAAATCTGGCGGTCGCACAAATGTCACTACCCGAACCCCCACCTGAGCCTGCAGATCTGCCTGCCAACCCGTCTCTTCGAAGAGGGTGGCAGAGCGTGCGCCTAGCAGGCGCGCGGCCGTGTGCTGCATGATGGGGCGATCGCGCGACGC
The DNA here is from genome assembly GCA_017506865.1 of Tribonema minus. Lineage (NCBI taxonomy): Eukaryota > Xanthophyceae > Tribonematales > Tribonemataceae > Tribonema > Tribonema minus. Next base: position 196,793 of record JAFCMP010000401.1, read on the forward strand.
TCTCGTGCCGTTGAGCCAGTCTTGCGCCTGCGCGGCGCGGCGCGCGCATGGGGCGGCGCAGCGGCGTCAGTGGTGCACTTGAAGTAGTGCGTAGGGGGGGGGCGTCACCAAAGGTGAAGTAGTGCACTGGGGGTGCCTCGCCGCAGCGATGGTCCGGTGACTGTAGGGTTGAGGTGACCCGCTGATTGGTTAGCAGTTATCTGCAATTGACACAGTCTTGCGGCTATGCAGTGCGGCGCGGCAGCAGCGGTGGTGTACTTGACGTGGCGTACAGCGAGGCGTCGACAGAGATGAATCAGTGCACAGCAAATGTTCAACAAATACGATCCGCTCCTGCGCCTGCGCGGCGCGGCCCGCATGAGCCGGCGCAGCAGAACCGGTAGCGCGTGAGACGTGGTGCACAGCGAGCGCCGCCAAACAGCAGATCTGATGGCATCAGTGATCATCAAGAGTGTGAAGTGATCGCGCTTGCACAACTTCAATCACCGCAATTTCAAGCACTACACTTCGCGCCAACGCATGGCGCGCCACCCGGCCGCGGCCGTCCTCACCCGCAGCGTAAGGCGGCGCGCCGCCACGACGCGACCGCCGCCGCCGCCGCCAGCTTCAAGTGTGACGCTGCGCGCACTCGAGCGCCCCCTCACCTTCTCCCAGCCCGCACGCAGCGGCACGGCGCGCCAGACGAGCGCGCGCCACAGCGCCTCCACCTCCGCGGCGTCGTCCGACGCGCACGCGGCGATGGTCACGAGGCACGCGTCCCACACGGCGAAGCGGCGCGCGTAGTCGTTGTAGAGCGGCGTCGCCTCCAGGAGCGCGGCGTCGAGCGCTGCCGCGGCGGCCGCGCGGCGCTGCGCCTCGTCGCGCATCGCCTTCGCCACGGAGGCTCTGGGGGGGGGGGGTTGCAAGCGCCGTGGGGGCCACGAAAGAGGGTCGGTCAGGCGAATCATGACGACGCGTGAAAGATGAAGCACGGCGGCACTGAGCAGTATCGCGCAGTGGCGCCGCTGCTCGCCGCAATGTGCAGCGCCGAGTGCTGCGACCGCGCCCTGCCGGCACACTTCGGTCGGGGGGGGGGGGGCGCGGAGGCTTGAAACTGCGCAGTGGCGATGCACGCACCGCAGGACGGCGGTGTCTCAGCAATCGGATGCAGGCGCGAGCACTGACGCGCAGATGAGGAGTCATCACGCTGCTTCATCATACGGCGGAGGCGGCGGCGGCGCGCGCAGCGTTGGGCTGTGAAGCTGCGCCTTGCTCGCTTGCAGCTGGCTTTTACACCAAACCTGCAGCCCCAGCCCCAATGCAACACAATCAGATGCAGAACGGATCGCGCTGTTTGCACTGCCGCAATCGACCAAGCGCGGCCGAGTGCCCCCCTTTCAAATGATGTGCAACCCCCCGTGTGCACCGGGAAGCTGATGAACTGCCACAGCGCCCACCTGCGAGGGAAGGAGCGGCGGTGGGGGGCAGCCATGTGCCGCCGTGCGGCCAGTGCTCCATCAGCACGAAACATCGAAAGCAAGCGCCACTGCAGCGGTGACGACGCGCGGGGGAGGGGGGGAGACATGTGCCGCCGTGCGATTTGACAGGCACGCCCAGCCAGGACTCTGCAGAGACAACGCAGATTGCACCACCACAATGGTGACCACATGCGGGGGCCGGTGACGCACCTGGGAGGCGGGCGCGCACCGTCCGTCTGCGCCGCGCTGCCCTCCGCCGCGCTGAGCAGCTGCTGCGCGGTCGCCTCGAGGTGCGCCTTGACGTCGCACTGGATGTGCGCCATCTGCGCAGCGCGGCACGCGTGCGGGGCGGCCACACACGGGGTGAGCGTGAGTGTTCGCATGGCGCAGTGCGCTCGCCGCCGCCGCACCGCTTGCGCACTCAATGAGGAGAGCGAACGTCACCGGCGTCTGGGCAACTGCGCAGCAGCCGCTCCTCACACTCGTGCGAATTTGCCGACAACACCGGCAGTGCGCAGCGGCGGCGCAGTCAGTCATGTCTCAATAGGACAGCCAAGCGCTTGCAGTCACGGAAGGCCGCCGCACCGCGAGCGAGGCGCCCGCCGCAGACCCACGCCATGTCCAGCGATGGCATGCGCATAACACACGTATGTTGATCATGGCACCGTGGCACTGGCGCGCAGGTCACGTCCGCGCGATTCGCGCACACGCTTGCTCGCGCGCCGAGCGCTGCCTGCGCGCGCCGCAATACATACCACGACCCCCCTCACGCGCCCAATAATGATGCTACACAGATACACATGCACGTCGGCCATGACACCGCAGTCTGTCACGTATGCGCGATTCGCGCGCGCTTCCGCGTCGAGCGCTGCTGCGCTTGCCATGACGCACGCAACGCACCTCCAGCATGCCCTCCGCGCTGGCGAGCTTAGGCAGGCTCGCGCACGCTTCTGCGCTGAGCACTGCTGCACGCATGTCGCAACGTACCTCCAGCATGCCCTCCACGTTGGCGAGCTTGGGCAAGGCACCCGCCGCAGACCCCGCCACGTCCAATGACGACGACATACACAACATATGCATGTATGTCAATCATGATGAGTGGCGGCCATGTCGCCTCTGCGCGGTTCGCGCGCGCTTCCGCGTCGAGCGCTGCTGCGCACGCCGCGATACACGCCACGTCGCGATACGTACCTCCAGCATGCCCTCCACGTTGGCGAGCTTGGGCAGGCTGGCCAGCTCCTCGCGCGAGTAGCGCACGGCGCTGCCGTCGACATCCATGGAGTTGTCGCCGGCGCGCACCCCCCTGCGCGCGGGGGTGGGGGGGTGGGGGGGGGGGTGAGGCAGCGCTCAGACGCTAATGAAGTTTCCCTGAATTTGCGCGCATGAATGTCTGGCGCGCTTTCCTACTCGTGTCGGCATGATCTTTTCTGGTGTCCACGGAAAGTTTACTGATCCTCTCGTCTACTTGCAGAGCTTTCTGCTACCCCTTCTGCGACCCTCACTGGTGCCGCACGCTTTAACCCCTGCAACTGTTGCTGCTACCCCTTCTGCGACCCTCACTGGTGCCGCACGCTTTAACCCCTGCAACTGTTGGATGACGGTTTGCAACTGTATTCCCCCATTCTCGAAACAATTCTGGTGATGCACGCTGCCGAGAACTTCAAATCATCCACTTCAAGTTATGTACATCAAGTTCACGTGGCACCTGCCGTGGTGATTCCAGATGCGCAATGTGCCACTGCAAGGGCCTGAGCATAGCGCTTTTCTTTCTCGTCCTTGTAGTCATGCACTTCAAGTGGTTGAAGTACATGATATTCGTGGCGGCGGTGAGTGAGCGCAAGGTACGTACGCGAAGCGTAACCCCAGGGCCACGCGCCGCACATGCACGTGCCTTTAGTCCTCGCACTTCAAGGAGTTCTTCTTCAAGTTCTTGAAGTACCTGATGTCCGCCGCGGCGAGCGCCAGGTGCGCAATGCGCTTCTCCGGGGGCACGCCGTCCTCCTGCGCATCCATGCGCTAGTAAGGTGCATGCGTTTATTACTTTAAGCCATGAAACTTCAAGTTCTTGAAGTACCTACCTGATGTCCGCCGCGGCGAGCGCCAGGTGCGCGATGCGTTTCTCCAAGGGCACGCCGTCCTCCTGCGCGAGCTCCAGCTCCAGCAGGGCCGCCTTGGCGTACTGCGCGCAGCGAACGGACGGCAGCATGTGCGCCGCGTCGAGCGCAGCTTCAGCGCGGAGAGTCACAGCTTTTCGCATGTGGCGGAGGGCGCTGATGCATGTAAGCATCACGGACACACTGCGCATGCGCACCTCTGCGCGTAGACGCAGAAGTGTCGCCACCAAGCAAACAAACGCGAATTCTGCGCCGCGTTGTTGGGCGCCATTGCACCGCATCCCTCATCGTTCCAGAATTATCAACTTATCACCAGCGTGCCGTCTCAGCTGCAATAGCACGGCTCCGGGCACTGCCGGCACGCTGCTGAGCAGTCCGACATGGCTGCACTGCCGTTTCCTGCACGCAAACCCGCACGGCTCTCCCGGTGCCGGCGCCTTGCGCAACGTCCGCATTCTCGGCGCGCTGCTGCTGCTGCTGGCTCCCCTGCCCATATGGTCCCGCATCAGACAGGCAAAACACGCATATCTAGGGCGCCTGTTCTGACTCTTTCTTGAATTTTCAACTCAAATGCGCAGCCGCCGCCGCCGCCGCCGCCGCCGCCGCCGCCGCCGTCTAGACCGCAACTCAGCTTGCTGCTGCGCAGCCATCGCCGTCTCGCGCTGCTGCGTGCAGGCGCTAGCGGCACGGCGCCGCCTGCGCGACGGACGCAGCCATTGCCCGCTCGCAAGCAATCACACAATGAGCGTGGGCCCGTGGCCGCTGCCGCATGTTGAGCTGGGCGCAGGAGGGCAGCACCGCTCAGGCGCAGCGGCGGCGCGCTGCCCCCGCGGCGCCACGACACGACGCGCGCCGCATGCCCGAGAGGCTCCCCGCCACTGCCTGCTGTACTTGGTGCGATGCAACATCTTTGAAGAACTGAATGAAAATGACCCAAAATATCGCAGAGCTCTGAGTGACAAGGTGTGGTCAGCCAGCCGCCAGAATGTTGCAGCGTCTCAAAGTTGATTTTGAAGCTTAAGTTGAAGTTCACGAGCGCGCACGCGCGCACCTGCTGCCTCTGCCGCAGGAGCTGGTGCAGCAGGTCCGCGTCGTTGGCGCGCAGCCACGGCTCCAGGCGCTCGCCGTCGACGCGCAGCAGGAGGACGCGGTCGCGCCGCAGCAGCAGCGCGTACAGGCGCGCGTGGTAGACGTCGTCCTGGCTCTTGAGCGTGTTGCTGATGAGGCCCTCCGCGTCGCAGCGCCGCCGCAGCGCCGCCTCCTGCGCGGCAGCAGTCCGCCGCGGCGGCGCCAATGCGTCAGACATTTGCAGATGGAGACGGTTACTGCGTCGAGGACAGAGACGGTGAGTGCGATGGCGATGGCGCCGCGCGGCAAGCACCACGGGGCTACATGAGAACGACGCGCTTCGACACGGCGGCGCGGAAGCGCGCGGGGCAGGGCAGGGGCGTCGCGTTTGCCGTCGGCACCGCGGGTTGACACGGCATCTGTGCCATCAGCGCAACAGGGCGGCCAGCGCAACACAGCGGCACACCGAGCGTTGGCGCGCCACTTGCAGGCAGCAGCGCAGGGGCGTCACCTCCAGCGCTGCTCGGCGCCACTGCTGCGCTCCCGCCGCCGCGCGGCCGCCGCCACAGCGACATGTGGCATGTGAACTGGCTTCTATTCCTTACGGTGTCAACAAGCACACAGCGCATTGGTTGTAGTGGCAGCAGCGCTTTGCGTGCGCCGCGAGTCGACACGCAGTTGCCCGGCACAGGTCTCTGCTTGTACCCTTCGTTACCTCTCGCTCAGGCTGCAAAAAAGCCCAGATGGATGATACTTGTGACAGTGCTCAGTGACAGTGCTCACCTCCGGGCTCTCGCCGGGCCGGATGTCTGCGCCCGCGTCGCCCCTGACGAGATCCTGCATCGATCCAAAGAGCACGAGGTAGTGTTAGAGGGTGAGAACACGAGGGTGTGTTAGAGGTTGAGCGTTGTCACCTGCCAGAGGACAGTCGAGACAGGGCCAGACGCTGCGTAAACGGGCTCCGCCACGCCGGAATATGCTGCATTACGACACTACCACTTCTGCAGGGCCGCCGATCCGCGTTTGCAGCGGCGCACGAGGCAGCAGCGCGTGGCGCGACGCACCTCGAGGTACCCCAGCAGCACCCCGTGGACCGCCTCCACCGCCGCATCCCTGCCCTTGGCGTCCCCCACGCTGCCTCCGTGGTACAGCTCCAGCTCCCAGCGCGGGACGTCAGGCGGGGGGCTCCACCCCCCCAGCGTGCGCAGGTCGTCGGCGCCGGCGCTCCACGATGGCCTCCCCACCACCTCGTCTGCAGCGGCGGCGGCGCGGCGGCGGCGTATTTCAGAACAAGCCAGTGGCGCGCAAGTTCAGGATGCGACGCTACCGGAGACGCTGCGGTGAATGATCTGCGGGCAAGAGTTGTGAAAATGCGAGCGGCGGGAGCGCGCCCGGGGTCCACTGGAGCGCGCGCCCGCGCTGCGGCGGCAGCAGCAACGCGCTGCCGCGCTGCTGCAGCGGCGCACGCATCCGTGGAGCACCTGCTGCAGTTCACGGGGCATGCAGGCTGCAGCATGCCTCAACACGTCCGTCTACGAAGCCCGCCAACACCGCCAGGCATCTACGCCTAGCCCCGAGCCTTGGGATCCCTGTTGCGTCACGCGCAGGTGGCGACACAAGTTCAAGTATGAACTTGGCACGCAGCGCTGCACGCGCATGCGCTCACGGCGACACTAAGACGGTGCCTCGGACTGTACCGTATTTGGCGCGCGCTTCAGCAGCCTGTCACTGCGCTCGCCTACCGCAAGATGAGCAGCGCGCACGCACGCACGAGACGCCGCTGTCGCAGCGCGGTCACGGCCGTAACCCTGACGTGCAGATCCCCCCCTCTCCCCCCCACACACCCTCCAACATCCCCATACCCCCCACCCCCCTCCCACACACGTGATGGGCTCGATCACGAGTCTGCGATCCTTGCGGGTTCGCCGGCGTCCTAACGACGGCGCGTTCCGGGCCTCCTGTGTTGTCGTCTCCCTCCTCAACCCTCCAACTGCAACCATCCTCGGCACCCGCCGCCCGGCGCTCGCGCACGCCCCCTGACCTCCCGCAGCGTTGGCGGCGCACGCGAGGCCCACGCGCCCGACGCCGACGGGGCGTGAGTGCTACCCCACAGAAATGACATAGAAGTACTTGAGGCAGTTGGCGGGCACCGTCGCGATGGTGAAGATCTCCCTGAAGCCGTCGCGCTCGACGGCGGCACGAACTGGCGGAACACAGATTTGAGAGTCGCAACGAACACGATGAGTGAGCACCCCCCCGCGCGGCCCGGCGCCGACGCGTGCGTGCGCACCCCCCCTCGTGCAGACCCGCCCCCCCCCCCCTCCCCCTTCCTCAAACCCTCCCCCCCCCCCCCCCTGCCCCCCATGCTCCCCACACAGACAACCCCCTCAACCCTCCAACAGCAACCATCCCCACTCCAGCGCAGCGACGGCGACGATGGCGCGTGCGCGCGCCCTCACCTCCCGCAAAGTTGGCGGCGCACGCGAGGCACACGCGCCCAACGCCGTCATAGCGCCGCAGCCGCGCGAGCCGCGCGCACGCGAGCTGCAGCGGCCCGCCGGGCGCCGCCGCGCGCGGCCCGCGCCAGAACGCCGCGGCGTGCGTCAGCAGCGTGACGGCGCAGTCCGACTCGGCGCGCGCGTCCACGGACCCCGGGTCCACCGCCTCCTTCTCCTCCGCTCTGAGTGAAAGGGGAAGGGCGGGGTGGGGGGTGGGGGGGGGGGGGGGGGGGTGAGGAGCTAGAGGGGGCGTACGGCTTGCAGCCGAGATGCCGGCTGACCAAAGCAGTGGTGGTCCGCATGGAGAGGGGGGTAGGGTGCCCGCGTAAGCGAGCAGTGCCGCGGTGCGGACTGTCTTCGCTTGTTCCCAGTGAGGGGGGGGGGGGGCACAAAGAATGTACCCCAACAAAATGCGTGTACCTCTCAATGCGAGTAGAGGCATGCAATGATGTCAGTACGCTGCGGCATGCGTCAGATCGCCAGCAGTGCTGCTGCCCCCCCAACCTGGTTCAGGCTGTCACGCAATGGATATTAAAGTAGATTCTCGCCGAAGCAGCATGTTGCAGAACGCGCATGTGCAAGCGTGCAGCCAGATGTCACATGGCACGCCACCTATTTTACAGGACGCAAGTACGGCACTGAGGCGATGCAGAGTCTACCCTTCCAGCACGCCGAACGTGCACACCGTGCTGCACGTGCAACCACCATGCAGCGCCGACCGTAACATGGCCACTCTCGGCTTAACTTCACCAAGCTGCACGCACGCACCACGCGCGCCTTGCGCCGATGCCCTCACATCGAGCCAAACTTGAACGCCACGCAAATCAGCGGCGCTCATTCAGCGGCTCACCGCGACAGCGCCAGGGTCCCCTCGCGTGCGAGCACGTGTCGCTCCGGCTGACGCACAGGCTATACACATGATGCCGTGGCGCAAGACGGAAAGAAACTTCAAGAGGTGACTCACTGCGACAGCGCCAGCGCCCCCTCGTGCGCGAGCACGTCGCCCTGGCTGAAGTACAGGTAGCACTCCTGGCGCAGCGCGCGCGCGAGGTGCCCCTCCGCGTCCCCCCCCAGCCCCGACTGCGCGCCCACGAGGCCCGCCAGCAGGCGCTCCGCGTTGGCGTGCGCGCCGCGCCCGACCACCAGCTGGCTGAGGCGCACGTTGGCGAGCGCGGACCACTGGGCGCGGCATTGAGGCTGCGCAGGCAGGTGGGGGGTGCAAAGACAGAGGAGGGGCGAGAGCATGTCATGGGTCATGTCGCGAGGCAGAGGGATGTCAAAGGCACGAGGTGCGTCTGCGAGGAGCAGCGTCCTAGCCCTGACCCCAAACCTAACTCTGCGCAATGGAGCGCAAGCCTGGCCGGCTGATCGACTGCTGCGCTGGGGGCTGGTGTGTGTGTGTGTGGGGTGTGTGTGTGTGTGTGTGTGGGGGGGGGGGGGGTGAGCATATCACGGTTCACAGCTGCGCTGCGTGCGAGCGAGCAGTAGATCGGGTGTGCCAGGCGTGGTGCCTGGGTGCGTCACTCCGTGGCACGACCAGTGAGTGCAGCATCATAAAACGCGGCGCATGCGCGTTTCGGTTCAGGGCCAACCGGCCAACCCTAACCTTTTTAGTTAAAACACCAACTTTATCGTAAAAAAACACTAACTTCTAAAAAAGCATACGCGAGCCGAGCATCCATCGCTGAGAGCGACACGCCACGGCTGCGCAGCGGCACTGACGCAATAAGCGGCCCTCGAGTACGCACCTCTGGCTGAAGTGCGCAGGCGGCACATGACACCCTGATAAACACGGCATAGGCCACTGGCGCAGCAGGTGAGGCACCGGCGCGGGCGCAGGGCGGCACGTTGGCGCCTGCGCAGCCGAGCGTTCACGCCAGAGCCTTGCAGTGGAGAGGTGTGGAGCAGCGCAGGCTGTCCGGCCGCGCAGCCAGTTTCGACTCGAATGACACGCGCACGCGTGCACGGCAGCGTGCACGGCAAGCGGAGGTCGGGCAGCGCGCAGCCGCCAGCGTAGCAGCGGAACCTGCCGCAGCTGCAGCGCCCGCGCCCAACTTCAACCACATAACCTCAAACCTTAGCCCCAGCGCGCGCACCGACTCACGTGCTTGCGCCGCAGGTCCAGCAGTATGCCGAGCAGCTTGAGCGCCTGCAGCGCGCGGCTCGCGAGGCGGTACGCGCGGTGCACGTCCATGCACTCGCGCCGCAGCGCCTCGGCAGCGCGCGCGCGCTGCGCCGCCGCGCGCGCCGCCGCGGAGTCCGGGTGCCCCGCTGCCGCGCCATACGCGCCGCGCTGCTGCGGCTGCGCGGTAGCACAGGCGGCGGGCGAAGCGTGTTCACATCAGCTCGCATCCACAGGCCAGCGTACCGCCTTGGTCGTGCGGTCAACTGCATCACCGTTCGAGATGAGGTGTGCTGCGCTGCGCATGGTCAGTCAGCAGCGACCTCTGCAGCCGTACTCCAGGGGAGCCCTGGTCCCGGGCACATGAGCAGCGGCGGTTCAAATGGCGACGCTCCACTGCTCCAGAAGCGTTCCGACATGCGCTCAAAGGTCACGCTGTCATTGCTGACGCAGTCCCTCCTGAAATCTGCAAACAGCGCGTGAACTTCGATGCGAAGCTGGATTGCAGAAATGCGGTGGCCACGCCCCCCAGATGATGACAACGGACAATTCGCTGAGCGCGTCCATCCATTGACGCCGTTGGATATGACACTAGCTGCTGGTACGTGCTATAGCATATTCCGGTCCTGTTGAGCCAGAATTCCGGGTGCAGTGACGCAACTTTGCGCATCAGCTACGCTGCAGCCTAAGCTTCAGGCACTTGCAACAAGAAAGATATACTCACTCCAGGCCCTACTGTGCGGGTCCTCTGCACAGCGCTGCAGCATTTGCGTGCCTGCACAGCACAGCACTGCGCGTGCGGCACTTCCGCCAAAGTGGCATCTGTCGTTTTGCCCAGCAGCCGGCGCAGCCACAGCACCCGCGCCGCATTTTCTTCAACTTCAAGTTGAAAACTAGACCCTCCTTGCGTGAGCAGCATTCAGTTGGTCTCGCACAACACGTGCATCAGCTACAACTGCCCCCCCCCCCCAGCTCCCCCCCCCCCGTCCCCCTGCGCGTGCGCTCACCCTGGGCTTGCTGAGCCAGTCCTCCTGCACGGCGACTCGGTACACGCGCCGCAGCAGCGCCACGAGCTCGCGCAGCGGCTCCACCATGCCCTCCAGGTCGCCCTCGCTGAGCGTGAGCGTGATGTCGCCGGGCAGCGTGCCGCCGCCGCCGCCGCGCGCGTCACGCTGCTGCTGTTGCTGCGGCCGCGGCTGCGCGGCCGGCGCGCTGCGGCGGAGAAGCGGCGAGTGCGAGGCAGTGCGCTGAGCGTTCAAAAAAGCGTCACTGCTACGTGTGCATGATTTTGGATGAAGGCCAGTGAGCGGCGCTGGCGCAGCGGGAGGCGCACTGATTCACCGCGGAACGTACACAGCAGCGCGGCTGAGGCGGCGAGTGCTCTAGTTGCCGATACGCCGTCACATCACCCACAGCGCAGCAGCAGCAGCAAAAGCAGCAGCAGCAGCAGCAGCAGCAGCAGCACCGACAGCAGCAGCAGAGCGCCGAAAGCGCAGCGCTCAATGCATCACCACCGACAAGCGCCGGCCCCGCCACTCACCCCTGCAGCGGCACCGCCGCGACGGCGACCGGCCGGAACCACGCCGGCCGCAGCAGCCGCGCCAGGAACTGCGCCAGTCCCAGGTACTGAGCGCTGTGGCGGAACTCCTCGTTGAACACGGCGCCACCACCGCCGCCGCCGCCGTTGCCGTTCATGCCGCCGTGGTCGCCGCTGCCGCCGCCCGCCGCGCCCGCGTCGCCGTCGCCGCTGCCGGCGAAGTGCGCCGCGCCGCCGAGCCGCTGCAGCGCGTCGACGGCGGCGGCGCGCGTCGCGGCGCTGGGGCCGGCCTGCGGGCGAGCGCAGGTACGGTAGGTATGCATAGAGTCAGGCACGTGCAATGAGCTCCCACGAACATGTAGTACATTGATGTGTGCGGGTGGACGATGAGCGCACACGCACTTGAAGTCAGGCGGCACGTACGATGAGCTTACACGTACCTGAGATACATACATGGATGCGTACGAGTACGCGATGAGCTGACACACATGTGAAGTACCGGAAAGTACACACTTCTGCACGCTGAGCACGCAAAGCGCTGCAGTTTGCCGTGCGCCATCGCTGCAGGCGCGCGCGTGGCCGCACAGTCGGGAGAGCATGGACACAGGCGGAGCTGCGTGCCATGGGACATGGCCAGGCGCTGAGGGGTGCGGTGTTGCGAGATTTGAGCGCGGTTTGAGCGGGGCCTGTGCCTTTGACCCTCTCGTCCGCAGCCAACAGCACGCCCGCGCCAGTCGCAATTGCGGTGGCAGCGCGGTCGCGCGCGTGGCGGTCGAGGCGACGTTCCGGAGGGCATGATGCAGCGCTCAGCTTCACCTGCTGCAGCAGCCAGCGCTTGGCGCGGCACCGTGACATCGCACGCCACGGAGCTGCAACTTCAACGGTTGCCTGAACCCCAGCGATTGACCGGCCGCCTCTGCCCTGGCCTAGGGCCTGGCTGCTCATGCCAGTGCCTAGGGCTGACCGCAGAACTCCTCCTCATGCGCGCAGCCTCGCCTCTAGTTACAACTCAACTTCGATTAGCTTTCAACACTTCAAGATGCTCGCTTCCGTGTGATTCTCCGAGAAGTGGCACGTCCTCGCGCGCAGAGGCTCACGCTTGCCGCTGAATGCCCCCCTTATGCGCGCAGCCTCGCCTCTGTGTGCAACCGCAGTTCAACTAGCTATGAGTATTGGCTTGCATACACTTTTCTGATGAATTGCACGTCCTCGCTGGCTGTGGCTCACCGTGACTCTCCGCCTCACGTCCGTCGGCGGCAGCGTCTCGGGCGGCGCGGTGGCGTCGTTGGGGAGCCCGCACGCTATCGCAAAGCACATGGCGCAGGCCTGGCAGGGGGGGGGAGGAGCAGGTGGAGAAAATGTCAGCATCGCGACGCACGCGTCAGACCGGCGCGGTGGATGGGCGCGGAGGGAATCGGGTATGTAGCGTGCATCGTGGCGCGTGGCGTCAGTCACCGTGCTAGCACACCAGCAGCGTTCAGCAACCGAGCGGCATTTGAGAACTGCCGCTCAAGTGCTGAACGCGTGCACTTACAGATGCCATTTGTGCAGTACACAGCTGCCTCGGCAAGGTCGCCGGCCAACGCTCGAGTGCTCCGCACGCGCTCGCTGAGTCGTGCTGCAGAGTCAGCGGCACAGGTCCTGTCCTTGTAAAGGCCACCAGTGAGGCGGGGCTGCGTGCACGTCGCAGCAAGCGCCGGCAACTGCTGCGCGACGCCCGCCGTGACCGCTTGGCGCGGTAGGTAGGTTTATCACTGGAAAACTCCCACAGCATACGTACTGTAAGTAGATGGGGGGACCTCTGAACATAAGACTGGCGCCCTGTGACGGAAGGCGCACGTGCCGCCAGGCGTGCTGGGGTCTCAGCACCAGCGCTCAGCATGCAGCAAACGCAGCAGCGAGCGAGCGACGCGCGCAGGCGGTGCGCGGGCCTCACCTCCGCGTGCCCGTAGCTGTCGAAGAACAGCTGCAGCAGGTCCGGGCGCGGCGGCGCCGCGCGCAGCAGCCGGTGCAGCACGTCCAGCGGCCGCAGCTTCGCCACCTGCGGCGTCGGGCGCGCGCGCGGCAGCGGCGGCAGATGCGTGAGTCCGGAGCGCACACGAGCCGTGGTTGAGCGGATTCTCTGCGCAGCGTGCGCTGGTGGGAGTACGCAACAACAGCAACAAGAACTGCGCGCCGCCGCAAAGAATGCACCGGGCGCTGGCAGACGCGTCGTCCAGCCTTGGCGCGCTGCGTCGCCAACGACACGACAGCACCGCTGGTCGGCGCGAAACGACGCCGCTTCGACCGCCACACACACGCGCGCCCCGGCCCCGCTCACCATGTGCAGGCCGGCGCCGGACAGGCACAGCAGCCGCCGCTGCGGCGCGGCGTGCTGCGTGGCGAGCTCGCGCAGCGGCACGACGCCGCGCGCGCCGCGCAGCCCGCCGAGCCACCCGCGCGGCGGCAGGCACAGCGGCGGCGGCGGCGGCACCTCGCCCGCCGGCGGCGCGTTCGGGTCGCCGTCGGCGGCGCGCGGCGGGTGCGCGGCGCGCTGCGACCGCGCGGACGGCGGCGCCACCGGCGCGTCCTCGTTGGCCTCCGCGAGCTGGCGCGCGATTTCGTTGTGCGCGGATGGCGTGCCGCTGCGTTATGGCAGCACGGCGCGGTGGGGGGGGGGGAGGGGGGTGGGGGGGGTCATGGCTGCTGCGGCATCAGATCGGGGGGGTGACGGTGAGGCAGATGGCGGTCGGTGGTCGGCGCTCTGCAGCGCTGCGCAGCGGCTGTGGCGGCGGTGGCAAGCGCTGCCGCGTGCGCTGCCGGCGGCACTGCGGACGCGCCCCCGCCGCGCCTCCACATGCTGACGCGTGCACTCAGTATCGCTACGTATTGCGCGGCGCGGCGGCGACGCGGCAGGGGCGAGGTGCGCGCGAGTCCGTCGCCACCGCCACTACCATTGCTTCGAAAGCACACATGCACGCACAAGGATGCTGCGGCGCACCTGGTGTAGGTGAGCGCCAGCAGGCTGGCCATTGCGGGGTCGCCCAGCACGGTGGGGTGCTCCTCGATGGCCAGCACGCCGCCCGCCGGGTCGATCTGCGTGCACACGCCATGTGGGGTCCGCAGGGACAGGACAGTTTACTTTGTGAGGTGTTGTATGTGGATGTGTTTGCATCGAGGCAATGAGCGACGCATGTATGCTCCCAAGTGGTCGGTGCAAACATGTGTATTCATGCCGGGTCGATGAGCTAACCCTCACCCGACCCTAGCTTAAGCACATGCTCGCCATTCTTCGACAGTCTCACAGCTCGACGGCAGCGCCGCAGCAGCGCTCATTGCGCGACAGGTTCACCGTCTCCACACTGCGGAGCGAGCGGGGGCGGTGCCGTCCCTCATCGGCGTCACGAAGCAATGCCTTGATAACGCCGCCGCAGCAGCGCTCGGCGCCCACGGATCCATCTCCGCACTTCAGCATTGACGCACCTCCAGCGCGGTCTCGGCGAGGCTGACTTGCGGTTGGTCGAGGCGCGCCACTCCTGACTCGCAGATGGCGACGAGTCCCAAGCCGCCGCCGCTGCCGCCGCGGCCGCGCCCCGCCGCGCGCTGCGCCACGACCGTGACCCTGTGCGCGTAGTACGCCGCCGTCGCTGCGCGCGGCGGGCAGGCGGGCGCGGCATGAGGTGAGGCGCGGCGCAGGCGTGCAGTTCACACGGGTACACAGGGCATCAGGGTGGTGCACACAGCATTGAAAGAAGTCGCCGTGCGCGGCGCCGCGCGCCGCTGTCGCTGCGCAGGGCGCGTGTGCAGCATGGCGCACGTCACGCAGTGGGCGTCGCCGGCGCCTGGATACACGGCCACTGCACGGCCGGAGCGGCGTGCTGCGTTCGCGGGCAAGTGCGGTGCGCCGCCGCCACCACACCGGTTGCGGCTGCTATACCCCCCCCCCGTCCTCCCTCCACTGCAAAGCTCACCTGCATTGCCGCCGCGGCCGCCGGCGCCCGCGGCGCTGCCGCCGCGTGTAGCGCCCGCGGCGAAGCCCGTAGGCGGCTGCGACGGCGGCGCCGCGCCGGCAGCCGGGTTCGCCAGCGCCTTGCGGTGCTCCCACAGGGCTGCGGGCGGCGGCGCGCGCACATGCAGGACCCTGAGCGGGGAGGTCGCCTGAGCGGTGTCGATTTCGCTGGCGCGACCGGCTGCGGCGCGGCAGGGGGGCGGCGGCGGAAGAGGAGAGACGCGGAGGATGAGCGGGTGGGTGGGCCTAGGGGCTTGCGGAGCTTGTGAGCTGCGGATGCATAGCGGCGCGCGCGGCCGCTCATTCAGCGACAGCGCTGGCGTGATGACCCTCACAGGGTGGGTAGGCACCTGCGCGCTGAGAGGCGTGATGCGGCGCGCGCGAGCTGAGCAGCGAGAGTGCGCCGCGCCAGCCAAGGACGCACGTGCCGCCGACGCTGCGGCGATGCGGCACGCAACGCGCACGCGGCAGAGGCCACGCAGCGCGACCCCATCCTCAACTCAACGCGAACGAGCACGCCGCCCCCGCGGCAACCGCAGAGAGCGCAAAGTCCGTGCAGCGGCGCACACGGAATCGACAGCTGAAGCCCGGAACCCCAAGCGCACGAACCAGCACACCGCCCCAACCGCGATTCCGGGCGTACATCGGCTGCGGCACCGCACGGGAACGAAAGCTGAGCAACCATCATCGTGAGCGCGAAAGCAAAGCGGCAGCGGCTCCGACAACGGCGGGCGGCCCTCACATGGCCCCAGGTAGACGCGCATGCCCGACGACGCGACGACCACGAGGTGCACGCACGCGTCCTCGCACGCGTCCACCACGCTCAGCGCGACGGCCTCCAGGCCGTGGCCCGGCTCAAAGGCGCGCGCGTCGGGGACGTCCTGCGCGCGGTTCCTGCGGCGGCGGCGCGGGGGGCGAGCACGGTCGTGAAAAACTGGCAACCAAATGTGAAGAAAGACGTATTCAGCTTTTGGCGGACTTGTTACAACTACTCAGAGATAGCATGATCGGAGCAATAACTAACAGCTACTCAGAAATAGCACAATAGCCCGCCGTAGTGACGCACACTGCCCAGCCTCTGCCATGCTACCATTGATGGTCGCAGCGCCAGCGCGAGCGCCATCTGCAATTGGCGGCACACCCGACGGCGGAGGCACAGAGATAAGCGCACAGCACCATGGGGGCCCCCTAGGGGTCGATGGCATCGCGACTAATCCTAACCCTACGGCGGACTCAGATTGTCGTGTCACGGCATCGCCGACATCAACAGTCAAGACTCACGACTCGACTCACGTGCTGTGGAGGCGGCAGAACTGGCCTGACGCGGCCCACAGATCCAGGTCCCCGCCCACGGGCACGGTCTGCTGGCCATCCGGCCCCAGGTTGTAGTGGCGCAGCACTGGTGGTGCGGTGTTGCGGAGCGGCGGCGGCAGCAGCAGCAGCAGCAGCAGCGGTGGAAGGTTGTAAGGACAGCAAGTGCCATGCTGGGGCGAAGAAGATACGAAATCGGCTTGGTCGAGCGAGTACAGTGGCCGGGCAGTCGAGCATGCCATTGCGTACTACTCAACATCTAGGTTGTGGCTGGGTGAGCGCTGCTGGCGTTGTAGTCGAGGAGTGGCGTGCAGCGCGCGCTCGAGGCGGCGGCGTCGAGTATCAACGCTGCATGCGGCAACTGTCTCTCGCTGCGGAGCGCACTGTCAGCGTGAGGCGCTCTCGCGGACTAGCCCGGCATCAGTGTCCAGCGTATGTGTCACCGGCGTCGCATTGCGCCGCGCACTAGCGCCCGTACACGAGCATGCCGCCAACAAGTCCTGCGACGATGCAAGCAGGCTGCCCGCACGCCCTTTGTGATTGAGGAAACCTTGCCATCGGCGATGGGCTGCCGGACTCAAGTTCTGACAATACATGCTCTCTGCGCCCTCAATCCCCCCCCCCACCCCAAAAAGCGATACGGTCCGGGCTCGGCTGGCACGCGCGCGCCGTACTGCAAGGCACAAGCGCTTCGCTGCACCCGCTACAGCAGCGCTTGCACGTTGACAGGCCGTGCGTGTTTGGGTCTTCCACGGCGGCAGTAAGACATTCGCCAGGGGTGGGTGCGATGGCAGGTGACGCGCTGCGACCTCAGATGACCTCCGCCAAGCGTATCTGTTGCCTTATTTGAGTGGGAGAACGCAAGAAATACGGGGAGGACGCAAAAGCGCGCGTCGCTCGGCTCACCGCCCGTGCTGTCCACCGTGTACAGCGCGTTCCTCAAAGGGTCCACGGCCAGGTCCAGCAGGCTCGCTGCGCCCGCGCCTCCACCGGGCAGTATCTGCGCAGCCGTCAAAACGGCAGAGAGATGAGCGTGAGCACACAGCCCTAACAGCAGCGGCGGAGCGAGCGGCGGTCTTAGCAGCAGCAGCAGCAGCAGCGGATGAGGGACTGCGGCGGGGCAGCGCGCGCGGGCGAAATATACGGCGGCGGCAGCGGCGGCGCGTGCAGCTGTCACGCGCGGCAGGCGCTTCACAAGCAGCCCCCTGAGCAGCAGGAGCACGGCTCCGCAATGCGCGCAGTGGCAGCACGGCTCAACACGCTCAGCACCCGACATAGCATCACTGCACACGGAACAGAATCATGCCAGCCGCTGAGGCGCCAGCTGCTCGCCACGCCATGGGACCGGGGGACGTGATAGCTGCGCCGCGCGCCGCTCGCGAGCGCCCCTGCGCACGTCGGTCGGTCAGTGCTCAGGAAAAGTGACATTTCCCCACCTGCTTGAAGCTGTTCCAGACCGCGGATGACGGGGTCGTGGACCTGTTGATCTTGCGGCACTTGCGCGAGCCGCTGCTGCCGCCGAGGCCCACGTACGACAGCCAGCCGGTGGCGCCGCCCGCTTCGTAGATGAGCTCTGCGAGGATGGTGGAAGGGTGGGGGGGAGGGAGGGGGGGGGGTGACCACCTCGACTCGCTGGTGACGCGGATGGTAGTTGAGAGGAGGGGGGGGGGGGGGGGGGGGGGGGGGACAATATGATAGGCACTGCTTGTGTGAAGCGCAGCGCGCATTCATTGCCGTTGTCGTCACTGTGATGAAGGGATACCGCGGCGCGCGAGGCAATGCTGCTGCACGGTTCGGTGCCGTGACCGCAGGGGGCTCTGACACGAAGAGCGCAGGCGCCGACGACAGCGCTATCGCCACATGGCTACAAAATGGTATACGCGCTGCGTCGGCAAACCGCCAGCGAGGTGAGCGCCCGCATTTGCTGTACGCAGCACACGCAGCGCTCGCGCATGCCCTTATCCCCGTGCGGTAGCCACAATGCGACAAATCGGCAGCAGACGAGTCGCTCTCGCATGCCCGCTTGCGTGCGCGCATCGCAGCTGCTCGCGCCCTGCGTTGCCGCCGCCCGTACGCGGCGCACGCGCGAGTGAGCGCGTTTCACTGAGCACTGCGGCGCCCAGATGCCTACCGTAGAGGTTGCCGTCCTTGCCGGCCATGAAGATGCGGCCGCAGGGGTGCCCGCGGATCGCGTTCATGTTGACGCCATCGCTGCTCGCCGAGAACTGCGTGGGGCGCACGTCCAGGCGCCCGTCGCCGCCGTCCGTCACGGCAACCAGCACGACCTCCACGGGCGTCGCCACCTGCAGCAAGGAACGCGAGTTCAGCAGCGACTTCAAGTTCGATGTCGCGACCGGAGGCGCTGGTATGCGCGCGTCTGCATTGATGCGTAGTGCACACAGCAGTTGCAATGTTTCGGCGCTGGAGGAGCAGCGTTTCGATTACAGCGGGTCTTGAGCTCGGCATAGGAGCGGCAGTGGCCGCTGCGCAAAAAAAAGAATGCAACGCTGTGCAGCTCAACTTCCATGGCAGCAGGTGCGCAGCCAGCGCAAGAGCCAGCGCTTGCAGGCCGCTGCCTAGCTCAGTCGCGCACACAGCATGCAGTTGGCAGACCCAGCGACTGTCTCAACGGCCTGTCGTGTACGCATTCAGCATAAAAAGGTCGCACGTGCTCGTGCTCGCAGAGCACTCATGCTCGCACAGCACGCCTGGCATCGGCGAGGACAGCATGCCGCGCCGGAATCGTCTGCGCGACGTCAGCCTCGGTGCAAGAGCGCGGTGAGCACATGGATTACTTGGGCTGCCAAACGGGGCAGCAGGCGCGGTGATGCACGTTGACGGTGCGGCGCGCTGCGCACCCCCACTGTCATCAGCCGCGTACAGTCGACTGTCACAATGTCATGTGACAATCCTGCCTCTCCCACAGTGCTCGACGTCCACAGCGGCGGTCAGCGGCAGACTTTTGCAAAGAGACGCACTAGTCATGAATGAGCTGTGCGCGGCGGTGCATGTTGTATGTACATGAATCATGTTGCGTGTTCCACTGCACGACATGCAGCT
Source organism: Tribonema minus (assembly GCA_017506865.1). Lineage (NCBI taxonomy): Eukaryota > Xanthophyceae > Tribonematales > Tribonemataceae > Tribonema > Tribonema minus. The sequence continues at coordinate 215,948 of JAFCMP010000401.1, forward strand.
GTGTCACACTGGGCAAACTCTAATATTGCCGCTGCACCTCTGCCCCTGCTCCTCTGGCAATCGTCAGAGCATACTGGCGACCCGATGGCCTGCACAGGTTCTACATTGCCTAGCGCTTGAAGAGCACGATAGCCCAAATCCCACAACTGAGATCTGTGCAAGAATCGGCAGTGGTGGATTGAAAGATCGACAGCTATAACCTAACCAGATCTTGAGCACTACACTCACTTGCGGCTGATGTATAAATGCAATTGAAGACTGTGTGATCAGTCCTGGACTTCCAAACCTCGTAACATGGCGATTGCGAGAAGCGGCTGGTGGCTGGTGCAGATTCTCTGCCATCCGCTTTAGCGATGCGCACTGGACATCAGCAGGTTCTTCACAAGCCTTTCGCCGCCCATACATGACAAAGAGGTGCACTCACCACCAGCAAGTACTTTACGAGCGGCTTGAACACGCCCTGGCGCGGCACCGCCAGCCCCACCGCCACAATCACCTGCTCCAGCTCCTGGAACTGTCGAGTTGACAACAAGGAGTTGAAGTTGAAGACAGACGCATGCGGCAAGAGGGCAACAGCAAGGAAACTCATCGGCCACTGCCTGTTCAAGCGGTAGTTGAAGTTACAACTTCGCATGCATGTGACAGTGGCTCCGCAGGTAGTGGAATTGAGGCTGGTGGACGCCAGACCGCCATGAGCGAAGGGTTGTCACACGCACGTTGCTGCCTAGCATCCAAAGAGTGGGGGGGCGTTCGTGCAAGCGCTCGTAGCACCGCGCAGGCACGCCGCTGCGACATGGGGCGCACATCGATGCGCGCATGAACACGCGGTTGTGTGCACAACGTCACTACGGCAGCACGGGGGCTGCGCAGCTCCGGGTATTTTCTTTGTTCCTGATCGCTTGTGGTGGCTGCGCACTCTCTTCTCTTCTGATCGCTGGTCATCATCGCGTTCATCTGGACGCACGCGGCTCTGAAACAGTGGCTGGCATGCGCGCACGCAAGCTCGCCTGAGCACACATGCGCGTACGCCCGACACATGCCTATGCCGAAACGCCTTACGCAGGCATATGATACATAAGCACGTGGTAGCAAAGCACAGCACCAGTAGCCGCTTCCGACTTGGGAGCCAGAATTCAACTGAGCACGCTCACTGCTCATGCGCGGCTACAAAGCTGCGGACCGAGCGCGCAGAAAATTTTCTGCTATATCATAAACTGCACTTGTGCCTTCACAAGGTTTCCCAAGCGAAAAAAACACATGAACGCATTGCGGCAAACAGGTGGATTTCACATGCATCCGTGGCGCGCTGCGCTGCTTGTCGGAGGAAGTTCGATCACACCGCGCTGCCTGTCATGGGGCGCTGTCGGCAGGCCTGCTGCACTCACCTTCTTCACAACGTCCGCGCCATCCACATAGTTCCACAGCAGCAGCGCATTGTCCACCGACAGCCACGCGTGGTTCAGCTCCGGCAGCAGGCCCATGAAAGTGGCCACCTGCATCCGCTGCTGAAGATCCAGCAGCTCCGCTGGCAGCGGTATGGTGCTCCTCAGTTCCAGCTGTTGGCGATGGCAGCGCAACAGCGGAAGCAGGTGCTCAACAGCCAAAAGGATGTAGAGGTGGCAATGACGATTAATGCCAGCGGGCACAGCAATGTTGGTGAAGTGTTCTGTAGCTCACAGGCGTGGTGTAGGACACACAGAAGATCGCGTATTGCGCCCGTTTGTGTTTCAAACGAGAAGTGGCCACTTGAACAGCAGTGCATTCACATTACAAACTAGACGACTACGCGATGTTCGTTCAGAGAGCATTTGCATGAGCCAGCATGCAGTGTCATGTGCTTACTGGCAAGCCCAGCTGATCAGCCGTGTGGGGTTCGCAGAAGTAGCCATGAGCTGCCCCGCCTGGATTGTCCAGCAGCTGGGAGTAGAGGGTCGTGTTCTGAGCCTCGTCCTGCAGTAGGTGGCTCACTACCTCCCCATGCGCGTCCGCCAAGGCGCTGAAGTCTTGGCTAGTGCCATTGCCAGGACCCACAGCCGAAGCCATGCTGCTCACAGCCTCGGTGCTTCAACCTGCCTGAACCCAGGCTGCAGCTGCGCGAGCTGCGGATGCAACGCCTCTATCGCAATCGATGCAGTCAGCTCTCCCAGGCTTCGCAGCAGAGGAAAGTCACGGTTTTGGACAGAAGCTGCAGCTTTCGTAAACGGCCTTAATTATGGTCTTCTGGCGATGGGTTGCTAACATTGCGCAATCACTTGGTGACCTGGTGCTACCTGAGCTCTTGAAACGAGTTGCAAGACCGACGACGACGTTGTGCTGGTGGCAGTTGCTCACAATCCGCTTCTGGCCAGTTTCTGTCGCACGACGGTACTGTGCACACTGGCTGAAGACTGGAGCTGCAGATGCTTGGGAACAGGACATATCGCAGCTGCTGCTGTGTGCAGCGACAACACAACAGTGATGTCTTACGCAACAGCACAAGAGGACTTGCTCAGAGTAAAAAAGCCTTGGAGGAGAAGAAGGCGGCTGGTTCGACTCGCAAGTCGCCATCGTCCAAGTGAGTTTTGCGCTAACTTGGCACGTAACAGTGCTTTGGGGCCCGCTAGGATGCTGTTTGACATTGTGGGTTTGAGGTGTGAAGTGCAGATGCTTTTTACAGATGGCAAGTGTCCCAAGCGTGCCAGACAAACTTCAACATCGTGCATGACAGCTGCTGAGGTGCTGCTGCTGCTGTCATTGGTGTTGACAGATGCATTGGGCATCCGAACGCTTGCGGGATGGTTCAATGATTCTTTGCTGAGGACCCTGTACGTGGATTATTGAATGTGATCCTGGACCCTCCGGAATTGCGTCAGTGCCGCAGCCAAAACTCACAGCATTGGAATAAGACCTTAACATACCCGGAGGTCATTTGCAGCGGCTCCTGACATTGCACTTTGACATTTCTGCATCGCATCACCACCTTCATGAAACTTCAACCACTGCAAATGCCACGTATTGCTAATCACATGTTTTTTCAACATGAACCGGATGGTATAGGGTGAACAGCCTCATGCTTTTGGCTATCACAGCGGCTTGTACGGCAGATGCGATTATTGTTTACAGGGTAATGCCTACCAAGTAGGGATTGGTGCTGGCACATATAGACGCTCGACAAAGTGGGCTTGGCTCAGCACCCAGCCTGTTTACTAGGCACCTGTTGTTTAACAGCGCGGTTCTCGTAGCTTTGCTCTACGAGCATCTGACCTGGCAGCAAAGGACAAAGTCCTGCTGCTGCAAAGTTGTCATCTGCATCATATAGTAGGGCTTAAGGCGGCCATCCTGCTTCGCTCAAATACCCGGGTGTTCCATTACAGGGGGGCAGCTTACCGCCAGACTCGGCGGCTGTCGTTTACAGCTGATAGAATCAATCACAAGTGCCGTCAATCGCTCCTGGTGCCACCATCTGGACGTACTCACATGGCATCACAAGCATACGCGATTTGCCAGCCGTTTCGCAAAAATGCCTTACCATCGCAACCCTGCATCTCAGCCCGTGCTTCTTGTGATAACTTGTACTTCAAGTACACAGTCACCAATCATCAACTACTCGCATGAACGGCCACGGTCGCGCATGAATCGCTGGCACACGCGCTTTCGTAGAGCGTACTGCGGCATCGCAGCAGCAGCACCAGCTGCAGCAGCAGCATCCCTCGTCAGCCGCGTCACTCATTTTTCCGCACGCGCGCCGTTTCGCACCGCGCGCGCGCGCGCGCAGGGGCGGCGGCAAGGCGAGCAAGCAGGAGGAGCGCAGCACCACGGACAAGCTGCTGTCGCGCATGGTGAACGCGCCGTTCCGGCCGCCCAACTACACGCCGGAGGAGCGCGCGTACCACTTCGAGATCGGCCGCGCGTACACGCGCAACCTGATGCTGCGGCACAACGCTCAGCAGGAGGACATGGCGTGGAAGCTGGCGCTGCGCGACCAGGCGCTCGCCGCGCTGCCGCCCGGCCTGCGCGCGCACGCGAGCTCCATCGACGACGCGCCGTTCCCGCTGGAGCGGCGCATCGCGCTGTGGACGGCGCCGATACCGAACTTCGACGCGGCGTACTACCGGCGCAAGCTGCAGCGCGAGCTCGACTCCAAGGCGCAGGAGGAGAAACGCGCGCAGGGGCTCTTGTAGCGGCGGCTGCGCGTAGGGGTATTCAGGGGTATAGTGGTATGGTACGTAGGTAGGGGAGCGGGACGCGCTGTAGCGCTGTGTGTGGCGCACAACAACAACAATGCGTTGGTCACATTTTGGCGGATCCTCGAGTTTTGTTGCCTCGTCGTGCATCTGCATGTTTGAAGAATGACAGTTGCAGCTTGTGCTGGGTTGTGTGACAGAGGTGCTGGTGGTCAGGACAATTACCATATGATCACGTGTGTCGTGCTGCTCGTGCATGCAATCGCAACTGTCTGCACTTGGCTTCGTGGGAGCACGAGTGTTTGAAAAGTTTCGGAACCGACCGAAACACAGGCCGACTATCCAGGGCATCGACTCACCAAACCGATACTCATACAAATCTGATCACCTCTCTCGCCAGCAGCAGCGCGGCGCCGGCACTGGCAAGATGAAGGTCGCCCTTTGCGTGGCGCTTGCCGCCTCCCTGGCCGGGGGTGCAGATGCTTTCGCGGCTGTGAGTGGCGTGAGGGCTGGAGTCAGGATGCCTGCGAGGTCGCATGGCATGACCATGGTGCAGCACGGCAAGGAGCGGGCAGCGCCTTTCTATCCTTTCCCCGACGCCGTCGCTCCCAGGTGAGGGTCTTGCTGTTTCCGCACTAGGCTCTCAATAACGCCTCGTGAGGTTTCTGTGCATGTGACATGTTCAAGACTGCCTACTCCCAAGATTTTGGCAGCAGCAAATCAGTGATTGCTGGCTTGCGATGCTGCTTCACTGATGTGAACGCAGCAGCTAAATGTGCAGTGACTGCCAGCGCCACACGGGATTCATTTGGCTCACCAAGCCCCAGACTTCACCCCAGTGATCAGAGAGGGATCGATGTACTCCGCCGCTGGCTGCTAGCGTATTTTACTCGGTCCTGTTGTCACTGTGCAGTGCTGTTTGCCCTCATTGCTTAATCAGAACATACACTCATTCCATGTCATGGAATGAGCTTTTTACTTTATTAGCTGAAATTAATCGAATGCAAGCAGGCACAGGCTTTGCCTGCTGTTTACACATGCAGCAGCAAGCCAGGCTCTGCAAGAAAACTATAGTCAAAGGCTATGATGAGCAGAGATATTGTTTGCTTCGCATCCTTTAATGTTGGAATGTGCAACACTGCTTTCTCACCGAAATTTACAGATAAATGCTGATGGGTTTGGATTCCTGAAACAAAGCTCCTACAGAACCCCAGGCACGAAAAAGGACCGCATTGTAGGTAAATAGAGGGGGCTATTCAGCGATTCGAATGGGATTTTTTTTTTCAAAAGATGCTCAAATAATGCTCCTACAGAACCCCGCTGGTGAGAAAAAGGACAATGTAGGTAACCAGAGGGGCAACTCAACAATCTGAGCGCTGTTTTCGCACGAAATCTTAGGATAGATTTCACAACTACTCCGGCGCCCAGTTACACGAAGCTGTGAAACCGGCCACAATGATCTCGATGTTTAACGTCGAGAATGAATCATCGCAATAAGATGATGTGATACACGCACTTACCATTCAACGGCATGTTGATGACCGCGTTCGAAGTGCAGCTGCAGCGGCACAGTTACACTTTACTGTGGCATAGAAGACATAGATTACCCACAGCTGCTCAGTGGTAATCTGGCCGTGAAAGCTCCAGACCTTGCAGAGAATGCAACAAAGTCCTGGTGTTGATCTGCAATATAACAGAAAATGCAACAGTGCACAGTCCGGTCAGTTTTTCTGCAATGTGAGGGCGCAAAGTCAGCATTCAGCACGAGCTCAGCACTGCCACGCCATAGCGCACCCATGCAGCAGGTAATGACCCGTGCGACAGCCGCCAGTGCACGAAGGGCGCAAGCAGCAGACCGGTACAGCCGCTGCAAACGCAGTTTGAGCGCCTGGAAGTGTACAGAGCTGAGTTGTAAAGTAGCGCATGGAAACCTAACGTACCAGCCATGCCACCGGCTGCAAAGGCTGAAAAATGGGAAGGAGCCAAACTCTTCACTGGCACTCACATCACAGCAGCGCTTCCCTACACTCTTGCTACTCAACCATTGGCACATAGCATACTCGCAACACAGGCAGCTGCTCACTTTATGCTCTCAGAGGCACTTTACAGTCAGGGACCGCTAACGCCACCTGCCTGTAGTGATGCGTATTGCTGGCGCTTACACAGCTGCTGCTCAACGCCCAGCCATTTTCCGTGGCCCAGTGCAGCGCTGCCTCAATCCCAGTCAGTGGCTTGCCACAGTGAGGCAGTGCTAATTCACTGCGTTATCCAGGCCGCTGGCGTGATGCTGCGGTTGCTGTACCGCACCGGAGAAGCGCCGCGGACTTCCTCAGTACCATGAAATGTGCGGTCAACGCACGCGTCATCAGCACGGGTGCAGCGCTGCGGCGCCGCCGCCAAACCACATAGGCGTTCGCGGCGGCGGCGCGGACGGTGCGCCTGCCGCTGCAGCGCTGCCTAGAAGTCCGACGCTACAGTAACACAGGCTTGCAGAGCTTGCTCGTTGCAATGCGCCATGTGACGCTGCGGCACGCACCGTCCTGCACGCCTGACGCGGCAGTGGCGCTGCAGTCGAGCACGGACGACCGCGGAAGCGACGCGCCCACGCGCGGTGCAGCAGCGCCTCGACAGCTCAAAGTCGGTCACCATCAAGTGGTGCACTTGCCACGCATACCGCGCGGTGGCGTCGGTTGACGCGTGCGGCGCCGCTGCTCCATGCGCAGCGTCTCCTGCCAGTCCGACGAGTTAATACTATCTATCGTCAATGAGAAACTGTACCAGCCCGATGCGCTGGCTCTAACCCAAATCAGCTCGCAGCCATTCAGCGGCTGCATGCGGAGCCTCGCGCGCTCGGCGCCAGAGCCAGCAAATCAGAGAGCTAGAGTCTCCTCATTGACGGTATAATTGCTTCTGTTGGACTGGCCAGAGCTGCTGCGCCTGCCGCAGCGGCGCCGCACGCGCGCGCGACAGCGCGACTTGAATCTCCAAGTAGTGCCCTGGCCACACACAGCGTGCGGTTGTGTCGGTCGGCGTCGTCGGCACACCTACATGCGACGCCGCCGCTGCTGCAGGTGCAGCGCCCCGGGGCCATGTCGCAGGCGGGGCCACAAGGGACAGCGACAACGATGGCGCAGCGTGGCACGCTCTGCAGTCACACCCCATCGCATGTCACGCAGGGCTTCGTGCACGGACGCCCCACACCCCTCTCACGCACGCACGCCCCCCCATCCGCCCCTGCCGCCGCAGCGCCGCCAGGCCCCGCGCGGCGGTGGCGCCGCTGCGCGCGAGCAAGGAGGACGGCGACGGCGCGGTGCGTCAGCTGCTGGGCGTCAAGGGCGCGTCCGACACGGACGACCTCCTCAAGATCCGCCTCCAGCTGACGAAGCCCGTGACGTGGATCCCGCTGCTGTGGGGCGTCATCTGCGGCGCGGCCGCGAGCGGCAACTACCACACGTGGAACCCGCTCGCGGCGGAGGGGACGGCGGTGAGCGGCGCGGACGCGCTCGGGGACCTCGCCAAGGCGCTCGTGTGCATGGTCCTCGCGGGCCCGTTCCTCACAGGCTACACGCAGACGATCAACGACTGGTACGACCGCGACATCGACGCCATCAACGAGCCGTACCGGCCGATACCGAGCGGGAAGATCACGGAGGGGCAGGTGAGGCACGCGAGCGCGAACTGGCATGCGCGGGGTCGCGGTCGAGCGCTGACGCGGCGCCGTAGCATCGTTCACTGGTGTTTGGAGGGCGTCGCAGTGCCCCAAATCAATTTGCATCGTGGTCTGGCCTTGCAGTGCTCCTGGTCAGCAAGTCATACTAGCCACCGCAGTCTCAAGGCGGTAGAGCTCGGACGGTGCAGGCGCTGTGGAGCACTGCCACAGATCGCTGCCGCGAAGCGCTGCGGGCAATGCCAGTGCTGCGCGCTGCAGTCAGCAGCTGAGCATTGCGCGTCCGTACATCAACGACTTACCCATTGAACCTGTATTGAGTTACCCATCAAACCTGTCTTGCAGCGCCAGCTGTCAAAGCCATGAATGGTGTTCGCGCTGGGGTTAGGGTTAGAGTTATGGTCGGGGGTAGGGTTAGAAACGGCGTGGCCACGGCGCTCACGCCTGGTGTCACCTGCACCGCCGTTGATGCCGCCCAGCGCGGGCACAGCCGAGCACGCAAGTCATTCCGCGGCTGACTCTGCGCTATCGCATGCGTGAACCGCCGCCGTGCCCCCGCGTCAAAGCGCGCGTTGCACCCCCCTCGGACGGCAGGCTCACGCACGCGTACGCGCTTTTGAAACACCTGCGCAATCATTGCTTCTGCCCACCGAACCACCATTGCAGCACATATCTCTGACTCTGTTGACACCGCGTGCTCGGGACCCTGCCCCCCCTCGCCACACCCCCAGGTGAAGGCGCAGATCGCGTTCCTGCTGGGCAGCGGGCTCGCGCTCGCGTACGCACTCACGCCCAAATCTTGCACAATCGCTCACCATGCCTGTAAGCCGCGCCGCCGCGCAAGCCCATCCTCCCACTCAACACTGCGCCCTCGCTTGCGTTGATCGCGCCGCCGCCGCCCTCGCCACACCCCCAGGTCAAGGCGCAGATTGCGTTGCTGCTGGGCGGCGGGCTCGCATACGCGCTCATCCGGCACTTGCGCATCTGTTGATTCAGCCCATCATGGGCACCGCCAGTCAATTTCCTCCTCCCGCCAACGAAGCGCTTCGTCCTTTGCCGTACACGTGCGCCACACAGGTCAAGGCGCAGATCGCGTTCCTGCTGGGCGGCGGGCTCGCGCTCGCGTACGGCCTCGACCTCTGGGCGGGCCACGACACGCCGACCATCCTCCTCCTGTCCATCTTTGGGTCGTTTATCTCGTACATCTACTCGGCGCCGCCGCTCAAGCTCAAGCAGAACGGCTGGCTCGGCAACTACGCGCTGGGCTCGAGCTACATCAGCCTGCCGTGGTGGTGCGGCCAGGTGAGAGCGGAGGAGGGGGTTGGAAGCCGGTGTATGTATGGGGGGGGGGGGGGGGCGTCTGTCGCTGCTGTGCCGGGGGGGCGGTGATGAGCGAGGAGGTGGGGGGTGGAGCGGATGCGCGCTTGCGTACCACAATTGAAGTTTGCATGCACACATGTTGATGTTGGGGGAGCCAGACATCACAGTTCAAGCAACACACACCAAAATTGAAGTTGCGAAGCATGTGAACGCTTTAGTATGCAAGAAAATTGAAGTTTCAACCGCAGCTGAAGTCGAGAGGCATTGCAGGGTGTGTGCACCTGCTGCCACAGTCGCCAAACCCTTGCGCATGCCCGTGCGCATGGCAGCAGCGCAACGTTGCTGGCGTTTGCAGTGATGGCCACGCAACCAAAAGCCGGGCATGCAGGTGCTCAAGGCTATGAGCATTACTTGTCCCACAGTTCAATACTACTTAGTATCGTGTATGTCAATCTGAAGATGAGAATACCCTTTTTGGATCCCGCCTCTGCTCGCAGGCCATGTTTGGCGAGCTGAACATCCAGGTGGTGGTCCTGACGCTGCTGTACTCGTGGGCGGGACTGGGCATTGCCATTGTCAACGACTTCAAGTCGGTGAGTGCCTGGAAGTTTGAGTATGATGGAGCGCTCAAGTTGAAGTTCATGAATGAGGTACAAAGGCTGAGCTTCTTACCCGCACGGCGCACTGCCTGAGGGCCATTGAGTGATGATCATGCTGAACCGAGTGGAGCGCACATGGGTTTTCTCCTGACGCGCAGTTTATTGTCCACTCGCGTGTAGCGGCTCCCTGATGGGCAGTAACCCCTGGCGCAGCCGCGCCCTGCAGCTGCGTGCATTCATAGATACACTGAGCAGTACATTCATGGACGCCGAGCAGTAGCCTTATCGGTGCCGACTGCTGCGAGAGCGGCGGCTGCCTACGCAGCGCTCTGATAGGAATGCATGCGGCGGAGGCGACGCCGCTGCTGACGGGGGCGCGACGCGTGCTAGTCATCTTGGTGCTGATACGCGCCGCGCTGCTGAGGCTCTGGCGCCTTGGGGTCACGGCGAGCGTCCACGTATCTGCGAACGGCGCCTGCGAAAAGGGATGCCGACGGCAGCGTCCGACGTGGAGGAGGCGCGCCGTGCGAAACTGCCGATGCCCTTGTTTGTGTATACGAAGTACATACTTGCCCGCAGTGCGCCGAATGGTGGAGGCGCCAGTTGCATCGCCGCTGCGTGGCACGGACTTCACGACGACCACCGCATACTTGCATGGCAGCGCGCTTCATGTCGCGAGCGGCACATGTCAGACGTCAAAACAATGCCATTGCGCGACAGGTGGAGGGCGACCGCGAGATGGGCCTGCAGTCGCTGCCGGTGGCGTTCGGCGTGGAGACGGCCAAGTGGATCTGCGTTGCGAGCATCGACCTGACGCAGCTGGGCATCGCGGCGTGGCTGTACTCGGTGGGGGAGCCCACATACGCCGCGGTGCTCACGGCGCTGGTGCTGCCGCAGATCTACGCGCAGTTCAAGGTGAGCATCGCTCGACCACGCTGTGCGGTCTGTGTGGCGGTTGTTGGGGCAGCGACAGGAGCAGCGCTACCGTCGCCGTGCGCTGCAGCAGCAGTGTCTGTGAACTTCTACACGACGCGCCTGCGCCGGGGGCTGGGAACGGGAAGGCAGTTGAACTGCAAGGCTGCAGCAGGCGCGCGCGCTGCTGCTGCAGCCGCGCGCGCTGCTGTCTTGACTGCGCCTGCTCTTTGTATACCATTCGTCCTGCATGAGCACGCACTGCACGTGTAAGGCTGGCGCTGCTGCTCCTGACAGGCACTGCACACCGACCCGTTGCGTGCGCGCGCCCTGCCTGAAATCGTGGATGTCATGTGCGGGGTTGTGAGGAACAGAATGCAATCTAGTCTTGTGTGTTCCAAGCAGCAGCCAACGCTGCACCATCAGATTGTTAGCATATGGGGTGGAGCGCCGCGCTTAACTGCCGCTGCATTTCTTTTGGCCAGATTAGCCATCAGGGGCTGATTCTGATATCTCCAGACCGCACACGCATGCCCCCTGGCACTTCTCACACGCATTTTACGAATCACTCGCTCAGACACGCAAACAGTTCATCTGCACACCATCGCCAACCGCTGAGCCATGCTGCCGCCGCCGCTGTGCCTGCCGCTGCAGTACTTCCTACCCGACCCCGTGGAGAACGACGTCAAGTACCAGGCCACCGCGCAGCCCTTCCTGGTGTTTGGCATTCTGACGACGGCGCTGGCGGTGGGCCGCCACGGCGCCTTCTGAGTGCTGCCGCAGCTGCTGCACGGCTCAGCGCGGGTGTCGCGCGCAGCGGCGGCGGCGCACCGTTTTTGTTTACAGACAACGTCCCGGAAACACATGCTGCGATAGACGACACAACACACACACACACCAAAATGACACCCTGCATGGCACTGGACTGGCGCGCGGTTCGCGGTTGTGTTGTGGCGCACTTGCGCTGTCATAACCTTTTTTTCGGCTGCAGATGTCGCGCTGAGCAGGTAGTTGTCCAGGCGTTGACACGCTGCAAAATGCTACATTGCAAGTGACGCGTATTTCATGTTCATGCCCAGCTGCCAAAAGCAGGTAGACTTGCGTAGTATTATGACATGTGCATCAGCTCCGCACATACGCAATCAAGCTGACCACCAGCCGGATTACACAGAAAGCGCACTGAGCTGATGAATCCACGGCAGCTTGCAAGACTGCTGCTGGCAAGTGAGCATGCAGTTTGCGCTCAATGGCTCAGCTCAATGGCTCAATTCGTAGGCGCAAGACTTTGTGCGACTGAGAACGCCGCTTGTTGTCAACTTGCTTGGCGTACACCAGCTGAACCGGGCAAAAGCCAAGAGCAAGCGGCAGCCTTGATCTCCTGTTAGCACCAGGGTGTGTTGGTCAGAACTTCTAACCACTCGTCCTCAACTTCAAATTCAACATCACACACACACCTGGCAGTAGCAGCGGCAGCGGCATCCCGGACGAGCCTCTTGCCCACTGAATCGCTGATTGAGCCATTCACCGACCAATCAGGGCCGCGGGCACGGTGCCACCTGAAGCAGGAGCTGGGTATCAGCTGGCCAGCAACTGCAAGGTCTGCAACTTCGCACCGAAGGCACGGACACCCGAGGGGCACGCAGGTCCAATGTGGCGGTGAGCAGCCCAGCTATGGAGTACAGCAGCGGCGTCATCGTCACAACTAGGCAGGGCATGGGTCGTGTACTGCAAGCAACCAGAGCCTTCACTCCTGGCGACCTGGTGCTGCGTGAGAAGCCGCTACTGGTTTACATCAACGCAGTGCCTCATTCCCTCTTCAACGCCTTCATGACAATGTCAGCAGAGGAGCAGCGGCAGATTCTGGACCTGGACCGGCTCAAGCTCGGCGAAACAGCGCACTTCGCCAGCTGCGAGCGGCGCTTGGGAGAGCTCGAGGCCATGGCCCGCTGCGTCGCTGAGGAGCGAATGCATGTCAGCGGCTTGCAAGGGCTGCGCCTGCGAGATGATCTGTGGCGCACCGCCTACGACCTGCACAGCATGGCCAACTTCAATCACCGCGGGGTGGCAGACCTGCCCTGGCAGAAGGACGACCTCGAGCGGCTGAAGGCGCAGCTGCCCCCCGGGTACCCTGCCAGTGATGCAGAGATATCACACGGCGCAGCCTTCCGCCTGGCCTCGAGGGCCGTGCCCGCGTGCGTCCCCAACTGTGTCGCGACCACTCAGAACCCCTACAACTACATGAGCTACTACGCCGTGCGCCCAATCGCCGCCGGCGACCTCGTCACCATCGCCCTCTCCAAGAGCGGCGAGGGGGCAACCGTGACGCTGTCGTAGTGGGAGCAGCTCGCGCGCGTCAGGGACGCCGTCTGCACGTGCGCTAAGTGCACGGGGCCGGACGTCATGCGCGGCATCAAGTGCGCGCGCTGCGCCAACGGCGTGGTCATGCCGACGTACACGCCGGCGCCGCCGCACGAGCGCGAGGTGCCTAAGCTGGAGGACGCAGCGTGGCGCTGCAACGCGTGCGGCGCCGCGCCGGAGCGCGCGGCGCTGGCGGCGCAGCTGGCGGAGGTGGCGTGCATGGAGGCGCGCGCGAGCACGCTCGCCGACCCCAGAAAGTTGTCCGTTGAGTCCATCAGCGAACTTGCGGTGGAAGAGCTGAAGGAGCTGCGCCACCTCCTGTGGCGCGCGGGCATGGAGCTCTGCGGCTCGCACCACATTGTCCACATGGCGGTGGGCGGCATGGCGATGCTGCAGGAGCATCAGTCGCGGCTCAACCTGGGCGTCCTCAGCGACATCTACAGCGCAGCCGAGATCGGCGCCGAGCAGCTACAGGATGCCGCCACGCTGACTCTCATCCGGCTTGGGCTCGCAGAGTGTGCGGCGGCGGGCTGCGCGCGACGCAGCCTTATGTTTAGCTGCCCGCGCGTGCACCTGGTCGCAGCCCGCGAGCTCGACCTCGCGAAAACCGCGCTGCGGATCATAGGCGCGCTGCGTGATCCGGCCGCTTACATCTGCAAACAGAGGGAGGAGACCGGCGGCGCTGACATCGCGCGGCTGGCGCGCTACGTACCGCTGCTGGCGTGCGCGAACGGCGAGAGCCACGATGCCGTGCTTGCCGCTGCCGCGCTGCTGGACCTGCCGCCGCCGCGCTGCGCGGATGCGCCGCCGCCGCGGTGCGCCACGTGCATGCATGGCAGCCGCTGCGACGCGGGCAGGCACAGCGGCAGCGGCAGCAGCAGCAGCGCCGCAGCGGCGGCGACGGCGGCGGCGGCGGATGCGGTGGCGGCGGCGGAGGCGGCGGCGGCAGCGGCGGCGGTGGAAGCGGCATTGCTGAAGTGCGGCGGGTGCGGGCTTGTGGCGTACTGCAGCCGTGACTGCCAGCGGCAGCACTGGAAGAAGTGCCACAAGGCGGTGTGCAGCGTGCTGGCGGCAAAGGTTGGCAGGAGCGGACGTCACAGCGGCAGCGGCAGTGGCGGCAGCGGAACGTAGGGTGTCTGCGGCCGGTATGCTAGTGATGACCACTTTGGTGATGAGTTTTGCCAGCTGCCACAAAGACTTGAAACAGTTCTTCGGAATGGGCTTTGGGGAGCTACATTGCAGGAAACACCCGCCACGGTGCTCTTACCGATTTGAAGCCCACACAGGGCATTTGAGGGCATGTGTCATAGCAGTCGTAGGTGTGCCATTGTACCACGGTCGTTTTGCAGCAAAATGTGTGTGGAGTGCGTTGATGATGCTGTATAGACCAGCTAGAGTGTGCTGTCACCATTACACAGGGGGCGTCCGGAGGCAGCGTTTCTACAGGCTTGAAGCACATACGGGGGCGGCCATGCTAGCCACGTCATTGCACGCGAGGGAAGGCCGGTCCTGCGTTCAATGCATGCCGTTGTGCCGTCAACCGCTTCTCGCACTTGGCATACTTTGCAACAGCTGTTGAGATGCTATGCCATCAATCTCTGTTGACCATATGATATCAGTCCATGATGTGATGCTCATGTGTGATAAACCATGATCTACTCCCATTGCTTGCCATGAACTTTGCGGTGAGTGCTGCTGCAGCCAGCATGTGGAAGCACCCCTGTCCCCTTGTGACGAGGCCATTTTCTGAGGCAAATAGTTGTGTGCCATTTGCTGCAAGTGCACCGTGTGCGATGCTTCGTCGCGATGTTTCATTGCCAATTCTGCACACTTGCAATGAGTGTTGTTTGCACTGTTTCAAAGGGCGTTGCTCCTGTGAGGGACAATTTTAACATCATTGTCTGTACATGCAGCTTGTGTGCAAGCAAGAGGAGTGCCGGCAAGAAATGCTAAGCACACAGAACAGATTAGTGCACTGAGCCGAGGTGCAATGATGAACACAGAGATAGTGCAAATGTGTAGTCAATTGTTGCTCCGTGACAATGGCCTCTGCTGCAATGGCAAAGCACGCTGCGCATGCAGAATGCAATGAGCTCGAGGGACAGAAATTGTCCAGCAGCAATGTGGCTGCTCATGCCACGTTGTCACGGCGCAAGGCTGCCCTCAACTCACACAAGACAAAAATTGACAGACTGCTGCACTGTCACGATGTGCTTCATGAACGCTATGTAGGCTGCACGCATTGAACTCACACAAGACAAAATGTGGCCAGACTACTGGTGCGCTCAGTTTGTGTTTGCAAATACAAGCACATGCTCAATGTGCATCTACATGAAAAGCGCAGTGCGTACATCAGTCAGTACATGACATCGCAGCTGCAAGCATACCTACACATGCTTTCACTGGCTTCTGAAGCTTGAGACAGTGCCGCAGCGTGATATTAGAAGTCGCAATAGACGCCATCGATCAGCGCGCGCAAACGCGCTGCTGCAGCTGTTGTATCTACAGCTGACTCGGAGAGCAGGCCGCACTTGAAAGCCCTGACACCGCATACGCTACACCCAGCATCGTTGTAATGCTGCCTTACATATGCCGGCACACTGTGCTATGAACGCCTAAGGCCGACAGTCATGGTAATGGCGATACAAGTTCAGGATGGCCGTCGCAAATGCGATGCCCGGCTATGTCACAATGACTGGCAGAGGGCCATCGAGCCGACTAAACATAATGCCGCCGCATCAGAGTTTAAGGCAGCATGGTGTGCGAACTTCAAGCACACTTGAAAAGCAGTCACGGCGTGGCAGTGGAGGCGCGATATCTACACCGGCAATGATACTCACTACTCGCTCAGCAAACCGCCTGCAAACCTGTCGGGGAATGCAGCCTTGATCGCCTCATAGTGCTCAATGACCCACACTTGATGCGGTTGCATGGACCCAACATTCACACTGCTGCAGCATGCTAATCAGCAGCATGGCCCCGGCCACGCCACTGTCTAGCTGTTTGACAGTGCCGCTGTCAACCACTACATCATAGACTTCAGTTGCGTCAGCGTTGCTGCAGCTGCAGAGGCGCTCCGCCAGCGCAGCATAAGACCGATCGACAAACTCTGTAGGAGTGATGCCACCGACCGCGTCGCAGAGGCTAATGACTCTGTCGTCATCGGCATCGAGATCACCGAAACACAATGCGTACCCACACGACGGCACTTTTGCTTCAAAGCGCCCAAAGGTGGCAGACAGCACCTGCGCCACAACGGTGCCTACCTCATGTGCTGCGAGGGGGGCAACCCACTTCTGCAGGTCTCCAAACAACCTTTGCAGGGCGCTAAGTCTGCTGGTCTGCTGATCAAGCTCTCTCTGCTGCGAAGCAAGTTCGCTCTGCAGCCAGGCCATTTCGCTGCGCCGCGCAGCATATGCCCTCGCAGCAACGGCGCGCTTGTGCGTGTCCATGTCGCTGCGCAGCGGAGCAGCGGTTCCGGTCTTGGCATCGACCCTGATGTCTCTGCTAGACGGGTGGTACATGTCGGGGTGTCGCATGTGCGGAGGTAACACAAGGATCACCCAGTCCTCTGTGCCGACAGGAGCTCTGTCGTCTTCGTCCCAATCTTGAACCTCACAGGGGCCGCGCTGGACCAAGTTCACATCAAGTGCGCCCACGTGTGGATTGAGTGTGAAAGCACGGCGCACGATGAGCGTGCACAAGGGCAGCATTGACCATTGCAGGGTTGTCCTTCTGCAGAGTGCATCAGCACCCTATTTGTGCGTCTGCAGAAGGACATCAGCATCCCATTTGTGCGCCGACAGAAGCGATTTCTTGCTAGCAAACCGGAGCCTCTTCGAATCAACTAGTGGCGCGTCACCTGAGATCTAGTAATTGCAATCCTTTGTTCCCCTGAACAGAAGGCGGTGTATGGCATTACTTGATCACGGCATATGTTTATTCAGTTTATGTGCTCATGCGATGCAGAGTATGATGGTTCCTGCTAAGTGTGCATTGCTGTCACAGTGCTGAAAGAGACGCAAGCTATAAAGAACACCATAACTACATGTTTTGTTATTCGTGCACGACGCTCTACATGGGACGAACATCTACAGGCTCCTTTCAGCACCAACGGCATGCGAGTGAGGCAGCAGGAAAAAATCCCAGACACAGCAGAAGCTCCTCCACCAGCAGCAGCAGCAGCAGCAGCAGCAGCAGCAGCAGCAGCAGCAGCAGCAGCAGCAGCAGCAGCAGCAGCAGCAGCAGCAGCAGCAGCAGCAGCAGCAGCAGCAGCAGCAGCAGCAGCAGCAGCAGCAGCAGCAGCAGCAGCAGCAGCAGCAGCAGCAGCAGCAGCAGCAGCAGCAGCAGCAGCAGCAGCAGCAGCAGCAGCAGCAGCAGCAGCAGCAGCAGCAGCAGCAGCAGCAGCAGCAGCAGCAGCAGCAGCAGCAGCAGCAGCAGCAGCAGCAGCAGCAGCAGCAGCAGCAGCAGCAGCAGCAGCAGCAGCAGCAGCAGCAGCAGCAGCAGCAGCAGCAGCAGCAGCAGCAGCAGCAGCAGCAGCAGCAGCAGCAGCAGCAGCAGCAGCAGCAGCAGCAGCAGCAGCAGCAGCAGCAGCAGCAGCAGCAGCAGCAGCAGCAGCAGCAGCAGCAGCAGCAGCAGCAGCAGCAGCAGCAGCAGCAGCAGCAGCAGCAGCAGCAGCAGCAGCAGCAGCAGCAGCAGCAGCAGCAGCAGCAGCAGCAGCAGCAGCAGCAGCAGCAGCAGCAGCAGCAGCAGCAGCAGCAGCAGCAGCAGCAGCAGCAGCAGCAGCAGCAGCAGCAGCAGCAGCAGCAGCAGCAGCAGCAGCAGCAGCAGCAGCAGCAGCAGCAGCAGCAGCAGCAGCAGCAGCAGCAGCAGCAGCAGCAGCAGCAGCAGCAGCAGCAGCAGCAGCAGCAGCAGCAGCAGCAGCAGCAGCAGCAGCAGCAGCAGCAGCAGCAGCAGCAGCAGCAGCAGCAGCAGCAGCAGCAGCAGCAGCAGCAGCAGCAGCAGCAGCAGCAGCAGCAGCAGCAGCAGCAGCAGCAGCAGCAGCAGCAGCAGCAGCAGCAGCAGCAGCAGCAGCGGCAACAGCAGGAGCGGCGGCAGGGCAACGATGTAGGGGGATCTGTGGCATTCTGGCAATGACTGATGCGACTGGGCCAGCTGCTGCAAAGAGTTCAAACAGTTGCGCGGAACAGGTTTCGGGGAGCCCCACTGGCCGTTTAGCAGCGTCATACCACAGTGCTCTACCAAGTCCTTGCTGCGCTGGCAGAGACCATTTTGAGGGCACATTTCGGAGCAGTCGTAGGCGTGCCATTGCGCCACGGTCGCTTTGCAGAAAAATCTGTGTGCGTTGATGATGCCTGGTACGGTCCCGCCAGTGTGTGCTGCCACAGCAGCTGCGGCAGGGGCGGCGGAATGACACAGGGCGATTTTGTGGTATCCTAGCAATGACAACTTTGCTGATGAGTTTGGTTGGACCAGCTGCCACAAAGAGTTGAAACAGGTGTTTGAAACGGGGCTTGGGGCGCCACACACGCCACGGTGCTCTCACCAAGCCCACACAGGGCATTCTGAGGGCATCAAGCCCTGTGTGACACAGGGCACTCTGAAGGCATGTGTCATGGCAGTCGTAGGTGCGCCATTGAACCACGGTCGATGTGTAGCAAAATGTGCGTGGAGTGCGTTGACGACGCCCTGTACGGACCAGCTACTGTGTGCTGTCACAGGCAGGGATGTCCAGAGACATTTATGTCAGGCATCAAGTATATGCTGGGCGGCCATGCTGGCAGAGTGGATGCACGCCTAGAAGGGACGGACCAGTGTTCAATGCATGCCGTTGTGTCATCAACGCTTTTTGCACTTAGCATACCGTTTTGTTGACCCATGTATGATCAAGAGCATGATGCGATGTTCATGTGTGATGAACCATACGTACTCCCATTGCTTTCCCGTCATGTACTCTGCAGTGAGCGCTGCTGCAGCCAGCTGCAGCCCAGCATGTGGGGCCATTTTCTGGGACAAAATATTTTTGCTGCAAGCGCACCGTGTGCAATGCTTCATTGCGTAGCTTCATTGCCAATTTGCACACATGCAATGAGTATGGTTTGCACTGCCCCAGAGGACATGTTTTGCACTGGTTGCATCTGGTCAGGTCAGTTCCAACAGCATTGTATGCACAGCTTGTGTGCAAGCACGAGCAGCGCCAGCCAGAAAACACAAAGGACAAGAAAGAGAGCAGTGCGCTGAGCTGAAGTCCAACGATGAACACGTAAAGCACAGGCATATATTTACAATTGATCCGCAAACATGGCTTCTGCCACCATGGCAGAAGCGCGCTACGCTTGCCGCTGCGCAACGCCAGTGTAGCTCAACTTCAACTTCAACTTGCAAGCGGTGGCAGGTACACGACTGAACTACTTCTACACGGCATTCGTAGTACGGTTGCATGCGCACTGGGCAGCAACGCGCATCTGCGCTCGCATGTATGAGCCACAGGCGGCCAGTGACTACGAGGGACTGGGTACAAGGCGGAGCACTGCCTCAGTGCCACATCGCTCAGGCAGCTGGTCTTGCAGCTGTCTTTGACTCGCACTTGAAGGCCGCCGCGACGGTGGTGAGCATGGAGGCCGGTGACCAGACTGTATCCCTGGTGCCAGCGGCGCTGGTGCTCTTGCTGCTGACTCGTTGCTTGAGCGTGTGCGTTCTCGCTGCTGCCCTGCACAGGGGGTATGGGGGGGGAGGGGAGGGAGGGGGGGGAGCGGGGAGGGGGGGGGACAGGCAGGCAACGAGTCCCAACGAACGATGCATGGCTGCACAAATGCACAGATGCAGTGCTAACGTTATGTCAGCCAGTGCATGATTAAGTGTGCTTCATTCTATTGTCATCAGTGTGAACATACATATGAGTGTTATGGGCAGCAAGGAGCGTCAGATGGATGATGTGTTACTGTGCCGCAGCAGTACTGTGTGCGTCAGGCGCTGACGGCTGCCATGCAGGTACTGATTGCATGATGACGTAAGAGCTTGCGGATGGGCATGCGCAATGGCACTTTTGGCTGCAGTGCTGCTGCGACTGCTGCTGCTGCTGCTGCTGCTGCGTAAATAACGGTCTCGAGGCGCATGAAATGAAAAAGCAGCAAGTGCGCCCACAAAGTATCTTTGTTAGGACGGCGCATGATACTGGGAGTAAGGTGGAGGGCTGGCACTTACTTGCAACAGCACGCCCAGCGGAGTCTTGAGGTCTCGCTTAGTACGGCAATGAGCCTGAAAGGTCTGTCGCCAAGCCTTCGCACCGCAACAAGGTGGAGACCAAACACGAAGGAAAAAAGTAGAGTCGCTTGCGAGCGCTGCCCCCCCAATCACAAATACGAGCGCGCGAGCCCAGGTGCACTGCAGAAGGGCGGCGACACGGGCCAAACCACTGCCTTACCAACTGCAGAGTGCGCACCAGAGACATCCCGAACTCTCTCTTGTGATGGGAAGGCAGCGCTCGCGAGCAACTCCTGACGAAGGTGCCCAGGCCAAAGCATGTCCTTACGTAGAGCACGCCATGTTACGATCTGTGCACCTCGTCAGCCAATGAAAAAAAGGAATCGACACGTGGCAGCGTGCGTCTAGGACAGCAGGTGTGGCGTAGAGGGGGGGCAGCATCCCGCGTATCGTCCCGTGCTGCCTCATGCAAGAACCAGGCTGCTTCTGGTTCTTTCAGTGCCACTACCTCTTGTGCTATGTGCGCCAGGGGGTCCGGATAAAAGGGGAGCACAAGAGTGCCACGGAGAGAGCAGCACCCGCGTATCGTCCCGTCTGCCTCTCCCGCACCAGGCAAGGCCCCCCTTCTCCGAGGCCCCGGGTCTGGCATGGGCATTAACGCAGCGCCCCGCACACTGCACAAATCGCGCGCTGCACGCAGAACAAGCGCTCGATGGTGACCCTGCTGCCCTGCAGACACCCAACTGCCACTCTGTGTCACGGCCTGCACAAGCGAATTCTTCGGATTTGGAACGGCCCAGGGATGAGTGAAGGCGACGGGTCCCTCACCCTCCCTGGCGAAGGTCACGCGCTGCGCGCCGTGCTCCCTCCCGCGAATTTGTAATGCTACCAGATCGCAACCGTTGTCAAAGCGCTGCCGGCGCACTGGGGGCAGAAGACCTACGGGCATAACTCCCACTGCGCAGCAGGGGTGGATGTCCCCCCACCTGCGGGAAGCTGGGCTAGGCATCCATTTTCAGAGTGCCTGGCCACCAATGTCCGAAAGCATTCGCGTGTGAGGCGCTCACCTGTGCCCAGGCCATGGCGTCTCCCGCATGGACGAGCCAGTGGGATGCCGTCGTGGTACCTCTAAGCACTTACAACGCCGTCGCGGGCTTCGACGAAGTCCCGCTGGCACAGAGCCCCACGCCAAAGAGCGGGTAAAGGAACAGAGTGGAGGGCGCAGCACCTTGCCCACTCAGCACGGCTCACGGAGGCACCACCCAAGCGAAGCTGGTGTGCCTCCCACCGCAACCAGGCTGCTTCTGGTCCACCACCGCGCTGTGTGCACCAGAGAGTCAGACCGACAGCGTGCGCCTAGGGAGCCGCTCCATGGCTCCACAAGGCACTGCCTGTGGCTCCTGTATGTTGGACTCCAGAACTGGTATATAGGCAAAATGCAGCGCCCTGCACACGCACGGCCTTCAGGTGTCCCTTGCGCCCTTTGGCGCGTGGTGCTCGTGTGTGATATCATGATCTTGATCAAGACATCCCATCCAAACGTGGATTCGTCGTCCGTTGCATCGGGGGTTTACCCCCGCATTCCGGGGGGCAAGCTGGCGGTGCCACCCCTTAGGATGACAACCAATGTAGAGTGATTCTGCACATCAGCACCGCCTCTCAGCTTGCATTCTCAGCTTGCTTGTTCGCTTCTCAGCTTGCATTCTGCTCATGCGGTGCGATGGCCAGTGCTGTTGTGACATAACACTGAACTGCCTTACGACTGTTGTGTACCGACCCGAATGATCATACAGAGGATGCAGATGCGATATCATTAATGCTTTGGTTCGCTTGTGAACAAACTCGACTCTTGATTGTACCTTGGTATACAGTCAACATCTCGTCCTGTGTCTCGCTTCGGGCGCCAACATCCGTTCTCGCTTCGGGCGCGAAGGCCCAAGCTCGCTTTCACAGACTTGACAATATTTGCTTGGTACCTGCAGGCACACTGACCTGGCGTGTTTTGTTGTCACCTACTTCAACTACAACTTCTTGGACTGCCACCTACAGACCATTGACATTCGAGTGGCAGCCGTGCAATATCAGTCACTACTTACTGTACTTGCGAATCAAGTTGCGATTCAGTGCGCATGTCACTGCCATAGCCAAGCATCACAGCACACTGCACCTTTTTGCTGGAAACGTCTGGTGAGTTGAGTCAGCCTTGTCATGCATGCTATGATTTGAGCACTGCTATCAAGTGCTGCCGCGAGTGCACACCTGAACACGATGGCTGCATTTGTATGTAATGCGGGTGAAGTTGCGAGCATTGCAGCAGCCACGCATCCCCTGCATACTAAAATGCACACGTCGGGCGCGGCTAGCGCATGCGAGGCTCTCACGCAAGCACACGCACTGTCGTATCGCAGGGCGACCACACACATCCACACGGCAGACGCCAGAAGTACGCATGTGCGCCTCTCAGTCTCTAGTTTGCATTGACGCATCTCCCTCGAGTCCTCAGTACACGACCTTAAGGACGCCGGCATTACCGGGAATGAGGGAGTACTTTAACTCGGCCTGCTCCAGCTGCGCCGTGACAGCAGCTCTCACCCTGCCCTTATTCGTGCCTCTGAGGTGGCCCAGCCCTGTGATCATGTACAGCACATGCCCAGCGGCGGCGGCGCCGCCGCCCTGCTGCTGCTGCTGCTGCTGCTGCGCGCGCACGTCGCGCAGCTGCAGCATGAGCGCCGCGGCCGCAGTGCCGGCGCTGTGGTAGTGGAAGTCCATGATGGTCACGCGCGGGGCGTCTGCGCGCTCCGCGGGCCCCGGCGCCGCCGCCGCCGCCGCCACCGCCGGCGTCTCTGTGGTCCACATCGGGCGCCCCGGCTCAACACCTGGCCTCGCCAGCCTGTACGGGTTGAGGTCGCCGGCGGTGCGCGCCTCGGTGTACCACGCGCACGCCGTGCGCCTCTCGCCGACCCTTCACGCCGTGTCGATCGCCATGTCCCAGGCGGCCTGCGACAGCGGCGCGCCGCGCGCGCGCATGGCGTCCACGACGCCGCGCACGCCCGCCACGTCGCGCAGCCTGCGCGCGCAGTGCACGAGCACGGGCTGCACGATGCGCGAGGACAGCCTGCCCGCCGCGCCGACGCCGTCGAGGATGCGCACGGCGACGCGCAGCTGGCCCGTCTTCACGAACCCTTCCAAGAGCCTGGAGTAAAAGTTGTCGTGCTCTGTGGCCGACTCCCACTCCGCGTGGCTGAGCTCGCGCGTCAGCGCGCGGAACCGCGCATCGTTGCCGGTCATGATGCACGCCATGAGGACGGGCCCGTATGCGCGCACGGGCGGCACAGCTCCTGCTGCCTGCATCTCGCCGAATTGCCGAAGAATCTGTTCTGCACCGTTTGCGCGCAATGCAGCGAACGGCGTTGAGTTTGGGGCCTCCCGACGCGTCAGCACATGAATGCAAGCACCACCACCAAGACTGATCGACGCCCCTCAGAGGAATGCCACAGTGAGTATACACAGGCCACACGTCAGAGTCGTCGGCTGAAATAAGGTGTGCCAGTAGTGCGCGTAAGCCTCGCAACCCTGTCAGCTGATGCAATATGGGCCAAACAGCCACAGTCACTGGGGCAATTTTCTGGTTTGTCGCTGCCCTGCGCGGTGACAGTCGGCGAGCAGGCTGCCTTCAATAAGCACACATGCGCCACTCAGAATCAATCCCTAGGGACACAGCGTGCACGCACCAGGTCATGCTGCCGGCATTTTGCAAGGGTTTCCAGCAGCTTCGTCCAGACCAACGCATCCGGAACTACGCCTCGCTGCTGCATCTCGGCAAATAGACGCAGCGCCACGCGCCAATCCTTGTAGTGACAGCAGCTCCTCAGGAGACAATCGTAGGTCCGCACGTCGGGCTCTGTGCGATCCACATGTACCATCTGGTGGTACAGGTTCAAAGTGATTTCTAACGACTCCGCCATAGTGCACGCCTTCAGGACTACATTGTAGCCTTTGACGTCCAGCTTAAAGCCAGTGCCTCTGACGAGCTCTAGAAAACGGGGCACCATCCTGTACTGCCGCTGCCTTGCAAGCGCGCACACGACCTGCTGCACGGTTCGTGCGCCCGGCCGGAACCCGCTCTGCATGTTCTCTTGGCACGTGTGCCAGGCGTCCATTGCTCGATCGGCACGTGCCAGCGCGTCAATGTGGAAATTCCTGTGGCGATCCCGTAGATCATCTGATATCTCCCATCCCATGCGATTCATGTGCTGCAGCGTGAGCAAGGCTTCGTCGGGACTCTTTCCCATTTGGCTGCCTCAAGCACAAAATGTGCCTGGCGCTTGGTGAGATTTTCTCTGCCAATCAATTCTGCTTGAGCCATTACCTCACTCCATCTGCCTTTTTCAGCGAGCGCAGATATCTTGCATTCGTTGCTTCGGTCCCCGTGGATCCAGGCCAGTAGTACTTTGTTGCCCGCACCAGGTGCCAGCAAGGATCCTGGAATCCTGGCAGGCACCAGGCGCCCGCTACGCAACGCCACCGCCAGCATGGCTGTAATTTATTGGCGAGGATATTCAGGAGCCTTTTTTAGACATCTCGCGTGCGCTAGCTTCTTCGTGGGGTGCTTCTAACGCAAATCGATCGACACAAGTTCTGTCCCCGTTGAAGTAAAAGCTGAAGTTCGCTGTTGGTGTCGACGTCGACAGCATCCCGTTCATGGCGCGGCGAGTCGTGGGGCAGCAAAGGCATATGTGTTTAGAAACTCGTTTTGCACGCTGCTGCTCATGGAAACGGCAGTGGCGCGACATGGGAGACTCAATTGCAAGTTAGAAAAGTGACACACAGACAACGAAGACACACACCAGATGAAGAGCAGGGCTCCATCAAGCTCGTACGACAGCAAATCTGTCATTAACCCTGCTGCTGAGGCAGCACCTCTCTTGCGGCTTTAAGGAGCAGAGCAGGACGCTGTTGTAGTCGTGCAACTACCGGCAGCAGCAGCTTTTGTACACTCTTTGGGCTTTTGGGAGCAGACCGGGCCGCGGCACAGAGCAGGTGATGGCTATCGATGGTGGTGATGACGTGACACCAGGAGTGCATTGGCAGGAATTGCTTGAGTACGCGTATTTGAGCTTTTGTGCTGCCCACAGTGAATGCGTCTGCAGGACGAACCAGGAGGATTTGGCCTGAGTCAATGGCCTGAGCCACCGTACACTTCCAGTGCAACTGCGGAGGGTTTTTCTCTGCTCAATGTTTCACAAACTTGCGTGGCAAATGGATTGGCAGGTCCTGCCAATGGTAGGAGGCACATGTATACGTGCTACGGGTCTTTCTTGCAATGGCTGACGTGGCGACTTTGACAGATGCGGCGTGAGATGCAGTTCCGCTGGGCTGAGTGATGGCCACGAGTTGTTGCGATGGAGGCAGTACTGGCTAGCGGTGCAGCGATGCTGTGGTGGGCCCTTGTGGTGCACATCATATGTCAGACCTTGTTGGTGGGCTGTGGACGGGCGGACGCCTACAGCACAATCTGGGCTCTGGCTTGATGGTGATGACAGCATGTTCAACTTTGAATGGAGTGCTGCATGGTCACCTGGAGCACACAGACTGAGTGCACTGGTGCAGGAGCTGCTGTGGACATCACCCTTGTTGTGTTGTTGAGCTCAGCATGGGTTGAAGTTTTGAGTCTGACAGTGTGGCCTCTGATGCATTTATATAACCGCAACGCTCTGTTCAGCAAGCATCTCAGAGCAGCATGATATCATGTGGAAGAATCATCTTTCTTAGCGGTGCAAAGTGCCTCAAGCTTTCGATGAGTCATCTGTCATCACACTTGCAAGGCTTGCCAAGTTGCTCTTGATCTGGAAAGGATACAACATTGTTCTCATCCCTGTGAGTGTGGTGTACCCCATCGGTGTGATAAAAACATCAATTGGATTCGTCGTCAGTTGCATCGGGGTTTTACCCCCGCATCCGGGGGCGGGGGATCAAGCTGAGCGGTGCCACCTTGAGAGACACGTTTTCTAACGTCAGCACCGCCTCTCAGCTTGCATTCTCAGCTTGCTTGCGTGCTTCTCAGCTTGCATTCTGTTCATGCGGTGCGATGGCCAGCGCTGCTGTAACACTGAGACTTGCCTTCCGTCTTCTGTACCGACCTTGTGACGTGGTCACCAAATGCAATTAGAACGGGCTGTCAGTACTTCAAGTACTGGGCTTTTTCGCGCCCTGAGCGAGAATTAATAAAAAGTACATGGGTGGGGGCACACACATGGAGGAGGACGTAGAGGAGGATCCCGAGATGCCATTTGGCGGCGGCGGCGTTTGAGTGGTTGTCGTTGAGACACTTCCAGACTGTGATACGACATGTAGATTCCGTACACCAAGCTTCAAGTTAGATGCCATTCATCTGGGCTTTTTCGCGCCCTGAGCGAGAATAAATACAAAGTACATGGGTCTCCTTGGACAGAAGCGTAGGGGGGTCTAACGCCATACTTCACGACAGGCAGGGGGGGATGAGCTGAGCGGTGCCACGTCTGACCCTAGTGGACCTATCTTTCGCCATTCAGCTTGCACCTCCTTTGCGCTGTGTAAACAGACACCACTTCAGCGGCTTAGCAGCGTCACATGCGATGGGCATTGTGAGATTGTGCGCGCAGGTGATGGTGAACAATGAATCTCCGGGTCTGCGATGAAAATGGGCGCACACACAGGATTTGAGTGCGGTGATGGCTTTAACCCTTGCCTTCAGCAGGCAATGCGGCATGCGACTGCAGACACTACAGACTTACTTCAAAGTTTCTAGCAACCAACAAAGAACCACGTGATCACCTGTACAGTCAAGTAGTGTTGCGCAGCCATATACATTGTTGCGCTCTTGTCCATCGCGACGCGCGAATCGAGAACGACATCCAGCAGCACCACCACAACTGTGCACCGCACGTGTGCACGTGCCAGGGTGTAAATTCACGTTTGATGTAGCAAGAATAGGCGTGCCGCCCGCGAGCTACATAGTGCAAACGCGCCTCTCACGCGCGTCGCGCAGCCATCAAAACTCCCCCACGACGCACAAATGAAAACGCGCCACCACCAGCTGCGCGCGCGCACCGCTCAGCAAGTCTTCATCACCCGAGCATCACGGTGAAGAGGCGGATCTTCTGCCCGTCGAAGAGCGGCAGCTCCTGGTGGCGCGTGAAGACGACGCCCCACAGGAACGCCGTGAACCACAGCGCCGTGTAGCGGTTCGGCTGGTACTTGCGCACGATGATCGCGTGCGGCACGGGCAGCAGCCCCACGAGCGTCGTCGTGCGCAGGAACTCCACCACGCCCGTCTCGTCCACGCGCCCGACCTCGCGCGTGCACATGTCCTCCACCTGCGTCGAGCGGAGTTGGAGAAGAGGGGGGGGGAAGGGGGGGGGGGGTTGCTTGAGGTGAGAGGTGGGCAAATGCAGAGACCGAAGAAATGTTGTGGCGCGGCGATGGTCTGGAGTGCGCGCTAGGTTGCTCCGGTGATCGACCTCGCGTGTGCACATGTCCTCCACCTGCGGGGGGAGGGCGGTGTTTGTGGGGTTTGTGGGGAGGGGCAGCTGAGAAGTGGGCAAATGCAGAGACGGAAGAAACGGTGTGGCGCGGCAATGGTCTCCAGTGCGCGCTAGGGTGCTCCGGTGATCGGCATGGCGCGTGTACATGTCTTCCACCTGCGGCAGGCAGTTTTGGAGAAGGGGGGGGGGGGGGGGGGGGTAGTGCGGGTCATGCAAGCACTGCGTAAGCCAAGCAACTGCCTGCTAAAGCCTCCGCGGCTCGAGGAACGGAGGTATGACTGTTGCGATTTTGGTGGGGGGGAGGCTTGAGCTGAGAAGTGGGCAAATGCAGAGACTGAAACAATGAGGTGGTGCGGCGATGATCTCGAGTGCACACTAGGGTGCTCCGGTGATCAGCCTTGCACGAGCATATGACCTCCAGGTACTGCAGGCAGTTCGTGTGCGGGGGGATCGGGGGTGGGGGGTGGGGTGTGTGGGGTGTGTGGGGGGGGGCACTGTTGAGCTGAGCACTTGACGAAGGCCGAATAAGTGTTGTGTGTGGGTGTGTGTGCAGGGCGCAGCTATCATCTCAACAGTGATGATCTCGAGAGCACATCATTGCGCATGTCCTCCACCTGCAGCGAGCGGGGGGGGGGGCAGGACATATTGACATATTAATAGTGTTTCATCGCACACCAGCAGAACAAGAACCAGCGATGCGATGCTGTGCGGCGGTAACGTTGAGTGCGTCACTAGTCCCGCATGATTGCCTCAACTTTGACTACCTGCAAAAAAAAACTACAGTACTGAGTCCCTACACACAGGGCTTGTCATGTGCGAGCTGTTCGGATTCTGCTGTACTGGCCATGAGGCTGGCGCTGCGGTCAGCAAGACTATCAGAAGCGCTACATAGGGATGCAGTCGAGTCCGTGTGACCCGGATAATCATGATCCCTTGCCGTACCAACAAGGGCGCACACGCTCATCAACGAGGTACATGGCCATAAGCTGCGCAAGCACTAAGCGCCCATGCGACGCCCTTCTACTGCCGCTGCAGGTATAAAGATGTGCACTTGCAATCCAGCGCCAGCATACACGCCCCCCCCTCACCTGAGGCGCCAGGTACAGCAGCAGGCGCAAGATGGTGTTCATGTTGAGCTGCGCCTTGGCTTGCGTCAGCCACACTTCCGTCGGCACGAACGCGGTGCTGACGCTGCCGCCGCCGCCGCCGCCTCGGTCGCCGCTGCCGCCGCCGACGCCGCGGCCGCCGCTGCCGCTGTCGCTGGTGGAGGCGCGGGGCTTTGTGGGCGTTGGCATCGCCGGTTGATGTTGCCTTTCTTGTGATTGTTCATCCTCTCCGGTCTGTGATGCGCGCAGGGCCATTAAGTGCCGGGATCTTGGTTAGGGTTCGGAGAGCGAGATTTACATGGAAGTTTGTTAAACTAGATGATACTTCGAAGTGTGTCGTAATGCCTTCCATGATATTGTTCTTCCTCTCTGATCTGTGGTGCAGGGGCCGTCAGCGTCACGATCGCGGTTATGGTGAGGCAAACCAGATTTATGAAGGAGTAGATGATATGCCGTCACGGGGGTACCAACACAAGAAGTACAAAGCACGCACATGTTGAAATTTTGCTACAGATGCGGCTGAAATGGGAGTTCATGGTGGAGCAGCGGCTCAAAGTATTATACCCCTGCCCGTGGACGAGCATTTCACGAGTCATTGCAGGCTTGCAGCCAGTTCGTGGGGGCAGGCGCGTGACTTGCGCATGTCTCTTCACAGTACCACACCAACCATGTACTTGCTGTGTCATACTTTTTTGAAGAACACTGCATCATCAATCACGGCAAGCGGGCATGCCGTATGCTCGCAACACCTTTGGTTCAGCACTAGACCAGCCTGCCGCAGCGGCTGTGAGTGGTTTCTTTCACCTGGCGTCAATAACGCAAAAGTGCTGGCACCGCTGCGGCCGTTGCACGGCAGCAGCGAAAGCGCACAACATACAGAGTAAAGCCTGCCATTGGACCAGTTCACCAGACACAACCAGACACTGCTGCACGTACGGACCTTGGGCGAACTCGGCCGCGACACCGCCGTCGCCGCCGCCCTATCCGCAGCGGCGGCCGCCTCCGCCGTCGCGGCGGGCGGCAGCGGCGGCGGCTGCTCCTGCTGCTGCACGGGCCGCTGCGCCGCGGCGTTGGCGGCGGCGGCGGCGGCGATGGCGGTGGGCAGGCTGAGGTCCGCCAGGGACTCGAAGGCCTGGCGCCGCCGCACAATCGCGTAGATGAGCTGAGCGTTGCCGGCGTACTGATACTGGATGATGTTGTTGAAGCACTGCGGCGGAGACAGCGCGGGAAGCCATGTTGAAGTTGAAGTAGTTGAAATGGTGAAGTGTAGCCTTCAAAAACCTTCAAAAACTGTCACCTTTAAGTTGCAGTATGCGTAAGTGACCACCTCAGCGCCAGCAGCAAATAATGCCATGCATAATTGAGCGCCCTTCCACGCCGCTTGCAGGTTCGCACCAAATACTAAAACAGTATCAGCTCAGCGGCGGTGCACAGCTCGAGCTGAGCTATCAGCATGGGCGTTTGCGAGCATTTAAATTGGAAAACTGAGGTTGACGGGTCGCGAGCTAGTCGCGCCGCATGATGGCATAGTAGAGCAGCATGTCGCAAGCGCCGCAGCGCACAACACATACAGTAGTGGTGATGTGATGTGACGGAATGACTGGGCGACCGGGCACCAGCGCAAGGTGACGGTGTGACAGGATGGGTGTGGCTAGAAAAAGCCGTTGATGCAAGTGCTCAGTGCTATGTGCTACAGCGCAGCCCTAACACACGTGCCGCTGCACGCCGGCCTGGATCGATCAGCATATTGGCCGTGATCCAACAAACTCTCTAAGTGCCACTGCAAACCGCGAGGCGGGGGGGGCGGGGGAGCGGGAGGGCGGCTGAGCTTCATCCTCCTAGCCTAGCAATGATTGACATGGAATGCTGCTGAAAGCTGAGGCGCGTGTGCCCTCTCACCCCCCTTCAACAGCGCCACGTGGGCGAAGGTGCGCTCCACGACGTGCACAACTCATGCGACGGTTCTGTTAGGAGCACTGCGGACATTGACAGGCCCTGACAGACGCCACAACAGTGCTGAAGCGCTCTGATCTGCCGACTCAGAGCCACGGCTCAGACACTCGTGTATGCACACCCGACTTCTAAAGGCAGCTTTTGCTCACTTTGGGCAGCAGGTTTAGGTATGTTTTAATTGCCTTCCGCGGTAAACAACAAATTAGGTGACATGCAGTTTGGCCGACTGTGACCACGACTCATAGACTCGTGCTGAGCAGCGACATCATCAACGCGCGCTGACTCACCTCCAGCAGCAGCCTCACGTACGTTCGACGGCCCTCTGCGGCAAACAAAGTTGGTCGACATGAACTTCAGCTGACTCTGTTCACGACTCAGAGCAGCGACACCGCAATGGCGCGCGCGCATCCACCTCGAGCAGCAGCTCCACGTACGTGTGGTTGCCCTCCGCGGCGTACAGCAACTTGGTCAATGAGAAGTTCAACTGACTCTGATCATGCCTTAAGGACTCGTGCCGAGCAATGACACCGCGGCGGCGCGCACTCGCAGACTCACCTCGAGCAGCAGCCCCACGTACGTGTATTCTCTTTCAGCTGCTTTCAAGGAAACCTTGATCCATGTAAGGTTCACCTGACTCTGATCAGGACTCATAGACGCGTGCTGAGCAGCGACACTGCGACAGCGACACTGTGAACGTGCGCGCACTCACCTAGAGCAGTAGCCCCACATGCGCGTGGTTGCCGTCCGTGTTGAATAGGAAATGAGTCAACATGAACCTCGGCCTATTCTGATTGTGACTCACAGACTCGTGCTGAGCAGCGACACAGCAACGGCGCGCGCGCACTTGCTGACTCACCTCGAGCAGCAGCCCCACGTACGTGTGGTTGCCCTCCGCGGCGTACAGGAACTTGGGCGACGTGAAGAGCTCAAAGAGGTTGACCAGCTTGACGGCCGCGACCATGGTGAGCGACTTGGCGTACGGCGAGACGTTGGAGATTATCGTCAGGAAGCACTGGTACAGGCTCAGCAGCCGCGGCGAGCCGCTCACGATGAGCTGCGACAAGGGGTGGAGGGGGGGGGGCGTGCACACGTTACGACGCGCAGGGAAGGCAGGTGGCAGAAGGGTCACAGCCGCTCACGAAAAGCTGCGGCGCGCACTCGCAGGGGGCGGGAGGGGGGGGGGTGAGAGGAGGGGCGGGCATTAAGCGATCGGCTCAGAGGAGTCCAGTGGTGGGAGGAGGTTGCAGTAACAAATCGAGCCGCTGACGATGAGGTGCAGGGTGCGCGCGCGCTGGGGGGGGGGGAAGGGGTTATATCGGAGGACGCACTCAGAGGAGTTGAGTGGTGGCAGGGATAGGGAGTGGTGACCAATACGTGTTGGAGATGGCCTTGGAGGTGACCAGGGACGTTCAGCAGCTGGCAGGCAAGGTTGATGTGTTGATGACCAACTCGAGCGCCTCAATAGACTTCCGCTTTAAGTCAATGTGAGTCGTCCACCCACTGTCCCTACAAAGCTATACTGATCTGGAAGTGTGCCTTACACGCGTAAAGCATAATACAACGTGATGGTCGGCAGTGCTCGGCTTCACGTGTCATCGCCACATGCCAGCAATAACAAGCCGTCGTTGGGCTTCTGAATCAGCTCGTGCCGAATCTGACGACGTTCAATGGCCTGGGGCTCACAGCTCAAGACATTCGCTTACTCCAGTGCTTTGTGCAAGACACGAAGCCGCGCACTACTGGAGTTCTCCAACACCACACCATAGCGGCACACAAGCCCTTCTGTACCTTATGTAACGCGATGATGAGCAGATCCCCGTGGGTCCCCCGGAACAATGGCAGATCAGCCGGCATCTGCAGACAACAAAAAGACACACCACAGCAGCTTGTTAGGTCCACGTCACGAGACACTGCAGTCTCAACGGCAACTCTGGCAGCAACACCGCTGCTGCGGCAGCAACACTCACGCTTTCGCGCATATCGTGAAGGAAGTGTGTCAAAGAACGTGCACCGCGTGAGCAGCCCACGACTCCTCGCGCGCGGCATATGTAGTCGTCCCGTGAGATCGAACGCGAGTGGCGGGTAACGGAAGGGAAAAGAGCAGAGCAATGATGACCCCCCACGCGCGCGTGCGGCTCACCTGCCCCGGGAATGGCGAGTTGAGGGCCACGCTGCTGATGGAGCAATGGTGCAGGGGTGTGTATAAGCATTTTTCCATGCGTGAGCGTTGCTCGCCTACCCCGATGCACTGCTGCAGAGCACTGATGCAGGGGGGTAGGTACGTACGTGTCCCCATGCATGAGCGCAGCTCACCTGCCCCGAGAACGGCGAGTCGAGGGCCACGCCACCGATGCACGGCTACGGAGCGCTGGTGCAGGGGGGTGGGTAAGTATGTATCCCCATGCGCATGAGTGCGGCTCACCTGCCCCGAGAACGGCGAGTTGAGGGCCACGCCAAAGTCGCGCTCGCCCGAGAGCTTGAGCAGTATGAAGGTGCAGATGTGCGCCAGGCCGCTCTTGGCGACGTCGCGCCTGCCGTTAGGGTTAGGGTTGCGCCGCGGCGCGGGCAGGGGCGGCGGCGGCGCAGCGGAAGGGCGGGGTAGATAAGACGGGCAGCTGCCACATGACACAAGTACCTGTCCATGACGCGGCACGCACGCTGTCTGTGGCGCTGTCAATTGTGAGGGTGATGCTCAATCCAGGTGCCTCAAGCTGAAACTGCAAGCCTGTACTCGAGGTGTCTCAAACTGAAACTGCGATTGTGTGCCTACGCGCACGCACCTGTGCTCAAGGAGATGGGCACATGGAGACGCGCACCATTGCCGACGCGCAGCAGTACGTCATCAGCAGTGCACTTAAACTAGAACTTCAAGTTTGTGTGTGCACGCACGCTTTGCATGAGGAGCAGGAAGCACATTGTCAGCAGCGTCTCAAACTAAACCACAAGTCTGTCTGCGCGCGCACCTGTGCTCGAGGAGCAGGAAGCACAACGTCAAGCACTGTCTTAAACCAAAATTCAACTTTGTTTGTGCCCGCACTCGTGCTTCAGGAGCAGGAAGCAGATGGGCACGACGAGCCGTGCGACGTTGTTGACGCGCAACATGTACGTCATCGCCAGTGTCTTGAAATAAAACTTCAAGCTTGTATGCGTGCGCACCTGTGCTCGAGGAGCAGGAAGCAGATAGGCACGGCGAGACGTGCGACGCTGCTGACGCGCTGCACCTGCGTCATCAGCAGTGCCTTTACAAAACCAAAACCTCAAGCTTGTTCTTGTGCATGCACCTGTGCTCGAAGGGCAGCGAGCACGTCGTCAAGCAGTGTCTTAAACTAAAACTTCAAACTTGTGCACTCACCTATGCTCGAGGAGCAGGAAGCAGATGGGCATGACAAGACGCACGACTCGTCGACGCGCAGCATGTACGTAACTTAAGTGTCTTAATCTGAAACTCTAAGTTTGTGTACGCACCTGTGCTCGAGGAGCAGGAAGCAGATGGGCACGACGAGACGCGCAACGTCGCCGACGCGCAGCATGTACGTCGTCAGCTCCGTGTTGGACTCGAGCAGCTGCCACAGCAGGACCAGCAGTTCTTGGTAGCTGGCCACCTGCACGCGGGGGGGGGGGGGCGGGAACGGGAGGAGGGGGTGAGGAGCATGACAGCAGCGAGTGCCGTAGGCGATGCATTGTTGACATCATGCTAGATGTGGAGGCGCGAACAGACAAGACGCCGCGCACCGAGCCCTTGCTGCACGTAAACTTCAACAGTGTTGCGCGCACGCGAACACTTCCTACCGTTGTTGTTGCGCCGCAGTACAGGCCAAGCACAAGGGGGCAGACACGCCCTCCCCGTGCGCTGTCAACGCAACCAATTCACTGACAGGAGTCAGCGGCGATGCGCACACGGCGGCGCGCGTCCAGAAGGGAGGGGGGCGAGAAGGGGGCACTCACGGTGTGCTGCGCGCCCGGGATCACCGTCTGCCGCGACGTGAACACGTTGCCCAGCAGCTTCGCTAGCCCCTCAAACACAAAGTGGCAGTCCCCCGGGCCGCTCACGCCGCGCCGTGCCAGGTCCCTGTACACGTTGTAGCCGGGTTCGCCGGGGGCGGGGAGCACGGGGGGGGCGTCCCCTCCCTCGCCCCCCCCATCGGCGGGCTGATCGCTGCTGCCGTCGTCGGCGGGGAGGGGGGGGCGCCCCGCGTCGAGAAGAACGACCAGTACCTGCCGGGGGGGAAGGGGGGGGGAATGGTGCAAACGTGTAAAAGGGGGCGTGTTGTGAGGCACCACAAGCGCAGAGAGAAACGGAAGCGAGAGTCGCAGCATCATGGTCGCAATCGCTGCCACAGCAGCGTGGGCGGGGGGGCAGTCGACCTTCACGCATGTCTGATTCGGCGACGGCTTGCACCTGCAGAAGGCCAGATATGTACTCATCTCATTAGAATCAATGGACTGCACGATTGTGTGGCCCGAAGGTGCAACTGCAGGTTTGGTCATGCTCAACGTATGAATCTAGCCGCCTCATGAGCGGCTTGACACCGCAGCACGCTTGACGCATGCGCCTCGAGGGAGTGAGAAGTAGGGTTTGAGTCGAGGCTTGTAGGTAGGGTTTGAACTCATTGGTTCCTTTCTTCACCTGCGCAGCCATGTCCATCTGCCGCGCCGGCACGTCGCTGACCATGCTGGAGCCAAAGGGCACGCCCCACCCCACGGGGTCGTACTTGAGCACCACGCCCATGAGGGAGAAGAACAGCTCCGTCGCGAGCGGACAGTCGGCGGCGGTGGCTTCCGCTGCAAACTGCATGACGCTGCGTGGGGGTGGGGTGGATGGTGGGGGGGGGGGGGGAGAAGGGTTAGGTTTGAGGTAGGTCAGGATGAGGTTTTTGTGAGGGGTTCACAAATTGTATATTGCCGCGGCTTACACAAGTTGGGGAGGGAGCGGGAGGATTAGGGCCAAAGTTAGGGTTTGATTGGGTTGGGGATAAGAATGAGTATGAGACAGGGCGCGCCCTGGTTCATGAACCAAACGGTATCAGGTCAGGCATGACTGCATGACAAGAAGGCCCACAAGCGACTCAAGCGTCTTGCTGAGCTACTCATCGCCTTTCACTCTTGTGGACGGTGCGGACGCACACTTTCGATAACCGCCGACCCTTGCCGTTCAGAATTATGACTGCCAATGTGGCACACAGCCTTGGTCAAAGGCAGATGGCAGGCGTATCATCGACACTGGACCACTTGCAGTGCGCTACATTGCAGGTCAGGAAGTGCCAATGCGCATCAACGAGGCATCACGTATGTTGAAGTGCATCGCACATTGCTGAGCATCACGCACGCGAACTGATCATACATGCGCAGATTCAGACAGAACATCGCCGGAGATTGAACACGCGCTCTGTCGCACACATGCCCTAACTTGATCATGCATTGCGGTGCACCACATTACGATTCATGAAACACCAGTGCACACTGAAGACCAATAATGTGCACACGCTTCAAGGCTTGTCACACATTGCTGAGCAACGCGCACACAACCTGATGCTTTTCACATGTACTAAGATGCAATACTCCACACACGCTGCTGAGCGCATCGCACGCACGAGTCGCGTGCTTGTCACACATTGCTGAGCAACGCGCACACGACCTGATGCTTTTCACATGTACTAAGATGCAATACTCCACACACGCTGCTGAGCGCATCGCACGCACGAGTCGCGTCAAACATGAAAAGTGAAGTTGAAGTGCAGGGCAATATCGCTGAGCGTCACCGCGCACGCACGCACCTTCGCCCCGCGTCCGGCGAGGAGTACGTGCGCGAGCACGTACGCATACGCACCCTGATGCGCGCATACACAGACGCAACCCATCACCTACATGCACACATACACACATACATAGAAACGTTGCTGAGCATCACCGCGCGCGTGCGCACGCACCTGCGGCCCGCATCCGGCGACGAGTACGTGCGCGAGCAGTCCTCGCTTGTGAGGAAGAGCGGCTGGCACAGCAGCACCAGCAGGAGGCGCAGCACCTCGAGGCGGTTGCGCTCCAGCGTGCGCGAGTGGCGCAAGGTCAGCCCCCTGTGAAGGAGCGCCCGGCGGCGGCACGTGTGCCACACGTCAGTATGCTACGTCGCTCTTGCTCCCTTCTGCTCAGGACTGCGCCAGAGCAGGATGTTACATGACAATTCTCAGGAGTGCGCCGGAGAGCCACTAGCGGCAGTAAACAGCAGGGCATGCAGTGCATCGCGCCGATGGCGGTCCAGTGTCTGCGCATGTCGTGAGCAATGCGCGCTGCAGCAGCGAGCAGCACCTCCTCGAGTCAGCGGCTCTGCAGCCCTGTTGCTGACCGTACTCGTAACCCTGACCCTAGGCGATTCTCAAGCCTAGCTACCTGCAAGCATAGCCCGCGACCTCCGGTCCGCGTGCAGCACAGCATGTGGCGTGCACCTCTCCATGGCAATAATGCTGCATGTGTAGCAGTCTAGGTGCTTGCAGGTGCCGATCCCGGTCATGGCATGGCATCGTGTGCGCAGCTCCTCATGACGCTCAATGCTGGTGTCACACCGAACACACACAGGCATTCGACGTGAACTGCAACTGTTGTTGCCAGTCGCAGCATTGCATGGAGCCCAGCCCTCCCTGCCGTCCCCGCTGGACACGGCGCCGCACAAGCGCTGTCATTCATGCGACGCAAAGCGCACCTGGTATTGCCCAGCCCGCTCTCCCAGCACAGCCCCGGCCGCTTGAGCACGCCAAACTCGTACTCTGCGGCAGAGCGCGCGCGCACGCGGGCACGCAGTGCGACGAGCACACATCGAGGAGAGACGGGAGGACTGAGCCACGTGCAGATGCCAGTGTTGGAGCATGAGGGCATGAGCTGTGATTCAGATCATCTTCAACACTGACGGCGTAGGGTGGGCAGCATGTCTCAGCAAGCACGGAGCGGTGACACGTCATTGGTACACACGCACACATCACTGTGGATCAAGTCACTGCACGGAAAGTATCAGTTCCTGTTCGACCACTGTTTGCGTGTGTTCGCCCGCGTCTGCGCGTCTGTTTGCACGTGTTTGCGTACGCCGATCTTGTTCTGAGCCGCCACTCAACGTGCAGTCTGCAGCAGATACCGTCACTGCTCAGCGCTCGGGCCAGGTGTGGCGAGGCTTGCGTCTGTCTCTTCAACAAGGCCACACCCTGACTCATCCTTCATGCCCAGTGAACAGGGTGAGCAGCAAATGCGTGCATGAAACTGACGTTCATCCTGAACGAGGTGCTGCACTCCACGAGCTTGTACAGGCCGCCAACAGCCACCACACACATAGAGCAGATGGCAGTGCGCACCGACATGGTGGACAAGCGCATGCATGCTGCGCCCCCTCCCCCCCCCCTCGCCCCCCCTATCTGCACACGCCCTGACTGCTCCTCCTCATGCGCCGTCTCACACACACATGCATCATGGCACGCTGTCTACATGTAAAGCGCACGCAGTGTGCACATGACGACCATCAGCGCCTGTGTGTCGTAGTGCAATGAGCGTCCCGTTCTGTCACGCCCATACCAGCAAAATGCTAGGCTAGAGGTGTTTTCTCACTGATTACCACCCCGAACACCTTTGCGCTGTGCACATTGCGCAGGCTCCAGGCAGCTGAACAATAGGAGGACTTGAAGATGTTGTTGAGGTTTATCATTGAAGTCCAGTTTGACCTCTGACAAGAGCAGAGCTCTTCAAGCCTCTACAAGCCTGCGGAAAATCTGCACGGTGAGCTGCAGACGACGTTGCGCATTTTAATTCATGGCCTATGTGCGTGCATCTGCCTCTGTGCTGTTCAGATCCAAAGCCCAGCTTTGTGCACAGATGCATCGATGAAATGCCTCGCAAAGTGCGTGCAGCATGGCAGCTGCAGTTCCATGCATGATGCATGGCAAATGCCGAGCGCTGCCACGCAACCGGAACAGGTGCT
This sequence comes from Tribonema minus, assembly GCA_017506865.1. Classification (NCBI taxonomy): domain Eukaryota; class Xanthophyceae; order Tribonematales; family Tribonemataceae; genus Tribonema; species Tribonema minus. The sequence continues at coordinate 254,706 of JAFCMP010000401.1, forward strand.
GCTTACCTTCCTGCGCAACCGGGTGACTGAAGATGTACTGCGAGCAGCATTTGTTGCTCGAGCTCTACAAGCAATCCGCGATGTTGACATTTACTCTAGTTGAACCGTAAGTTGACATGGCTCGTTCATCACTTGAAGAACAGCACGATAAATGAGTTTATCGCAGCGGGCATTCGAAAAGCCTGACCCTAATCTTAACCCTCAGCTGCGCATCGCTCACCTTCCGGCACGTACACATCGACGTAGTCCACCGTGAATCCCGGCAGGAACAGCAGCTGCATCACCGTGTGCACCAGCAGGATGCCGAGCGGCTGCCGCGTGCCCCCCCCCCCTTCCCCCTCCCCCTCCCCCTCCCCCTCACCCTCCTCCCCCCCCCCCTCCTCCTCCACCTCCACCCCCCCCACAGTGCTCAGCGACACGCGCCGCTGCTGCTGCTGCGCCGCCGCCGCGTCTGGCCGCCCCCAGAACAGCTGTTCCAGCAGTGGGTCCACCATGCCTGTGTCCGCGTCCCGGTAGCTCTCCTGCGCGCGCAGCAGCAGCAGCGTGAAACGTCGCTATGCCCTGGTGGACGACCGCCAAATACAGTAAATTCTGCAGGGTTTGTTTTGCAGAGCACGCGCAGCGAGCATGCTGCGTAAGCAGGCTCAACCCTGCAGCTGCGCCGGCTGGGGTGAGTTGCGCCGCGGTGGCGCGTGCACGGTGGCAGGGCTCAGCAAGCAGCGCACAGCCACCCACAGTAAGATGGCAGTCAGTCCTGCGTGAACCCGCTGTGGCATGCAGCAGAGCCATCGCATCATCCGCGCAGGCAGGCGCACGCACAGCAGTACAAGTGTGCAGCGGCGCCACTGACCAGCAGGAACGGCATCATGCGCGTGAGCACGCGCACGCACACAAGCGCCTGCGCCGTCGCCGCGGGGCCGGGCGCCTCCACCGCCGCGCACATGTGGGAGACGGCCTGCGTGAAGAGCGCCGTCACGTTGCCCGGCCGCTCCTGCCGCAGCTTGCGCACGGCCATCGGCGATATGAGCTCGAAGACGTCCTGAGTGGCGGGGGATGCGGGCGCAGCAAATTTGTAAGGTGCAGTGGTGCACTAGGCGCTGGCGGGCTTGAGTAGCAGCGGCGCCGCAGACGATGCGGGCGCTGCCCTTGCACGCAACGCGATGAGCGCGTCATGCACGAATGGATTTGGTACGGGTGAAGGCCAAGATTTTCCGATGTTTTTCAGCAAAGAGCAGATTCTGAGCCATCAAACGCAGCAGCAGTGGGTGCGTGCAATGGCAACTGGGTTCGCCACTGCTCAGCTTTCAAAGATCGCTGTGATGGTCAAAACGCGCGATCTTGAATCCACGCCGACGATTCGAGACTGGCAAATTGTGAAGACACGAGAACGACACAGCATCAAGCACCACTCAGCGATGCACGCTGAAAAGTTGTGTCACTGTACTTGCGCCGTGGCTTATCACCAACAAGCTTGCCATTTGTGCCCAAGCCTCACCTCCGGTGTGCTCGGGATGCTCCAGAGCTGCGACCAGTATTCGTTATCGTCCACGGAAACATCCTGCTCCGAAAGCGTTGCAAGAGCATCTCGAAAGATTCCTCTGCTACCACTAGCGCCCATGATAACGTCAGGCGCAACGGATCTGTGTTTGTCGGTTCACATTAGCAAAACTTGAAATTTCCGAACTTCAACGTTGTCAACCTTCAATAGAGCTCTTCTTTTGTGTGCGTGTGGTGGTCATCATCGACATTTCTTTTGGTGCATATGCGTGTGATGGTCATCATCACTACCTTTCTCATTGAGACAAGAGATGCACCATGTGCACATCAGCAAGACACAGCTTTTGACGGCAAAACATGCAGCACCTCACAGGGCAACAAAGCACAACTACGATTGTGAAAAGTGTGTGATGCACCAGGCCAAAGTGATCTCATTGATATACATGGTGCCTGCGTGTGCACATGAGCAATATGCCCATCATCGCACTTGAAGTCATCGATATCTTCCGCGTTCAAGATGTTTACAGCGGCGTCCCGTGGCTGGCTGGAATGATTGAGCGGCGCTGCTGCTGCAAGCGCATTGGTGGTGTCGCACGTGCTTTCTGCCCCACCCACTGAACCGACGAGCTGTGTCTTATAAAGCGGGCAAGAGCGCATGCACGTGCAGAGCACAGGTGCGCGTGATGGCTCCAGCGTTGTTCAATCATCTTCACTTGCTGCGGCTGTTGCTGCAGCAACAGGTGCTGTCACGCTGCGCGCAGCAGCGCCACCGTACTCTTGTGCGAGCAGAGTCAGACACATGTCTAGCTCCTGCGCTTGTTCAGCGGGCCGTGCTGCGGGAGAGAACGAGGACATGGCAAACAGGCGCACATACAGGCGTAAGATGGGCATGCCGCCAATGGCTTGATGCCGCACGACACATGCTGCATGTGCTCCACGAGAATCTGCGCCGCTGCACCAGTCGCCAAAAATCTCACCAGCGACACACGAGAGAGCTCGCATAAACAGTGCTGCTGTGACACCGCGGACGACGCCGGCAGCACTTGCGCGCGCCGCCGCCGCTGCTGAGCCATGGATGCCAGGGCTCGCCTGCGCCTGATGCCAGTGCCATCGTGCACACAAGAGCCCAGCCAGCGACTCCAGGCTTGATTTCGACATGACAATCATTGCTGTTTGCTGCCCGCCTAGCCTGACCGCAAATCAACGGCGGTGGCAGCGGCGGCGCCAACAAGTGCGATGGTCCATGCTCACTTGGCTGATGTACTCGATGCCGCTACCGTCTTGCACGAGCCAGCCCTTGCCGTGGCCTGGGCAACAGAATTCTATCAGCTTACGTTTCAAAGAGATATCCCTGCTGTTTGCGGTCCGTTTGTTCACCCGGCGACGACAGTGGCGGCAGCAGCGGCACCGGCAAGGGCGGTGGTCCATGCTCACCAGACCATGTACTCGACGTCGCTGCCGTCGTGCACGAGCCAGCGCTGCTGGATGGCCAGGGCAACTGACCGTCAACTTCCACTTTCAACAAATGCCCTCGCTTTCTGCGATCTGCCTGGCGTGTTCACCCTGCGGCAACTGGCACAGGCGGTGGTCAGTGCTCACACTCACCTGGCTGATGTACTTGACGCCGTTGCCGTCGTGCACGAGCCAGCCCTCCTGGCGGCCGCGCACGTAGTCCTCGCGCGACCACTTGGTCAGTCCCCACTTCTCGGACCGTAGGATCTTCTGGCGCCCCGGGAACTTGAACTTGGCGCGGCGCAGCGCCTGGCGGAAGCAGCAGCGGCGGCAGCGCGGACAATGGAGGTGGTAGAGGTGAGCAATGGGGCTTCAAACACATACACACTGCAGCAGTCAGGCGCTTGCGCACAGCGGGCGCTAGCGTGCAGCGCGCTGCGCAAGGGCCGCCGCAGGTGCAGCTGCTGCGCGTTGAGGCAGCCCTGAACCAGCAGCGGCAGTGCTCAATGAGCGAATTTCACATCACTTCAAATCTCGTTGTATCCTATAGCATGAAAGCACAGCAGTGGGTGACCATCGTATGCACGCTCCACTAGCTGTTTGATGATACTGCAACGCATCCTGAACATTGGTGCACTTTCATACCTAGCTACTGTCGCAGTTGAGGTATCCCACATGGAGGGCCTGAGTTCTGGTGACATGCCATAAGTGGTGGCTTGCTGCAGATGCGCATTGCTGTTGAACTTCACACCTTCTGACACCACACAGGTACAGGCAGTAGAGGCTCCCTCTCGAGCCGCTCACGTTTATGCCTGCCGCGGCGTTGACGTCCTTGTCGTGCACGAACATACACATACTTCGAAGTGCATGCATACATACACATACATTTCTCAAGCATGTGTGTTTGTGTAACAATACGGCTTGTGCGTTCCAGCACAGCAGCGCTCACCTTGATGCACGCGGCGGCGTTCGCATGCTTCGCACGCACGAACCCATACTTTGAACTTTGAAGTACATACATGCACATACATACATGAGATATGTGCAAGTGTGTTAGTGTAATGACTCATGACACAGCTTAAAGCGTCCAGCACAGCAGCGTTCACCTCGATGCACGCGGCGGCGTTGGCGTCCTTTGCGCGCACGGACATGAGCACCTGGCCGATGCTCACGCGCGCGGCCGTCTCCGTCGGCTTGCCGTACGAGTGGCGCATGCCGCTCGACAGGCGGTCCGCGCCCGCGCACGAGAGCATCTTGTTCTGGCGGATCACGTGGAACGGGTGCGCGCGCATGCGCAGGTGGAACGCGTCCTTGCCGCCAAACTTCACCAGGTACTTGTTGGCGGTGACGCGCGCGGCCTCGAGCGCGTTGCTCGTGAGCTGCTCCTTCTCGTCGGACACGAGGTGCGCGACGAAGGGGAAGAGGTCCACGGACGCCGCCTTGTTGCCGCAGTCGAAGATGCGGATCTTGGGGTCGGGGACGCCGCGGCAGTAGCGCGACTTGATGAAGGGCTTGTTCTTCTGGAAGCGGATGCAGCGCGCGGGCCCTGCGGCGGCGGCGATTGCGGAAGTGAAGTTCAGCAGTGAAATTGGGCAAGAAACAGAGTTAGCGCAGGCCTTTTGTAACAAGTGTACCAGTGCGTCAAGAGCAGCGATTTGAGGTTGCTGTTATTTCAGTTGAGGCTTGACTGTCGTAAGCTACATATGAGATTGGTGACAGTACACAGCGCAGCACGCGAGCGGCGTGTGGGAGCCGGAGGCAGGCGGGAGCGCACTGGAGCAGCCTCTCTCGTCGACGGAACGTGGATCCACACCAGGCAGCAAAGTGTTGCAATGATAGTGACTTTGGTGCGGAAGAGGTGTCACAACACAATGTTGGCGGCAACTGTGCTCAGCCCCCCTGATCCGTGAAAAGTTGCGTTGGTCGTGAAAGTTGCGTTGGTCAACAGCTGACGCCTGATGTGTTGCCGCTGGTCGTACGCTGCCAAAGCATGACGGAATAATGACCAGCATACTTGCACGCTGAGGAGTGCAGACACACAACGTGAAGCGTCTGCTGCGTGGTGCTGCGTGGACACTTCGTCGTGCGATGCTACTTCAACACTCACGTAAACTCTCCGGATGTTTGTTTGTGACAGCTTAGCTGTCACCCCAGAGCAAAATAACAATACACCACTTGATGCGCTAGCAGGTATGAGAACAGGTAGCTCATTGCAAGCTCCCAACGCACCACAATCTTCATCGGCCCGTTATCGGGACATCGCATGTAGCAGTACGCGTGTTCGCACGGGCGCAACGGCGCCAAGCGCGCCGCAAGCGCAATAATTGCTCCATCACTCACTTCGTCCCATCTTGCAACCTTGGTATCCGTAAGCGCTGCTCCTCCGCTGTGTGAGCTACCCGATCCAAATCCAAAAATCCAGGGGATGTATTCGGTTTGGGGCCGATACGGCCTAATAGCATTGTTCTAGATGAAAGATGGCCACGTGTAAACCGAGTTGTCCTTGTGAAGTCAAGCAAATGCCAACCAAGCTAAATGCCAACGTGACGAAATATATTTACCTAGATGCCTCACACAGACACAGTTGTGAGGAGCACCACCACTTGGTCACGGTGGGCAACAGGCTCTCACCCAGTATCCAAGCTGCAATGATACTTCCTCTACATCTCGAAGCAACAGCAGGGCACACACACCATCGAGGATCGCATGCGCTTGAACCTGAACTCACAATTGTAGCATGGGTCAACATGCGCAACGCTTTCTGAGAAGCATGGCGGCATGGTGACACCACGCTGGGAGGCTGCTCCTGCTGTAACAGCAACTTTTGACTGATACAGACCGACATATGAACAGTTACTGTCAGCGCTTGGTAACACCTTCCTGCCCTGATGAGCTGCTGACGTACGCCTCAGCGTCAGCAGCATGTCTCAGCAAACCCACAACATGTTTCGCGCGCGGCGATCAGCCCCGCGATGAACTGCGCCGGTTACGGATGGCTTGTAGTTCAGGTCGCCGGCGGGCCACCCAACTGCGCCACCCGTAGCTAAATACCGCGGGTACGACATGGCGTCGTACCTACGTTGCAATGCCTATGGCACGCTGAGGATGCGCGTGCGGCTGGCAATGTCGTCGCAGTAGCGGCTTAGCTGCGCGTTGAGCGCTGCGCCCAGCTCGGGCAGGCCGTCGACCTGTCGTGACAATTCAGGAGAGACATCGCATGGGAGTAGTGCTGCGCATGAGAAACCGGATGTATGTGTGTGCCGCAACATGCGCGGTGCCGTGGCACCAAAGCGAACTGTCTGCGACAACGACAGGATCGTGGCAAGGAACAGTGCAACGCTGTTCGAGTCTTCATGTGTACAAGACCGTTGATCGCGTGTGAACACTTCGAGCGCTTGTGGAACCTGACAGGCGACTGCGATACTCAAGACCTGCCATGACATAAGCATCAAGCGCACCAGATGCGCACATATGGTGATGCTTTTGAGGTGAATGACCGTTGGCTTCATCAAAGTGCGCATTTGATGACCAAGTGAGCACATACACACATGCGCCCGCACAGCGCCTTCTCGACTTATTTTCAGTGCCGTCTTTGTTCAAGATCAATACAACAGTGCTGCCTCACGATGTGTGCAGAAACCAATGATACTGGGATGCAGGCGATTGCACTCTGGCGCATTGGAACACGCGTTCATGAAGTCATGCGCCTCAGCATTTCCTTTGAAGTGTGCAGGCAGGGTTGTATGCTTGATCAGGAGATGATATTGATCCGACAATACGCCTGATGCGCTTTGTGCCGTGCGCAGCAAACACCGCACTCCGATTCCAAGGCGGGCGTCATGGCAACACGGCAGGACACACCACCGCCCACGCCGTTGTGGCAGCGACCGCAGTCGCGGACATGTGCTGAGCGCTGTGCAGAGACGGCGCTGCTCAATGAAGCGCCCATGCCCAATGACCCCGCATCCCTGCGTAAAGCTGAACCTGCCACGCCGTGTTACAACTGCGGAAGGCTGCCGCACGCACCTGCACGACGGCGGCGCCCGTGGCGCTCGCTTGTGCGGCGGCCTTGAGCACGCGTGCCGTGTCGGCGAGAGCGCCTGCGGCACAGGGTACGTAGCAAAATGCGCAGCAGGGTCAGCGAAGCCATGTTATGCCCATCACTGGCATGGCAACACGACAGTGGGCTGACCAGTTTGTCCGCACGAAAGGGGAGGAACGCCGGGAATGTACACGCTGAAGCTGCAAGCTCGCTGCTTCGCATTGCCGCGTTTGGCACCTTTGCCAGGGCATGTGCGCTCGCGTGCCGCCGCCGCACGGTGCTGTGCACGACTTGAAAGCAGCATGCAAACAGCGGCGCGAAGGAGGTGCTCGACACATTGAAACAGCACTGCACACGAGAGCAACACGCTACTGAAACAACAGCGCCAGCGCCGTGCACGCCATCACAGCAGCGTTCGGCAAGCCGGCGCTTGCCACAAACACTCTGCGCCTCCCACGGCGACTTGATGCCGCTCGTCACGCCGTGCCAGCCACCTGCATCAGCTCATCCGCGAGACTACATGGACAAGCCCACATGCGTGGTGCCCCCTGGCGGTGTTGTAACGCATGCCACTCTTGTTCCCTGGGCCCCTCCCCTCACCCTGTCTTGATCCTTGGGAGGATACGCATGTAGAGGTGGAGTCCCCCAAGTGACAACATCCACTCTGTCCATCACATAGACCAGGCGCCGCAGCAGTGCGCGCAACAGCAGCGCTCAGCGACACAGCGCGCCTCACCGGGACCGCCGCGCGCGAGGCACGCCGCGAGCGCGCCGCAGTACGCGTTGCCCGCCCCCGTGGGGTCCTGGACGGGGTCCGGCAGGGGGAAGGCGGGGACGTGTGCCCAGCGCTCAGCGCGCGTGCCCCACAGGAGGTACGACCCCCTGCTGCCGCAGCGCACCGCCAGCAGCGCGCCGCCCTTGAGCTGCATGCGGCTGCGGCAGCCGCGCAGCACCGCCTCGGGGTCTGGGGGGCGCGGGGCGGGGATGGGGGGGGGGGGGGGGGGGGTTGATTGGTATGGGATGCGGGATGAGTGCAGTGCGCCCCCCTTGAGCTGCATGCGGCGGCCGCACCCGCGCAGCACCGCCTCGGGGTCTGAGGGGGCGGGGGGAGGGGGGGGTAAGGTGGGCATGCGGTGCTAAATGAGCGCTGCTGCAAACTGCATGAGACACCTGCGCAGCCGTGCGCAGCACCGCCTCGGGCGCTGAGACAGCCCGGTACGAAACAGTAGACTGTCACGATGGGGTGCGGGATGATGAGCGCTGGTGCTGCATGCCGCATGGAAGCAAAGTTGGTGCGCTGCGGCGCGACGGCGCGCATGGGCGCAGCGGGCCGCACTTGCGGGTAGGCTGGTACGAAGTGCGAGGTGAGCGTTGACGCGTGCTGCCGGAGAGTCCAATGACACCGTACACTGAACTCAAGAAATCAAACTGCACTGCGGCGCAGGTGCGAGCGTCCCGCAGCGGACTGCGATGAAGGAGGCGCTACGGCTGCAGGCTCCTTGGAGGCGACCGTGCGTCAATGGCAATGACGGGTCGTGGCTGTGCGCAGCACGCCGCGGCCGTGGCGTGTCGCCGACGCTGAGCACTGAGGCAAGCGGGGGCGCTGCTCAGTCAAAAAAGTTCTGCAGCGCTGTCATCGCAAGCAGTTCTTCATATCCGCGAAGAAGCTCCGCAACCTGCCCTTCACTGGCGCTGATGCTGATCCACGCCCCTCATGCACCGCGTCTAGCGAGCTACGTTACACGGACGTATTCAACATCCTTAAGGGGGTTACGGCACTGTGCGGATGCAGGTGCCGGGGGGGACGCACCGGCGGACGCCGCGTCTGCGCCGGCGATGGCGCACGCGGCCGGCCAGTCGGGCGACACCACGTCCGCAGCGCTCAGCAGCGGCAGCAGCCCCGTCACCGTGGCCATGACGTTCGGCAGGTCGAAGAGGACGGGCTCGACGCTGAGGATGGCGTCCAGGCGCTCTGCCTGCGGCGCGCACACATGCACACGAGAGAGCGGGCAGAGCGGTTTTGAGCAGTGCAGCGCGCTCATGCCCCGGTTCTCGCTGCAGTTTAGCGGCACAGTGGCCAGGCATACCAGCACGCGAGTTAGAGGAGAAGAATCACTGCCTGCCTGCGTGGAGCGCACCGCAAAATGCCTCGCTCCGTGTGCACGCAAGATGGCGCTGTCGCGTGTTACTTGCGCTGAGGCGCCGCGGCGACCGTCCGTCCGTCCCGCAAGTCCAGCTCCATGCGCCGCCTAGAGAGCGTCGGCACGCGAGCGCCGGACCATTCCCGCGTACGTAGCCACGCTGACAGAGCACACACAGGTCAGACTCCCCCCCCCCCCGCCGCGCTGCGCGACTCTAGGTGTGGCCGCGACGCCGTGGGTCGCAGGCCCAGACGCGCCCTCGGCGAAGCGGCTCGGCCGGACGGCCGCCTGCCCTTGACCCATTGCATCAGTACGTTGATCATCTTCAAGAGCTTGCTTTACAAAAGAATACGAAGAAATAAGCTGGACGGCCTTTTGCACCTCATCGAATAACATTGAGACAGGCGCCCCACCTTGAGCGTGCACGCCATGCGCGTCTCCGCCATGCCGTCGGCCTCCGTGAGAACGTGGACAACTTGCGCGTGCGCGTAGTGCGGCGGCAGCGGCAGGTCCGTCTGCTGCAGCTCGACCCAGCGGTCCCAGCCCGCCGTCGGCTGCGCGCAAGGGGGGGGGGGGGGGGAGATGTGAATTTATTTGAATTTATCGACAAATTCATTGGAGGTTACTGCCTTGAGTTTGGATGCAGATGGCGTTGCAATGGTGACTCGCAGACGCTGGTAGTTCTGTCATGTCAAATGATTCGCACTACGTGGTGAGGGTAGGAGGTTGACGCCGCAGCTCGGGCTGGGGGAGGACAGGGGGGTGTTCATGTTTTTAAGAAGAAGCACCGCGCGTTGTGCACGTGGCGACACTGTACAGAGCTTTGTCGGACTGCGACAATGTTCACATTCAGCGGCAGATGATCACTGCCATGCGAAATGCGAACCTGTACACGTACTGCATGGAACAATAAGTCAAGTGGACTGAAGGAGTGCTGCTGATGACCGGGCACTGACTCAAAAGATGGAGCAACTGCCAAGAGCCTCCGTTACATGGTGGTGGTGGTGGGCCTGGCCACATGGTGCAGCCTCGGTGCTCTACTTCCACCAACGCGAAAGCGCATGACGTCTGCCAGTGCCAGTGGCCTCCGTCTCATCTTCAGAGACGGGATGGCGTGCCCGCTGCTGGAGTGTTGGTCACCAGCTGAGCACTGGTATGACAAGGACCCGCGCACCGCCGCACGCGTCGCACGACGCTGCGCGGACGGCAGCGCGTCGCGCCACAGCGGCATCAACAGCATCATGCTGGCACTGTTTGACTCGTGGCCAATGACTGCAGCAGCGGCGACCACGTTCATTGGGTGAAGGCACTCGCGGCTAACCACTCCTTGTCACCTAAGTAGAGCTCTACAATCTTTTGACTCATTTCCGTCAACATGGGTCGCGCGCGCGCGCACCTCCCACTTCATGGTCTCGCCGTCGTACGTGATTTTCAGGCACGGCGTCGCGAAGCCCGGCAGGCGCGCGACGCCTTGCGCGTCGATGGCCATGCGCGCGAGGCTCGCCGCCGCGACGGCGTGGGCGTGGTCGAAGTCGTCGCCAACGGGGGCGACAATGCCCGCAGAGCTGCGCCAGCCGCAACGCGCAGGCGCCGTACTGTGAGTCTGTTAGCTGAGAGCTGGCTGGCAGCGACGTGCATGCTACTTATATATAAACATATCATGGGATGAGTGGAGGACGGCTGCACCAGCAGTTGCACATGACATTTGTGCGAGTGAACCGAGGTAGAATCGCTTGAGCACAGCTGCACGAGCAGCGTTGAAGCGGAGCTGCACCAGCAGTGGTGCGCATGCATCATGACAGAAGCCTTTGAAGAAATCTGCAACGGGGACGGCATGCATGCGGGCTGCGAGCAGAGGCGCGCCATTGGCGGCATGCGTGCAACACAGCAGGCGCTGCACCGTCACATGTCATGACGCTATTGGCAGCAAAAGCCGATCTCAGATCAAATTGACAAGTGCTTGTTGCTTTGTCAGCTATCGAGTTCAAACGATCGTGCGCCAGTGATCATGAACCAGCTCCCACGTGTCAAGGCACGCCAGCGTTTACAGCTGATGCAGTTTAGTGGGGATACGTGGCTGGTCTGCTGTACTGAAGATGTGTAAAAAGTAATGATGCACCGGTTGAGTATGAAATCATAAGGTGCTCATCTGAAATGGTGTCACAAGCGAATCAGCACTCGGCGCCGTCCATCGAGGATCCCATCAGTCCTTATTTGTACTCTTTGGACGCAACCCCCACCTGCTCCATGCCCTGGCTCCAAATGCAGCCTGGAATGCACCACCCCCTAGCCTTGTGGCAGTCCTTTCTCCGTCGCTTCCGATGTGGTGGTCAATCATGAGCCTGCATTTGTTACAGTTGTGCAGTGGCCTGATCATGTCAGAACTGTGCACGAGTGAAGCATGTCAAACGCCGAGCAAGAATGCAAGCCAAAAGCCACAGACGGAGCAGACCTGTGCACTTCTATACATGACGTAACGGTATCACATTGACATAGCTGCAAACAGCTTGACTTGCCTTCCGATGACCACCACATCGGGAACGCTGGGCTTGCCGCTCGCTATGATAGTGAAGGCAAAGCTGTGCCGCAGGAGTAGAATCAGTAATGCGGTGCAGCTGCCTAAGCCCGGGAGGGTAACCGGGCCAATGCGCATCCACAATCGCAGCACGCTTGCGACCGAAGGTGCGCACCGCCAGGACAACACCTCCGGGCAGAAGCAAGACAATCGGAGGTGACGCGCTCCTGGTTGAGGTTGAGTTGTGATTTGAGTTGTGAACTCGCATTGCCTGTGAGCTGCCTTGCTACTAGCTGCGCTGAACGCACATGCCGCATCCTTTCCAGTGCTGAATACCTACCACCTTGACAGTGCGCATTATGTCGAAGGTGCTGGAGCGCAAGCTGAGGAGGGTGCTGGAGCTCAGCACGGATTCGCCATCCTTGGTGGTAGCACTGGATGCCATCAGCCCGTTCTTTGAGGTAAGTGGAGCTTGAGGTATGGCTTATCATGGTCTTCATCAGATGCTGAGAGCTTGGAAGAAAGCTTCGTGACTCTGCAATGCTATTATAATCATGTTTTTGTGTGCATGTCAACGAACGTGCTGCTTGCTCGCATCTGTGCAGGCCGATTCGGTGCAGGCTGGGCGCAGCAGCTCTCTGGATGTCAGGAAGTCCCTGAGGCAGGATCTGGAGAAGCAGAACTACAACCTCAGCCTCTGCTTCCTGAAGAGCTTCGAAAGGCTCAAGGGGAGACTGGAGTCGCTGGAGCAGGAGGTAGGTACTCGTCAAAGTGCACCGAAGCATGCACACCATGCCTGTTTCAAGTGATGACACGGTGACACACTGGGCCTGTCATCGCGCTCTACACCGATTACACAGTGACAAGAAAGAGAGAGAGCATGCTCACGAGGAGGTTGAAGCCGCTGGGCACATCGTGCACGCAATGTGTCGCCCGGCAGTGCTGGCACAGGCGTTGATGTGCTGCATGGCTTGTGCGCGCTCGTCTGCTCATCGAAGGTGCCGCCAGACACGTATGTTCTAAATTGAAACTCAAGAACTTCAGCAGTAATGACGAGGAGTCAGCATCTGAAGCACATACCCCGCCATGGCAGGGTGGGGGGAGGGCAGGGGCAAAGCAGCGGCGGCAGCCATGTTGAGCGATGCAAAGTTTTGTGCAGCACCCATTGCGGCGCTTTCACCGCACCAGCCGCAGGTCAGGCGCATGTTGACGGCGCAGTGCACACCTGACAGCACTTCCACAAGCCCGCTGGCTCACACTCAACGAAACTCACTCAACAGCTCACGTCAGAAAGCAAGCATCCACTTGAAGGCATCCACGGCACATTTGCCAACATTTTTCAAACCGTCTTGTCCCCTTCCTTTAAGATCAACCTCAACTCAAATCCAACTTCAAACTTTCTGCAATGACGCTCCTCCGCGGCGCGCGCCAGGTGGACGGGCTGGAAGACGGCTGCCGCTCAGCGTCGGCGCGGCTCTCGTCCGCCGAGAGCAGCATGCGCCAGTTCACGGACCGCGCGCAGGCGCTGCGGCACAGGCGCGCGGAGCTGTCGCGGCGCGCGCGCCAGGTGGAGCGCTTCCTGCACACTTTCCAGCTGACTCCGGTGAGTAGTAGTCGGAGCGCTGCTGGTGCTGCCACGATTGGTAGCTTCCGCACACGTTCCGGCTGAGCATCTCTGGTGAGGAGGCGCGCTGCTGATGTCGCCGAGTTTTGTTTATAAATAAACAGCTTCCTGCACACGCTTCAGCTGACTGTGGTGAGTAGTGGGAGCACTGCTGCCAGGCTCTTGATACTGTGAGTGCTGGTTGTGTGAGGTTCCGTAGCTTGTACTGTGCGGTCGTGGCAGCGGTGGTGGATGAAGGTGGTGATGGTGGCGGTGGTGGCGGCGGCGGTGGTAGTGAAGCTGTGCTGCTGGCGGCGGCGGTGAAGGTGGTGGTCATCGTCGTTTCACGACCCATCTTGGCCGGGGGCTTACCTGTACCAAAACACCTCGATTGGGGCGCCGTCATTGTCTCGCACATGCTTGACGTTAGGGTCAGGGCTTGAGTTAGTGCAGCGGCCCACGCGCACATCGCTGCCGTGTTGGGCGGCGTCCCGCAACCTGACAACCTTTGCCGCACTGCAGCACGCTCAAGCACCACCCAGCCCTTGGCCAATGGCGCACCGCCACGAGAGCCGCTTCCGCTCACGGCGTCAGCCGCAAGAGCGGCGCGGCCCAGCGCTTTTGTCGCGACACCGCGCCAGCCCGCGATTCATTGAGAGCACCCCCAACGATGCATGCGTCGCTCACGGCGTTCCTCGGCAGTTCGGGCTGCGTGCCTTGCGGCATACTCTTGGCCCAATCCTGGCGCGCCGCGCTCTTCGCGTGGACAGCGCTCATCCAGGAGGCCCTGACCGTAACCCTAACCCAAGGCCTAGCCCTACTTAGATGATGGTGGCTTAAGGAGGCCCAGGCGCGCCGCTGCGCGTGCCCCTCACGCCGCCGCAGCTAGTCCGGCTGTTGGTCAGGAACGAGCAAGCTCCAAGAATGCATCAATTACAAGGCTCAGGAACGCCCAGGGCTCAAGGGCCGGTGCACATCTACTCAAGGCTAGGGTCAGGCATGGCCATGCTGATCACCCCAGAGGGGGGGCTCTGGTGCTGCCGACCCGCAACCACCGCAAGATAGACAACTCGCCGCAAGTCCATTCGTGATTCTGGTACATCTGCGCAACGCCAGCTCCGATGCTGGAAAGGACCAAGGTCACCATTCCCTCTGCCTCAATCCCTCCCCGCCCCAGGACCAAGTTCACCAGCTCCTTCATCCCCCCCGCCCCCCCCCCCCTCCCCCCGCCGCCTCGCGCAGGAGGAGGAGGCAACGCTCGTCGGCGCCGCGGGGCGGGCCAGATTGCCATAAGTTCATTCGCGCCTTCAGAAATCACCTATCAGTAACCCTGCGCGACGCCAGCTCCGACGCTGACAAGGACCAACTTTACCAGTTCCTTGAACTCACGCCCCCCCCCCCCCCCCCCCCCCACAGGAGGAGGCAGCGCTCGTCGGCGCCGCGGGCGGGCTTGAGGAGCCGGCGGCGGCGCGCGCGTTCTTCGCGGCGCTGGCGCGGCTGCGCGCGGCGCACGCGCGCTGCACGGCGCTCGTCGGCAGCCAGAGCGCGGGCTTCGAGCTGCTGGACGCGCTGTCGCGCCACCTGGAGGGCGCGTACGAGCGCCTCTACCACTGGGTCCAGGCCAGGCGCGTGAAGTGAAATACTAGTAATGCCGGGGGTGTTGTCGAGTCGCAGGATGCTGAAGGCCGCCAAGCATTTTAGTGTCAGTACTGAGGCGGGCAGGTTGAGATCTAGTGTGTGACTGTCAGTTGGGATGAATACAGTCGCCCATTGCTGTCATGCGGCGACATTTGGTCCAGGGTTAGGGTTAGGGCTATGTGGGAGGCGCTGGACTCGCGCTGCGTCGCGCGGCGCTCCTGCTGGGTGACGAGCATGCGCGCCACCCGGAGGGCGCGTGCGAGCGCCTCTACCACTGGGTGCAGGCCAGGCGCGTTGTCGCTTCACAGGAAGCCGAATACTGACAAGCAATTGAGTACGAGGAGCAGACGGTTAGGTTAAGGTCTAGTATGGGAGGCATTGGCCACCTGGAGGGCGCGTACACGCGCGTCTACCACTGGGTGCCGGCCAGGCCCGTGAATTCATGAACGCTGGGGGCGTTTCGCTGCCGCGTTGTCGATTTTCAGGATGCTGAATTTGAGACCTGCAGGACCATACATATCGGTTAGGGTTAGCTGGCTTACTCAGGATATGCATCAGGTCGTGCAGAGGCGGCATGCGAGCGCTGCCACCACCGCATGCGCGTCAGGTGCCCTATAGTCAGGGCCAGCGCAGGGTTTGCGGTTAATACGACAGCATCGCGTTGGTCACCGCTGAAGCTGGCGTTGATCGCGCGAAGACACTGAGGAGGGCCACCGGACATAGGCCGACTGTTTTGGTTGAAAGCGGTTGGCGTGACTGTGCTGGACCCATGCCGCGCCTGTCAGCCACACACGCTCACCGGTGTCGACACCCTGTTCGGCGCAAGCGCAGCGTCGCTCGCCCCCCTGCCGCGCCCCCCCCCTGCAGGTGCCGCAGCGGCTGAGCGATGTCGCGTCGCAAACGCATCAGCGCCCCACACCACAGCCGCATTATGCGCATCCCCGCCCCGTTTCAACCTCACCGCGATCGCACATTGCGGACATCTTAATGTATTACCCCCCCCCCCCCCCCCCCTCCCTTTCTGCCCCCCCCCCGGGCGCCCCTCCCCTGCTGCCCTCCCGCTCTAACTCCGCTGCAGGTGCCAGGAGCAGCTGAGCGACGAAGAGACGCCGCAGGCGGATGGGACGCTGCAGGTCGCCGTGCGCGCGCTGCGTGCGCGCCCTGCGTACTACAGCCACTGCCAGGTACGCCACAAGCGCCTTAACAAAGCGGGGTAGGGTTGTCTCCGAGCGGATCCTCACCTTAACTCTCATTCTAACCCAAAGAAATGCGTCATGACTCATGCGCCTGCCGGATCCAGGCGCGCCGCTGCAGTTTGCCACTGCTTTCTTGGGTGCCGCGAGCGCGTCGGCAAAGCGATTTTCACGCGTCGTGCGCATGCCGCGCATCAGCTTGAGTGCGTGCACGAATACTGGGCAGCGAGCTGCCTCCCGTGCATCGCCTCGCATGCTGGAACGCGCGTGCCGCTGCGCAGTTCGCCAGTGCTCTCTTTCAAGTGCCACGAGCGCCGCGATGAAGCACGTTGCGTGCGCCGCGCATGCACCGCGGCAGCTCGCACATGCTCTCAAGTGCCGAGGAACGGCGGCGCAGCCATCCATGAGTTTGCTCAGTACAGTAGTGTCAACTTGTTGAGTCATCCACGTGCAGCTGACATGTGCCCGCTGCCGCCGCCGCCGCGCAGGAGAGCATCGTCAGCATGCGGCGGCGCCTCGTGGCGCAGCGCTTCGTGGCAGAGCTGGCGCAGGCGCGAGGTGCTGCGGACGGCCGCGCGATGGAGGTGAGAGCACATGCTGCGACAGCAGCGGCGGCGCAGCGGCGCTGCTGCGCCAGTCACTGTGCTGCACCTGTCTGTCAGAGTCAGCAGCAGCTCGCAGCGTGTCGCCGCTGCAGCGCAGCGTGGAGCACAGTGATGCGCAGCCGTACTGCAGGTCGCAGTGTCAAGTGAACCGCGTGGCAGGGATCCATCGCACTGGCGCAACTCGTTTCGAATTGTCTGACGATGCACGTGTCAGAGGAGTCCGTGCGCTGCTGTGCATGCGTGCTTGCTCTGACCCCAGACGTTTGATGCGATCTGCTCGAGCAGGCGAGAGCCTTGCACTCGCAAAACACGCGGCGCTATCTGCCGCGCGCTCACTCAACTTCACTTGAACTTGAGACTCAATGCCCGCACCCGCGCGCGTGCGCTACGTCTCCAACGCACCTTCACCTACAGGCCGCTTACTAGGCCGCTCACTTAACTTCACTTCAAGCCACGACTCACCGCCCACACGTGCGCACGATGCAGGGCATCGACTGCGTGCGCTACACCGCCGATGTGCTTGCGTGGGTCCACCAGACCGCCGCCGCCGAGCGCGAGCTGCTGGCGGCGCTGTTTGGCAGCGGCGGTGACGCGGCGCACAACGGTGCACGCCGCCTCGGCGGCGGCAGCGGCAGCAGCGGCGGCGCCGAGCCTGCCGACGCCGACGGCGTCGACGGCGCGGCGGAGGCGGGCGGCGCAGACGCAGATGCGGGCAGGTATGTATGGCCTGTCGCGCTGCGCTGCGCTGCGCTGCGCTGTCATGGTTGCTGTGCGCCGCTTGCGGCGCGGCGATGGCGTGCAGTTATGTCCCGGTGGTGACGTGCGCCGATACGCGTGAGCAGGCGTTGCCGCGAAGCCTGATTGTAACCTGGAGGTGACCTCAAACCTGGCCGTCGACCTTGTACTGCGCAGGCAGGTGGGCGCACTGCCGGTGCCCTCGCTCTCAGGGCTGCGGTCGGTGCGCGCGCTCAACGCCCCGCGCAAGGCGCGTCACGGCATCATGCGCACCGTCACCGCGCTAACACCTGTCGCTCAGCGCTGGCGTCTTCCCCCCCCTCCCTTCGCTGCGCACGCGCTCCCCCCCCTCCCTTGCGTACTTGTCGGTCACATCATGATGCCTCTTGTGAACTGATTGAGACAGTGCTGCTGTGCTGCGTGCAAGTGCGCCCGCAATGCATGCGCTGGCATCCCATGAACCCCCCCTTGGCTCCAAGCTTGCCCCCTTGTACCCGCGTGGCGCGGTGCTCGCCACCGGCCCGCACTGCGCCGGCGCCGGCGCCGCCGCCGCCACAGCGCTGGCCTGGTGACGGTGCCATGCGGCTGGCCAGTGCACGAGGCACGTACGCCGCCGCTGCGTCACGGTCCGCTGCTCCAGTGGACTTTGCAGCATGCTGGCATTCCTTATTTGACCCCCCCCCCCCCCCCCACCCCCGCCCCCCCCGTACCTGCGGCGCGATGCTCACCCACGCCCTGCGTCGCCGCCACCCCACCCCTCGCAGCGCCGGCCTGGTGACGGTGCCGGCGGCGCTGTCCGGCGTGATGAGCGCTGTCGCGCGGCCGCTGCGCGCGCGCCTGGGAACGGTCTTGGAGGACGTGCGCGACGCCGTCACCGCGTACCGCCTGCTGGGCTTCCTGGCATTCTACGGCGAGACGGTGAGGCGCGCGCGTGTGGATCAGGGTTTTAGGGTGAGGATGAGGGTCAGGTCAGCTAGGGCTAGGGTTGGGGGAGGGGTTAGGGTTTGACTTCCTGGCGTTCTACTTCAAGACGGCGAGGCACGTTTGCGCACCTGGATCAGGGTCAGAGGTAGGTCAGCTAGCGTAGGATTTGGAACAGAGACGGTGAGGCCGGCGGCGCACGCGCGCACCTGGATCATGGTTAGGGTCAGGGTTAGGGTTAGGTCAGCCAGGGCTGGGTAAGGGTTAGGAGTAGGGTTAGGGTTTGACGCCGTCACCGCAGGACTGGCTGTCGATGCGCCACGGAGAGGTGGCGAGGCACCCAGCAGCTTGTGCGTGCCGAAGTCAGGGTTAAGGGGGTGAGCCAGGTAGGGTTAGGGTTGGCCAAAGCTGTCCCCAATTTTAAGCTGCTGAACCAGACTTGACTGGTGCCTGCCATGCGCGCCGCGCTGCCGCTGCCGCTGCCGCTGCCACCGCCCAGCAGCTCCCGAACGCAGCGCGCTGCCGCCATTTGCACTGGCAGAACGCCCCGTGAGCCGTTGGTCGCTGGATGAGCACTGCTGCACCTGCGTGCACGGAGGTCACGCGGGCGACGCTCCCAGCCCGCTGTCGCCCGCACTGCTTGTGTGGAGCTCTGATGTATCTGAAAGCAGCCCACCCAGAGCCTGTGGAGTCTCGAGCAGTGTCGTCGCAGGCGCAGTGATCTCACAAGATCGCACCTGACACTCGCATGCTCTGGAGTGGATGCCTTGAGAGTCCTACGCAGCCCCCTTCGTGTCCCATGACATACTGCCGAGCACGCGGCATTCTCAGCGTGGAACACGCCCTTGCAGAGTGTACCACTGTACTACAGTGATGCTGCCGCTGCCATTCACCCCCCCCCCCCCCACACACACACCCCGCTGCTGCAGGTGGGGCAGCTGGTGGATTCGCGCGAGGGGCTGGGGCTCGCGTTGACGGAGGCGCGCGCGGACGGCCTAACGCGCTTCAGAGCACTGCTCAGGTACTTGTTCTCACATGAGTCAGATACAGAGCCATTGAAGCGCAACAGGCCAATGTGTGCGCGGACGGCCCAGGTACTTATTCTTGCATGAGTCAGATGCAGAGTCGTTAAAGCGCGAGGGGCCGACGCGCGCACACATCGCCTCACCCCCACCGCCGCTCCTCCCCAGCCCCCCATGCCACCGCTGAGCTGTCTTTGTGCCGACGGGGTGCTGCGGCTGTGTGCAACACAGGTTGTTTGCCACACCGCACAGACGCCATCACTGCTGCAATGGACAACAACCCCTATCCTAACACAAAGCCCCCTCCCTTCCCCCCCCCCAACCCTACCCGCTCGCCGCGCTGCGCCAACACCGCCAGCGGCACTACGCTGGACCACCACCCTCACCACACAAGCCTCACTCCCCCACCCCCCCTTCTTTCAGCGCCCCCGCGCAGCGCCTCGCAGCGACAACGCACGCCCCCGCGGACCTGTCGCCGCTGGGCGCCACGCTCGAGGCGGCGCGCCGCGCGCAGGAGCTCGTGCGCGCGGCGGCGACGCTGCCGGCGGCGACGGCGCCGGAGTGCGCGCTCGCGCCGCCGCTCGCGGCCGCGCTGGAGCCGCCGCTTGACGCGTGCGCGCGCATCGCTCGCGGCATGGACGCTTCGGACGCGGGTGAGTTCTGTGCTTAACGTCGGGGCGCAGGGGGAGACTTCTCTTCAAAGGGGTGCTTGGTGGCGTGCATGTCGCTCTGTGCGATCTGCTGGTATCGAGGTCGGACTTGCTAGTAGGTTTGGGGTGAGGTGCGCGCTCGCGCCGGCGCTCGCGGCCGCGCTGGAGCCGCCACTGGAGGCATGTGTGCGCATCGCGCGCGGCATGGACGCGTTGGATGCTGGTCAGTTCTGCGCTGAATGTCAGGGCGAACGAGCAGGGTGCTTGGTGGCGTACGTGCCGCTCTGTGCGAGCCGCTCAGAATCAGAATCAGGGTTGGAGTAAGGGCGTCTCTTCAAAACGGATGCCTACGTATGCGAATGCGCTGACGTTCCCATGCAACATACACAATCCCTGAACAAACTGCACGGCGTGCCCCGCGTCCCCCGCCGCAGCCGTCTTCATGCTCAACAACATCGGCGCGGTGGAGGCGGCGATGGCGGCGGCGGCGGCGGCGGCGAGCGAGGGGCGGCGCGGCAGCAGCAGCAGCAGCGGTGGCGGCGGCGACGCCAGCGCTCCCGGCGTGGCGGATGCTCAGCAGTGGGTGCAACGGCTCGCGCGCGACGCCGACGGCTGGCTGGAGGCGCTGGCGCGCAGCCAGTGCGACAAGGTGCGCTCGCGCTCCGCTTCGTGCAATGGGGCCCCCCGTGCGGCTGTGTTTACAGTTCAGGGTTAGGGTTAGGATTAGTTTAGGGTTAGCTGTTGCTTGCTGACACGCCAGCCGTCGGCATCTAGCGCAGCTGGTGCGGAAAGGTGCGCTCGCGCCGCTGCGCGCACCGGGAAACCCCCGCTACTGCTGTGTGTAACAGATCTTGCTCGCTGACGCGGCGATGATGTGCGCTGATGCTCCGCGTGTGTGCCGCGCTTACTCGTGTTGCGCTCGAGACTTGGGTTTGTTTCTGTGACTAGTATTGCTGCGAGCAAGTGCACGGGGTGCCTCACAGCGGTCGCTTCGCAAGAGCGGGCGGTCTCGTACTGCCTGCAGCGCTGTCAAAGTGCCTCAACGCATGCTGGGATCGCATTAGTGTCAAGAAAACGCTTATGGCATCGGAAAATGTACGGAACATGCGCACGGCACATGCACAGGACATGCAAGCGGGAATTTCACATGCTGTACCAGTATTCGGCGCTCGCTGTATGAGCGTGCGGCGCTCCCTCGCGCGAGACGCGCACCTCTAGTCATAAACTGCCATGCCAGGCATGACGAATGCGGGCATGCCTGCATGAGACACCTGCAGCGCCGCCTGTTTGGACCATATTCCAGGGCTGACTGCAGCTTCTGCAGCTGCCGCATCGGATCGCGTGTTGGCGCTGCAAGCAGCGCAGAGTCCGCCGTGCGCACATGCCGGCGCCGGGATTCACTCAAACGGTGCTGGTGCTGCACGTCGTATCGTGCCTCCGCCCCCGGAGCAGTGCGTGGGCGGGCGGTACACCTGCAGACGCCGAGAGGGCCGACGACGCGCTGCAACGATCATGAGCCGGCGCTGCCGCTGCCGCTCTACTGCTGTTCATCCGCGCATCAACCGCTGTCGAGCCCCATGTCCATACGAGCAAGCTCTTCAGTGCCTGCCTAGCGCGATGAGCCATTTGAGGTTAGCGTGAGGGTAAGTGGGCTGGGACCTCAGTCTCTGAACCCCGGCGTCGTGCGTGCGCGCAGGTTCTGGAGAGGTGCGGCCTCGGGCGCGTGCTGCGCGCGGCGGCGACGGCGGCGGCGGCCGCGCACGACGGCGGCGCAACGGCGGCGGCGGCGCCGCTCGCGGAGCAGCCGGGCCTCGAGGCGCACACAGTCGCGAGTGCCATGGCCGCCTTCTACTCGGCGCTGTTCTCGCTGACCATGCCGGAGCTGGAGCGCGTCCGCGCGCCGCTCGTCAAGGTGAGCACGCGGCGGCCACATTGTAGCATGCAGGCCGTTGCGTTCTGGCCCTGCTGCGTGTCAGGTGCGCACGCGGCGGATGATGGCGGCGCGTTCGTCGCTGGAGGTGCCGGCGCGTCTCTGCTTTGTGCAGGTCCATGAGTGTAATGCCGCTTAACCGGCGCGCAGCTGCCACGGGCCGCAGCACACGCAGATGTGAACGACACCGCTGAGCACTGGCCTTACGAGCTCACAATGTCCCTTGCGGGGCTCAGACTGTTGCTGTGTGCCGCACCGCCCTCACTGACGCTAGCGCCCGTGTATGCTTGACGCCCCCAGCGCTAGCACGCATGTGCAGCGCAGAAGCGCACGTGTGATTGGCATGCTCACAGCTGCGTAGCCCCCTCGGCGCTCGGCCTGTGTCAGCGAGAGTGTGCACTGCGCGCCACTCGCTCCCCGGGCCCTGGCCTCACGTGCGCACGCGCGCCACTGCTGCACCGCCGCTGCAGCTCGGCGCGCCTTTGCCAGCGGAGCGCAATGCGCATGCGCACGCCCTCCCGACCACGGAGCACGCGCCTCGAGATGCTCAGTGCTGTGATCGTGCACCGGCGGCGCACTGTGCTGGTCGGTGCCTGCGAAATGCTCCTTCTGTTCTCACGTGCTGCGCCGTGCTGCCTCCCCGCGTGCTGCTTGGCGCCCGCAGGGCCGCGCGCGGCAGCTGTCGTCGCGCCAGATCGCGGACGCGCACGCACACCTCCACGGCGTGCTGAGCGCGCCGGCGGCGGGCTACCGCGACGCCGCGTCGTTCCTCTCGCACACGCCCGACCAAGTGCGCATCATACTGGACTGCGACGACTGAGAGCGCGCGCGCGCCGCCGCCGCCGCTGCCGCCGCCGCCGCGGCGCGCATGTGCTCGACGTGTGGTAGTAGTAGTGTTCCATAATATACCTGTGCGTACAGCAGCTACAGACGCGCGTAGTGCGTGGGCACTGCTGTGTTGTCTTTGTGTCGGGGGCTGCGTTGCTGATGCCTCTGTGCAAGAGTGCTTGTGCCTGTACTATATACGGCTTGCGGCCCTGGTCGTTGTCATCACATGTACAGAAGCGTCTGCATTCCTGCATTGATCTTGCAACTACTATTAGGGCCTTGGCATCACACAACGTTGTGGGCTGCTGGTAACATACTCTCATTAAATAAGGTCCGCGGGTGTGCGCATGCAGCTGGTCAAGCGGCAGCTTCTGTTGGCACGTGCACAGCGTGCAGCGCGCTGATGCACTAGTGGTCAGGGTAACAACGGTCTGCAGACAAAAGCTTTAGCGAGCCCCAAAGCGTATGTGCGCAGTCACTTCAACAAGATCCTCACTTTTGGTGCCCCTTTTCGATACGCTTGGTGCTACCTGCCTATACCCTCCCTCACCACACACACTACGCCCCCTGTGGTTTCTGTCAGATCCAGTGACTCCACACACTCCCTCCCAACAAGGGGGGGTCTACTAGACCCCCTTGCTCCCAGTGGGCGCAGGATATCCAGCAAGGTGTCGCGAAAGCTGAATACCCCAGACGCCGCGAGGAGTGCAAGTGCAGAGAGTTGTTGGAAAGGCGCTTCAAGCCTGCGTTCTCTCCCCAAGCCAACGGCCAAGCTCATTGTTGACCGAATGTTCTCCAAACGGCCACATGAAGTTCTCCAATGACACGCCACATGTGACACGCCACCGTTCGCCGGATGTTCTCAGTCGAAGTACTTGGCGGGGGAGCGACTGCTGGAGACTCTGTGTTGTTTGATGGCGTATGCGGTGGCGCTGCAGGGGACTCCTGTAGCAGGAACTCCTGCCATTCCGCCACTGCGTACGCCATCAGGCGCCACTACGACAGTCGCTCCTGCGCGAAGTAGTCGGCGGCAGGCTGCTGCGCCACCGTGTGGTAGCGCATGGCCCTGTGGGCATGGTAGCAGGGGTGCGCGACCGCCAGCCTGAGGAAGCAGCAGATGTGCTCCTCATTTGCTTCGTGGTCGACGACGCGCGCGGCCACAAACTGCACCTTTTGTAGAGCGCGCAGCCAGTGCCCAGCAGCAGCTCGGCCTCCCTCAGCGGCCCGACGAACTCCAGCACCTGCACGTGCGCAGTGCAGCTGTCGTCCGCCTGCAGCTGCTGGTTGTGCAGCTAGAGGAGGTCGCACTGCGGCACACGTCCGCTCCACGCACTGCCACCACGACCCAGCACAGGCAGCGTAGAACCGTTGGCGTGAACAGCAGCCGCACGTTGAGGTCGTGCATCTGCTGACGCAGCTGAGGCACTGCCGTCCGCATTCCGCAATGGTCCAGGCTCTACCATCATGCCGCAGTCATTCATGTGCCACCGGGTGGCGTCAATGAAGGCCATGCCACCACCGTGCCACCGGTGACTCCGTCCCACCAACGGTTAATTGCTACGTTCAACTTCAACTGAGTTGCGCGTCGTTGCGGGCATCGTCGGTCGCTGCTGACATAATAATAATTATTAATGATTGTAGATGTCCATGGCCACGAGCGCCTCACGCACACTCTGCTGCAGCCGCTCTGTGGGCTCAGCAGCCGCGGCGGCGGCGCCGCTCGCGGAGCAGGCGGCGCACACGGTCACCATGCAGCACCATGGCCGCCTTCTACTCTGCGCTGTTCTCGCTGACCGTGCTGAGAGCTGAAGCGCGTCCGTGCGCCGCTGGTCAAGGTGAGCAGCAGCGGCCATACTAGTTCTGTGAGGCGGCAGGCGCACGCACACCGTGGTGGATGTCGGCCCCGCTCCGCGGCGGCAGCTGCGCACACGGCAAATGGTGGATTGACGGCGGCGCTGGTGCGTCACTCAGTCTGCTGTGTGCAGCTCCGTGAATGTAGCATTGCTCGACCAACGCGCAGCTGCGCGCCGCCGGCCGCAGCACACGAAGACGTGTGTGGCCCCGCCGGCGCCGGGCACCAGCCCCGAGAGCTCAAACCCTCCCTCATGCCAGTGGCTCTGTCGCGCGCCTCACACCCTTCGTTTTGTTGATGCCGCTGCGCGAATGCCCTTGTGCCTACGCTGCATAGTGAGATTGGTGCAAAACCGACAACAGTTGTCAACTGTAGGTTCCGGGCACACCGATGCGATGCCGGTGATTGCGGCAAAAGACCCGCACCTTCAAGGTGCGCTGCGAATCTCTGAAAATGTCCGCCGACGAAAGATATTAGCGACTCCCTCTCTCTCAAGCTCAAAACTGTTGTCTCTCTCCGTCGTGCAGTGTGCAGCGACAACAACGCAAAGTCAAGATGTACAGCGTCCGTCATGGTGAGCTGTCCGCCGAGGAGCTGGCCAGACGCGATCTTGGCGCAGCCGTCATCGATCATTCCTTCGACACCACTAAGGTACGTGCTACCGCAATGCGGTCTCGTTGAGCCAATGGGGACGATGGTGTGCAGCGTGTTCATTTTTGCTGCCTGGTGATTGTTGCGCTGTTTCGCATTGATCACGTCTCCCTATCTCCATGTATCTTTTTCCGGGTTGAAGACTCATGGCGCGTCGCTGCTTTGCTGCTGCTGGTGTCCCCCTCTGCCACTGTACTGCGGTGGACCTATACAGCCCCAAAACCTGACAGAGGTGAGGCTCTTTGCACTGAGTACAAAGATCTGCCGAGCACATGTACTACTCATCTCGAGTGCATCACAGTGACTGCTGCTGCACTGAGATTGTGATATCTGACCTTGGACTTAAGATCTGCTTCCGCTCGTCAACGACACCCATCCCACGCCTGCACATTCACACGCCTGCACCGTCCTTGAATATCTAGACCACCCTCCAGAAAGAAGACTTGGCGTTGTCGAATCTTGGCTTGCAAAGCGACCCGCTGTCAAAGCCGCACCCGCGCCTGCTTGCCGCACCCTGCCGCCACTGCCACCTCAACCAACACTACCTGGATCCACACCGTCTCCAATGTGCCATCTCAATCACTGCGCCTGTCGCCACCTCAACATTGAACCAGGGCGTCGCCAGCGGCGTGGGCGCGGTCACCAAGGGCGCCGTCAGCGGCGCCGCCGCCGTTGTGGCCGTCCCAGTCGCCGGCTTCCGGCACGGCGGCATCGCCGGAGCGCTGCTGGGCGCCGTGGGCGGCGTGTGCGCCGGCGCGGGGCTCGCTGCCGCGGGCGTCGCCATTGGCGGCGTGCAGGTCGTCCGCGGTCTCGCTCAAACACGTGAGTGCAGCGCTGTGTATGCGCGCCACAGTGTACGTGTGCTTTAGGGTTGTTGTGTCCGCTTCAGTGGACCCCGAAAGAAATCTTGAAGCCCAGATCTGTGGAGTTTTTCGGACACATTACCGCTAGTGTACACCTCGCGAGCAGTGCGCCACAACGTGTGTCACGTACCCTGGCGCTTGGGGATCCCCAAGCCTGGCGGGCCTATCGGCGCCTGTACACATATCAATTGTTAACACTTGAAGTTGTGCCGCGGTTCAGCGTACTCCAAGGTAACGTCAGGAGCAGCATGCACGCCCGCAGCATGTGCCGGTGCCACGCGCATCTCTATGGCATGCGCCAGCCGGCGCGTGCGGCGCACACATTCACTGACATTGGCAATTGTGCGTGAATTCGCGCTGGCAGCTGTGCACGAGGGGCCTGCACGTTGCAGCAACGCAGTTGCAGCACCGCAGGCACCAGCTGTTGCACGCGCGCAACGCATTGCTCCCGTGTGTTTCATTCTGTTGTTGGCGCATCAGAATGGTGGCGGCCACTGGCTCTGCATGACGGGTTCTTTTCTTCAGTTCCTGCGCACTGATGTAGGCAAAAAGGGCTATTGAAAAGCGGGGTATGTATCATGTCTGCACATTCAAGTCCACTGATATGTACAATTCGATGGTGGACAAATGGCCGAAGTTGAAATGGGGGAACGGGGGGGGATGTGGTGAGGCGATGTCATCCAGAGTGAACTTCAATGAGCACTGAGACACTTCGCCGCCACAAGGGTACATGCAGAGTCTGTTGGCAAGCTTGACATCAACCTGGGCTTTGTTGTGCCCCAAGCGAGACTCAATGAAACAATCAATCCACTTCAGTAATTCAATCTGAATGAATATAATCATGAGAAGTATAAGCATGAGGAGGCAGTGCATGAACTCATCCCTGCGTGTAGTCTATGTATATGCTTGGACCAGCTCACTGACAGCGTATGATAGAAGCCAATCTTGCCTGCCCCCTGCGTTACTGCAGCCAGCACCATTGCCGGCGTCGTCATGCACAAGGAGTGGGACGAGAAGAGCGGCCGCTGGATCGTCTACAACCTCCAGGAGGAGGCCAAGATTGCGCTGCCTATGGATGAGGTGCGCGGCTCCTGCACAGTCACAGTGTTGCTGGCACTTCTTAACACATGGTTTATCAAGGTTTCAGCTACACAGCATATCCCTGTGTGCCATCATCATTCAGTGCCGCAAGTAGATCACAGCGCACTCCTGGCGGTTGAAGCTGAAGTTGAAGTTGACCCTTGTGTCGCACGCGCCTGCGCGGCATAAGCCGAACATGCACAGCCAGTCTCATCTCAAGCAATTTGCTGCGGTGCGTGCGTGCATGCCGCGCGCGCGCGCGCCGAGCGCTGTGCTGATGGATGAAGTACGCACCCCCGCCTCAGAGCGTGTCGCACACGCGCGCCTGCATCTCACCTCCAGGGGACCTTACAATTCAGAATAGAAGGCCTCTGCCACCGGTGCGCGGAATGCAGAAGCCCCCGTGCCCTTCATAGTGACGCAGGCCTGGCTCCCATGCAAACACCCTGTCAGCCCCCCTGTGAGAGCGAGGGGAGCACGCGCGGTCGCAGGCGCGCTTCGCACGCAACGGCTCTGTACGGTACCCCCCTGCAGCCCCCCAACCCCCCCGGGGGACGCTCAAAACTCGCGTCACAACGCCCCCTTTCACACCTGCGCGCAGGCCGCCTACGTCGAGTACCGCAAGAAGGGCGGCGCGGGCGAGCTCGCCGCGGATGACGCCGCGCGCGCCCTGGCCGCGGCGCGCGGCGAGCCCTCCGACGCTGCCGCCGCCGCCGCCGCGCCCGCCGCTCCTGCCGCCGCCGTCGCCGAGACGGAGCTCTACGACGCGCTGGGCGTCACGCCCGCGGCGACCGCGGAGCAGGTGAAGATGGCGTACTTTGTGCGCACGCTGCGGGCGCCGAGCGCTGCTGAGGAGGGCGGCAGCGGCGGCGGCGGCGGCGGCGCCACGGCGGACCTGCAGCTGCTCGGGGAGGCGTGCCAGGTGGGGTGGTGACGGTGGCTGCTGCTGACCTGCTGACTCTGATTGTGTCACAAACTTTTACTTTGAAGTACTTCATTTGATGCCCGTGCACTTGTGCGTACCATCAAATGAGACGTGGGTTTGTCGCACAGAGGTTGCTTGCATTGACAACGGGAAAGTTCAGGCTAGGACCCCCCATGATGGCTGTTGTTGTGCGTGTTGGTCTGCGCCGCACGCAGATCTTGTTCCACACTAAATTACATTGAGATGTGTATGACTTGACTTCGCAGAAGTATGGTTTGTGTAGCTTGCAGCCTTGAGGTTGCTGCGAAGTGGCCAGCACCGACGGCACGCGGTCTTCCGAACGCGCCGCTGCGTCGGCTCCAAGCCGCCTTGCTGCGCAGCCTTTAATGACAAAGCCGCGCGTTTCATGCGGAATCACAGTCCGGTTTGCCAAGCTCTTAAGCCACCCTCCCCCCCCCCCCTTGCCCCCTGCCCTTGCCCCCATCATATGTGCTCGCGTCCTGTACCTGTTGGGGCCGAACGCTGCGCGTTGAACTCTGATTCAGTTTATCAAAGGTCTTGCGACCTCAGGCAACTTTGCGATCGCCGCTGCACCGCAGTTTCTTACTTTGTTGCGTATCTTTTTTACACTTTGAAGTTCCATGTAGGTGTGCATGTGTGTGTACGTTGCAGTCTGTGTCATCGCACCCGTTACGCGCAGCAGACACAACGTCTTTGAAACGCTGCAAGTCGCTAGGCCGGCGGCACCGTCACGCCGCGCGCGTGCGCTGGCTGCACAAGCCCTAACGATGCGGCCTTGACCCTAACCCTCGTAGCCACATTTGAAATATCGCAATGCACTGCAAGCGACGCCGAGACGCCCCGCCACAGTCTGTGCGTCATCCGAGCCCGCCCAGCCCGTGCCTTGCCAACACGCAGCACAAACACCGATTTCGCTGCCTTCCTCGACTAAAACCCCGGCGTTTGCCCGCCGCCGCGCGCATGCGCAGGTGCTGAGCGATGCGGAGCTGCGCAAGCTGTACGACGCGCGCGGGCGCGCGGGCGTCGCAGACGCGCCCCTGATGGACGGCGCCGCCTTCCACGCCATGGTCTTCGGCAACGACAAGTTTGAGCCGCTGGTCGGCAAGCTGCAGGTGCGCTCGCGTGCCTCTCAGGTTTAGGGTCAGGCGGTTGTAGCGTTGTAGCGCGCGGCCAGGTGGTTAGGGTTAGGCGGTTGTAGCGTTGTATCGTGCGCACAGGTGGTTGATGCAACGCATTCTGGTACCTGTCGTACGGGTACCGAAACGCGTCGCTGGTACAGGTACCGAAATGCGTTGCATTGACGTGTAGGTACCAATTTGCGTAACATTGACCACCTGGGCACATGGTAGGTTCTGACGTCATCCCGTTGAACAGAACGCACATGTGGGAGTTTGCGGGCTTCCTCAAGTATCTGTCTTTGCAAGGAGGTGTGGACCTTGTGAATGGCGATGCCGCTTTCTGTGGCATGGTGATTGGGCAACGGCGGCTCTGTATTCCTGGGTGTCATACAGTTGCCGACGGGCATGAATGCTGTTCGTTTGGACTCTGATGTTTATCATAGCATGTGCAACCTTCAGGCGAGCGCTACTTGCAGTGCCGCACGGTGATTGTCAACAATCTTTTTCCGAAACCGAGCGCCGTTGTGGGTTGTCTAGGTGAATGTCCTGCTTCCATGCCGCTGTAATGAGAGGGGCAGCATTAGCATTGGTGCGTTGGTGAACTTGAAGTTTGCCTCTTCCCACTTATGTAGCATGGCAGGGTTCTTGGGGCTTGCCAAAACATCATGCTTGATGAAACCGTTGCGGTCCGCAACAGCATCCTGACTCATGTTTTACTCAGTCACTCACTCACTCACTCATGAACATACGCACGTGTTGTGCAGGCAACACCGCAGTACGCGGCGACCAGCAGCGGCTTTGACCCCGCCACGGTCCGCAAACGCGTCCAGACTCACAGTTTACTTGCTCACTTACTCACTCACTCACACATTTCACGTACTCACTTGCTCTGCAGGCAACAACGCAGTATGCGACGACCACGAGTGGCGCCGACCCCGCCGCAGTCCGCAGCAGCGTCACGACTGACTGAATTTACTCATTGACTCACTCACTCACTCCCATACTTCTATTTACTTACTGTGCAGGCGACAACGCAGTACGCGACGACCAAGAACGACGCCGACCCCGCCGCCGTTAATGAAAGCGTCATGACTCACAATCTACGGACTGACTCACTCACTCACTTACATGCTCACTCGCTGCGCAGGCGACAACGCAGTACGCGACGACCAAGAGCGACGCCGACCCCGCGACGGTCCGCAACACCCTGACTCACAATTCGCTGACTTACTTACTCACACTTGCTCGGCCACTCCCATCCTCGCTCACTTGTGCAGGCGACTACTCAGTACGCGACGACCAAGAGCGATGCCGACCCCGCGGCGGTCCGCAACGCGGCGCAGCTCGCGCAGTGGAAGCGCGAGGTGCAGTGCGCACTCAACCTGGTCGTCCTGCTGCAGCCGCTCACGAGCGGCCAGCTGTCGGAGGCGGACTTCCGCAAGGAGATGGAGGTTGCCGCTGAGGTACGTACATATGTATGTACGTGCGCACGTATGTATGTATGGTTGAACTTGAAGTTGTATGTTTTGATTGACGCGCATACTGGTATATGCCCGCATGATGTAATTTTGGCGGCAGATGGGGTGGTATACCCCCACGTCAGTGCTCAATGGTGTCACTCCAAGGTACGCATGTATGGTGTGTGTGCTGCTTGTGGCGCGCACACTGCCAGTGGTGTACGCCCACATGCTGCATTTTTGGCGGCAGATGGGGTGGTGTGCCCCCACGTCAGCGCTCAATGGTGCAACTCCAAGGTACGCATGTATGATTGTGTGTTGCTAGTGGCGCGCATGCTGGTATACGCCCACATGATGTGTGTGTTTCGGCAGTGGTGGTCTACCCCCATTTCCCCCCACGTCAGCGCTCTATGGTGTATGCGAGGTCTGTTGTTGAGATAGTGTATGCTGTGAGAGGGGGGGTGTTGCTGCCGAGGCGAGCGCATTGGTGTATCGTCTCCCACGTGCAGTGGCACCTGGTCAGTGGCGCTTGGTCATTGTGCATGCGGCGATTGCGGCAGAAATAGCATAGGACCAGCACATGTACATGGTCTAAGGCCACCGCTGGTGCCTGAAGGGAGACATGCGGCATGCTACATGTGTGCCGTTCAGCTGATGAGGCTCTTGCGATGCAGCAGCGAGCCGCATGGACGTGATGCAGGCCTCTAACCCTAGCAGGCCTCTAACCCTAACCCTAACCCTAAGACTCTCCCTCTGTGAGGTCAAGAGAGCAACTTATTGGACTTAGAGTCATACGCCAGGTCTGTCACATGAGTCACATCAGCAGCTCAAGAGTGCAATGACGTGGTACCATAATGCAACTAGCATTGACATCACTGATCATCTCTGCATCAGGTCTCGCCAGATGTGCAACTCAAACGCACAGCATGCAAGCTCTGTCAGCTCAGCTCACACATGAAACTACTTGACAGTGTACCTCATGCTTATGATGCGTCTCCCCCCCCCCCCGTCCCCCAGGCCCTGGCCTCCACACCCATGGGCCAGACCTACCTGTCCTCCATCGGCTACGTGTACGCATTTGAGGCCGAGACGGAGCTGCAGGGCAAGATGGGCATGCTCCGCCCTTTTGAGTGGGCGGGCCACGCACTCCTTGCGCGCCACCGCCTCACGAGGGCTGGCGTCGTTGCCGCTGACCGCCAGGTTAGGGTCAGGGCTAAGTAGGGTTAGGGTTGGAGTTAGGTAGTCGAGGGCTAGATAGTCGAGGGCTGGCGTTGTTGCCGCTGACCGCCATGTTAATGTCAGGGCTAGGATTAGGGTTGAAGGTAGTGAGACTAGGGCTGGCGTCGTTGCCCGCCGACCGTCAGGTCAGGGTTAGGGCTAGGGTTGAAGTTAGTAATACGAGGGCTGGCGTCGTTGCCGCTGACCGCCAGGTTAGGATTAGGGCTATGATTAGGGTTGGAAATTAGTCAGACGTGGGCTGACGTCGTTGCCGCCGACCGCCAGGTTAGGGCTAGGGCCAGAGTAAGAGTCGTTGAAGGCAGGCCCGCCCGCGGAGATGAGCGACGTCACCAGAATTTGCCTTCTGCGCTAGTGCTTTTGAAGGATGAGGGCGACTGCTTAGCGTTACTGCTAGGGTCGGGCACTGAGTGTGCATCTTCCCCACCCCTCGCCCCCCCCCGGTCCCCGGGGCACCTGCTGTTTGTGCCCCCCCCCCTGCACATACGCAGCAAGATGTGGCCACCGGCTGCTACTCATGCTGCGCACGCATACCTGCGAACCCGTTGTGATGACGAGCGCTGCCATGTATGCCGTCCCACGTCACCGCACGGCTACACCAACAACGGCTACGTTGCCACACGCGCACAGCTCAGGGTGCTGCACAGCGCACCGAAGCAGCGGCACTGATTGTGCGCCATGCTGCTTGCTGCTGCGCGCAGGCCACCCTGGCGGAGAAGCAGAAGAAGGGGGCGTCGTCAGAGGAGGCTGAGGCAGCGCTCGCCACCAAGGTGCGCTCCAGGCGCGCGCTGCGCCCCGCATTGTCACGCAACCTAAGGTCCCTTTGTGGGCACATGTTTGCACGTGTTTGATGCGCGGATCAGCGCGCGCGTGCGGTCACCACGAAGCGCGCGCGGCGGCATTGTCGTTGCGCTGCATGACTCGGGTTGGTGGCGCAGGTCTGCCAGTGTTGCAGTGCTCAGGAGGTTGTGACATGTGCACGAGGTGACTGCCCCGCACGTCACGCGCCTTGCTGATGCACATATGCATTCGTACATGCACTTCGAAGAACGCGATGCGCATCCCTCTCAAGGGCACCGCCACCTTGAAGGCGTCCCACAAGTGGCACCAGTGTATCCTCCAGTAAAACCAGGGGCACACTGCCTCACGTTACACCAACCGAAAGGCCACAGGTTCACGTCAGACTCTGCACTGATGCGCTGCGTGCCTGCCTCTCTGTCGCTTGGCACACAGGCCGCGGAGGCCACCATGGAGACGTTCTGGCGCGTCACCGTGCTGGATATTGAGGACACGCTGCGCAGCGTCTGCCGCAAGGTGGGAGCCCTCGCGCCATTTCTGTGCTGCAACTGAACAGTGTCAGTGCGCATCCGTCGTTTGCGTCTGAGCACATTTCAACATGTGGCGGCATGAGTCTCCCTCGTGTGACGTTCTAGGGTACTGCCAGAGGCCATTGCGCATTCACTCACGGTAGGTATGATTTGCTCTGGGACCTTGCATGTGACCAGTGCTCAACACCATTGAACCAATGCGCAGTGACAACTACTCGTACTGCACTATGGCATACGATGCTCTCGGGCTCCCCTGGAAACGGCACGCATGCTGGCCACTGAAGCCCCACCGAGTGACACAGATGCACACGCCATGGCATGGCTTTGCCCTCACTTCTTTGACTGGCCGCCGCCATGCGGCACGCGCGCAGGAAGCTTAAGGTGCTGCGCTGATTGTGAGGCTTACATGCACGTGTAGCGGTTGGGGTCAGCATCACGGCGAGGGTGAGGGTTGAAAGGGGGACTAGGATTATGGTTACAAGGTTAGGGTTGCAGTTTGAACATACTTGGTATCAATCATGCTGAGCTGTCGTGCTCAGGCGCGCAGCACAGCTGCTAGTTCCGTAGCAATGCAATGCAGCACGACGCCGCTGCAGTGCGCAGCACCGTCGGATTCAGTGCCACGCGTGGCGTGCACGCGTCGCCACAGAGCAGTGCACGCGTGGCGTGCACGCGTGTGTCGCCACAGAGCAGCATCACGGTTCCACTTCACAGTGCAGTACAATCACCTCGCCGCAGGTGGTGGCCTGGCAGTACTTGCCCGGCAATTCCGTGCGGACGCCGCATGCCTCCTGCTCCACGAAGGGAATCTTCCACGCCCGCCTCGTGCGCCGCTGAACCCCCCGCGCCCCGCTGCTCCGCCTCCCAGCGCACTCAACTTCAACACACGTGACTCCCCTCGCTGCACGCGCCCCCCTGCGCAGGTGCTCCGCGACAACGGCGTGACACAGGCCGAGCGCGCCGCGCGCGCGCGCGCGCTGCTCATCACGGGCAAGATATTCCACGCGCGCGGCGACCCCGCTGCGGTGCCGAGCGCCGCGGAGACGGACGCGCTTGCGGCAGCGCTCGCCGCCAAGCTCAAGACGGACGGCGCGGCGCTCGCGCGCGAGGCGGACGTCAAGGCGCTCAGCTGCTGAGGGGTACTGCCCGCGGCGATGTGCACAGCGTCAACTCGAGTCGACAGCATATGGGGACAATGATCTCGCTCGTGAAAACGTACATCGTGCAGTCGGTCAGTGGGCTCGCTGGCGCCGGTGGCGGGGGGAGGGCAGGGGGAGGGGGGCGGCGCTGGCAGCGCTCAGTCAGCTGTCGAGTGCCGCCGCCGCCGCCGGCTGTCGACAACGAATGCTCAGATGCTGAGCGCTGCTCTTGAGGGCATGCTGCGCGCGCAGGCGTTGTTTGGAGCGCCGACGCGCTGGGTGGGCCTACGGCTGCACTCTGTGGGCGCATACGATGTTGGCGGTTACGAAGAGCGCGGCCGTTGCGACGCGCTGCTGCTGCAGCGCCACGGCTTGTAGGAGCTGACAGTGTCCCAAGGGGACCCCTGAGCCTACTGATTGCAATGTTGGCATCGCCATCGACGTCTGGCGCGAGTGGCGATGTGCCTCAGATCAGCGTAGCTTCGTCCACAGCAGTGTACTACAGTATGCGCTGCGCATACAATTAAGTTAGGGCCGGCGCTGCGCAAACACAATTTGTTGACACTAGTGTTCTTTTGCGTGAGCACGCAGCCTGCCCACTGACGGTTTGGCGCGTGAGCTGCTGGCGTCGGTGAGCAGCGCGGCTCAGCTACTGCAGCAACTTAAGTGTGCGTTGGGGCGACTTTGGTAGTTATCGACTTCAGTCATTGTTTTCAGCAGTTTTCGTACATTCAATGGCTCAGATGGTGTGAGGGAGATGACAGAGCGGGCGCGCTGCTGTGCAGCACGATATGCGTGGCCCTAATGGCGTCCAAATAGCATCTTAGTGCCGTCCAAATAGCATCTTTTGTGGCGTGGCTGCGTCAGGTTCATTATGTTGCGCGCATGCTGGCGTATTTGAATGAAATGGACATCTCATACTGCCTACTGGCAGGATCCTGCAGGCGCAACGGAGAGAAGCCTTGCTCGCATTTTCTGCAGACGCCGTGCGTTGACAATCCCTTGCAGTGCGTGCTTCATTTGTGAATTGCATCTTGATCATATCGCAGTCGACGCCTTCCTGAGTGCTGATGTGAACACCGTGGCGACTGTGGTATTTGTTGACTCGCAGTGGCCTCAGGTTGAGCAGCTTCGCTCTGAGGTTATCAGTGCTCAGCACCCATGTTGCTGCTCACTTGACTGAGCTTTTGTATAGGCGAATTATACATGCTTCCAGGCTCCCCTGGAGGTGACACACTCACCATCAGTGGCACTGTTACACACGTGTACACCATGGCATGGATTTGCACACCCCAGCTGTGCGTGCTTGTGCTGAATGACAATGATAAGATGCAGCTGACGCAAATACCTTTTTTTACGCATGCTGCTATGTACACCTGAAACAACGACTCATTCAGAACGATCAGCTTCCTGTGTCAACGCCCAGGGGCCAGTTTTCACGACAATGAATTCATCGTCAAAGAGTGCAAGTGGCATCCAGGCAACTACCTGATGCTTGCAAAGAACCCAGGCTTCACTTGCCTACGTATGCATTACTAGGAACCTCCCAGCCTGCCACACAATCACGCCTCCCAGCCACACGCCCTTCATCCATGACACACGCCCTTCATTCATTCATGAATGAACTCGCATAAATTTGATTTGGACTGCTCTATTTTCATTCTGCGCCCACGCTTTTTAACCATTTTCTTGCCTCCGTGTTATATACCTACCGTACGCGAAGGACCCCAGGCAAACCTGCCAGGGGATGCCCCCTTCAACTGTTATCGCATATAACCCTAACCCTAACCCTATCACGCCAGCAGTTTCATGATCACGCGGGCAACAGTACAGGACCAAGACAAGTTCGGCTGCTAGCAACACCACACGTGCAGCATCATCACTTTTTAGGTATGCGCTTGGATGACGTGGTTGAGAGTCACCATTAATGCTGGCATGGCTTCCAGGCTGAGCATGCTGCATGACTGAAATGACGCAATGGAACGACGCAGCACCACAGACGATGTTAGTCGGCTGCTGCTCAGCGCTGCATGAACATGAACATCTTGAAGGCCGATATGGAGAGTGCCCACTTTGGGGGCCGCAGGAATGATCCTGTCCCCTGTGCACAGCATGGTGGTTTGACCGGCACGCATGGGTGACCTCATGGTATCACCGCAGACATGAAAACTTGTGAATGACCTCAAGCAGCTTGTGTTTTGTTGCAGTCACTGAGCAACACACATTGATAACTGACAATAATGACATCTGCCAAACCGGTCCGACCGAGCAGAATTTGAGCTCGCTGGTCACTGCGATGCGTGGCAGGCCACCACAGAGGCCCGTGAGCACATCCTGCATGGGCGCTTGTGGCCATACTGATCGTTCAGGCTCAACGCTGCTGTGTGCTGACGTTTGCCGTCGCATCGATGTGTGCATAAAACAGGACCGATCCTCATGGAAATTCAATGCAGATGTGAATTTGGCATCAGTGGACCAGCGGCCACTCACCTCGGTATACTCCAATTGGCCGCTGTCACGCTTTGGGGCGGGCTCATACTGGCTGATCAGGAGGTTCTTGGGGGCATGATACCACTCTATTTGCAGAGCAGGTGTCTGGCGGATCACAGTGCCTGCTTCATCAGTACGAGTGTCCGGGGCCGTGCACTCGACTCCAGGGGCCAGCGGTCCTGCGACATCCTGCTGCTGGTGATGCTGATGGGCAGCATCGCCGGGACGAAGGGCGTGTTGGCCATGGGGAGTCATGACGTCAGGCTTGATGGGTAAAGTCCGTGCGTCTGAGCGCGACACTTCCAGCACTGAGATGCATAGCGTCCTTGGCTTGCGCACCTAGCAGATTGTGTTCCGTTCTCTTTTGACCGCGAAAGCTTTTTTGATTCATTCAACTTCACCTCAGTGTTGAAGTGAGGTTCGGTTCTCACATTTGTGAGGCGCGGAGACAAGGCTCGCTTGGGGCAGAGGCACACTGCGCTGCGTTCATAGCTAGGTCTTGGGACAGCATGTTTGCTCGCAAGGTGCACTTGCTAATGCTGGGGCATGTGCTGACTTCGCATAGCATGTTTGATTGGTCACATGCTGATTACGTTTGAAGTCAGGTCTTGCAGCGCTAGTGCAAATGTCCATTGGCAAGTGGTCGAGGTGAGGCCTTGTTGCCCTAGGCTCAGATTCGCCTCAGCCTCAGGCTCTGTAATTAGCTCACCTGCAGGTGAAATTGGTGTCTGACACTTGAAGTTGGTGTGTGAGGTCAATGTATAACAAGTTGTACGGTGCGGTGTTGCACTGAAATGTACACAGCAAGTTGAGTGCTTTTCAACCAAAAACAGGCACATCGCAGACATGACACTGTGGCAGGTTGACGCTGCTTTAGCACAGAACTTGGACCTTGCACAAGCACATTTGTAGACAAAAAAAATAACAACATTCGAAAAACATTGTGGCAGAAGTGTGGCTGTCCATGTAGGCTGGAGCACGCAGAGGCCTGCGCATGGTTGCAGCATGGTGCATCAATCGCACGCCCTGCGTCGCTGTGCTGCAGCATTACCCACGGGCTGCTACACCGTGTGTGCTCCGGCTGGGATGCTAGAGCTACTAGGCTAAGCCTAGTCGTGCACATGCAGTGGCTTGACGACCATAACCGCCAAGTTGAACTCCTGGGCCAGGTTGTTGAGGCATGTCCTGTGCTTTTCAGCGTTGTCAATGAGCTTCTGCTGACGTTCTGCAAGCTCGCCCCGTGCACAGAGGTCAGTGCGCCAGAGTGTGATGGAATCCACGATGATGAGCCTGCATAATGACGCAAATGAAGAAAGCGATTGTATGGCGTGAGTGCGAGGGTCCCCGCGCAAGATGCGATGTGAATGGCACCACTGTGCTCAGTGACACGTTGACTGGATTGAGTAGAGCAGGGCGCAGCAAGCATGCAGCACGGATCCGCCTTCTTTCAGCTTATACGCACATATGCGCCTTCCTGCAGCTGATACGGCACACAGCATCAACTGTATCACTGACCGTGCTTCGAGTGAAGTAGCATGAACCATGCATGACATTGTTCTGTTGGCACCAGTGCACGGAGATTGGGGTGATGTCGACAGATGACCATTTGCAATCTGTTTGATGCCGACAACCGAATAACACGACATGCATACAGATTGTGGCGCCAGCCATTGACCCCAGCCATACGTGTGTTTGAGCGTTGACGAGACGTTGGCGACTCGGTGCATTTGCCTACGTACCTCACGGGCCCACTATCGGCGGCCAGCAAGCCCGCAGCATTGATAGCGTAGTCCATCTGAGGGCGCATCAAAGGTACACGGTACACGCGGACTGTCAGGTGCTTTCCAGCCGAGCGTCTCTTCGTACAGCAACAGCTACAGCAACTGTTCAAGTACCAGCTGACTGCACTCGCGCACCTGGCCTAGCACAGACGCAGCCGGCATACAAACATGCACTCATGCAAACATGGAGGCAGACTCGCCCGATGCCTCGCATCGAGCGACACGTGTCATTGTGAGATGTGTCCTGCCCTAACCCTGTCTGCGACCCCTAACCCTAAGGTCAGCAGATGCAGCCAGGTTAACATAGGGTGTTGATTCACGCTCGTACCTGCTGCTCGTGGTTGTCGGGCTGGCAATGATAAAGGTTCTTCAGCACCTGTCACGCACGGCGAATGGTGATGCAGCAGCGCAGTCAGTGCTCATCTTCATCTGTGGTCCAGCCCGTCTGCAAGACACGCTGTGGCATGGTATACCTTGCGTGTGCAACCGTTGACCGCTGCATGTGTACTGGCACAAGAAGGTGCTGGTGACATCTCACTGCACTGGAAAATGTGTGATCAGTGCCATCTTGTGCAAAGGCAAGTACCAACACCCAAACTTGTCTCGTGAAATGTGACTGTTGTGACAACCACAGTAACGACACCCCGTGCTTGCTAAAGTTTGGAAAAGCATGGGCACTGATATGTAGTACTATGCACAGACGCAACCTTCAGCCTCAGCGTATACGCCCGATCCAATCAATCACGTCCGATATATTATAAATATATACCTGCACTAAGCACACTTCTGCTCTGACAAGCCCCACCTCGTTGCCATTAACGCCGAAGCGCTTGGCGATGTTTCCAATCAACTCAGGCTTGAAGACGTTCTCTGTGTCGATGAACACGACACATCCGCCGCAGCCACGTCCAGCTGGGCCGTCACTACCAGTGTGTGCCTGCGCGTTTGCAGTAGGAAAAACAAGATTCCTGTCATTCGCTCTGGGTGTGCATGCCGCCTGAGTGACGTGGTCTGCTGCTGCATTGCCAGCTCACAGGTGCTGACCACATTGTTGCTGAGCCGCAGCAGCACAGAGGCCCATACTTTGAACCTGACCCTACGACTAAATGCCACAGTGACGTCATGTTGTGCGATGTGGTGTGCCTCTGGGCAGGGCCGCTGTACACAAATATCCAGCACTATGCGCTCCATGGTTGCGCCGTTGCGCAGCGCATGTTGCCCATGCCTCCGTCACAGAGCACATCACGAATGTATGCTATGTTCAAACTGTAGACGGCGACGATGGACACCTTCTGTTCTGCATGTAGATGATGAACATCGCACCATGTTCAAGTCATGGCCATCGGCACTTGCCTGGCACTTACATGATGTGTGTCTTGCATGTCCAGAATTTGTCAGGGAACTCGGTGATGGACCCCGTCGCTACCCCACCACCAAGAAAGCTGTCAAGGTCCTGGTTGTCTGTTGTTATCCTCATCACAGTTTTCCTGCAAATGCGCGGTAGAGTGACAAGCATGTGAATGCCAATCATCGTCAATGCAGTACACTGCTGCGCCCTTACAATCTTCCGGTTTGCGGTTGAGATGTGTTGTGTCGTCCAATTGAACGCAGCCTCATTTCAATAAAGAGCACACGCCACCGGCTGCATTGCAGCCAGGTCCAACCAATGTCGCAAACCTGTGTGTGCCACCACCGAGTATGAGATGAATCTCAACTCGGCAATGTCACAGTTGACTGGCAAATCTACCACTGGCGGACAGCACAGGTATGTGTTGGTGCAAACGCGTCATGTCATGCAACAAATTCAGCAACTGGTGACACAGCATGCATGTTTACCAAGTGCTGTCAGAAATCACAAAGGCGGTTTCGACGGAGCTGCCAAACATGCAACGTCTGCAGCTGCATGGTTACCACCTGCCGGAGGTCCTTGCCGGGGCTTCTTGAATCACAACCTGATGTCACTGGGCATGCGGCCGTAGAATAAGTTTCAGAAAACTCTATTGCAAACAACTGTTTCCCCCCCCCCAAAATGAAGCATGCAGACGCACATGACAGTGTGATGCAGAGCCCTAAGTACGGACCTGAACATGATGCCATCAGCCTCTGGATCCACCTTCCTGGCTGTCTGAAGGATTTGGGCCACCGTCTTCTCGCTGAAGCCGCGGATGTCACGAAGGATCTTTAGTGGGGCCGCACGGAGCAAGCCCACGGT
The DNA here is from genome assembly GCA_017506865.1 of Tribonema minus. Taxonomy (NCBI): domain Eukaryota; class Xanthophyceae; order Tribonematales; family Tribonemataceae; genus Tribonema; species Tribonema minus. Next base: position 295,631 of record JAFCMP010000401.1, read on the forward strand.
GGCGATGCCAGCGTCCCGGAGTTCGTGGATGTCGCCGGGGTCGATGCCGTGCTGGGCAAGCACTTCTACTGGAATGACGAACTCGAACTGCCCAACATTGTGCTCTGTCCTCGGGATGAATAGGTGAAGTGAAGCAGTGACATGGTGCTGTGAGCGACAGCATGGCGGTGACGGTGGATTGCGAAAGAAGTGTGGCGCAGTTCTCACTTCGTGTACATTGTTGCACAACAAGTTGCACAGACAGGATCTTTGCTTCAACTAGCAGATCTTCGGCATTTTGTTGCAATCTTGCCTGTATAGGTTATGTTGCTTGCTGTTTGGCGTTGGCAGTCTCCCATTCCGTTTCGCTGTCAGGCTGCACGCCTGGCCTGATCTACGGGTTTCGCCAGCGTCTTGCTTGCTGTTCCTGGTGTTTTGTTCGAGGGATAATTCATGGATGAATGAACTCGCATAAATTTGATTAAAAGAACAAACTAAAACTAGCTCTATTTTTCTGCTGTCCCAAGCTAGCTCATGTCAGCCCACAGTTGCGAACTGCCTCAACCGTGACCACTCACACACCGCGACAGCAAGCACGACGAGGGCAGAGAGATCACACGGAAAGTTGGCGCAGTAGCTGCCTGAACCAGCGCCGGACCAGCAACACCACAGCACTAGGCCCACAGAGCGCCTCCTACATGATGGAACATCCCCACATGACAAACGAGCCGCAGCAGCCGACGACTCGTTTGTTTCTTACCCTGCAGCCTCCGCCACCGCCGCCACAGCAGTACCAGCACCCTCCACCGCCGCCACAGCAGCAGCAGCCCCTGCCCCTTCCCACCCCCATGTACATGCAGCAGCCGCAGGGCTTCGTGGCCACTCAGGGAACCCTGTACCTGGATGAGGAGCGATATTTGACGCCCTCCAGCTTCAAGAGGGTCGTCCGCAAGTGGAGCCCCGAGGAGGACCAGCTGATGGCGCTGCTGGTGAAGGAGCACGGAACGAGGCAGTGGGGCCTCATCGGCTCACTCCTCAGCGGGCGCACCGGCAAGCAGTGCAGGGAGAGGTGAGCTCAGGGTCTCGGCACAACTTTAATCGTAACAGTTGGAACTGCTGTCCTGCGACCTTGCTGCCTGCACGCACACACCTGGGCGATGACCTTCTGCGATCATCATCGTCTGGCTCAGATGCAGCAGCTCGGCAGGATCACGGAGGCGCCAAGTTCTGCTGGACGGCGTGCGGCTCGATGGTTGCTGACCTGGAATTACATGTGTCATGTTTACGCCCCTGGCGCCCTCGAGCGCAAGAGGCGTTCACATGCCTCCACCATGGCGCCAGCGGCCTCGCGCAATCATTCCGAATGAGCCCAGCAGCGTCGCTACGGCCGCCAGGTCCACTGCCTTTGATGCCCCGTGTCAGTTGGTCGCCACTAACGCCCACCACCACCAATGGTGCCCCGTCGGCCTCTGACGCGCAGGTGGCACAACCAGCTGGATCCCCACATCAAGAAGGATGCCTGGACTCGCGAAGAGGAGGAGGTTCTCATGCAGGCCCACAGCGTGCACGGCAACCGCTGGGCCGAGATCGCCAAGCTGCTGCCCGGCCGCACCGACAACGCCATCAAGAACCACTGGAACTCCGCCAAGCGCCGCCTGTCCCGCCAGCTCAACATGTCCATGCCCATGTCCATGGGGGGAAGCTCAGCGTGGGCAGTGTCGCCGGTGGCAGAGGCGGCAGCGGGCGCCGCGCCTGCGGGGATGATGCGTAACGACATGGCTGCGGTGAGACATGTGGCGCTGTACGCGTTGTTTTGCTCGGTGCTTAACCTGTGCGGCTCCCCGCTTGGCTCGTCATAGGTTCATCCAAGATTGCTGGGGCTGATGGAGTCCCCAGCGTCCTACATGTAACGTTTTTCACGCAGCAGATGCGCTCGCCCCCGCCCTGTCATAGCTCGCTTTTGCGCCTAGTCAACGCCGCACTCACCCCGTTTCGCTCCTCCCCTCGCCTCGCCATCGCTCCCGCAGCCCGGCCAGCCGCAGGGCGCGGTCAACAACGCCGCGGAAGCCGCGGCGGCGGCGGCGGCGGCAGCAGCGGCGGCCGCCGGCGGCGGCAGCCGCATGTGCTCGCCCACGTCCGTCGCGGACCTCCCGGAGGCCAGCGTCAACATCTTCAGCACCAAGAACGCCAGCGGCGCCAAGCGGTCGTCGTCGGCGATAGACGAGGTCGACGTCGAGGCGCTGCGCGCGTCCAAGACCATCAAGGTGCGCGCCGCGGCCGGTCGCTCGCTCGCACCTGCAGCAGCGCTCGCAATGGCTGCCTGCTTTCGCGTGAGCGTGCACGGGAGCGTACCGGTAGTCATCACGTCGCCAATGGCCTTGTTTGGTATGTACTGGTGTTGAGTTCGTCCGCGTCAGCGCTCCACATTGGCTGAGTAGTGCCGAGTGCCTGGCCGTGCGCGCTTTGTGTCCGATACTCGCGAACTTCAACGGCATCATCCTACCCCATACCTGATCGCTGCCGCGCCTCGCGTCTCCGCTCTCGGTGTGCAGGCGTTCTCGGGGCAGAGCGGGCCATTCTCGCGCCCCGCCAAGAATCCCGATTCCGTCACCGGCGGCATGCTCGGCGCGCAGGCGCTGTTCCGCGGCAGCATCCCCGGCCTCACCAGCTTTGGCCGCTCGCAGGTCAGTGGCGCCGACTGTCCTCTGTCGGCAGTGTGTCGCACCGTTTGTCGCTGCGCGCAGCATCTGCAAGGTTATGGCGGTGCAGAAGGCGTCGCGTGTGATGCTGCAGACAGCTGGTTGCAAGCGTGCCCGTTCTCGTACATGTGGAGCCCTCACAACGGGAACTTCTCCTTGTGTTCCGCCCACCTACGCCGCACACAGTGTACGCCGCCAATGAAAATGCCTCCATATGCACGCATCTGCCAGCTTCTGCCTGCTTGCTCTCAGTGAAGCCGTCTGCCGCAGAAGTTAACCTCCTGCCCCCCCCCCGCCTGCCTCTGCGCGCGCGCGCACCCCACAGATCCAGCAGTTCCAGCTGGAGAAGCTGAACCTCCTGTGCGCAAACGCGCACGACCCCGCGAAGGCCAAGATGATCGAGGAGGCGACGCCCGACGTGCTCAACGCCAAGGGCCTACTGCTCTTCCTCAAGCGCAACTCCAGCAACCAGGTCGCCGGCGACGACGCCGCTGCCGCGCCCTCCGCTCTGCAGCAGCCGCCGCAGCAGCAGCAGCAGCCGCAGCCCGCCGCCGCCGCCGCGCCGCCCACTCAGAGCACTGCCGCCGCCAACATGGAGTCCGCGGCGGCCGCGGCAGCGGCCGTGGCGGCGGTGCCCACGCCAACGCTCGCGCCAACGCCTGCGGCAGCAGCGGCACCAGTGCCGGCACCGGCGGTCTCAGCGGCGGCGGCAGCGGCGCCTGAGGCGGCGTCTGCGCCGGTGACGGCGGCTGCGCTGCCCGCCACGCCTGCCCCTGCCGCCGTGGCTGCACCGGCTCCCGCAAGACCGGCGGTGGTGACGCCAGCGGTGCCCTCTGAGCCCGCGGCGGCGGCGGCAGCAGCGGCGGCGGCGGCGGCGGATGCCGCGGCGCGCTCTCCGGACCTCGAGTTCCTGGCCAACGTCATGGAGGCGGCCAAGACCAGGGCGTCGCTCATGGCCTGATTTAAGCACGACAACACTCAGCACGCGTGGCACGCCGCGGCCCGCTTAGACGTCGCGCGGCTCCGCGGCCGCGTTGCGTTCATTACTATTGGCGCCCACATTCCTACCTACCCACTCTGGTTTGCTCGGAGCCAGTGGTGGTTGTGGTGCGCTGCTGTGTAGGTCTTGCCCTCGGACGCGCGCGCGCTCAGGCGTGGCAGTTCCATGGAAGGGGCCAGGTTGAGAGAGAGAGAGAGAGAGGGGGATAGTTAGAGGGGGGGCTGCGTAGGGATTTTGGGTATTGGTATTGGGATGGGGGGGGAGGGGGGTAGGAGACGAGATGAGGGGGGGGGGACGGGGGAATTTAGTACTCTAGCGCACGACGAGCTTGTGCCGTCCTTTATCGATGCCATGGCACAGACACGCCGCGCACACTGTGCAGCCGGTGCGGCCTCCGCTCAGCCCGCACGCGGCTCCACGTACAAGCGGTCGGAATCCAGACAACCTAGAGAGACTCCCCCGCGTGCGCACTGTGCATAATACGCGAGCTTCCCCGTACCCTACTTGGCACAGGAGGAGAGAGAGGGGGGGACAACACGGCGGTGCGGGGGTCGCGACGGCAGCGTCGCACGCCTCGTTCGTCGTCCTGCCCTGCGCGCTCGGCGCCGACGTCCGCTGCAATTACGTTCACGTTTCTGTAAATGCGAAACCATGTTGCGTGCCTGCCACCACCACCACCGACGCGCGCGGTTCGCGACTTCTGTGCTTGTCGCTGCTTTGCTGTGTGCTGTCGCTTGCTTGCGGAGGCATTGCAGGAGATGGATGATGGTGAGAGTGTGCAACACGCCAGCTGCGAAGCTTTGAAGATGCTGAAGAGGCCATAACTGCTGCCTACTTCGCTCATGACGGAATGTTGTGATGTTGTATGGACACCTCTTTCAAAAAACAAGAGGGGTCGAAAAGCTTAGGATGTAAGTTTCATTACACAATTGGGGCGCCACGGTATGACACACCTAACAATTTCACTGACCTGTGTGAATTATAGCCACATGCTGAAGTTCCAGATCTGCCTTATGTTGCACACACAATCACAACGTACCGCATTTGTGGGTGATGAGAGGTCCGGGGATTGTAGTGGATATTAAAAACCAAAACCATCTGATGCTGAACCTATTCATGTTCTGTAGCATGCCATGTTACACGTAGGCAGGACAGCTTCTTTTGCGATGGCTCCTTGTGTTCCTGTCATGCCAGATGCCTTCTCTCTTTGCTGGCGCCGCATCTGTGCCAATCACACCTCTGAGGACGTCACTGAAGTTACAATTTGTACGCTTGCAGTGTAGTGTTGGCAGATGCACCATCATCTGATCTGTTCGCAGTGTGCTGAAGCCCCAGCCCATACTAGTAGATGATTCTACAGCTGTTTTGACAGTGCAGGAGGTCAGGGCTGACGCATGCATCACCAGCACCTAGAGTATTTGACTCCTTTCATGAGTTGATGGTCAGATGGTCATAATGTACGATCGTACATTATGTACGATGATATCCACATCATCATCGAGAGACCCCACCCATATGCGGTCATCACCTCACCTGCAGGGTCACCCCCTTCCCCCAGTTGAAGCTGGCGTTCAAAATTCAAAACACACTTGTTTGGGGGGCCACCCGGCTAAAGCATCGGCCAAGACACACCTCCCAGAAAGGAAGCAAGGCAGCAGAAGCAGAAGCAGCGGGAGGTGTGTGCGCGGAGCGGCTGAGGAGCGGGGCTGTCGGCGGTGTTGGCGTTGGTCAACGGCGAGGTTTTTGCTTCAACAGCGTTATATTGCCGCCTGCAAATGTTTGCGTGTGGGACTCTGGTGATCACCCCACATGGTGAGGGGCGGGTGTACGAGTCCCGCGCCGACGGCATTGTCGTCGTGGAGCTCAGGCACAGCCCCGCGTCACCAGCGTTCCTGGGCTTTTTCCATCGCAACTCCATCCAGTGGTCCCCGAATAACAACTGCCAAGCCGCCTCAAGCTGTCTCATGGAGGAGGAAGGCATCCTGGGGGTGAGAGCGCCCTTCATGGACCAGTGCATGGCGGCATCCAAGAGGCAGCGCACTTGCTAGACATCGCTTACAGTCCTAGCTGTCAATCACCCGTCGTGTCCAGATCTTAACTTGTAAGATTCTCTTTATTCAACCCCCACTAGGGCTCTGCGGCGAGCCAGCGCCACTGCTGCTGTGGCACTGCCTGGCACTTCATGCCGGCAGCCACAGGGGCCTGGCCCCGCTGTTGCGCCTTGTGTCAGCATCGTCGTCTGCATCGCAAACATCGAAAGGCCACTGGCCATTAGTCGTCCGTGGATCCAGCCGTGTGTGACCCTACAGATCAATGAAGCAATATTGTGTGTGTCTGCACTGCAGAAGCAACTTCCATTCATCAGTTTTATGTTTTGTGTCATTTGTTGTTGTTGCAACAGCACTGCGGCAGGATCAACTAAAACGGAATGCTGCCTCGTTGGCACCATGTTTCGATTGCATGCTCTTATAAGCACTCACCGAGCACAGCACTAGCGCTTTCAACATGCACAGAGCCATCACAGTATGAATGGGATGCCACTGCAGTCAAGTAGCAGTGCGTGTGTCGGTGTGTGTGTATGTGTCGCAGCATCCATCAGCAACCTGCCGGTAGGGGTCAGGTTAAAGTTTGCCTGCTGATGACCAGTACTGTGGATGCATCGTCCATGCCACTGTCAGTCAGCGATGCAGTGCACAAATGCAGCGTCAGTGCACCGGTCCAACGTTCTTTGAATTGTTCGTCAGCACACCGGTGAACTGCCCAACTACACCTCATGTGGTGCAAGTGGAACATGAACATTGCCTTGCTGAGTGTCCACACGCTGGTTGCACAGACAGATTGGTACACACCACTGAAACTTGAGCATTGTGCGACTTCAAGCAAGTGACCATCATGGCTTGCTGGCACCTTAGATCTATCAGAAAATGGGTCTAGCATGGGCAGATCACCGTTCACATCATGCTTGCAAACGATGCGTGCAGCAGACAGCACAGTATGGATGAGATTCAGCGGTGCTGTGTGTGCTGTGTCGGGAGCAAACGCCAATCATTTATTGTTTCGATCATCTTCAAATTTGCACAGTGCGGAAGCAGCGGGCTCCTCGTGTGGTCGAACATGCGCCAACACGCCCGCATGCCTCAATTCATGGAGCCGCAGCATCCCTACAGCTCATGGTGCAGGGTCCGCTGCACGTGACAGCCCATGGAGCGACCCCGCCGTCCGTGCTTCAACAACGTTATCGCCATCGTATTTTGAACCAATCTGCTGTGCTGCCGGTGCCGCCAAGCCTCCGCCGTACATTACAGCGCTGCTCCTGAGCAACGCCAGCGCCAACGAGGAACCCTTTTTCACACTGTGCGCGAGCTAGCTGCGCCGTTGCCACCTGCATCTCCCTTCTCCTGCAAGCCGCGTGCCGTGATGCGGCGACCGCTGCTGCCCGTGTGTGCCTCACTCACGCCTTGCAACTCTTGGGCTTCGGCCGGTGCCGCGGCACCGGCTTGCCCGCGGCGGCGGCAGCGGCGCCGCCGGGGAACATGAGCGGATCCGCTGCGGTCCGCATGCGCTCCCTCGCTGCGTCCTCCTCGTGCACGCCGTCGGCGCTCTCGCCCTCGCCCGCTGCTGCTGCCGGCACCGCTTGGCGGGCGCTGCCCACGGCGACCAGCGCCTCCGCCGCCGTCACCTCCGCCGTCGCGCGGGGTGCTTCTGGCGGCGCCGCCGCCACTGCCACCACCGCCGCCGCCTCTGCCGCCGCCGCTGCCTCTGCCGCCGCCGCTGCCGCCGCCGCCGCCGCCGCTGCTGCCGCTGCTGGCGCAGCACCGGCGCTGCTGCGGGGGTGTGCGAGCGGGTCCCTCATCAGCTCCTCCTCCTTCTCGGCGTCGACGCGCATGCGCTCCTCCTCCGCCGCCGCCGCTGCTGCCGCTGCGACCGCCGATCCGCCCTCCGCACTCGCCCCTTCCGCATCGCCGCTGCTGCCGCCGCCGCCGCCGCCTTCCTTGCCGCCATCGCCGTCGCCGCCTGCCTCCGTCGCCGCCGTCGACTGCATCGTGTTGAGCCTGTCGCGGCGCGGGCGCTTCTTGGCGGCGGCGTCCGCCTCCGCCTTGCGCTGCCGCTCCTCAAAGTCCGTCATGTCCATCGGCAGCGCGGCGAGCAGCGCCTTGCTGATGAGCGCCGGGTTGCGGCGCTCCTCGCTGTTGAACTTGTTCTTGAGCTGGCGGCGCGAGCGCGCGAACTGCGCGCGGCGGCGCGGTGCAAGGGCGCGGTGTCAGCGGCATTGCAACATGGTGTCGCCTGCAGCGCGTGCGTTCTGCAGAGCGCCGCTTCATCGCAGCGCTGCTGGGCGAGCTGCGCTGTGCGGCTGAGCCGTGCGCGGCTTTCAACCGTGCAGGCTCGCTTGTAGCATAACTACTTGAGAGCATCAAGTTGACTGCGTACTTAATGCGACTGATACCACTTGGCAGTGCTTGCGCACAACAGCCCACACGGCCCTGCTGGCTCGTGCCTGTTCCGCGACCATGTGATTGAACCTGACGCCTAGGCAGCCATTTACACCGCGCCCCCCGGAATGAAGGCTGTGAGTAGGATTGTTCAATGACCTTTGATGGCAACTTGAAAAGCAAGAGTGCGCCCAGCCATAACTTCAAGTTGCGGTTCCTGGGCCTCACCTGGAACTGCTCCTCCATCAGAGAGAAGTCCGTGCCGCAGCGTTGCAAGCAGCGGAAGAACTTCCGCGTGTCCTCGGCTGACCACCTGCGCACAGCGCAACGCGCACAACGTCATCGCACCCGTGTGTACAAATGCCTTGAAAGATCGTCCCATGGCGCGTGTTTGCAGCCGAGCTTCCAATCACAATCTTCTGATTGCAAGCACGCACCGCGCGGGTTACTATGTCGCACTTAACGCCAGCATGACGGGACCACGGCCGGGTGTCCACGGCTCAGCGTGCTGGATCAGTGCACGGGTGACAAGCGCAAGGTCCTAAGCCTCTCTGCTACATGCTGCCCACGGCGTACAGAGACGCCATCGCAGACGACGTTGAAGTCAACCACGTCCGGCTACGTAGCCGCCCGCACACAACGCGCGTCGCGCGGACACGCACACACGAGCTGCGCGTGCGCCCGCAGCACAACGCCCGCAGGCCGCGCAACGCGTGCAATCACAGCGCTAAGTAAGCCACCACTCACCTCTCCGAGCGCGCGCGCTTCGGCGCAAAGCTGCACGCCGTCGCCGTCGGCTCCCCCGACTCCTCAATCTCCTCCCAGTCCACCGTCTCCTGCGGCCGCTGGTCGCCGATCTCCATGGTCGACTCGATCAGCACCATCTTGCCGTCCACGAACTGCACCTGCAGCGAGTTGGCGAAGCCCGGCACCGCCGCGCCCACGAACCTGGCGGAGGCAGGGGCGAAGGCTGCCTCGCGCGCCGCCGCCGCGCGCGCCGCCGCCGCCGCCGCGGGCGTCTCCTCCGCCTTCACGACCACGGCTTTCACGGCGCCCGGCAAGCGCTTCTGCCGCTTGTTCCTGAATGCCGTGCAGAAGTCGATGAGGCGAGCCTTGCGCGCGGGCGCGCCGTCCCCCTCTGCCCCGTCCGCTGCGACCGCTGGCGTCGCCGCCGCCGAGCCCGCAGGAGGCGGGGGCTTCCAGGCCATGCTAGCGCCCGGAGTGATCAGGGCCGGGCCGCGCGCTGCGAGTGCATTGCCTGCCACCACCGCCGCCAGCGGCGCCTGCACGGGCGCAGGCTCAGCGGAGTGCCGCTGAAGGCCAGCGGAGGGGGCCGCGTCTGCCGCCGGGACCGCTGGCGACGCTGAGACAGCTGTGGGCTCCGCCACAGTTGCGGCGGCAGAATCAGGCACGATTGCGACGGCAGCATCCGGCACTGGCTCGGCCAGGCCGGCGATGGGCGCCTCAGGGATACGTGCTGCTACCATCTTGTTTTTGGGCAGGAAACGGCGCACAGGCCGCAGGCCTGTAGCGACTCAGACAGCAGCAAACGTGACTGCAATTGAGACGAAAGGTGGCTTCAAGATGATAATGAGAGCGGCACGAACACACCAGGTTCACAACACAGCGAACAAGCGAGGAGCGAGGCCAAGCAAGCAATTTGCACTTTATACATCTGCTGTTGCACGTACCGGGCAGCTCCGCCACCACGTCCATGGCTGATCAGCACCAGCAGACGTACGTCTAGAAACTCACTGCAGTCAACAGGACGCCGGCACCTCGATTGTGGTAGGGTCTCCAATGTTGTGCTTTGACCAACCCGCCTTGTCGAGAACCCCGCCACTTATCGAGCGGGAGTAACTTCAAGTTCAGTTCCAGACGACATGTAGACATTTATGCATTCGTCGTATTTCACAACCAGTGGCCACATATCATACTAGCAGAATGTGTCATGGTCATCATTGACGCCACTGTCACAAAGCAGCATATTTCATTGCAGCACATGCCAAGACAACCACCCAGCTAGATGCTCAATGGAGGCAAGCGAGATGTCATACCTCTTGTGTTTATTGAAATGTATGTTCATAAAAGATGCATCCACGTGACCTTTTCAGACTCTTCTGATGCCATTCAATGCCTCGGTTGCCTACATGCAGGCATCAATGCTGCAATCCAAGCAGCGACTTACTGTACCAACATGCTAGGTTTGTGACTTCGTCTCTGAAATACATGTATGCAGTGCCGCATGCACTTCTCGTGCCCGCCACCTAAAGGCGATGCAGCTAGTCTGGCGCTGGTCGCCCCGCACCCATCGACATGGGTGCAGATGCAAAACTTCAACTATAAACGCTACGCGTTGATAATGCCTTGTGCAGCACGTCCGCGACTTCACAGTTATCTACCAATGGCCGCTGAAGCGCAGCCCCAGTGACCGCGGCCGCCGCTGCCGTCAGCACGCGCACGCGCCTCACGCCACAACGCGCTCTCCGCCCCCCTCCTCCGCCGCCGCTGCCACCTCCTTCCACAGCATCCCCTGCTGCGCGCTGCCGCGCAGCTCGTAGCCCAGCGACCCGTAGCAGCGCTGCGCGGCCGCGTTCCCCGGCTCCACGGTGAGCGCCACGTGGCTCAGCCCGCGGCGCCGCACCTGGTACTCTGCGTCTACGAGCAGGCGGCGCGCCACGCCGTGCCGCCGCCAGTGCTCCAGCACGAACACGTTGGAGATGTAGCCGTGCGCAGGCAGCGGCTCGGGCACGAGGGTGCCCACGCCCTGCCCCATGAAGGCCTCCTTGCGACGGACCTGGGGGGCAGTGGTAGGGGGGGGGGGGGGGCATGGCGTGATCGTCCATATTTGAGCAGCGGGCCACTCAAGTGTGGTCTTCCACCCCTGCAGTCGAACCGGAATCTGGTACGGTGTCGCATTGACTCACATCGAGCCACCCGATGATGTCGGAGCCTGACCACGCCACCAAGCAGTAGGACTCCGACCCCGGTGCCATCAGCTGCGCGAGGTGGTGGATGTGCCACTTCCTGACGCTCGACAGCGCCTCCCCATCGGCGCGGGCCAGCAACCTGATTGAGAGTGATGGCAGCAGGACTAGCATCAGAGTGAACAGCTGGCGATGCGCCAGTGCTAATGCCGTGTCCCTGGTGCTCTGGTTTGCCACATTGTTGCTGAAATCACGCCGCTCCCCGCCGAGAACCAAGTGTCAGCACACGTGGCTTTGAGATCAGAGATGAGCTGAAGCTGACTGGAAAATTTCAGCGTTTGCTGGGGTGTTGATGATTTGATGACGTGCGGCCGGGTGCAGCTAAGTATTCACGACTACAATCCACCATGCCTGCATCTATGCCACGTTGTCGATGGATGTGCTTATTAATGACGGCTGATGCATCTGCCATATCGAGCAAAGCCGGTCGCACTGGCAGAACCACCACTATGCTATATCTTGATGGCCCAGTATCCTGCTGACATGCTTGTAGTATGGAGCTTGTTGGCCACATGCTGTGCGTAAGATCATTCATTTGCTAGAGCGTGCTGCACTCTTCGTCGTGCCTGATGGTGGGTGGTGGCAGATGATGAAGTGGATGCTCGTGATGAACGTGCTCTTGATGTTGCGGCAGGTGTGCGACCAGGGTGGTGCTTCGTCGGAGCGAGTGGGCAGCACCAGCACCTGCGGCAAAAGCCTCCGCCAGGTAGCCCCCCCACAGGGCCAGCACCACTGCCAGGCCCCACGGCATCCTATTTATTTAAACGCCAAGACTCAGAATCATCACGAACTTCAATCGCAAGTTGAAGTCCTGAGCTCGTTGCGCCAGAGCAGCGACAGGCATGGCACGGAGCACCAGGAGGGCTGCGGTGCTGGCGTGCGCAGCGCTGTGTACCATGCACGCTGCTGGGTTCCACCTGCGGCCAGGTAGGGGTCCGTTCGTGTGTCTTCGTGCATGTTTGAATGTTGGGTTGCCACACAACTCTCATTTCGGCGCCCTCTGTGCCGCTCGTGTGTGCTTTCCTTTCCTTGTGCTGCGTGCCTCTCTAACAGCAGTGGCAGCACGGCACGCCCTCAAGAGGAGCCTGCCAGCATCTACGGTAAGCGAGCTGGTCTCACGACATCAACTTCAACTTCCTGATCTGTGTGTTCACCCGCACCTGTGCTCATGTCGTGAACAAACACTATGACAGCGACGCTTCAACAATTTCTCAATTCCTGGCTCGCGTAGACCACATGCGGTCTATGTTATGGCCGCCATGCAATCCGCTTGCAACAACATGTCAATCCAATCTGCTGCTCTCTGTTTCCTCAGCGAGCGGCTCTCAGGATGTCCTCCACAGCGCCGCAAAAGGCCGTAGAGGCGTCCGCGATTGATGCAGCTGCCCCAACTGTGGTCTCCATGGAGGAGCTGGTCGCGCTGTGCAAGCGCCGCGGGTTCGTCTTCCAGTCGAGCGAAATCTACAACGGCTTCGCGGGGTTCTTCGACTACGGCCCGCTGGGCGTGGAGATAAAGAAGAACATCAAGGACCTGTGGTGGCGCGACGTTGTGCGGCGGCGAGATGACATTGTGGGACTTGACTCCAGCATCATCGGATCGCCCAAGGTGAGCGAGCCGTTTTCTGTGTTTCAAACTCAGCTCAGCTGTGCTACCTTTGAGCGCAACAGGCAGTCACAGCAGAATGCATATGTGATTACATGATTGCATTGATGGATGCAATTCTGCTGTTGTCATGTCAGGATTAGCTCAACGCAATCTGAGCTGCGGCATGCCACAGTGCTCTTTACAACTGTTGACAAGGGGAGGTTATTGTGTACCCGGCTGCTGCTCGCTCCACCAAGTCGAAGTCATTGCGCTGCAGACGCACTGCTGCGATTCACATCGCCAGTACACCATCAGCATGATACCCTGACGATGTGGCGGAGCATGTGCAGACATGCTGAGCGGCCGGCCCACTCTGCACCACGTCAATGTCAGTCGTCGAGTCGCATTGCGGGGCACCCCGTGGACTCCGTATCGACATCCTGCGCCCCTGTGGTCGCGCTCTCATGCATACACAGTCTGCTCCTATGCGCAACCCCTGAGACGCCAGCGGGCAGTGGCTGTGGGCAAACCTTACCATCAATGCACGTCATGTGTCCAGTCGACACATGTGGCGCGCCAGACCCCCGCGCGGATTCACCAGGAAGTGTCTGTCATCGGCCGCTCGGAGAGCAGAGGAGCAGCCTCACAGAGCTCATGCCGCGGATGTGATTTCGCGGCATCACGCGCCCCCAGCCGCTGACCGTGACAACATACATGCTGCGCGTGCGTGTGTGCAGATCTGGGAGGCCAGCGGACACGTGGCCGGCTTCTCGGACCCCATGGTGGACTGCCGCGAGAGCAAGCTGCGCTACCGCGCGGACCAGGTGTTCTGGGCGCGCGTGGCGCTGGCGGAGACGGGGGAGGTGCTGGGCGCGGTGAGCGTGATGGAGTCGGGCACCATGGAGGCGGAGGCGCAGGCGGCCGCGGACAAGGTGTGTTGCTGTTTCGCGCGTGTCGCGTCGCGCACTGCTGCTTCATCGCTCTCGTGCCGCGCTGTGAGGATGAGGCTGTGGATGAGACATGCGGCATTTGCGTGCGTCAAGTGACGCATAACGTGATGGAGTCGGGCACCATGGAGGCGGAGGCGCAGGCGGCTGCGGACCAGTTGCGCGCTGCGGTCTCGCGCGTGTCGCGTCGCGCGTGCTGCGTGGGCGCTTGTGTGTGCCGCGCTGAGAGGATGAGGCTGCAAACGAGGCCCATGGGCAGTTGCGTGTCGCTCTCGTCCAGCGCTGGGCGCAAGGCGCACGCGTGCCATTGCCGTCCCGCCCCCCGCCCACCTGCTTAAGCCCATATGTTGCCTTGAGGCGCTGCTACGTGAGCGGGCCATGCTGCGGTTTGGCACAATGGAGAAAGTTGACAGAATTTGGCGGTGGTTGAGTGAGCAGCACGTGCGCGAGACAATTTGATCGACATGGTTCTGGGCAAGGGTGACGTGCCGCCGCAAGCGAAGGCCTGGCGGCCTGGCCTGTTTAGGAATGACGTGTGAGGCTGTTGCCGCGCTTGCCTCTTGCTGCCTTTGAAGATCGTGCATGCCATGCCAAGGCGCGTATTGTACGTCTTCAAGAGTGGAGCTTGCAGCAATTGCTCCCGCCCATCAGAAGCGAGTAGGCAGTGGTGCTGCCTGTATAGTGGCGAGCCGATATGTCGCAAAAGGGAGGGTGCATCGTCTACTTCTATCGGCCACAGACACCTCAAGTCACTTACCGTCTTGTTTCCATTTGCAATACTTCAAATCATCAACAAAGTAGGACCACATGGCACTCCTGGGTGCCAGCTTAATGCAGGCCCGTGCCCGAGGGCCGGTGCCACGGTGGCATGCCGCTCAGCGGGCGCAGGCCCTACTTCAAGTTCATCTTGCACCTTGCGAACTCGTGCCACAGCGCCACCGGCATTGTCTGCCCCAGCAGCACGGCGCCTCAAGCGATGCGCGCGCGCCGACACCAGCGCTGGTAGCCGCAGTGCATGAGCCTAACCTACCTGTTGGCGCACTTGCGGCCACTGGCGTGTCTGGGCCATCATGCCGTATCCTGCACTTGAAGTTATGGGGCCTGCTCCTTGCAGAGTTGAGGTCGGGGTCAGTAGCACGCCTACCGCCCCTCACGGGCTGTGCGTGTGGCACTCGCTGTGCACAGCAGCGCGGCCGCTTCACGGTCCCATGAGCTTCGACATCTCCAAGTGAACTTGGCTCACTGCTTCCTCCCCCCCCCCCCCAGATGAAGCGCAAGGCCGCCAAGCAGGGGGCGCTGGCCCCCCTGGACCTCAAGGACCTCACTCAGGCCACCGCGGAGGACCTGTCCATCATCCCCTCGCCCGCCACGGGGAACCCCGGCACGCTGACGGCGCCGCGGGACTTCAACTTGATGTTCCAGACGGCGGTGAGTGCTACCGATAGTCTGCAGTTACAGACTGGTAGTAACCGCAGGCGCCGCGGGGTGCTGGTGCGCAACCGGCGCGCGGCCGCGTGTGCGTGGCAGCTAGGTGCTTGATTGTGATGACGATGTTGCAGGAGTACCGTTGCATGGCGCTGTGTGCACTTGCGCAGTCACTGCTGGAGGGTATGCTCATTGTGTCCCGCATACATGCCTACCATCGCCGCCGCCGCCGCGCGCGCCAGGTCGGCGCCACCGTGGACGGCAGCAACGCGGCGTACCTGCGGCCGGAGACGGCGCAGGGCATCTTCACCAACTTCAAGAACGTGCAGCAGACGGCGCGCGCCAAGATCCCCTTTGGCATCGCTCAGGTGACCTAGTGTTAGGGTTAGGGTTAGCGCGTGCGCGTCCTTACGTACTATCGTGTACGCTGTGCGGGGTGAAGACGGTGATCAATGGTGGGCGCTGGCCTGTGCGTCTCCCCAAACGCTGCTGACGCGTGCGCACTTATTGCCGCAAATCAGCCGTGTGGCGTGCTGTTGAAGTGCTCGCATCTGTCAGCGCTGCCTTCATGAGCGCCGCACGGCAGTGTGTGCAGAGAATTGTGTCAGACGCTGCGCTGTGCTGAGCGCTGTGCACGTACGAAGTACGTACTGTGCGGCGTGCTGCTGCATGCTGCGCACGCCGCCGCCCTGTCAGCAATGCCTGTCAGGGTGCCGCGCGACCACCTGCGTAGCGTGCGCAGAGCACTGCTATTCACATGCTCACGTAATGCCGACAGCAGATCATGTGGCATTATGCGACAAAAACTCGACTGAGTGACTGTGGATGCAGTCTGTGACTGACGGCCGGCTGGCAGCTACTGGAGCGTCCCTGCTTGAACCTGACGACGTGCCCCCTGTCGCTGCTGTCCCCCTTCTGTCGCCGCTCTCCCGCGCGCCTCGCCGCACGCGCAGATTGGCAAGGCGTTCCGCAACGAGATCACGCCCCGCAACTTCATCTTCCGCAGCAGGGAGTTCGAGCAGATGGAGGTGAGCGTTGAGACATTATTTGAGAATTCATGTGTTTGAGGCCTGGAGTGCAGAGCCGCCTTTCGACGCTGCGCAGAAGCCACAGTTATCGTTAACAAGCGGCATCAGTTCTGGTGTCATGCGCTGCGCTGCTGCACAAGTGATCATCAGCATGAGGCATCAGTGGTGATCATCAACAATTGGCGTCAGTTTTGATATGTTCATGCAGATGAGGGCAGTGCTCCGCCCCCAAGTTTCTGGGCTCAGGCGCTCGTGTTGCTGAATTGTGGCTGCATTTGTGTGCGTGGACACCAATGTGCAGGTGCATTGCAGCTACACATGATTGAAGTAGCCTCGAGTCATGTGATTCGAATGCGCTGGCGGCAACCACGCACACGCGACACGCATAGCATACCTCGCAGGCGGAGCACGTCTTCACGGATGACAGTGACGCCTGGCCCACGCGAGCGCGATTCTTGAAGGCACTGCTGTATATATTACAAGTGTACATCGATGTGCGGCGCATCTCCATACATGCATGGCGCATATCTCAGCGGACTCGCCCAAACGCGCACACACACGCGCGCAACGATACCTATCCACCTACCTCGCGCGCAGGTGGAGTACTTCATCTCGGATGACGACGACGCGTGGCGCGCCTGCGGGTGGAACAATTTCATCTTCTACGACAGCAGTGCATGGCGTACACGCGCGACGTCCTGCATGTAGTTGATATATTCATCAACGCGCAGCGCACGGCGTTTTTTCTCAGCGGACACGCTTCTACCTAACAAACACGCGCAACGATACCTACCTACCCCACCTACCGCACGCGCAGGTGGAGTACTTCATCTCGGACGACGACGACGCGTGGCGCGGCGAGCACCAGGCGTGGCTCGACTTCAGCTGGCAGTGGCTGCTGAGCATCGGCCTGCGCGAGGAGCTCATGGGGCGTGACGTGCACGAGGCGCACAAGCTCGCGCACTACGCGCGTGCGTGCACCGACATCACCTTCCGCTTCCCCTTCGGGCAGAGCGAGCTGCAGGGCGTCGCGGCGCGCGGCGCGTACGACCTCACGCAGCACCAGGTATGCATGTGTGTATGCATGTATGCAGGTATTTATGTAGGCGTGCGCGGGTGGTCCGCCGTGTGTCGCGTCGTGGCGTACTAGTAACAGGGCGCGACAGCGCTGCTTGTTGGCGTGACGTACGCGTGCGGCGAATGTGTGTTGTGTAGCACGTGCGCCGGCGTCAAGCTCTATAGCATTAGGCCAGAGTGAGCTGCGGGGCGTCGCGGCGCGCGGCGCGTATGACCTCACGCAGCACCAGGTATGCATGTATGTATGTAGGTATGCAGGTACGTGTGTAGGCGTGCATATATGTATGTGTGCAGCCGCACGCGGGAGGTTCGTTGTGTGTCGCGTCGTGGCGTACTAGTGGTGCGCGCAGGGCGCGACAGCCCTGCTTGTAGGCGCAACGTACGTGTGCAGCGTATGCGTGAATAGCATGTCCGTCGTCGTCAAGCTCTTGCAGTTTGTCTCTGGGCAGGGCGAGGTGCAGGGTGTCGCGGCGCGTACGACCTCACGCAGCACCAGCTACGAGCCGTTTGCGGGGGTTGTCATGTCATGTGTCGTCGTGATATGTCTCTAAGCGTCATGTATGTTGCACCGCAAGTGTGCGCTCACTGGCACACGGGCTTCCACTCTGTCAGTGGGTGGGGCGGTGTGCGGGGCGTTGCCAACGGGGCGAGCGCCGCATAGAGCGCGGAAGCTCTAGTCCTTCAGGCGCAAGGGACGCAGCAGCGCGTGCGCACGTCTGCTCCCGCTGTATTCCACATCCGGTATGGGTTGGGCAAGCTGCAGGGCTTTGCGGCGCATAGGCGCGTGGGTCTGTGGCTTCACAGTGTGGCAAGATACGTGCAGAGCGTGGGAGCTCATCGTGCTGGTGGAAGCTCACTGTGTAGGCACGCAGCACGTACGCGCCGTTCGCCAATGGCGCGTGCTGCTGCTCTGTGTCCAGCAGGCCAGCGCTGCAGGGGAGGGCACCGTTGCTTCGGCTGCTGTGGAGTTGAACTTGCTGCGCGCTCCACAGACTTTTCAGAGCAGTGACTGGAGTGCGACACTGAAGTGAAAGACTGTGGCAATACTACAACTTGTGCCACGACATCCGGAATCTTGAACATTCATCTGACCATTACATCGAATTTTGAGCAATGCCATGTTCTCCATGCCTGATTTGCGCAACGACGTGCACCGCTTCACCCTCTCCCATTTCCCTGATGTGTGCCTGCAGGAAGCATTGCACCGCCCTTTGTGAGCAGTGCCATGTTCTCCATACCCAATCCGCGCACCGATGTGCTTCGCTTGACCCTGTTTCATTGTCTGATGCGTGCCCGCAGGAGGCGAGCGGCAAGGGCATGGGGTACTTGGACGATCCCACGAAGCGCACAACGTCCAACCCTTTCTGATCCCACTACACTATGTTTCGCCGCAGCAGCTCAATTGAATTCATAATGGCGTTGCCAGGAACGACGGCGTGCCACACATTTCTTTGAACCACTCGCGCTCAGCATGCGGCACCGTCGTCTCATGCGCTTTGGTGCTGCCGCAGGAGGCGAGCGGCAAGGGCATGGAGTACTTTGACGAGGCCACGAAGCGCAAGTACGTGCCTCACGTCATCGAGCCGTCGCTCGGCGTCGACAGGCTCTTCCTGGCGCTGCTCACGAGCGCGTACCACGAGGACGAGGCGAGTAGCGCGCGCCATCTCAACGGTGCATGTTTGCATGTGCCTGTAGTACTTTGTACACGTGTCTCTACTCGGAGTATGAGCTGTGTGGCAACGGGGGTATGTATGTGTCGACGGGCTCTTCCTCGCGCCGCTCACGAGTGCGTACCACGAGGACGAGGCGAGTAGTGCTGGCTCCCTCTCCCTTATGTATGGTATGTATGTGTGTTTTACACGCCGTTTTGTGCGCGCCATCTCCATCTGAACGGCGTATGAAATACTATGCATGTATGTACTGTATTATCTATAATACGATATGTGTGCTTTACATGCATTTTCTCTACTTGAAGCATGAGCTTTGTGGCACTCCAAGTGCTCACCGCCTTAACGGCGTATGTTTGCATGTGTATTTTGCAACATTCTCGACTTGACGTATGAGCTTTGCGGCGCTGCTCACCAGCGCATGCTATGATGCGAGCTCGCTGCTTGTGTATACATTATATAAGTATAGCTCTGCGTAAGCGGCGACAGCTGTGTGGCGTTGCGCGTGCGGGGTTGACGCCCACACAACGCATGTCTGTCTGTATGCAACCTCCAGGCTGCACAGCAGCAGGGTCGCTGCCGTGCATTGCGCTGCGTGCTGACATGCTTGACGATCGTGACCGGCGGTGAGCATTGCAAACTCACCCTTCAAGCCCAACCCCAACATCAACCTCAACTTGTGGCTCAAGCAGACCACTCGCCTCGCCACGCGCGCGCTGTCGCTTTGCGTGCCGCTGCAGGTTGGCGGCGAGAAGCGCACGCTGCTGCGCTTCCACCCCGCCATCGCGCCCATCAAGGTCAGTGCCCCCCCCCCGCGCTACTCCTTTTACCCAATACACATCCTGGGATCAGCCGGTATGCCACGCCGTAATCCTGACTATCCTGATGCATACGCAACGCTGGATGGAATGCTTTAGCCAGCGGCGGCGGTGCGCCCACTGCTGCCGCGCCCACCGCCACACGCAGACACTGCGGCAACACCGCGCCAGTTGCTGTGCGCATGGCCCCTGCGCGCTCCGCGGCGTATCTGTGGCAGCGCTCGGCATAGCCTTCCCCCCTCGCTCGCGCGCACAGCGCGTTTTCGATGCACCCCGCAGAAGCGGAAGGGACCTGCTAGGTGGAATGCTTTAGCTAGCGGCGGCGGCGCGCCCACTGCCTCCGCGCCCACCGCCACGCGGAGAATCGCGGCGGTGACACTGAGCCACTCGCTGTGCGCGCACGGCCCCTGTCCGCTCCGCTGTGTCAGCGCTCGGCATAGCCTGCACCCTCGCCCACACACACAGCACAGTCTCAACGTTTTCAGTGCACACCGCGGAGGCAAAAGGGCCGGCGCGCGCTGCCTGGACACGCGCGCCGTCGCACGGAGCGGCCGCGCGTGCCTGCCTACACTTGAAGTAATCTGCGTGGCATTTGGCGGCGGACGGGAGAATTTCGGCGGCGCGCATGGGCAGACTACATGGCAGTTTGCACACCTTGTACCTCAATTCACGCGAGTGCCCTGCAGCACATTTCTCTGCTGCTCGGCCGCCCAGCTGCCGCCGGCTTGTCCAATTAGCAGCTACAAGTGCTGCGCGCCATGTCATACGACTGGACAGATCTGAGTGGCATGGCTGGCACCTTGGCCGGCACTTTGCTACGTGGGTTTTCTTGAGCCTTGCTGAGCATGAGCTTTTTCCTACTTTTAGTTGAAAATTGAACTTTGTGCAGCATGGGCGTTACATTTTCTTGCACTGTGTTGGGTGACTCCGCAGGTCGCCGTGTTCCCACTGGTGAAGAACAAGCCGGAGCTCATGGCCAAGGCCGAGGGGCTGTACAAGCAGCTGTCCATGCGGTACAAGTGAGTACAGCGAACTTCACCATGGCCTTGCGGTGCCACTGATGCAGTGAATCGCGTCACTGTGTGCCGCATGCACACGGCATCAACTGCCCATTCGAGCACTCAAACACTCACAGACTCATGCAAATAGAGGCGCCTGGTCAATGCAGTCATACGGGATCACATTGTTGTCCCATGCTGTGTTGCTCAACGTAGTGCAGTGCACTTGAGTCACTTTCACTTGCTTGTGGGACTTTACCTTCGTACGGCGGCGCAGGCTCATTCTGAACCCCAGCCCTGACCCTAACCCTAGCTGATTGAACTGGAAGACATCGGTTGCCTGCTCTGTGAAGTTGGATCAGTGCTTCTAGTGCGAGTGTGCGCAGAGCGTCAGAACAAAGCAAAAGCCAAGGCTCCAACGAGGCCACTGCTGCTGGCACTCATGTGTGTGTGTGAGTGTCACATTGAACGTGTGGTACACTGTGATCAGCATGTTCTGTAGCTGATGCACGCTTTTCACACACAACGTCGTGCACGCTTGCGGCTGCTTTTAGGACGCCGCCGCCGGGGCTGTTCAGCGGTGCTGCGGCCCCTGCGAAGCACCCGATTTGTCATGTCCAATCAAGCATGCATCTTGGGCTGAAGCACTCAGTTCGCGATCGCATGCATGTGCCGGCTGCTTCTGAGGCGGTGTGCAACTTGTCGCGCAGCACTTGAAGATGCATTCAACGGTTCTGTGTGCATGTATCCAGCTGCTCCTGCGATGTCGCCTTCACTCTCGGAGCAGTGTCGCAGCCCCTGCGCGCAGTGCTCCTTTGTCGTCCATCACACTCTGCAGCACGATGAGTGAGCTGAAGAACGCATTTTGCAATCTTTGTGCGTGTGCCCAGTTGCTTCTGGGACGTCGCCGGCGCCATCGGGCGGCGCTACCGGCGCATGGACGAGGCGGGCACGCCCTTCTGCATCACCGTCGACTTTGACACGCTCGAGGACGACACCGTCACCGTAAGGGACAGGGATAGCACCGAACAGGTAGGGGGGGTGAGGGGGGGAGGACACGTAGGTGTAGACTATAGCAGCGTTTTGTCTAGGCTGCCGTAATACATTGCTACCATGGACCACGTTGTAAGTAAGCATTTGCATCACCGTCGACTTTGACACGCTCGAGGACGACACTGCCACCGTAAGGGACAAGGACAGCACTGAACAGGCACGGGGGGCGGGGGGGAGTGCAGGGAGGAACATTGCACTGCTATAGTAAGGGACAGGGACAGCACCGAGCAGGTACAGGGGGCGGGGGGCAGTGCAGGGAGGGGGGTACAGCACTGTGTTCTGTAGGCTACCGTACCACTGCTGTGGACCCCCTTGAAAATGTGCATTCGCATCACCGTGGACTTTGACACGCTCGAGGACGACACCGTCACCGCAAATACAGGGACAGCACCGAGCAGGTGCGCGATAGCTTGTGTGTTGCACGTCTGACACAGCACATGTGTACACGAGTTGCATGTTTTGCTTCTTTTCATCGGGTTTCCGCCCCTCGAGCGGAAGCAAAACGTCATGGGACAGGGACAGCAATGAGCAGGTACGGGGGGCAGAAGGGGGAGGCTGCCGTATCATGAATAGTACTACTATGGAGCACTTTGAAAATGTGCGTTGGCATCACCGTCGACTTGGCACACTGGGAGACGACACCGTCACAGGACAGGGACAGAACCAAGCAGGTACGGGGGGCAGGGGGGAGTGCAGGGGGCTAGAGCATGGCCATTCCACGCACTGCTTCTGTACTTGGGTATTGAAGTTGCAGGTGGCAGCAGCTAGCACCCAGTGCGCTTCATAGTGGTATGTAGAGGTTATTGTGGGCGCGACGGTTCGGCGTCGACGCTCGCAGGGACAAACCGTCATTGTGAGCAGCAGGGACATCCTGGAGCGGGCGCGGCAGCCTCACAAAGCAGTCATGTAATGCGGTACTCAAACGCAGGGGTGGAGCGCTCTAGGTATGGGATACGGTGCGAATTGGCATACACACTAGGGCGAATGCACCAGTGCAGCGGGTAGCCTCCTTGCTGTTAACAGTGACCGCTTGGAGCCGGCGCTGCGTTGGCACACTTCAGCGCAGCGGAAGGCCATGCAACCCTTGCATCAACCAGTTGCAACGCAGTCGCCACGCTTTCAAGTCTTCACGCCCACCTCGTACGCATGCGACGCCCCGCCCGCAGCATTGCGGCGAAACACGGTGCATGATCGCTCCTGCAACTTCAACTCTTCTGCAGCATGCTTGCAATGCTCTACCAACGGTGTCGTGTCGAAATGACATGCTCCCATGTGAACAGCGTCGACCGCTGATGCGCGCTGCTCCTTTGTCGCCGCTGCCGCCATGCCCCGCCGCCGCAGGTGCGGATGCCCATGGCCGACGTCATCCCCTACCTCGACAAGGCGGTGCACGGATACTAAAGGAGCGCGCGCTGACAACGACGCTTACTTCCTTTCTTCCAATGAGTCATGAAATTGTTGAAGTCCGGGTTGCAGGCTGCCATTGTCTTGCCATTGGGCCCTATTTGCGTTACGGCGCGCGCGTGCCACTCGGTGCCCCCCCCATGCGGTGATAGCTCCGTCTTTGCTGTGTTGTGGGATGGTCAGCTAGGCATTGTGGTGCGGGGCGGAATCATCTGGGCAACTGTCTCCGCTGGTGCTTCTGCAGCTGTTGCTGCTTTTGCGAGGAGCAGTGATTTCTGCGTGTACAACACGTGGCTGGCATGGGCCTGGAGGGGTTGCTGCTTTCTTTCCCAACCTGCCGAGCTTTCCGTTTCGTAAGACAGAGGTTTACACAAGACCACTTTAAAACAATCATGATACTTTTTGTGGAGCGGCTTTGTGGGCGCTCAAGTGCTCAGGAAAGAGGCTTGGTAGGTTGCTCGCCCTGGGAGTGCAGCTGCTGAGCACTGATCACAACGTGGTGTAGAAATCTAGGTAGTATATCTTCATGCTTGATGTCTGTGTCACAATGGAGCAGGCTAAGCTAGTGAAATGAGCAAGGATGCAGTCAGCCGAGCGAGCGTGACTAAACAGCGGCGGGCGCGCGTCGGCGAGCGGTGTGGAGCAAACCAGCGATGCGCATCACGGGCAGCAGCAACAGTCAGCAGCCAGCCAGCATCGCGCAGCAGGGACAGCTTCCACCTCGCGTGTTCCGTCAAGACAGTAGTACATGCATGCCGTCATCTGAGTCGAGGGCTGCGACGCCCTCTGAGCGAACACTCCACGAACCGCACACATCTGGCAGTCTCTGTCCTGCGCCACTGACGCATGTGATGCACACACACACAGTGTAGCGACAGACGCGCTGCGGCGCTCTCGCTCTACCGCCACTCAAATCAATATCACTCTCGTCAGTGGAGCACTTGTGCCCCTTGACGATTTGCTCACTCAGACTGCCACCGAGCGAGAGTTCAGCTCTGACAATGCGCGCAGCGGGGGGGCAGCGGAGCTATTCGTTGAGTTGCGCGTTCTTGTGCCAAAGGCGCAGGAGCCGCTTGGCTCACAAGACGGCACAGGCGTCTGATCGCGCAAAACGCTCTATATAACGAGCCGCGGGTGTGGCGCTTGACGGGACTCACGAAACAAGCGAGGTGCGCAGAAGCTGGCTGCTCGAAATCACAGATGCACGCGCTGTTGCGAGGAGAGAGGGGGGGGCAAGGGGGGGCTGTCCTGCGCATCAACAGATCCCGAGATAGCGGCAGGCACGGCTGTGGTGCCAGCCGCCGTGCGCTGCGCGCCGCACTGCGCCTCTGTCAAGCATGCCACGTTCGCCTGCGCGGCGCGTGCGAGACTCCGGCGGCGGTCAGACGCGCGGCCGGCTGCGGCGCGGCGCGCGCGCACGCGCAGCTACCTACCTACCTACTTGGGCGTGCTGCACAGGGCGCCGGTCCAGCCGCTCGTGCAGCTGCAGACGTGGACGTTAGAATCGCCGTAGTAGTCAATCGTGTCGCACGAGCCGCCATTTTTGCAGGGGTTCGGGTCGCACGACAGCGGGCGCGCCTTGGGCACGCAGACCGTGAACCAGCCGTACTTGCCGGGCGCGCGCACGCACGCCTCCGACGGCTTGCAGCACCTGTCGTTGGTCTTGAAGCCGTTGCTGTCGTAGTCGTAGTACGCGCGGCCGCACGGCGCCGTGTCGGGCGCGCACGTGACGCCGCAGAGCTTGCCGGCGTAGTTGCCGATTTCCGCGCAGTGGCACTGCACCTGCGCGCCGTGGCAGCCCTGCGAGTCGGCGGTGTAGGAGAGCGTGCAGCGCGCGCCGTGCTTGCACGGCTGGCAGGGGGGCGGGGGGGGGGGGGGGGGGGGGGCGTGCGTGGTGAGCATGGACCTGTGCTGACCTGGCGTGAGGTGGTGAGGGCTGGGGGGGCGAGAAAGGGCGCCTAATGCTAATGTCAACGACTTTGACCACATGGACGCACGTACGCACGCCATACATGGTGTGTAAACGATGCAACAGCGGAAGTGCTGCACTGGGATAACAGTGCAGGGGCACGTCTTGCTGCTACGTAGTTTGTGTGCTAGCAGCAGATGCGCTGAGGAGGCGGTGCTGCACGCGCAGCACGTGCATCCGCGACAGGTCAACACTTTCACTCACAAATCAATACTGTGGGGCACGGAGCAAGCGGCGCGAGCAGCGGTCAGCACAGTACTACTGCGCATCGCTTCGCTCAGCGCGCCTCCGCGGCCGCTGCGGAGCATGCACTTTGCGAACGGAAGGGCATGCTGTCGCAACCGGAGTATGCACTTCCAAATCAGAATTAAGGATCTGATTCGGGACGGCAGCGACACCCTGCTCACCAAGCAGATGCGCTATGTTCTGTGTTTGCACACTGATGTATGCACGCGTAAAACCGCTTCGAAGGGGGTCATCTGCAGGCGTGCGGCGCCGCATTGCTGCTCAGCAGCAAACCGGCATAGGGGCTCTCACATTGGGGCTGCACGGATCGGGGGAGGGGTGCAGGAGACAGAAGCTCTTGGAGGGGTCTTTCACATTGCACGACACGTCGACGTCGGAGGGGAACTGGTAGCAGTTCTCGTCGTTGGTGGTCAGGTCCAGCGCGAATTGTTTAGCGCCATCCTTGCACTGCTGAGCGGTGAGGCTGCGAGTGCGCAGGTGGCAGCGGCGCATGGCGGTGAATGGGCTACATAATGTGGAGAGCGATGCCTGTTGAGGTATCCTCCGGACATTGTACATTGTAGCTCGATTGAAAACGTTACGCATTTGCCTACTTCCTCAGATGCGTCATAATCACAATGTGCTGGCCTGCTGCTCTATCAAGTGCTCTCGCATAATGAAGAATTATTACGGTAGCAACAGTAAGGCAGTGAAGCGAGTTTGGGTGGTGTGTATGATTCAACCAAGGGGGGGAGACCCTATTGGTGCAACGCAGAAAGGATATAGAAGGTGGCGAATGCTGTCGCTCAGATGCACCTCAACAGATACAAAGTAGGGTAGGAGGCAGCATCTGATGCCATATAAGTGAGTAATACCTGCAAATCATGCACCACAAGTCTAATGTCGTCATTGTGTTGTACTACCTCCGTGTATGACTGCCCTGTGTGATTGCCATCATACATGACGGTTGGTGTTGCGATGGAGTGTGTGCATCATGGTGCCGTGCCTTGAACGTGCAGGTGCATGACACAAATGTCATGTTGTTCTTGTGTCTGGTGTATGAATGATGCATCGCCTTGCACGTGGCTGCGGAAGCAATGGCGATGTCACACGGTGCACCATGCGCATGCATATAAGAGGTGGTGAATGCGTCCGACTATTGAGTACAATGCGAAGAGAGCCAGCAATTCTTTGAGCATTGTGCATTTGCGTATCAAGGATGGTGACCTCGTCTCTTGCGTGCAATGTGAAACAGAGCCATGCAGCAGCAGAGATCATGATCCTCGCAGCAAAGATATTCTCAGGCACCTGTTGACTCGGCTGCAGAAGGTTGCTTTGCTGTAGACAACAACATTGGCTGCACACCGATGATACGCATGATCAGCAGTACAACGTCTATGGATACTGCATCACTGCTGTCTTGTCGATTGATAGGACGGGCGCAGCATGGAGCGGTGAGAGTACTCACCCTCGAGGGCAGCACACGTTGAGGGAACAGGTGCCGGCGCCAAACTTCTGCTGCACGGTGACCTTGGTGCCCGTCCCGCAGGTCGCTGCTGCTGCCACACACAAGGACACAACGTGCATTTGTTGAGTTTCCGCCTCTGCGAAGCACAGCTGTGGACTACAGGCTCAGAAAACTCTGTGGCACAGCGGATTTCTTCCGCCTTACCTTGAGCAACTGCAAGGTAAAACGCAGCGAGCACAGGCGCCTTCATTGCCCTATTGTCGACTTGCTGACGGGGTTACTGCCCGCCGTCGGTAATTCGCAACTTGAAGATTCCCCTCGGAAGTTCCGGGGACCCTACCCGCCGGAGCCTTCATGTGGGTGAGTTGCCGCGGCGGACGACGCAGTGTAAGACCGTTCGACTAGACACAGACCAGGTCGGTGCAAGGGCGAGGCTATTTATGTTGTTCCGGGGGCTGACCCCCAGCCAGTAAGACGACCCCAGCGTGACCCCCTTTCATTCGACCAATGCCTGGGATTTGCCCTAGTGCTAGTTCAGCGCTCATACGACATGAGAGCGGTCACTATGTATAATATAAATAGGAGAACTTATGTAGTCATTACTAAAATCCCAAGCGCGACATGCCTTCCTACGTATGTGCACTGCTGAGGTTTGTGCAATGCATGGAACGTGTGCACTCATAAAAAGCATGAAATCTCATGGTTTGACAAGCAGATGTTACAAGTGCACGCTGTGGCACAAGTGCAGTGAATACCACACGAGATTGGACTTGATGCACATCAATGCAAGCTGAAATGTTTTTGTCATGTGACATCTGGCTGAAGCCATGACTCATGATGTCATGTAAGGTCCAGCAAAGCGCTGTGCATCACTCTGCGTATGGTCGACTGAGACTCAACTGACACAGCAGCAGCCCTACAGTAGGTGTATGCCGTCAAGCAGTCAGGGAGCATGGCACATGCGCGACAGAACTGCGCACGAAGCAGGCACAACACTGCAATGTGCACAACACGCAGCATGCTCATGTGTCACAAAGAGACCAGTAACTCCATTACAGATTAACTGTTTCTTTGAGTGCCCTTGAGCACTTGTTGCCATCCGCCAACTTGTTGAAATTGAACTGTGGTGCCCGCCTGATCATGTGCTCGCAACACGCACCACTGACACAACGCGTAGGAAATTGTGTAACACTGCAGAGGAAACAGAACACCATCTGGTCATGGTATGCTGCTGCTGCTACTGGGGCAACTCAGGCCTGCCACATACTTCACTTGTTCACAGCAACTATACAGGGAAACCTGATGCTTCAGGACGGTGTCGCCTCAGAGGTCTCCATGCCATCAAAACATACACCGTCAACTTGTTGCACCAATGGCACGCCGCGCTCTAGGTTGGGATGCAGGACAGTACTTTCGCTAGCACAGCAACGGCACCAATTGCACACAAACCAAAGTGCAAATGGTACCTGTTGCACATCCCGCAAACTGCTCATTGCCGGCCCTAGTTGTTGAACCAACTAGACGTGCTTCTTTGGGATTCCACAGAAACTGCCGGTCCAGCCGGCGGCGCAGTCGCACGTGTAGATGCTCCTGTCGCCGTAGTAGTCCACGACGTCGCAGGTGCCGCCGTTCTTGCACGGGTTCGGCGCGCACGACGCCGGCCGCACCTTGGGGATGCACTCCGTTCGCCAGTCGTCGTACTTGCCCGGCACGACGAGGCACGCCTCGGACGGCCTGCAGCACTTGTCGTTGACTGTGAAGGAGTTGCCGTTGTAGCCGCTGAAAGATCTGCCGCACGCGGCCCTGTTCGCCGCGCAGCCCCGCGCGCACGTCGCGCCGACGTAGCTGCCGACCTCTGCGCACCTGCACTGCGCGACGGGGCGCTTGCAGCGCGTGGAGTCCGCAATGTAGGAGACGCCGCAGGTCGCGCCGTTCTTGCAGGGCTGCAGCGGCGGGCAATGATATAACGTAGTGTTGCGTCAGTCGCGGTTCAGCTGAAGTGACGCTGTCGCGGTGGAGCTTGCGGGCGGCACAAGAAGGGGAGCGAGGCTGCACAGGTGCTACACTTGCAGGTTACCCCCATGGACACCATCACAACGCTACCAGTGACCCTCAAAGGCTGAGTCACAGCACCCTCAAGCGGAAGTGAATGAAGTACAATGCCATCACAACTCCACTTGCTGATTGCCAAGCGCACGCAGGCAGTTGCTTACGTTGGGGCTGCAGGGATCCTGGGCAGGTCGCAGGATGCAGAGGTCCGTCTTGGGGTTCTTGATGGCGCATGACAGATACGCATCCGATGGGAATTCGAAGTAGTTTTGGCTCTCATCGTTCAGCCTGGCAGTCAGTGTGCGCGCTTCCACCCTGCACTCGGCCTCCGTGTATCTGTGAACAAACGACATGAAGCACATACAAGATGTGAGGCACAGCCTACTGCGACGCGCAGTTGCATGATCATTCACAGAAGTGAAGAGCTACAGCCTCACAGGCCATGTACGTTGGATGTCTAGGTTTCAAAACAAGTCGACTGACAGCTGGCGAGTGCCATGATGAGTGCTGCCTGAGAGTCTGAACTCTGCATGATCTGATAGAATTCTCTATGACCACACTTGCTGATGTTGGCCAGGAGTTTGGGTCCTGTTCATACTCCGGTCTGCCATCGTGAGTAGTGAGAAGAGTAGACTCCTTAGCCAGGGTAGGTGGCAAGCTGCTAGATGCACCAGGTGCTCTTGCCCTTCGTTTGTTCCACTGAGGTCGCTAGACTCAGAAAAGGGCATGCACAAGCGAACCGAGCCGAAGTGCAAGATGGAAATAGCATCGCCCTTACCCTTTAGGACAGCACACTGAAATCGGACAGGAGCCATAGCCCAGCTTCTGCTGGATGGTGACCTTGACGCCGCTGCCACACCCCGGCGCCTTTGCTGCTGCTGCATGCGTGAAATGACGTCACGGAGCATCAACTGTTAGCATTTGCAAGCCCGCAAGCGCCTGGAATAGGCTACGGCTCACTCACCAAGCTCTCTCGTGCTCACAGGGCTTGCAGCAGCGGCGAGCGCCATCGGCAGAACAGCGACCTGGAGGAACTTCATAGGTTGGAATTGTCGAGAACTTCGTAATCGTGAGTGGCAGCAGCAGCGCAGTCAGTGTCAACGAACCGACGGGGAAATAATTGCTGCACGGAGGAATAAACCACCCTAATCGTTTTCTCACGTTTTCTGAAGTCTTGGCTGAAGTTGAAGTTGAAGCATATATTTCTTGTGTTTGTCGTCATTCAGATGTGCTCTGCTCTAGCACAGTCCTAGCAGGCAATCACCTACAGGAGGCAGACTCCTGCAACACACAGTGGGCGGCTCTACACAGCAGTCAGAGTAGTGAACATTAGCTGGTGTTGAGACTGCTAATGGTGTGCGTCCTGTTCGATGCACATGCCTGCATCTCGGGAAGTGCATTATTGTGACAGTCCTTCAGCATCTGAACACATGCATCTGACGCTATACCGATTATACAGCCATGAACCTCCTTCAACAACGGTGGCGGCAGGAGCAGCAGCAATAGCCGAAGCACGGTGGAGCGCCTGACTCATGAATGCAGCTGCTGTACATTCATGGCACCAGACTGCCAGGGAAAACATTTGGATGTGCTGTGTTGAAGGCCCGTGTATACAGAGCCGTGTTCTCGATCGCCTCCTACATAGTATCACGCCTGCAGAGGAAGTGCCAGCGAAGACTAAATCTAGCGGCGACGCCTGCCTCATCTACATGCGCCAACACCCCTGTGGCGCGTCCCCCTATGTACCCCGCGCAGGCACCAGCGCTAAGCACCGCGTCTGGCGCCGCTCGCGCCCACATTCGTGTATTCATCTACGGCTGTGCAGCAGCGATGCAAACGCAGATAATTGTTGCTTGGCTGCACGCCAGCGCTCCCACCTCCGGTGCAACCTCCCAGCTGACCTCCAAGAGCGAGCCTCATACGGGCACGGCCTGCGCGATGCTCTGCCCCACAAAGCGCGCGTACACATCACGCGTAGCGCAAACTGGGGCTGATGGCCGTGCTGTCCGACGGACTGTGGCAGCAGAGCGCCTTGTCCGCTTGACGATGCCGGCGCGATGCGCGCGTGCTGCTGCTGCCAGCTCTACGCCGCCGCCGCCTCCAACGCCTGCGGCGCAGGCGGCGCCATGCGAGCCACGATGGACGCCACGGCGCCCGAGGGGTCCGCCCACGCCGCAGCAGCGCTCGCCCTGCCCGCCGCGCTCGCCGCCTTCGTCACGAGCCGGATCTGCTCCGCAAGGAAGGCGGACCACTCCGCGACGGACGCCGCCAGCAGCGCCGCGCCCGCCACCGCGTGCCGCGCGACCTGCGCCGCAAGCGCCGCCGCCTCGCGCGCCAGCGCCGCCGCGTGCGTCGCCGCGATGCGCGCGACCTGCGCCGCGTGCGCCGCCGCGATGCGCACCGACGGGTGCGCGTGCGCGGCGACGTCGCGCGCAGCGCGCGCCGTGTGCGCCGCGGCGTGCCTGGCAGCCTTGGCGGTGTGCGCGGCGGCGCCGCGCGCGACCGCCGCGGCCTGCGCGGCCGCGTCCTTGGCCGCCGCTGCTGCGCGCGGCACCGCCGCCGCGAGCTGCGGCAGGAGGTGCGCGGCGTCCGCGGCGACGACGCCCGCCGCCCCCGCCGC
Source organism: Tribonema minus (assembly GCA_017506865.1). Lineage (NCBI taxonomy): Eukaryota > Xanthophyceae > Tribonematales > Tribonemataceae > Tribonema > Tribonema minus. Next base: position 327,062 of record JAFCMP010000401.1, read on the forward strand.
CTTGCGCGGCGACTGCTGCGCCGCCTCGTCGCCGTCGCCGCACAGCTCATGCAGCGCGGTCGCGTCGACGAACGCATCCAGGCTGTCGAGCGCCGCCACGGCCGGCAGCTCATGCCGCAGCGCCTCGCTCGGCACCTCCTCCAGCACCGCCTCCAGCGCCGCCGCGCGCGCGCACTCCACCAGCGCCGCCGCCGCCGCGACGCCGCCGCCGCACTGCTGCTGCTGCGCGTCGCCGCTGCCGCCGCTGCAGCACGTGGCGTCCGCCGCGGCATCTGCAGCGACGTCGGCGACGAGCTCCGCGACACGCGCATTTAGCTGCAGCAGGCACGCGGCGTGGTTGGCGGAGGCGACGCGCACGCGCGCCTCCACCGCCTCCTGCAGCTTGCCGAAGCCGTCCGCGAAGGCGGCGCGGCCTACGGCGGACGGCGCGGTGAGCGCGCGCTCGCTGTCTGCGAGGAGCAGAATGGGGGGGGGGGGGGGGGGGGGCGCGGGTGAGGCAAGTGTCGCTGGCAAGTTCGGAGGGCAGTGGCACCGTTGCCCGCTGCCACTCTCCCTGGCATTACTGGTTTTGCTGCATGTGCTAGCTTCCAGCCATGTGCATATACGTAGCGCCATGATATGGAGGGCATGTGCTATTGAGCACCTTCAGCACGCAGGAGATGTGGTCATTGCTAAATTTGGTGGCCCCGCTGACCCCTGAGCTCAAGCCGCAGTCGGTATCAATTCTCCACGAGCAATCACAACATCATGAGTACGAGCAACCTGAAACCAGTCGCCATTGCCTAGTGAATCAAGGTAGCAGTCTGTGCTCGTTGTCGGTCTTGCATGATAAGTGAGCGCCACTGATCCAGTTGATGAAGACGACACGCCCCGCAGAAACCTGTAAGCGACTTACATGCGGCGGCAGCGCTGCGCGCGGCAGCGAGCAGGCGGTCATTGACATCGGCGCTCGGCAGCACCGCGGAGCCGTCGCTGCAGTCGTCCAGGCCCAGCAGCGTGCGGCCGCGCGCACCCTGGGTGTGCTTATCCAGTTCCGTCTTTGCCGCCCGCAGAGCGTCCCGCACGCTGAGGGGCGCAGAAGGCAGCGGCTCGTGAGCGATGCGTGTTGGCGGCGAATGTTGCGTGACACGGAACGGCGGAGGGCGAGGGGGGGGCGAACGTGGCATGAAGTAAGACACGGTGAGAAGAGCTGGGATTCAGAACCTGTGATGAGCAGCATCGACATGAGCGAGGATAGCCGGTGCATGATCCGCCACCCGTTACGTACGCGCCGGAGGGCTAGCTTCATCGCTGAATGCTGCCGCCAGGGCGCGCAGAACAAGCTTCATGAACATATGCAGTTGGAGGGCGTGGTGCACGAGCAGCTGCTCAGTCCGCTTCGTGGTCGCTCCGCCAACAGTGAACCTATAGGCGCCCCGACTGTTGGACGCGGCTGCCACACCCGATGCGATTGCAATCTGCAGGTTGGTGAGGCTAACGTATTTGACGATCTGTTCTCGACCTTTGCGAGGGCCACCCTTGCAACGACATGCACGATGGCCACGCGTGTACTCTCCTGTGCGATGACGCCCCGCAAGCCTGCAACGCTGCCTGCTGCTCGAAAGCATCATCCGCGTTCTCACCTGGCGTTGATATTGGTGTTGGCAGACCACAGGGCTGGTCCTGCTGAGGGAATCTGCGCCAGATTTGACACCACTGCGATTGACTGGTGGAGGCATTGCCCTACCAGCAGCAGCGCAGCCAGTCGCCGTGCCATGTCCTCGTCTCGTGTGTGCAATCAATCCTTCATTTCGAATTCGCTCGCAGGCGCCAACTGTCCTGCGCATACATGAATCGTTTGCAAGCAAGTAGCTATAGCGACTGGAATGTACAGAAGATACATGGATTCCTCATGAGAGTGTGTTGGTCGTGCCCAGTTCAACAAAAAGCACATTGCGTCGATCAGGAACCTCCACCCTCAAGTTTTATGATTGCAAGAGCCTTCAGCCCCATATGCGACGATTAAACGCGCTGGCTAAAATAATCACAACACAACAAAAAAGCACGCAGAAAAAAAACAAGGTGAAGATCAATGTGCGACAACGTCAGTCAGCAACATGCACCAGTTTCCTTCTCGTGTGCCGACCTCCACACAAATATCATCCTCATGCGTTCCTTCGATCAGTATGACGCTCCCATTTGACCCATCATGTGGACAATTACCTTCGACAGAATACATCATTATGAACCACGGTGATGACTGTGATGCTGGCTCGCTGGGCAGCCAGTTGCCCCAGTGCTGTTGTGGGAGCTGCCAAGGACTGCTTGTCACTCTCCCATATACACATGTGTTGCTGATCACCTGATCACCTGTAATGACTGATGTCCAAGCTGACTGCAGACGAACCTTCAGAGCTAAGATTGCTGCATTCTTCATGCTGTGCAATCGATTCGAAAATGATGTTTGCAACACTGCTTTTCACTGTTTGTATTCTTCGTTTTTTTTTCTTCGTCCACCCGAGTTGAAGTAGCACCGTGCCGGTTCCTGCCAATTTTGTGAGATGCTAGAGATTGCTGTTGCCCTGGTGCATGCGAGTGGCTCACAGTTTGCTGCTCAGCACAGCACTACGTTGGACAGGACACAGAACTCTGCCTCTGCTGCGGCCGGCATTCCCACCTCTGTTTGCCAGTACAGGCAAGCACTCTCCCGCCACACCCTTTGATCCAGCGCCTTTGACTTCAACTACAGCCATGAAAGCCGTGTTTGCTGGCGTCTTACCGCCGGAGGCTGTGCCGCTGGCTAAGCACCTTCAAGGCGTGGGTTTCGACATCGTCACAGCTGCCTCCCCTTCAGCTCACGATGCCCTCAGCAACGCAAGCGTTCCTCACACGAATGACCCAGATGGTTCGAATCCTGCTCAAGCAGCAATCGTGGTTGCCGGCATCAACAGCCAGCCAGAAAGCCTCAGTGCTCATGCAATTGTCAGAGCCGCCGCATTGCAGCACGATGCAGTGTTGGTAGCAGTGGATCCAGCTGACTACGAATGGTTAACTGGCGCCATCCAAAGCACAAGCAGCGTAGGCGTGACCGGCAGGAGTCGGAGAAGGCTCGCTGCCAAAGCGCTGCAGGCCACTGCTGCCGCAGATGCAGCCATGGCGCTGGGTCTGACTGCACAAGATGAGGTGCGTTTTGTCAACCTCAGCTGCGTGGTACTTTTGAGATGCTCAGAGATGTGATGCATCTCACAAGGGGATCGCCTTCTGAACCCCTGCAGAGTTCATCTGTGACATGCTGCGTAAAAGCAGTGATTTTGCAAGTGCCGGTTCTGCAAGATGTTGTTGAAACGCCGACGGCTTGCTTTATTCTGAAAGGTCGACTACCTGTTCAACGTTTGATGTTTATGAGACTGCGCCAGCTGGCGTAGAATCTGCAGTGCAGTTGGACCACCTAGTGCATGCACAGCAATAAGCGCATTTTCAGCAAGTATCCTTCAGTGATGAATCACTTCTGTAGACATGGGCTTGAGCGGTAAATGGCGTACGTTGTGGCGCAATTGTGAGATTTGAAGTTGCTGCCAACACGTTCTCGCGACATAGCTCATGTTTTCACATGACCCAATAATGCAACTTTGTTGTGCATAATCATAAGATTTGAAGTTGCTGTTGAAACTTCCGCGCAAATCACACATGAACCAATGTGTGGTGCATAGTTTGAAGTTCTCAATTGAAGTACACGAGCCGCAAGTGCCCTTTGAAAGAAATGTACTTCTAGTAGACAGAGTGACAGTAGTCAGGCACAAGTGGCCTGACCTACATGTCATAGCATTCTAGTCAGTTTTCAGTAATTCGGCAAAGCAGCTCAGCTGCATGCTCACCTGTATCGTACAGTATGCCTCTGCAGCAGTGCACAAGGCAGCTCTGCATTTGCTGCATCACCTGGACCCTTTTCTGGTGACCACAATCCTTGTCAAGTCGTACATTCATTAGCGCGCGTGCAAGTCCCTATCGGCAGCTGGCGCAAAGAGCGGCACTAGCACCCCCCACCCACTGCGCAGCTGAGCGGCTCTCCCTCTGTGCATCTCCACACGCTGCCCCTCCCCCCCCACTACACACACACATACCAACACACGCACGCTGCGGGGCACTACGTCCCTTGCCACAATACACCACAACGCTCAGCCGCCCTCCCACGCCCCGCTCCGCGCCCCGCAGGCGCCGGTCGACGTCCTCGTCGTCGGCAGCGGCGGCCGCGAGCACGCCATGGCGCTCGCGCTCGCCGCGTCGCCGCGCGTCGCGGTCGTGCACTGCGCGCCCGGCAACGGCGGCACCGACGGCGCCGCGGGCGGCAAGGTGCGCAACGCGCCGTCCGTCGCCGCGAACGACATCGCGGCGCTCGTGGCGTACGCGACTGCTAACGGCATCGCGCTCGCGGCGGTGGGGCCAGAGGTGCCGCTGGTGGCGGGCGCCGCGGACGCGCTGCGCGCCGCCGGCGTCGCGGTGTTCGGGCCTAGCGCCGCGGCGGCGCGCCTCGAGGCGAGCAAGGCGTTCTCCAAGGACTTCATGGCGCGCCACGGGATCCGCACGGCGAGGTGAGGGGGAGTGTGGGGGGGGGGGGGAGGGGCTGCGGAAGTTACTGTGCGTCAATCATTCCTTTTCTGTTGCGGCGTGCAGGTGCGGGGAGTGCTGGGAGACGTGGCGCGCGCGTTTGTGCCAATGATGGGGAGGGAGGGGGGGGTGGGGGGGTTGGGCATTGTGATAGACTGCAGAATGCACATGATGATGCTGGTCAATGCGGCACAACGCCAGCGTGCGCCTGCGCATCTACATTGAAGAGTTTAGATAACACCTATATCTTGAGGTTTCTTCACCAATGCGACATGCTTTGCGACGCTGCGCGCCGAGAGCGCACGAATGCATGTGCTCACTTCAACGTTCATGTACTTCCCAGGTACTGCAACTTCACGGACTGCGAGAAGGCGAAGGAGCACATCCGCGCCATCGACTACCCCGTTGTGGTGAAGGCGAGCGGCCTCGCCGCCGGCAAGGGCGTCATCATGCCCGCCACCAAGGACGAGGCGCTCGCTGCGGTGGAGTCCGTCATGGTCAAGAAGGAGTTTGGCGACGCCGGCACGGAGGTGTGTGTGTGCGTGCGCATCATGCATTATCTGTTCTGAATGAGGTTTGTCATTGTATCGTGTGATTAGGTGCATTGTTGCTAGGAGTGTTTCGTGTGGTGGAGTCCGTCAGGTCGAGAAGGAGTTCGGCGACGCCGGCGCCGAGGTGCGCACGATCGCTTATGTGATGTTTATTGTATGATCTGTCATCATGTCGTGTAATTGGGTACATTGTTGCTACAGTAGAAGTATTCGTGTGGTCTCTGACAGAAATATTTTTCTTTCGGGAATGATTTGGCAGAGCAAAAGCCAGGACAGAGCGTAGCGGGTTGGTGTGTTGACATAGAACCGGCATTGTGCGCATAAGCCCTTGAATGCGCCAAAGGTGCTGTCGCACACTGCAAGTCTGAAGGTACATGGCTTGGCATTTCTGCTTAGGTATGGTTTGGGTGGCTGCAATGTGGCTGTTGATACCTGCATCAGGCACGAGCTCAAAAGTAGGTATTACTAGTGCGAATGATGTTGAACAAAACCTCCTCGAAGTCAGAGTGATGCAGCATCACTCTGCGGCGGTGGCGCTCACTCACAAGCACGCCAGGTGGGCAAAGTGGACTTTTGTACTTCTAGATAATAATGGACACTTTTGACCGGGTCGCTCAAACCTGCCTGAAGCGTGCTCGACATTACCGCCAACGAGGTCGGCAGCGCATGCGCGCTCACCTGCTTGTGACTCAAATATACCTTGCTCCCAGGTGGTCATTGAGGAGTTCCTGGAGGGTGAGGAGGTCAGCGTGCTGGCGTTTTGCGACGGCAAGCGCTCCGTGTGCATGCCCGGCGCGCAGGTGCGTGTGTGATGTGGCTCTCTCACTTGTGGCACATCACTTCTCTTCTTTCAGCGTTGATGTTGATCTTGGGGTTTACTTTGTATCCGGTTTCGGCCTGGCAATCTGCAACGGGTAGCGTTCCATGTGTATGCCCGGCGCACAGGAGCGTTTGGCATGGCATGTCACTTCTCTTTCAGCTTTTGATGTTGATTTCGAAGTTTACTGCGCTTCGGGTTTGGCGCGTTTGCATCATGTCGCACCTCTTTAGGAGCAGTGTTGTTGAAGTTGAAGTGTGCGAATGCTCCCCCGCCAGTGCTAATTGTCAGCCCCCATGCACTTGACAAGGAGCACATGGGGTGCGGATGGGCAATGCGCGGCTGAAGTGTATGTGCAGCCCTCAGACCGGGCAGCTAGCTCGCTGTGAGGTTAATGCGCACTTTGGCTCACAAGCATCCTGACAACAGAAGGCAGACGAATGTGCAAAAGCATACTCGGTCAATGGCGTGCCTGCTCTAGCATGGGGCCTGAGTATTGTACATGCGGCGCAGCACTGAACTCACAAGCACGCTGTGTCGAGTCGTGAGACGCCAGACTCAGTGTCTGGAGCGCTCGCCGCGTGCTAGGTCCGACCGCCGCTGCGCACGCGGCACGCCGCTGGAGCCATCAGCAGTAGCCGCGGATTCACCACCTCGGGAACGCGATGACCAGCGCCCTGCTGCAGGTGGAGAGTATGTGTGTACACCACTCATGCAGTGCGTATACGAACCACCACAATAACGACATGTCTGCTATACAGTATGTATGCCTGCAATACAGTACAGTATGCTACTGTCCGGATCACCCTCTTTGCTGGAGAAACATGCAGAATGAATGTGCTCACCAGAATCGTGCTCTTCATCTACCCGCATTGCTGCTGCGGTGCGCCCTCGCCACAGGACCACAAGCGCGCGCTGGACGGCGACCAGGGGCTCAACACAGGGGGCATGGGGGCGTACGCGCCCGCGCCGTGCCTGACGCCGGCGCTCGCGCGCGAGTGCGCGGCCGTGTGCCAGCGCACCGTGGAGGCCATGGCGAAGGAGGTGCGTTTATGCGTGCTGCACGCTCGGTGGCAACACGCCCGTCACAGCAGAGTGCGGTGAATAGCGACGGTTACACACGACGTGTGACTGAGGTTGCGTCCACAAGTCAAGAACACGCGCGTTTCATAACGTAACTTGAAGTTGAAGTTGAACACGACGCGCGTGTCAAGGCCACCACCATCTCTGAGCCGCTTTACGTACCCGAGAGTCGTGTTGATTCTGGCCTCGGCTTGCGGCATCCCGCGCATCTAGTTCTTGTGCTGCTGACGACGCAGACGCGTGACGCTCACACACCGACTCTTGAACTTGAACCTGAACGTGCCGCCGCAGGGCGCGCCCTTTGTGGGCGTCCTCTTTGCGGGCTTCATGCTGACGCGCGACGGGCCGGTCGTGCTGGAGTTCAACGTGCGCATGGGCGACCCCGAGACAGAGGCGCTGCTGCCGCTGCTGGAGAGCGACCTGTTTGAAGGTGAGCAGCCCGGAGTCATGCACTTCAACATGCATTGATCTATGCACAGTTTCTTTGCGACGGCGTTCGGTTTCGTTCACGCAGTGCGACTTGCGCAGCGTGCAGAGGGCTTCCACGTAAACAGTTCCACCGTGTATTGTATGGTGCACCCCTATGTTGGAGTACAGAGCGCGTGCAAAACTGAGCACTGCGTCGTCCATGCGGTTGCTGTTTCAGCGCGCCGTCTGTCTGGGGCCTTCCACTTGATTGCAATGCCAATTTCCTCTCTGCCACACACCTGCCGCGCCACCCGTCTGCTGAAGGGGGGGGGGCTTCCACTTGATTGCGATGCCGAGTTTCTTCCTTGCACACACTTGTGCCGCGCCGCCACATCAGCTGAGCGATGTGCCCGCCGCCGCTGCGTGCCGCTCTCTCTCTCTCTCTCTCTCTCTCTCTCTCTGCAGTCATGTCCGCGTGCGCGGAGGGGCGCCTGAACGAGGTCCAGGTCACCTTCAAGAACGCCTCCGCGGCGACCATCGTCATGGCCGCCGGCGGCTACCCAGAGGTGCGCGCCCGGTACACTACGAGTACACTCGTCCAATAAATCGTATCATAAACGCAGCCCACATGAACTGCATCAGTTGACCTCCTGCACGTGCACGTGGCGGCTAGGGGGCTTGAGCGGCGGGGCCACTTGACGACGGTATGTGTGTGGCGCGCGCGCGTCTACCTGTGTCAACTGCATGGACAACGTCTGCATACGCAATGCCTGCGTGCTTACGACAGCTGCGCAGACGACGCCGCAGCCCGCCGCGCATGCGCACCTGTTCGTCTATTTCCACTGGGTAATTGTGTTTGGTGCGTACGGTTGTATGTGGGCGCCTCGATGCAAGCGCGCAGCACCGCAAACTGCAGAGTCGCTCAGGGTCACCTGACCCTACTGCACACCCTGAATGTCGCTGCGCCTGCCCCGCAGGCGTACCCCAAGGGCATGCCCATAGAGTCGCTCGTGGCCGCAACTGACCCTAACGCAACCCTGCCCTTACCTTGCTTGTCCCGCAGACGTACCCCAAGGGCATGCCCATAGAGGGCCTCGCGGCGGCGAGCGCCATGGAGGGCGTCACCGTCTACCACGCAGGGACAACGCAGCAGGACGGCGTCGTCAAGGTGAGTTATGGTCAGAATTTAAGTTGCAGTTCGACGGCGTCGTCGCAGGAGGACGGCGTCGTCAAGGTGGGGTAGTAACCTGGTCACAACCTTTGTTACAGTTTAAGTTGAAGTTGCTGTTCCAAGCCTCAAGGGTAGCCCTAATTCTGGCCTCCCTTGGCCCAAGCTGGGTTGTCTTATTCAAAGCGAGAGGATGGCGTCGTCAAGGTGCGATACCGCAGCCGTTGGCCGCATCTCAAGGTTAAAGTTAGCGTTGAAATTGAAGTGCAAGTGCCTCAAAGGCCCCCCTGTGCTGCGCTGTCTTGCAAGGGTGAGGGGGTGGATTGATGGTGCGGTCGCGATGAATGATGATGATGAACTGCATGTGTCCTAAAAGTACAGTGGTCTCCGCAACTGCCATTTGTCGGCAGTTGCATCGCCCCGCGCTCCCAACACCTACATCGCGTACGCGCTCAGCAGCGCACACAAGCATAACCCTGTCTCGACCTGTCTCGACGTCCTTGCGCGGGAGTAACGAGCATTGGCCTATGCAAACTCAGTCTTGCACACTGACAGATGAAAGCTGAGCCATTGACACTGATCCGAACTCCGTAATCGCCAATTATGTGACAGGCCAGCGGCGGGCGCGTGCTGTCCGTGACGGGCGTTGGCAAGGACTTTGCCAGCGCGCTCGATAGGGCGTACAAGGCCGTCCGCGCCATCAGCTTCGCGCCGTGCCACTACCGCAAGGACATCGGCCACCGCGCGCGCACCGCGCCGCTGCGCATCGGAGGTACGCCGCGGCGTCTGTGCGCAATGTGCTGGGAGCGCGCTGAACCATTCGCATTTGAAGTACGGACGAGGTGCAACTGCCTTGCAGCCCTTTGCGTGCCAAGCACGTGGGACATGTGCTGCGGCAGCTGTACCAAACATTGAACTGGAGTCAGCACCACGTCAGTGAGCGTGCTGCCCGCTGCCCCCATCACAACGCTCAAGCTGTGTGCGCACTTCCTTCTGATGGTGGACTCGGATGGCCATGGCCTTACACTCAGCCAAGCGGTTCTGTAAACACGACAGATGAAGCGTTGGTGATGACGCGGCGCTCGCTGCTCGCTGCCCCCGTACCCCCACAGTGCTCGGCAGCGGCAACGGCACGGCCCTGGGCCCCGTCCTCGAGGCCATCGCCGCGGGCAAGCTCAACGCCAAGGTCGTGCAGGTCTGCACCAACAAGGTGAGCAGCACGGACACCACACGTGACAGCGGGCGTCGCACGGCGACGTCGGCGCCGCGTTGTCAACCGCCAGCAGCCTCCAACAGTCACGCGCACTTCGGAGCATCAGAACGCTGTGCGAAGTATCTGCATCGCTGGGTAGCCATATAAACGCGCCAGCAGGCCGCTCGTCAACATCACACCTGCCCTCAGCCTACCGCCAGCGTGCCCTGCCACGTCGCCTGCCTCGCCCCGCCCGCCCCGCCGCATGCGCTGGCCTCCGCACTGCAAGTTGAAGTTGGAAGCGCCGGCCGCGCTCTGTACATCAAGCGCAGTGCGGCGAAGCGGAACCTCGTCAGCGCACACCCCATGCCGTGCTTCTCTCGCTCCACGTGACGCCTCAACCCCCCCACCGCCGCGCTCGCACATTCCCTGCCGCGCTCGCGCAGCCTGAAGCAGCAGCGCTCCACACATCACGCACAGCGCGACCGCATCAGCGCCTGCCCCCACGCCGCGCCTCGCTCGCTCGCGACGCCGCCCTGCCGCCTCCGCGCACAGTACAACCCCCCTTCACCGCGCTACCTCACCCCCCCCTCATCGCCGCGCTCACTCATGCATTATCTGCTCGCGCGCAGCCGGGCGCGCCGATCCTGGAGCGCGCGGCCGCGGCGGGCGCGCCGGCGGCGCTGGTCGCGGTTGACGGGCGCGCGCGCGCCGCGTACGACGCCGAGGTCACGGCGCTCCTCGAGGACGCGGGCGCGGAGCTCGTGCTGCTTGTCGGCTACATGCGCATACTGAGCGACGAGGTGAGCGCCGCGAAAACTGAGGTTTGTGTACTTCATGTTGAACTCCGTGCGCGAGGTGGGGGGGCGACTGCTGCTGCGAGGACGGCGTGCTTCGGCGGCTGCGCAGACTGAGCGACGAGGTGAGCTGACGCGCGTGAGCGCGTGCGCGGGCGTGCTTGTGTGCAGGACTGCTGCATGACCGCTCTCGCAACCGAGCCGAGCGGAGCTGATGCCCGCAGAGGCGGGCGCGCGCGCTGCTCTGAGCGCCAGACGTGCTGATGCGAGGTCACGATAGATGCAACGAATTGTCTCCTGTAACAGACGGTTCTCTACATCTTCACCCCCGCGCCCAACCAGCACACCAAATTGCCTTTCATAACGTGACCGAACTCTCTCTCCCCTTGCACATTTCGGTGCGCGCGCGCAGTTCTGCGCGCGCTGGGCGGAGCGCTGCCTCAACGTGCACCCCTCGCTGCTCCCCGACTTTTCGGGCGGCATGGACCTGCAAGTCCACGAGGCGGTCATCGCCGCCGGCAAGGCCAAGTCGGGCTGCACGGTGCACTTCGTAACTGCCACGGTGGACGGCGGGCCCATCGTGGTGCAGCGGGAGGTGGCGGTGGCGGCGGGCGAGACGCCGCAGTCGCTCAGGGCAAAGGTGCAGGCGTGCGAGGGGCCGGCGTTCATCGAGGCGCTGGAGATGTTCATGGCGGGCAAGGTGGGGAGATGAAGTTGAAGTTTGGAGTGAGATGACTAGCCATTCGGACGCATGGCAATGTCGGGAGATGAAAAGGTTGAAGTTTGGAGTGAGGTGACTTGCCATTCAGACGCGCATGTCTTTTCGTGGGATGCATGCGCTAGAATATTTAAAAGAGCTGGTAGTTGAGCAAGCGTTTGGACTGCGCATGACGTGACTTGCCATTCAGAGGTATGTTCATCGAGGCGCTCGAGATGTTCATGGCGGGCAAGGTGGGGAGATGATGAAGTTGCTGTTGCGAGTGAGGCGGCTTGCCACTCAGAAATACTGTTGCCGCGGGGGGGTTAAATGTACACAGCGGGCGGCAGAGTTGAGAATTGAGTGTCAATTGTGAGGTATCACTTGCCTTCAGATGTGGATTCATGGAGGCATATCGCCATGTGCACACGTGGTCGCAATGCTCATGGCCGGCACTACCACCCTTGCGCACTTACCCACAGAGAACTGCAAGTTTGCGTAATCAGCTGGCTACAGGGCCCCAGTCAATAGTCCGCTCTGATGCTGACTGAAATTCCACTTTGAAGTGTGTGCCTTTCAAACCCCAGTAAACTCACTGCAGGCGAGCACAAACACTGCCTTTGCCGTGCATAGACGCGTGCAAACGCTTCCCAAGTTGAGGCACATGTGTTCCATGCAAGCCGGCTCTAGCGCCTGTTTGGCGTGTGCACCGCCCTGCCAGCGCATGCTGACAAGGACTTGAAGTGCAAACTATAACGTCATTGTGCGCCGCACGTGCGCAGCTCGAGGCCTGGGCTGACGTGGAGGTCACGCGCTCGCACCTCAAGTCTCCATGACCCTGACCCTACCCTAACCCTAACTGCAAGACTGACATGCCCTCGTCCCTCTCGCCCGCTGTCTACAGATCGGCCCCAAGGCCAAGGGCGGCGTCAGCTACAAGGACGCGGGCGTAGACATTGACGCCGGCAACGCGCTCGTCGAGGTGCGTCACCCGCCCGCCCTTGAACTAGTGAGATGAGACGCTCCGCACTTGAACATGCTCGTCGAGGTGCGTCGCCCCCCTGCACTTGAATCAGCGAGACGCAGCGCAGTTGACCATGCGGCGCTGCGGAGCGGCGGCAGCGAGCGCGCGTGTCATCTCGCAGGCGGAGCCGCCCTGCGCCAGTACCACTCCAGCCTCTTGGTGACGCCACATCAGGCTTGTACACAGCCAGTGCTTAAGGGCTAGGGCTAGAGCTAGGTTTACTGTGCTGCGTGCGCCAGACCTTCTGCCTGCGTAGGACGGGGCGGGCCGTGTGGTGCGTGATGTCCCTCTCAGCGGCCGCGGCGTGCCATTGACGATGCAGGGTGGGGTTTGCCTCGGGGCGAGGTTGTTCTCCGCTGCTCGAGAGTGCGCTCTTGCCCGACAGATGTGCAACACGCACTGCGCAGGCCACGTCAGCTATTGTCAGCAGGGGGGCTGGCTGTTTTGTCTCTCTGCTGAGCAGCGCTGTGAGCTGGCGTGCACCAGCGTAGCGCGCACCGGCTGCGCTGCAGAACTTCAATTCAAACTTCACCTCTGAGCACTGCCACCCCCCTCTCTCCCCGTCCCTGTCGAGCAGCGCATCAAGCCGGCGTGCAAGTCCACGGTGCGCCCCGGCTGCGACGCCGATCTCGGCGGCTTCGGCGGCCTCTTTGACCTCGCCGCGGCGGGCTTTGCGTCGCCTGACACCATCCTCATCGGCGCGACCGACGGCGTGGGCACCAAGCTCAAGATTGCGCAGGTGGGTGGGGATGGCGGCGGCGGACGGCGGCGGAGCGCTTGTGTGCTGACTTGAGGTTATGGGCGTGTCGTCCGGCACTGCGCTTGTCGGCATTGCCGACATATCCAGTGATGCCCACAAGTTGACGCGGCGCCACGATGCGCACGAGCGCGGCGCGCAGCGCTGCAGGCACTCGGCAGACGCGCTAGAAGGGCCATGCAGGGCGCTGCGGGGTTCACTACTCAACACAGGGTACGGTGCACCTCAATGTCTCCCACAGCGCAAGCGCCAGGATCGATTTCGGTCATGCACCACATTCCTGGTTGTGGCCGAGCACTGGGTCCCGAGTAACAGTTGAACTCAAAGATTGAGGTCAGGACCTGATGCATCTCCCATCAATGCCTGTGACAGCGGGCGGCACCGAGATCAAGCGCGCGCTGGCGCCTGTGCCGCGTGTGACCTTATGCGGTCGCATGCACACAGTGCACGTGGCACGACTCGTTGTGCATATACGCGCGCGCACGTCATGGCTCAGGTGAACAGCACTCTGCGGGCAGTCCCTCAGCAGAACCGCACCTCTTGCGGCTGGCTGCCGCACTGCCGCTTCACAAAGTCCGTACGCTGGAGTACGACTGCGAGGAGATACACGCTCATGCGCTTGTGCTCTGTCTCGGCGTCGCGCAGACCGTGGGTGACCACCGCGGCGTGGGCATCGACCTCGTGGCCATGTGCGTCAACGACCTCATCGTCGCGGGCGGCGAGCCCCTCTTCTTCCTCGACTACTACGCCACCGGCAAGCTCACCATCGAGGAGGCGGCAGTGGTGGTGGAGTCCATCGCGGAAGGTGAGGCAGCACGCGCTTTTTGCAGCGTGTTGACGAGGGCTCGCTTGACGCGGCTTACTAGGGTTTGGGGGGTTAGGGCTGGCGTGCCGCTGACGGTGCGCTGCCGCGCGCCGCCGCACGTGCGCTGGTGCCACTGGTGTGCTGAAACCGGGGGGGGTTGAGTGCGCAGCATACTGCGCAGCGGTCTATTGATACAGGTGCAGCTGGTGGCTGTGACCCCATTGCGGAAGGTGGGGCGCACACACAGATGTCGTTTGCAGCGTTCAAGTCACAGCATCAATCATGCGGCCGGGAAAGTGTAAAAATCGCGTCCGTTCGCAGCGTCTGCGTCTTCACAAGCGATGGCACGCCTGACGCCTTAGGGTTAGGGTTAGGGTTAGGCGGCGTGCGTTGCTGGAGCGCTCGTGATAGACGCTGCGCCCGCCGCTGGCATTTGCCTTGTAGAGGGACCGTCAGTGTCTGTTTTGTGCCGCACCTGCGTGTCGTCACCAGCGCCGCTCACCACTGGCTTCGCTCGCCGCCACCGCCCACACGCGAGTGCGCACCTGAAGCAATGCTCAACTTCTGCCGCGCCGCGCCGCCGCTGTGCTGCCGCTGCTGCTGCTGAAACGCGCAGGCTGCAGGCAGGCCAACTGCGGCCTCATCGGCGGCGAGACCGCCGAGATGCCGTCCATGTACCCTGCGGGCGAGTACGACCTGGCAGGCTTCGCTGTTGGCGCCGTCATCAAGGTAAGCTGCAGGTTACCGTATGTGACCTGAAACCGAATTGTGCACGAGACAGCGGAGTACGACTTTGCAGGCTTCGCCGTAGGGTACACTTGTGGTCATTAGTGCTGGAACGGGGCTGTGCATCAGGCAGCGGTGCGCGCACTGCGCTCGGAATGGCGAGCGCGGCGTCTGAATGTCGCCTTCGGAGTTCCGCAGCTCATCATCAGGAAAACTATCGAGTGCTGTTTGCGTCCCAAGCAGCAGCGCGGCCAACGAGGCGCGTACAGCACGTTGCCCGCTTCTGCCACTCTGGGGCGCCGTGTGCACCTGGCGGCCTGTTGCGAGTGCACATCCACCGTGCTGGTCATGATCCAGACACTAGCATGTGCGCGGCGTCACTTTCGCTTGAAGTCCACACCAGCGTGCATCTCAGACGTGTTTCGCACGCGCCCCTGTGCGTGCGGGTTTCCAAGGTGCGCCTTACCAGGGTGTACAGGTCTGCGCCCTCACCAGCCGTCTTCACATTGCGATCGCTGACTTCCACCGCCGCGTGCCGACCGCGTGCGCAAGAAGCACGCGTCATAAGCCCATGTGCCCACTCATCTTTAACCCTACCTCAAGCTTCATCGGATCTCGCTGTGCGTGCGCTGACCGCCGCACGCCGCCGCTGTCTCGTCCTTCGCTGCGCCTGCCACAGGGCGACGTGCTGCCGGTGGCGCTCTCCCCCGGCGACGTCGTGCTGGGCCTCAAGTCCAGCGGCGTCCACAGCAACGGCTTCTCGCTCGTGCGCAAGGTGAGCGCTCCGCGCGTTGTCAGGGGGGTGGGGGGGTGGGGGGGGGGGGGCTCTTGTGATGCACGGAGCAGGCAGCGGCCACGCTTGTGTTGTGGTGGCTGGTGTGGCGGCGGCTTGTGGCTTTGCAGCGCAGTTCAGTTTGTTGCGCGTGCTTGCCAGCCCTCTTGCCTTTCTCATGTGAGACACACTCTCCCATTTTTTTTTTCCCTGCATGCACCTGCAGACCCCCTGCCGCCACCCGTGCTTGATTGCAGGCTTTTTAAAGCCACATCCCACTCTACTTGATTGCCTACATCTTGAGGCCATGTTCCACTGTCCGACCCTCCATGCACGCTCGCCCGCCCCCTGCTCCTCTTGCATGGTGTTTGACGCACTCTCTGAGTTTCTCGCATGCGCCACTGACCCCCCTGTCCCCCCCTCCCCCCCCCCCCCCCCTTGCGCGCGTCCCTCCGGTCCCGCCCGCTGCTGCAGATCATCGAGCTGGAGGGCATGCAGTTCACCGACGCGGCGCCGTTTGACGACAGCGGGCGCACGCTGGCCGACGCGCTGCTGACGCCCACGCGCATCTACGTGAGTAGCGCTTGTCGCGTCGCTCGCGCTCTTTTAGCGATACGTTCGTCGGAGTGTTTGAGATTTATGTCCTATGCAGCCCCATCGTCCTCTTCTGTGCGTCACGCGTGAGTAGCGCTGGTCGGGGAGCTCTCGCTCACGCATCGTTGAAGGATACCTCGGAGCATTTACGTTGATGCATCGTACGCAGCCCACCCACCATCTTCTGTGCATCACAGCGCGCATCTACGTGAGTAGCGCTTGTCAAAAGAGCTCGCGTCTGTCATCGAAAGCCAAGCTTCTCAAGGCTCGCGCGCACATCACCGTCGGCGGCCTGTTGTAACTTCAACTCTAAGCTGACTTGAAGAAGTAGAACTCAACCATGCGACCCCCACGTCCCCCCCCTCTCGCCGCAGGTGCGCGCCATCATGCCGCTGCTAAAAGCCAAGCTCCTGAAGGCGCTCGCGCACATCACCGGCGGCGGCCTGCCCGAGAACCTCCCGCGCGTCCTGTCCAAGGACCTGACGGTGCACATCGACGTCGCCGCCAGCGGCTGGGCGCTGCCGCCCGTCTTCAAGTGGCTCAAGGCAGCGGGCAAGGTTCCGCAGGTGAGAGGGGGCAGCAAATAAGGCGGTTCTGTAAGCCGCTTTCGTCTCGGTCTGTCATAGCCTCTGTCTTGCGGTGAGTGAGGCACGCGCTAGGCGCCTCGCGGGGGCTGCAAAAAAGCAGCTCGAAATGGGCGCTGCCACCCGTGTTCAAGTGGCTCAAGGCGGCGGGCCAGGTCCTGCAGGTGACCGTAACTAGGTGTTTCTGAAAGCCTCTTTGTCTTGATCTGGTGAGGTTTCGCAGGTGACGTGGGCAGCAATTCAGGCAATTTTGACCAGGTGTGTAGAAGCCTCAGTCAGTCAGAGCCTTCTGCAGTGTGAGATGAACGGGGTGCCCGGTGAAGGTTGCAGTTCGGTTGTCTGCGCACAGTGGCGCATTCAGCGGTCAGCAGTGCTGACTCAGACTCGCCGCTGGCGCCGCCGCGCTCCGCAGATGTCGACAGGCGCTCGCCTGCTTGTTGGGATCCGGCGGAGCGCTGCCTCAAAGATCTCCTCGCGCCACCAAAACATTGCGCGCTTGTGGCGCCCTTCGACACTGTGCGCTGCCCAGCGCGTGTCTGACGCGCCCTGAGACACATCTCTCTACTGTTGTGAAGCAAGTTCAAGTAACTGTCGAACTTTGTGCTCTACGCACACGCGCCGGAGGAGCTCCTGCGCACGCTCAACTGCGGCAACGGCACGTTCCTGGTGCTCGCGCGAATTAAGTGTTGAACTTTTTGGTGCCCTGAGACACTCTCCCCTCTTTGAAGTAACTGTTAAACTCGGCTCTCCACGCGCACGCACGCGTAGAAAGAGCTCCTGCGCACGCTAAACTGCGGCATCCGCATGGTCCTGGTGCTCGCGCCAAGTTGCTGTTGAAGTTTCACGTGCCCTGAGACCATCTCGACTCTGTGAAGTAACTGTTTAAAACTTTCCCACCAACGCCCGTGCAGGAGGAGCTCCTGCGCACGCTCAACTGCGGCATCGGCATGGTCCTCGTGCTCTCGCCAGACAAGGTCGCGGCCGCCAAGGAGCTGCTCGCGCAGGCGGGCGAGACCGACATTCTGAGGCTGGGCACCGTCCAGGCGCGCGTTGGCGACGAACCGCAAGTTATTGTGCACGGAGAGGTTGCCTAGTGCCACACATGGGGCATGATAAAGCGTGGGGGGGGGGGCTGGGGAAGGGGAAGGGGGGGCAGAGTGGGGGTTGGGGGGGGGGGGGGGTGCAGTATTGACTTTAGAGATGGCGGTGGGAGGCGCGGCGGCGGCGTTGCACTGCGAATACCACATAGTGCTGACCCTAACCTAGCCCTGAGGCTAAGGAGGTTTGCTGAAGCGATGCTGGTGCTTTTTGTTGGCCGTGGCGCGAGGCAGGAGGGTGAAAAGCCTCAACACAACGCGTCGGCAGCGGGATAGCTGCCTGTGATATCAATGTGATGCGTCCCTTATACTGTTGTGAACACAATTCATTACCCATGCTGCTCGCTGCTTTGCTGCTCCCTGGCGTTTACGAGCACGATGATGCAAGTGTGTAGCATACTGCTGGTGGCACAAGCCGCACACCATCAATGATCGCTGGTCTTGAAGCCGCACGCACCACAACAGTACTCCACAACAGTACTCTCGCTTGCAAATGTGAGATTTCTCATAGGGCCTCAAATGCAAGCAGCGCATGACATTTCGCAAGTACGATGGTCGTTTGACGCATACATATATTACCAAAATTTTTGACGTTCATACTTCAAGTACAAATACGAGGAGTTGATAATTACGTCATGTTAGATGAATGTCCAAGGCACTCGTGAAGCGCAATTGCGCAGCCACGCCAGCAGAGGCCGTTGGACACACCGCCACGGCCGTGGCGCACAACGCCGCGCACACGGGGCGCGCCATTGTGAACTCAGGTCGCGCGCAGCGACGCGCGTGGCGCTCGAGGGCTGGAGAGTTTAAGAGCGTGAGGTGATTCGGCTGCCCTCTTGGAAGCCGCATCAGCACCAGCACGGGCTAGAGACGGCACCGGTGCAAGGGATTCCATCCGCTGAGCCGCTGTGAACTCCTCCGTGCTTGATCCAGGAGCGGGCGGGGGCGGCGATCCTATCAGATCATCCTATCGATATGATTCAGAGGGCTGGTGACGCGCCTTTCAATTTGAAGGTGAAGGAGAGAGGTTGGTGTGTGCAGTAGTAGCGCCCACCAGCAGTGCAGCAGTCGCTAGCTCATGCTCAGAAACGCACTAGCTAGCGCACCGTACCAGCAGAGTACAGCAAGCAGCAGGAGCAGTACAGAACGGCTTTTGTTTTACGTTTTTGGTGTGTAAGGCCGTTGCAGCACAGACAGACAGCACAGCAAGCACCGTGGGTACACAGCACAGCACAAGCAGCGCCACGCTTTAACGCGCGGCGTGCATCGGGCTGCAAGTCGAAGTCCAGAAGTGACGCGTGGGCGCCCTTCACAAGCAGACAAGGGACAAAATCAAAACAGGCGCGCACGATCAATACCAGCAAGAGTGCAGTGTTAAGCGGCAAGCCGCAACGTGCCACAAAAGTACCCCTTTGCCCCCCCCCGCCTGCGCGTGTCCCCCTCATTATGCCTGTTCGAGCGGCGCTGGCGCTCGCTCGATGTGTTGCAAGACATTTTTGAACAAGCTTGAGCTACCCCCCCCCCCCCACCTTTTCCCCCCCCCCTAGCCACCTTTCCCCAAACTGATAGGCACCAGCAGAACCGCAACAGCGCGCGTGTCACACGGCTGCCTATCGCCAACCAGAAATACCCCCTCACCCCCCCCCCCCTGCCCCACCCCCGGGACCACTTGCAAACAATCAAGGCCAGCAGCTGTTGTCGCTGCTGATTGCGTCACGATCATACTGTAACTGCAAGGTTGTGCTCTCCGGTTCGTGCACCGCAGATGCTCTCAAACACATGCCGCCGGCGGCTCACACCGCGGCAGCGCTGACGGTCCAACCCCGCGACATCCATACGCTGGCTTCCGCGAGTGCCCTCCACACTGCCACCCCCCCCCCCCCCCCCCCCTTCAACCTTCCGCCTCTATGTGCAAACTGAAAACTGTGAATGGAAGACGGCACACCGACGGCGCGCGCGCGCGGTGCGGCGCGCGCGGTGCGGCGCGCGCAATGGGCGCGCCTGCTGCCACGATGCGCCTGCTGCGACTGCGGCAGCGCGCCGCGCCGGTGAGCGCTGCTGCCGCTGCCGCGCGCGCGCGCGCGTCACAGGTGCGCGTCCAGCATTGACGCAAAGTCCTCGCCGTCGAACAGCGACGACAGGTGGTTCTCCAGCGAGCCGAGCTTGTTGAACGTCTCCGCCTCCGCGGCGCCGAGGCTCTCCATGTCCTGCGTCACCATGGCGGCCTGCGGCGGCAGCGGCGGCGGCAGCGGTGGCGGCAGCGGTGGAGAGCGCACAGCAGCGTCACAAAAGTGTCAGCGAGAGGGCGGAACGCGTGCACAAGCAGTTTGTGCAGACAGGCATAGCTTCCGTCGGTGCTGCGCGCTGTGCTGGTGGCTGAGAGGTGCGGGCGCGGCGGCGGCGGCGGGGGCGCGCTGCTGCTGCGCAGGCAGCGCTGCTCATCGCGCTCGCCCGCGATGTCCTGCACTCCCGCATCAGCAGTGCACGAGTAGAGTCGAACCACCCCTGCAACTGCGACAGTCGCCAGCGTTCGCACGCGAGTTGACTTGTGGCGCAGGCAGTGCCAGCAGAATGGACGCGCAGCAGCGTGCCCGCTTGTGAGCGCTGCGCGCGCGTCGGACGCTGCGCAAGGACAACGGCGGCGGTGGTGGCGCGTCTGCAGCAGCGCACGTCCACGATGCACACAATGCTCACGCACACCTGCACGCCGCAACGGGCCTCCCCTGCGTCGGGGCCGCTCTGAACTCAAGACCAAGAGTGCCGTGGGGGTGGGCACAAGCCCGCAAGCCCATACGCGGAGCCCCGCCTTCGTAGCAACCGACAGCGCGCACTGACAACGGAACGGAATGCGCATGCACTGCGGGCGCGACACCGTCCCAACCCACGCGTGCCAAAGCAAACCACGATCGCGCCCCCCCCCCTGTACGTGCGACTCGCGACTTGTGACTCGCAGCATACCGAGTCCAGGTCGTCGTCCTTGTCGGCGTTGTCGCGCTCCGCGCCCGGTTGGCGCGGGCGCTTGGCCGGGTGCTCCGTCACGCCAAACAGCGTGCCGGCGGCGGCGGCGGCTGGCGGCGGCGGCGGCGCGGCGCACGCGGGCGGCTTCGTCTGCGGCGGGCGTCGCAGCGGCAGCGGCTTGTGTGAGTGCAATGCAGGATGCGCTTGGTGTCCACGCTCTGAGCAACTGAACCGTGCAAACGTGCAGGTCGGTGTAGCGGGTGACGACAGCGAGCGCGCCTGCCGCGGGAGGCGCGCCGATTCTGCGCAGGGGGGCGGCGGTGGCGGTGGCGCAAGCGGCGGCTTCGCCAGGGCGCCCAACGGGGAGGGTGCGGCACCGGCGACGGGCGCAGGGGAGGGTGTGTGCGATACAGCCTCCAGTGAGCGGCGGTGCACGTAGCGAGACAGCACGCAGCAGACTTGTGCATTGCAGCAGCGCGTGTGCTGCAGCGGATACCCTCGACCATTCCAGCAGCACCACAACTACTACTGTGAGCAGCTGCGTCTCGCTTGATTGGCACCGGGTGTCAAAGTGGTTACAGTACCTTGAGGCTCCGACTGGCGACTTTCCTCGCCGGCGCGTTGTCTTATAATCAAAGGCATAGAGTAATTGTGTCACGCACACACGCACTGCATCACCAACATTGATTACAGAAACCATTACACTCGAAGACGCCAAGATGGTGCAGTGCAGCCGCCCGGCGCCAACGCCGCTGGCAGGTGCCGCGCGCTGTGACTTCCCGCCACTGCCACCGACAATAATGGCTGGCAGCTGACAGTGGCTGATACCTGCAACGCAGGCCCTATCGTTAAGCCTAACTAACCGTAGCCTCGCACCTGCGTCCAACACTTAGTGTTAGGCCTAACGTTAACCCTAGCCCTCGCGCCTGCGCCAAGCACTGTACAGCCACGCGACGCAGCAGCAAGCGCAGAGACGGACGTACGTACCTCCGCGGCCTGCCTGAGCATCCGCGCCGGCTCCGCACTAGCGCCGCCGCCGCCGCCGCCGCCACCGCCGCCTCCGCCCGCAGTGAGCGCGCCAGACATGAGGTCCGCCGGAAAGCCGCCAACGCCGCCATCGCTGCCGCCGCCGCCGCCAGGGGGCCTGCCCATATCCGGCAGCCCCATGTACCCCCCCGCGAGGCCGAGCGTGGCCGCGCCGATGCCGCTGGGCATGGTGGGCGCGCCCATGGAGCTGCCCACCTGCGCCAGCTGCGCCATGAGCTGCTGCATGCTCGCGCTGCCGCCGCTGCGCATTGCCGCGCCGCCGTCCTGCAGGCGGCGCGTGGGAGGCGTGCATCGACGGTTAAGAACGCTCCGTGTGTGTGCGTTCATTGCGCGCGTGAGAGTACGAGCATGGCGAGCTTCCCTTACAGGGAATCAGGCGCAAGCGTCATTTCACGTGGTGATTGAGGTTCTGCACGTGCATTGCCGGTCGCACATGTCAGCGTCGGCGCTCCTTCTGCCATAGGGGTCGAATGGCGGGCGCTGCGTCACGCAGCGACGACGCGACCTCCTGCGGCGCGGCGCGTTGGGACGCTCGCCTTTGCCACGGCGGCGTGCGGCGCGCGTGAGTCAACTTGCGCGCGACGACTCACGACTTGTGCGCACCTGTCTGTCCGCACCCAAGCAAACTACCAAGTCTGGCGGGCGGACGCAGACCGAGCTTTGTTGTTGCCAAGAGGGCTGACCGTGGGCGAAATCACAAAGAAAGAAGCGCACTACAGCGCACGCGCATTGAGAGCGCTGGGCACAGAATGAAGTCGCTCGCGCAGACTACCACGTCTGGCGGGAGAGGATGCAGACCGAGGGGCGCTTGCTGTTGCCACGACTGCTGACGGGGCGGGCGCCATCACAGAAGCGCACAACAGAGCACACGCAGAGTGAGAAGTGTTGGGCTTGCGAACAGAGTGAAATGCGCGGCGCGACTCACCCCCATCATGGACGGCTGCGGCGCCGTGACAAAGTTGTTGGACAGCGACGGCGGCACGATCCCCGGCATCTCCATGTTCAGGTACTTGAGGCTCTCCGCAAAGAGCGAGCTCTGCATGCCCGACAGGAACGGCAGCGACGCCGCCGACTGCTGCGCCGCAGCTGCCGCCGCCGCCGCCGCGCTCTGCGACGCCAGCGCCTGCGTCGCCTGCTGCTGCGGCGGCGGCGGCGGCGCCGCCGCTGCCGCCGACACCGCCGCCGCAATCTGCTGCTGCTGCTGCTGCTGCTGGAGCTGCAGGCGCTGCGGGTCCATGGCGGCGGCGCCGAGCGCGCCGTTCTGCCACCTGTTGGCGGTTGCCACCGCGCAGTGCATGACGCTAGGAAGACTGTGAAGTCGTGCGCGAACGCGCGCGCCGCGGCGATGACATTGAGGTTTGTCTGTCAATCGCCACATGGCGTATGCAGTGTGTCTGTGTGTGTTGTGTGTGTGTGAGGGGGGGGGGCAAACGGCAACGAGCACCAATAACGCCAAGTGTAAATGTGAGGGGGCAGATCAGGGGAGAAAGAGGAGGCTGCTGCTCAACAAGGCAACACAGGAAACAAGCAACTGTGGCAGGGCGCGCGAACAGCGGTCCTGTAAAAAAGGGGTTGGGGGAGGGGGGGGGGGCTGGCCGGAATGCGGCTGATGCTCAACACAACAGAACAACGCGGCAACTGTACAGTCAGTTTCCGCGCGCAGTGCAGTAATGTTTCCCCTTTCTGACGGCTTCCCCGCACTCACTTCTCCAGCTCGAGCTGGTTGAGCTGCGCCTTGGCCTCGGGCGTGAGCACGGCGTGGTACAGGAAGTAAATGATCTTCTGCATCTTGGTCTGCATCTGCAGCTGGCTCGCGCTGTGGCGCTGCAGCGTCTTCCAGAGCGTGTCGTTGGCGCTCGTGAGGTGGCGGTTCTGCGCCTCCAGCTCCTGGATGCGGTGCTCCATGTGCTTCGCCCAGTGTTGAAGTTGGACGAGCTGCGCCACGGAAGAGGGGGGGGGGGGGGGGGGGGGGTGAGGGAGGCGCTTTTGAATTCACAGTGAATTCACTGTGAATCCACACAGTGAATTCACATGTATATACAGCAGCAGGGCCTGAAAGGACTGGCGACGGCAGCGGCGTACTGGTTGCCATGCGGCGCGCGCGTGGCCATGTGAGCGGCAGAGCAGCGCTCCGCACGCCGGGCGCCGGCGCGCTTACCGGCCAGCGCGTGCGACAAACGACTGAACGACTGCTGCGGAGAGTAGCGAGACAGTGCCAGATCCGCACATGCTGCGCCGCCTGTGGCAGAGCAGCGCGCGGTAGCGTCCAATGCGCGCTCGTGGCGCGTGTGCTACACGGGCTCCCTGCGTAACCGCCTGCCCGAGCTGCGCGCGGCGCCTTACATTGTAACAATTGCAGCCAGCGACCGCGCCGCCAGGTGAGTGTTCGCTGTGAGGCGGCGCGCCTCTGCGCAACGGGCAAGCGGCAGTGGCAGCGCTCGCCGCACGCGCAGCTCCGCGCAGAGCTAGCAGCCGGCGCGTTGACGTTCGTGCTGCAGGGCCCATGTACTCAAAAACGCATGGGTTCGAATATGTACGCAAGGTCTTGGCAGGGGCGTGCACACAGAGCGCGCGTGCGTCGCCGCCTGCAGCTGCTTTTGCGGCGCGTGTAACCGCCAGGACGAGCGCGCTGCGACCGTGCCGCGGCAAGCGCCTTTCGTCATGCGCACCGGACGCACCACCCTCATAAGACTTTTGTCGTGCGCTCCCCAGACGCACCACCCTGATGAAACGCTCAGCTTGCGCTCCTCAGCAGCTCTCTGCAGCTACTACGCCGAGGACCACATCAACATATACGAGACGCACTGCTGCCGTGCGACCGCAATCAACAATACTCAATGGCTTGACTTTGGACAGCCTGCTGCAACCGATCGATGCGGTGAGCAGCGACGTTCAAGCGGCCAGCAGCAACGTTCAAGCGGCCTTGCAAGGCCCGATGTTGGCGCCCCCCCCACTGCGTCCTGAAGCATGCCACATCGTAGCCAGCAGCGACTGTAGCACCAACGTGCGGCTGGCACCGCGCCTGCCGGACGTGCGCCATCCGCTGATGGCGCCAGCAGACCCATCATCGATCGCTTCATGCGCCGCTGGCAGTCAACCCCATTCAAACAGACGCATTGCTGACAATGCGAGACAATCTCGGGACTGCGTGTTCTGTACTGAAGAAACCTCCTGCCGCCATGGTTAAGTCGCGAGGGCAGCGTTCCTGCAGCAGCGCTCAGCGTGCTGCTACGCGCCATTCCGTCACAGCCAGCGCCCCACCGGCCAGCCCGCTCAGCAGCTGGACCCAAATTAAGCATATGTACTGCAATGTTGGCCAACAGTGCCGCCCCGGTGCGCTCACCTCTGTGATCACGGAGTCCGTGCGCGCCGCGAGCTTCTCCTTGGCCTGCGGCCACGCCTCCGCCATGGCCTTCGCCAGCAGCGTCGGCGACGACCCCCGCGCGCCGCCCCCGCCGCTGCCGCCGCCGCTGCTGCCGCCACTGCCGCTGCCGCCGCTGCCCCCGCCCTTCGCCCCCCCAGCCTTGGAAGTTGTGGCGAGCTTATCGCCGCGCCCGCCCCCCTCTCCCCCCGCTGCGCCCTTGCCCCCCTTCCCCGCCCCCGCGCCGCCGCCGCTGCCGCCGCTGCTGCCGGCGACGCCAGTGGACCCTCCCGCTGCTGAGCTGGAGCTCGAGTGGCCGCCCGCCTTCCGCTTGATGAGATGGAGCAGGTCCGGACGCCCCTTGCGGAAGTACTGGTGCTGGAATTCGCCGTGCGTCGGATCCTGCACGGTTTTGTGGAAGTTATACCTGGGCAAGGGGGGGGGGGGGGGGGGGGGGCAGAAGCGCGTGCGCCAATGCGGTGAGCTTGCGTGAGAGCTTTGTGTGTGCTCAGCGAGCTGGTGGTGGCGGTACATAGCGACGGCGAGCGACGCGTGCGTGCTCCGAGCAGCATGCTCTGTGTGCGCCGCATAGACGGTAAGACAGCGCGCGTGCATTGCCCTCATGACTGCAGAATGCATTGAAACTGTCCTGGGGCGAAGCGGCAAGCCACTGCGACCGACTAGAGGAGATGTGGACCAACCACCCACTCAGTCGGCGTGACCCAGGAACTCAGGCCACGTTGTGTGAGTCTCCTTAAGTGTTGCTCATCACGAGAGTCAAGTGCAACAGCACCAGCTCGTTTCGGCTGTTACAGCCTGGGTGGAAACGGATCAATCAAATAAAAACAACCACCCTACCCTTGAGCACTCACATGTTGAGCTGCCTGACGAAGCTCTGGAAATTGCTGTGCTTGAAGTATTGCGGCAGCACCTCGCTGGCAAACTCAGCGATCTTGAAGATGACGATGGTGTCGCCATTGACGCCCCAGCCGCACTGGGACGTGAAGTTGGGATTGGAGAAGATCTCAAAAGTCTTAGTCAGGAAGCCAGGGATGTTGGTCATCCCGGACCCGGGCGAGGTGGAGCTGCCAGCCCCGCCCGCCACCCTCAAAGCGCCGCCAGCTGAGGCGCCCATGTCCCCGTCCGGAGTATCGCAGTCCTCCACTACGAATGTGGTGTTGGTGTTGGACGAGACGCGTTTGGCCCGCCCATTGTCCTCGTCGCCCCCTCCCTCGCTGCCATCGTGGCCGTCATTGGTGTAGGAGCGCTTCATGCCAGCACCTGCCTGCCTGCGAGTACCTCACAGGCACACCTTCCGTTCTTTCCTTTGTTGCTCCTGCTGGCAGCGGCCACAACGTACTAAACCGGTGACACAACAGTACGTGGGTGAGAGCCACGAGCCCTCGCCAAATCTATTAGATCCAGGGAGGCCACGGTGACATGTGTGCCGCCAAAACCGCGCCTGGCGCGCGCGCTAGCTAGCGTGTTGTCTGCCGCCGCCGATCCAAGAAGTTGCAGAAGTTGCTGCAGCAGAGGCTGGCCTTGTCTCAATTTGACTTCTTTCGCCGCAGCTGCGCAAGGTCCACCTGTTTCGTGTAGCGCGTATTGGTGCTGACTCCCCCCGAATGCGCCCGCTTCCCTCTGCCTCACACCCAAGCCTTGCTAGTGCGGAAAGAGCAGTACAGCCGTCAGTGTCAGTCACGGATCACTGATCACGGAGGCTTGACTTTTCCATCAAATTCAATCCGCACGAAGAAAAACGGGGGGGGGGGGTCGCTCATGACTAAACACACATGCACACACACACATCATGCAAATGGCAAATACCATGTGGTGATTATCATGCTCTCGATGCCATAATGATGCCAGCTGACACTGGTTGTATGCGTCCCCCCACACCTGCTTGCCTACACAACTGATCACTGCCAACTGACACAGCGCCTGCTTTGACACGCGCCTGCATGGCAATCCTTGATCAAAGCAGCCCACAAAATGTAATGCGTGACGACTATCTGCGACTGTATGGCGCATCGGCGGCGCGCCTCTCGGCCCTACTGCCCTTGTGCCGCAGCACCTGCGCCTGCGGCGCGGGCGCAGCGGCGGCAGCAGCGCCGCCGCTGCTGTCGAAGCTCCAGCAGCACAGCCGCGCGTCCTCGCCGCCGGTGATGAGCGACTGCGGCGGCGGATGAGAGGAGGCGACGGCATGCACAAGGGGCGCACATTAGCGCGAACTTCCCAATTGAGCCCTGGGCATGCAAGCGCTCTCAGTGCCGTAGCTGATGCCGAAGCTCGTGCCGCCGCAGGGCCGCAAACGCAAACAACGCTTCACAGGCGGTTACATACACCCTACACAGCTTACACAGCGTGTCACTGCGCAGCTTTCGCGGACCGCCCATAGTGCTCACTGCAAGAGCTTCCGCCCCCCGCCCCCTCCCCGTCCCCCGCATGCCAACACCCCGTGCGCTCGCACACGCGCCGCCGCCGCATTACCCCCCCCCCCCTCCCTCTCCCCTCACCTGCCCCGCCCAGTCGAACGCGCGCACGACCGCCGCGTGCCCGCGCGCGCCCGCCGCGCCGACCGCCGCCGGCGCCGCCACCCCCGCCGGCGTCACCGCGGACACCTGCACCTCGCCGCCGAACGTCCCCGCCACGAGCGCGAGCGTGTCCGCCGCGGCGTCGTAGCGGCAGCCCACGAGGTAGTCGGCGGCGCCGCGCGGCCGCCGCAGCGCCGCGCCGCCGAACTCCGCGACGCGCTGCGCGCTCGGCGCGTGCCACAGACTCAGCCCCTCGGAGCCCGTCGCGGCCCAGACGCCCGCGGCGCCGGGCCCGAAGAAGCCGACGCGCCGCACGGGGCACTCCGCGTTGAGCACCGCGACCACGGGCTCCGCGCCCGCCGCCGCCGCCGCCTCGAACACGCACACGAGGCCGTCCTCGGACGCCGACGCGAGCTGCGACGGCGCGCCGGGGCGGAACGCGAGGCACGTCACGAGGTCCGTGTGCGCGTCCTCGTAGGCGCCGAGCGGCTTGGCGGCGGCGGCGCCGGCGGCGGCGCGCGGCGGCGCGGCGGCGGCGCGCAGGTCGTAGAAGGTGATCGCGCTGGCGCCGCCGACCGCGCACAGCGCGTCGCCGAAGCCGATGGCCATGCTGTACGTCTCGGCGCCGTGCTGCGCGACGACGCAGCGCAACTGCGGCTGCGGCGGCGCGCGCAGGTCCCAGCGCATGACGGCGCCGTCCTCGCAGGCCGCGAACACGAGCTGCGGGACGGGGCGGAGGGGAGGCACGGATGGCAGGGGGTGTGGGGGGTGATTGTTATGATTGTTGGTGTGGCAGTGCTAGACAGGGCCTGCTGCAGGGCTGACTGAAGATTTGAGCGCTGCCACTTGTCTATGCGCTGGCAGCATGTACGGTGAATACGCGCGGCAATCAAGATCTGTGCACCGTGAACAACGAGGCGCTGATGCAGGCGCCCAGCAGCTGCGATGTGCGGCATGTGGCGTTCCGGGTGCCTCTGAGGAGACGGGCAGCGCACAG
Source organism: Tribonema minus (assembly GCA_017506865.1). NCBI lineage: Eukaryota > Xanthophyceae > Tribonematales > Tribonemataceae > Tribonema > Tribonema minus. The sequence continues at coordinate 355,615 of JAFCMP010000401.1, forward strand.
GTAGGCCTGCCTGCTGCTCACACAGACCGCCACAGGCATCGCTAACATGATTGCGGCAGCTGAAGGAACTTCGATTTCTGACATACTGTGACCGTCTACATGGTATACGCGCAATCTATGCCCCCCGCCATGATGAATTTAGCTTCTATCGACTGGTGTTCGCTCCCTTCGCGCACATGTGAGCTATGCTCGGCATCAGCAAGCCAGGCCAGCCGTTCGCAGCAGCGTCCTTTCCACTCTTGTTGCTCGCCTGATCGCTCGTCACACTGAGCCCCGCAAGAGGGTCCGCGCAGCTTAGTTTTGTCTTCGCCAACTAAAAAAGCGGTCATGCATGGCTATTGTTACCCCTAGCTGCGCCCGCGAGAACCACGTGCTACGGTGCGTCTGAGAGTGCTGCCTTGCTGCCGGACCCGATGATGCTGGAGGGGCTACAATGGGGAGTTCACTGCAACTCAAGAAGCTTGCCGAGCTCTCCACTGTAGCGCCTTAAGCTGGACAATGTGAGTTCATGTCAAACCCTTTGCGGTTTGGGACTCTGGTAAGGCAGCACTGCAAGGCTCAACGGAGGCGCAGTTGCTGCCTGGTTCAAAGTGCACAAGGGCTGCTTTCAACGTGGCACTGGCTCTTGACGAGCACTGCAATCGCTTCCCTGCATAATCAAGACAGGAATAGTCCGCCGACGACCCTCCTGGTGGCATACGACATTGATCAGCCCTGATGACTGGTTACTGAGAGCAGCGCTGGCCGTTGCTCTCTTGACAGACAGCAGAGACCAGAGTAGTCTGCTGCCCCCCTGTGACTCCGCTTTCATGCCGACTGCTCCGAGGACCACATGCATGCACACTAGTCAGCTGAGTTGCTTGACATTCGCGGTACCAGACTGCATGCAAGTGGTGGCTTGCGCGAGCGCTGACTCAGGTCTGCATCGGTAGCATCAAGTTCACAGGAGTTGCATCGCCGTGCACTGGAGCGGATGCGTTGCAATGTGTTAGGTACCGAGCAGCGGCATGTGCTGCAGCGGCTGCTGCTGCATCGGCAGTCGCCCATATCACAGTATTCACCATTTGCACCTTCCGGTCCCGCACTCAACGTAGATTGGCTGGCATGGTGCTGCTTGCTTGACTGTGCAACAAGCCCTGTAGTGTCATGAAGCGTAGACTCATGGTCCCCGTATACCTATACAAGTGTTGCTCTAAAACTCTGTGGCGTTGCGCGTTGTTGTGACATTGTGCAGCTGCAGTGGGTGCCAAGCAGTCAAGGGCAGTCGCCTGCGCTAAAAAGCTTCAACTTCCATGTTTCTTGCCTGAGGATGTGTCACGCTGCACTCCAGCGCCACAATGGGCTTCGTGCAAGCCAGCTCCGTTTGAAAATCCAGATTATCTCTGGAATAGATCTTCACAGTGTGGTTGGTGATGGAGGTTGCCAGCCTGCAGCCATCGCAGCTGCGGGCCATGTCCAGCACGTACTCATGGTCCAGGCTAGCATCTCCCTCTCGCCCTGCTCTCCAACTGGTCACCACACCTTTTACGAGTGTCAGCTGCTGCGGCTGCTCTTCTCTTGTGATCATGTTCGCTGTGGTGATGCCGCAGGAACTTCAAATCAAAATGAAACGGTTTTTTTCACGCAAGCTAAGCACACCACAAACACAAACTCGACCCGTGAGAGACGTTCGCTCGTCGCGTCTTACAGCATGATTGCCAGCTTGGGCTCCGTCCCGCTCACCCTGGAGAAGGAGCTGGCCAGATCGGATGCGCACAGGAATCGAAATGAGGCCAGAGTGAAGAAGTTCTTAGATGCAAGGCAGCGGCTCATAGGCGTGGACAAGCAGGCCTTGGAAGATCAGATAAGAGAGAAAGAGGCAGCGAGGCAGAGGGAAAGAGAAGGCGCAATGCTGGAGTTCCAGAGGCAAGAGAGGATAAGGGTTCTGGTGGAGGCCCAAGAGGCAGAGGAAAGGGCGGCCAGGAAGGCGGAGACAGACGGAGTCAAGAGCGAGTGGCAGGTATGCTTGCACCCTCGATTGTTAGCTCAAGTGATGTCGCATGCAGCCTTAAATAAAGTTAATTCAACGGTGGATTGATCAGCAGCTATTGCCAATCAGCAAGGTGCGCCAAATGTCACAGCGCTGCGAGGCTTGCGCCTTTCGAAGAGCGATTCGCTGTTTGCCTGCATGTGAACATGCGCTTTTGAAGTTTCGTCGCAGCAAATCATGAGTTCCAATAAAAGCAACACTTCAACATCGTGTCATTAACTGCAAAAGCCAATGGTATAGCAGCACGTGCCCTCGCACGATGACAAATGCAGTAATCGCTGACAACTCCACTACGCAGATCAGTATGTGACCTGTACCTTCACAAATTTGATGAGCTGCCATCAACTGAGCACAGACTCATCATGACATTGCCTGTATTTTCCACACCTGCGACCGGGAAAGCACCATCTCCTTCTGTCTCAACCGCACATTACCAGCGCCAAGTCCTAGCTCACTCCGCGCCAGCTGTTTCAGCCCCATCCGCGTCACTGAACTCTCCCCGCCGCCGCGCCGCCGCCGCCACACCACCGCCACCGCAGGCGCAGACGCGGTCCAACCAGAGCCGGCGCGCCGCCGAGAAAGAATTCTACAGCGCACCCATCCCCGTCGACGCGTGCGGGCCGTCCTCGCTGCAGAAGTTCAAGGGCGAGGACGCGCAGCGCGCCGAGCGCGTCAGGGCGCAGCGTGCGCAGATGAAGGCGTGGTCGGAGCAGCAGGCGGCGGAGGCGGCGCGCGCCGCCGCGGGCCGCGCGGGCGCCGACGCGGCGTACCACGAGTACCTCACGCAGGTGAGCGGAGCGTCACGCATTGAAGTTTGGTGTGGCAGCAGTTTGGGGGAGAAGGAGTTGGTTACTGTAGCGGCGCTGTCGGCGCGCTTGCTGTGCGGAAGCGCGTTGCGGTGGCTGCGTGCGCGGACCACAAAGAGACAGAAGTATGTGCCGACGCGGTGACAACAGGCAGCACATTCAGATGCATAGCGCTGCGTGGCGAACGTTTATGTGGATGACAGCTTGCGCGGCCAAAGCCATGCGACACTAGATGTTGGCAAAACAGACGTACAAAGCAGACGACACTCAGGCGCCACACAAAAGAGCGCTGCTAGGCTCTTGCGCCTCTTCTCTCTCGTGACGCAGAATATCCCACTGCGGTGCGCGTGGCACAAGGTCGCTCTCGACCGGCCATGCAATGTTCCAGGCGAGCACGGGCGATGCTGCGCAGTGACGCGCCCTATCACCTCCAGAGGCGCACCACCCTAAACGCTTCGGGCACCAACACTACACTGCACTCGTCACACTGGCTTCACTGCTAGCAGCACGCTGTGCACACCGCCACACGCGTCGCCGCCGCCCGCGTATGCACCCTGCTGCAGCGCTTGCCTCGGTCCCCTCAACTGCCCCCGCCCCCCCCCCCCCCCCCCCCCCCGCCCCCCCCCCCCGCCCCCTGCACCGCGCCGCTGCGCCGCGCAGATCACCGACGCGCGCCAGCGCATGGAGGAGGACGAGGCGGCGGCGCGCGCGGCGCTGCGCGCGGAGACACGCGCCTTCAACGAGGCGCTCGCGCGCGAGGGCGCGGTGCGCGCGGCGGCGTGGTCCGCCCTCCAGGCGCGCGAGAACGCCGCTGAGCTGGCGCACAGGTGCGTTGCGGTGCCGCGCGGAGGCGCTGCGCTGCTGCTGGGCAGTGTACAGTGTCGCTGCTGCTGCTGCAGAGTGCGCCACAGCTGCCGCCGTGCGCTGAGGCGTGCTGGCGGCATCTGAGCGGCACTCGTTGAGCGTCCGGTGCGGCACCATTTGCTGCTGCACCCTACTGCATTGTGCTCTGTGGTGCCCCTCACCAGATCTGCTCTCAATCTTAACATGACCCTACTCTAGCCCCAGCCCTAACCCCCACCTACCCCTTAATCGAACGCAGGGACGAGGAGCTGCGCGAGGGCCGCGGCCACGTGGCGGGCGCGCAGGGCCACGGGCACGTGCGCGTGGACGCCTTCCGCGGCCTCAGCGATCAGCAGCGCGAGGCAGTGCTCAGGGACAACGAGAGGCTGCGCGCGGAGGCCGCGGGGCGCGCTGCCGCCGCCGCGCAGCAGGTGCGCGAGCGCGGCCGGCACGCAATGTCCGTTGCCGCTAGTATTTCTGCCTCCGGGGCGCGTCTACAAGGCGCTGCTTTCTTTGGGTGCCGGAATGAGATGCGGTGCTCTGGTAGAGCGCAGCCAGCAGCCGTGGATGGCCCTCCTTGCGCCGTTGGTCTTTGGCGGCGCTGAGCACTGACCTCCACACACTGGCGCATGCGGCCAGCTTCCTGATTCTCCAGCGGCTGCTCTCCTGTTGCTCGACTGATCTCCACTGTTGTGGCCTGGGGCCTGTGCGCTGTCACATCAGTGGCGGTTATCTGCTTGCAGACCACGGAGTGAGGCGCCGCACGTCAGCTGCCCTCTCTGGAGTATTGCTGAGCACTGACTCTGGTCGCTCCGGCTCGAGCTGTCAGACGCCCCACCTCGACCATGCATGCACCTCGGTCCTCTCTTCATCAACATGGTGCGGCTCCATTGCGCCAGGATGATGGCGCGCGGCCAGCCTAGCCTGCGCCGTGCACTTCCCTTAGCAGCTTCTCGCATCGCAGCACGCCACACAGAGTACCACCAATGAATAGGTCGCGGCGCCCCGGCGCCGCTGCTGCTGCCTGATGCGACGCCGCCACCGCACATCATCAATAAACAGGTCATGTCATCTCTCGAAGGTGCTGCGGCTTGACCCTAACCCTCACCTTACCCCGAACCCTAAAGAAACGCTGCGGCCTGACGCTTGACTGCGTGCAGGAGGCGGCGTGGGCGGCGCACGACGAGCGCGTGCGCGAGACGGTGGATCGCGTCGAGGCGGAGCGCGCCGCGGAGGCGCGCGCCGTCACCGCGCACTGGCGCGCCGACATCGAGCAGCAGCAGGCGGTGCGCGCGCACAAGGTGCGTACGAATGTGTGTACGGGAGAGAGAGAGGCTTGCGCACGGAAGCGCTTGCGCACACACGCGCATGCATGCGCAAAGGCGTGCGGCGTGGGGTGCGTCTACGCGCGCGCGGCTGGCGCAGCACGGGCGGACGCCACACTGCGAAAGCTTATCTTGGGGACGAGAGCCGGGGTGACGCGGCAGGGGTTGATTGCTGAGCGCTGATGCGGGGATGGTGGGCAGCGGCGGGGTGCGCGCACTGTGACGGGGCGGGCATGCACACAGGTTGGTCGGCCTGCGCTGCACAGGCGCATCGCCACAGCGGACTGCCATCATCAACACACGACGGCAACCCTTAAATCATCGGCTCTCTGTGTGCTCGCAGCCTATGCCGGAGCGTATCGGTCCTTTGTGGCTCCATCGACCGTGGCGTTACAGTGAGCAATTGACCTTTTACATGTGGCAGCACTCGGTGCCACTTTCATGCAGCATGAGCTGATTCACTACCTGGTTCATGTCACGGCATTGGCTGCCACCTGACCCGCCCCTGACCCCGAACATGCGGCGCGAGCGCTCAGAGTGCACCCCTTCATGTTCTTGCGCGGCCCGCGGGAACGCACTGACTGCCTCAGAGGCACTGAGGCCCAGCTCCTTGCGTGCATTCTCTGTGAAGTACGTGATGCCTCACTGCTGCTGGTGGCATCCCTTACTGATCTGCGTGCACAAGCACCAATGCCTTGGTCTCCGTGACCTGGTCAGGAGCCTAGTCCAAAACGCATCATGCCAACACGCGCTGCTCTCGCCCGCGTGCTCTGCTTCGCTTGCGCGCAGGCCCTGCAGGAGCGCATTGACCGCTTCGGCGGCATCGACCCCAGCTCCGGCTTCTGCGGGGGGTTTGGAAAGTCGTGTCGGTGATGCCACCTGTGTGTCTGTGAACATCGGATGTTTGAAATTGACTTGGGGGATGCGGAGAGTACAGATGGTGCAGGCCGAAATCGGATGGCGCTGCTGCGTGCATGGGTCGAAAAGGCACATGCACGCAAGGTCGAGTAATGGGACCTTGGACTCTCGCAGCTGCCGCGCCTCCTGGGGGGGTATGTAATAAACGTCACTGTCTGCTGTGGTGACATGTGGGGGTGCGCTCCGTTGTTTCGACTTGGTTTGCCTTCTGATGCGCCGCTGCTGTGGAGGATCCGATGGCCATGCGCCCCACTGCCCAACTTTCTCAGGCTTGAACGCCAACCGTTGGCCAACCGAACAGGCGCGGGCGCGGCGAGGAAGGTGACACGGGCAGCTGTATGTAAAGTAAACTATTTATGTAGCCTTTAGGCTTATGATGTTTCAGCTCTATTATATTCGGCCGTTATTAGGGCCCAGGGCAATTGGTTTGAACTAGGGGGACATTGCAGGAAAACCCCTTAACCGGTGAGACTCTTGAGTCTCCCCAGATGAAGGGTTGTGCTTGCAAGGCCTCAGTTCTTGTCAGTCAGCTAGGATACCACGGCTTCAGGATAGAGACAACTGAAGCCAACAACCATCAACCATCATGGACCCTTCTACATCAGCCCAAGCCAACGCTGCCCCATCCACAAGTAAGACAGGCCTAACATGACATAATAACATATAACAAATATAACCCCAACTCCTTTTCAAAGGCGAGCAGAGCGCAGGCGCCAACAAAGAAAGGCAATTGCGTGCCGTGCTTTCAGCCCATCCACTGCTGCGCGCGCAGGCTGCGTTGCGGCGCGCGGTTGCCCTTTGTCATGCATGGTGGTGCTTTGCATCAAATTCAAGTTCAACTATGCAACTTCCTGGTGTGGAGGGAAGCGAAAATAAAGACAACACAAGGAATTGAACTCGCCACGTTTTCTTCAGAGCCGTAACGCCGTCCAGTCCGTAACGCCATCGTTCACCGGTTCATCTGAAGGGTTCATCCAGCGTCCGGCGGATCACGCCAACAGTGTGAACACCGCGAAAATCTAACTGTTGGAAACGTGGTATGGCGATATGGAGTCGAGATGGTGGTGCTGCTGGCGGCAATATGATACTCTTATGATGGTGAGCAAGCCTGTATTTACCTGAAGGCACTGAAGGCAGACCTTTTTCTGGTGCAAGAGTGGACACTGTCAAATGACCACCTGATGGACGAGCAGCCAAGGGAAGTGTTCGGCAATAGCAGGTTCGACAACGTGCTCGATGTTGACTTGACTTCCCTACACATGCAGAACTGAGACAGCTGTTCCCACAGGCCACCATCGACATCCAATCCAGCTCGACAGATGGAGCAGGTTGTTGCAGAGGATTCAAGAGGATTGGGATTGGCTGCTGTTCCAGCCCGACCTGCATCAACAGCTGGTGCGCTTTGTCGACAAGACTCGCCAGTTTGCGGGCAACTTGTTGAAGGTTGTCGAGAAATTCAAGCAAGTGGAAAGCCGGCAGAAGTCAGAGGTCGATGTCATTGAGCATAGAGTCACTGCCGCCACTGCGGCTTATCGGAAGGCGCCGTCATGCATGCCGGTTACAGGTTTCAATGCCTTCCATTCGTTCAGGTGGCGGTCGTTCTTGGTCTGTATGAAGAGGCCGATGTAGTTGCGTTCCTGGAGGCCGAATGCAGCGTGGACCATAATTACAAGCAGGCTGAAGCGCAGCTGCGAGGAGCAGCTGGTGCACGGACTGCGATCATGGAGGCGGTAGAAGAGAATGGTGTTGACGGCTGGTCAGAGGCACTGTCGCACGACTACCATGCACTGTGTACATGGACAAGCACAAGGACAAGAAAGTGGTGTGCGCGATGGGCAGCACGAACTCAACTAAATCTCGCGATGAAATGCATCTCAACTCAGAGCGCAGCTGGTCGCTGGTGAGGCCGGGGCCTGACACTGACATCACATCGGCCACATGACGTTGCGGCGAGCAGGGTCAATCACAAGGTCCATCAGAGGAAGCATGCTTGTTGAGCTAAACCCTAATCCTAACCCTGACCCCTGGCTTTGTAGTGCAACCCTACGTGTCCTCGTGAACGTCCATGTTGATGTGGTCGTGTATATGGTGCATCTAACTAAGGGCCTTTACAGGGACTCCGCAGGCGCATGCAGCCTGTTGGCACGAAAAGGCAGGAACGTCATTGGTGACCCTCGAATAAACCGGAACCGTTCATTGGTCCGGGCTGCCGTTCAGCTTTCTGATTGGCCCGTAGACCTGCTCGACAAGCTGGTGCAGGTCTGGAACCCCCGGCTAGTTTCAGCACTTCAACCGACGTAGCTGCAAGTAGATGAGCCTGTTGCTACCCGCGATGACTGCTTGCAGGTCGCCTGCAAGTAGATGTTGCTTGCAGGTCGCCTGCAAGTAGGGCTTACCGAGGGGTAGAATCCACTAGGGACGCGCAGGCTGGCGCAGGTACACTGCAGGTAGCCCATCACGAGGGCGACAAACATTACAGGTATATTCCCCCGGCGACGTATATTCCCCCGGTGTCAGGTCATTATATTCCCCTGCTGCCAGACGAGGTCACGAGCGCCGACCGCTGTTGCAGGATAGGACAACCGCTGCTAAAGAAGGTGAGACGTGCGCTACTTCAAAAAGTAAGATAGAGGTCAACGTTGCGACTAGACGCGCAGGTTATCAACACGTCTTGTGCAGGTTGGGATTGGCGAGGGTCAGATATCACTAGCGGCGAGCGGGCTGGCGCATAGCCCCCGGCAGGTATGGCTTGACAAGAGCGAAAACTCACTAGGAGAGCGCAGGTCGGCACACAGCCACCAGCAGGTAAGGCTGACGAGAGCTGAAAACTCACTAGGAGTTTGCAGGTTGACACACAGCCATCAGCAGGTTAGACTTGACGAGCGTCAGATATCACTAGGGGCGAGCAGGCTGGCGCATAGCCACCGGCAGGGGTGGCTTGACGAGAGCGAAAACTCACTAGGAGAGCGCAGGTCGGCACACAGCCACCAGCAGGTAAGGCTTGACGAGAGATAAAAGCTTACTAGGAGTTTGCAGGTTGACACACAGCCATCAGCAGGTATGGCTTGACGAGAGCGAAAACTCACTAGGAGAGTGCAGGTCGGCACACAGCCACCAGCAGGTAAGGCTGACGAGAGCTAAAAACTCACTAGGAGTTTGCAGGTTGACACACAGCCATCAGCAGGTTAGACTTGACGAGCGTCAGATATCACTAGGGGCGAGCAGGCTGGCGCATAGCCACCGGCAGGTGTGGCTTGACGAGAGCGAAAACTCACTAGGAGAGCGCAGGTCGGCACACAGCCACCAGCAGGTAAGGCTGACGAGAGCTAAAAACTCACTAGGAGTTTGCAGGTTGACACACAGCCATCAGCAGGTTAGACTTGACGAGCGTCAGATATCACTAGGGGCGAGCAGACTGGCGCATAGCCACCGGCAGGTAAAGCTTGGCGAGAGCGGTAACTCACCAGGAGTTTGCAGGTTGACACACAGCCATCAGCAGGTTAGACTTGACGAGCGTCAGATATCACTAGGGGCGAGCAGGCTGGCGCATAGCCACCGGCAGGTGTGGCTTGACGAGAGCGAAAACTCACTAGGAGAGTGCAGGTCGGCACACAGCCACCAGCAGGTAAGGCTGACGAGAGCTAAAAACTCACTAGGAGTTTGCAGGTTGACACACAGCCATCAGCAGGTTAGACTTGACGAGCGTCAGATATCACTAGGGGCGAGCAGACTGGCGCATAGCCACCGGCAGGTGTGGCTTGACGAGAGCGGTAACTCACCAGGAGTTTGCAGGTTGACACACAGCCATCAGCAGGTTAGACTTGACGAGCGTCAGATATCACTAGGGGCGAGCAGGCTGGCGCATAGCTACCGGCAGGTGTGGCTTGACGAGAGCGGTAACTCACCAGGAGTTGGCAGGTTGACACACAGCCATCAGCAGGTTAGACTTGACGAGCGTCAGATATCACTAGGGGCGAGCAGGCTGGCGCATAGCTACCGGCAGGTGTGGCTTGACAAGAGCGAAAACTCACTAGGAGAGTGCAGGTCGGCACACAGCCACCAGCAGGTAAGGCTGACGAGAGCTAAAAACTCACTAGGAGTTTGCAGGTTGACACACAGCCATCAGCAGGTTAGACTTGACGAGCGTCAGATGTCACTAGGGGCGAGCAGACTGGCGCATAGCCACCGGCAGGACTCGACAAGGTTCGAAAACTCTCTGGGAGGGAGCAGGGTAGGTTGCTTGCGGGTAGGTTGCTTGCACGGATAGAGATCACGAGCGCGAGCGACCGCTGTTGCAGGACAAGCTACTTAAAATGCTGCAAATGCATTGCTGCGATGGCAGGCAACGTTGTGACTATATCATATATCACGACAGGAGCAGCACACGGCCATCAGCAGGTCAGGCTCGCCCAGGGTGAGAACTCATCGCAGGTATCTTCTCGCAGGTACGATTAAAGGTTGTCGCACGTACATGAGCAGGTATATGTAGTTCTCGCAGGTACAATTACAGGTTGTCGCAGGTACGTGTGCAGGTATGCAGGTACATGTGCAGGTATATGCAGGCATATGCAGGTTGTCATGCAAGTGGCGTACGTTGCTTGCAGGTTGAGAGCTTTCGTGCCACTTTACAATCAAATTGCCTTTGACACTGGAGCAAGTTTGCAGCTTGGGCAACACGGTGTATGTGCCGAATGCTGAGCATGGAGCGGCACACTTGGTCATGCAAGTCATGTCATTCTATGCAAAGTGTGTGTGTGAGGCACAGAGTCAGCAAGAAGTAAGAGCATGGCGGAGGAGTATGCAGCTCGAGAGGCGGTGCCAGGGACAGCGCGCCCACTTGCACTCAAGGGTATAGCTTAGTCGCGCATCCGGCAGCTGTAATCATAGCGTCGACCAGAAGCGGCTCACCCTTTGACAGCAGCATTGGCAGCTGAGTCCCCATGCCGCCGCCAGCAGCGCCTCCTGTGGCATCCGCTGCCATCGCAGGCTCCTTCCGCACCTTTTTGACACTCTGCCCCTCGCCTGCAGCGGTCATCATAGCGTCAAGCACAAACGGCTCACCCCTCGGCAGCAGCAGCGCCTGGCGCTTTCCATTTGGTTTCTGCACAGCCTGCGTCACTCCGCTGCCGGTGCTGTCGAAGGTGGCCAGGAGGTTCATCAAGATGACGTTGTTCCACGCCACTTTATGTATCATGGGGTCAATAGTCAGAGGCTTGGTCTTTGGCAGTATCATGCCCGGCTTGCTCGGCTGTATGAGCATCTGAGTCTTCTGAGGAACCTCTTGAGCAGACTTCTTGGGACCCGTCATGGCTGAAGCTGCCCGTGTGAGTTGTGTGGGTGCAGTTATTTGAAGCTTTATACTTTGTTGCCAGCCTGCCGTCCATGCTTATTGTGAATGACGTGTTCTGCGCGTGGTTGTGAGTATGCAACAATCCTGGATATAATATATTGACCGGACCTCTGAGGCCAAATATATGCCCGAATCTTTGAATCTTTTGGCATTAGTTGACGCCACAAGTCTGTCCGAGCCCCTTGCAAGCAGCGCAGCACGTGCTCTGTGTGAGGGCGCTATGCTGCTGATACCTTTTTGAGATTACTTTACGCCACGCTCCTATCCATGTGCCTTTTGCAGTGCGTGCTCTGTATGAGGACCCTAACCCAGCGCTACACGGCGCCCGTCTATCTGTGGAGCTGCTGACGGCTGGGCGACTTCTTTGCAGCTCTCTAACCTTCTGCCCACTAACTCTCCTCCCGCACTTAGGCAGCAGTTGCCGCAGCGACGAGCGCACCGGCGTCGCACACAAACTCCGCTGTGTTCGCGGCGTCCCCGCGCTGTTGCATCGTGACGTCGTCAACAGTCAGCAGCTCACCCCGCTGCCGCAACTCATTGAGCTCGTGCACTGCTTGCTGCTGTGTGATGTCATGAGGTGTGCCCATCACGCCAAAATTTTTATCATAGCGCCGACGGTAAGCGGCTCACTCTTTGGCAACAGCAGTGCCGGGCGCTTTCCATTTGGCTCATGCACTGCCTGCTTCACTCAAGTGCCAGTTGGCCGTCTGTTCACCATGAATACTTATTCGATGCCACGTGCATGTGCTGGAACCCCTTGCAGGGCATCACTACCTCAGCGCTACACGGCTTCTGCCCATCAGCACAGTTGCTGAGGGAGCTGGGGGACTCAGAACGGTTACTGCCATAACACAGCAGCTGACCCAAAATCTGCCAGGTACGAGATGTTTACTTCTACTTCAAACAGTTTGTACTATGGAATCCGGTACTCCCAAAAATACTTTGCACAGCGGCTGACCCAATCGGGCAGGTACGACCCTTAGCAGATATTCGTAGATTACGCAAATACCATATACCGTCATGAACCAGTAGGGTGAGTGGTGACTATTGGAGGTTCAAGCCTCCCCTATATGGCTACTCACCCTAAAGGGTATATATCTCAAGTATTAGTATATTTGAACGTGTTCATAGGAAGTCTGAAGTTTGTAATTGGAATCCGGTACTTTCAGAAATACGTTGTCTACTTGACGCAAATCATGCACTGCTGCAGGCGCGCTTTGTAGGTGATACTCAGGTTGACGTCGGCGAATTCCCCTCCCCATAGGCTCGCCATCTCTGCTGTGTGCTTTTGCTGTGTGAGCAGCCACATTCAAACAGTTGAACTTGAGGTACCGGTAGGGGACGGTTAGGGTGCCGGTAGGGTGCCGGTAGGGTGCCAATACCGGTAGCATCGAACGGCAATGCTGCTGCTGTAGCACTATAACTGAACAGTTTGTGTGACCAAACTCATTTTCAAGTGTTGCATGCACATTGTGTGTGCACGATTCGCTTTCTGCATGAAAGGGCAGGTCACTATATTTATCAGCCTCATGACCACTGTTTATTCACATACTCTTAGACTTCATGTCCACCTGACCGCCATCGAGGGCGCAGTTTTTTTGTTATTGCTAGACACGCAGCATGTATTACAGTGCACATCACTCTTTACATTGCATCTCGGTGTGTTGCCTCTCAGGTGGATGGTGTGCCAAATCATTTACCTACTGCTGATGAGGTATTGGAAGGCAGGATATAACAGCAAGCCAGGCACGACTCACGAAGCTGGCTCATCCGGTACAGAAGGTGCCGCGGACTTTGAAAACGATGCCAGGAGCGCGGCGGCAATGAAGGCAGCTATCATCAGCAAGAAAATTGGCCCCCTCACGTTCATAGCATCGTGTGCAGCAGACTTCGATGTCGCCACGGATTGGGCGTTCGTTTACGACTTGCTGTCTCGAGACGATGACACGGCCCGACTGGCAATAGCAGCAATAGTGTTCTCGTCAATAGGTTCGGTGATGTGGTTTCTAGTAGCGAGCGAGTTCCACCCCGTCGCCGCACTTTCGACACGCTGGCCTAGCTTGTGGCGATGGCTTTTGGCCAAAGACGGTCGCATTTCGATCGGTTGGACCATGGTGGTGAACATGTGCCTCGAGGATTTTCCACAGCTCATCATCTCAAGCTCGGACACGGCCTGGAGCGGGCTCACCACATTTGGTGCATTCAACATAGCCGGATCTGCCTTTGCCATCATCTCAAGAGCCGTAGAAGCAGTCGTATCGTGGGAGGAGATTCCGGCTCGTGCCGAGCTTCAGCTTGTAGACGATGCCCCCGCTGTCGTTCAAAGCATGCTTGAACAGGCAGATGCTGCAGATGATGCCAGATCTCTTGTAGTTCAGCTAGCGGACTACTCGAGAGATTTGCGTGCTGTGAAGGTCGTTGGCCATATGCACGACGATAACATTCAGCGGATGGAGGAGATGTTGAGGCTTCCAGGGGTGGTGCAACAGTCGCGAGGGAGCAGGAACCCGGTAGTGCAATTGCTTCAGGGACGAAAGTCTCTCGCACTCGACCTAGGGGGCTCTGCCGACCTCAAGCAACTGCCTGCATTCCACGGCAACCTCAGCATGTTGAGGAGTTTGTCCCTGCGCAGATGCAAGCAGCTAAGCAGCCTGCCCAGTACATTTGGCCACCTGACAGCGTTGACTTCTTTAAACCTGTTTGGATGCTCAGCGCTCAGCAGCCTGCCCAGCACATCCGGCAACCTGACAGCGTTGACCTCGCTGAGCATGCAATATTGTCAGGGCGTCACCACCCTGCCAGAGTCATTCGGCAACCTGACAGCGTTGACCTCGCTTAGCATGGGCAGCTGCGAGCGGCTCACCGAATTGCCAGAGTCATTCGGCAACCTCACAGCGTTGACCCGTCTTTATATGCGCAACTGCCCAGCTGAGGTACCTTTTAAGCTACGCTCAGCGCGCATTCAGTAAATCAACGTTGGTATCGTAATCAAACTCCTCGGTACCAAGTGCTGTCGTCCTCATGCTGCTTTTGCCATTGCTATGGCCATTGATTGGCATTGCCATCTGAGTACCACAGCAATGTGTAGCATGATTTATCCATGGCACAAGCATGTAGTGTTCGAATATTGTCGTATAGCCCTGCCAGAGGCTGTCGCTGATGAGTTTGAGCGGTCTACGTGTGGGCTATGCTCCTCAGAGCATGCCAGCTTCGGACACTGGGAGCGCTGCACTGCCCAGCATCCCTGCCCCCCTAACGTATGCGTGCACTCGCTCGGCCAACTCCTGCGCCAGCGACCCGCTGAGCGTGATGATTATCTGCTTTTTGCAAAGGCAAATCTACTCTTAATCTGCCCTCCGCTCCCCCCCAAACACGTGGCCGAGTGCTGCGGCAATTCCTTGATGATTTGGTGCGTCTTGACCCCAAAGCGCCCGATCGACTCCTGCACAAACGGTGCAAATGCCCACAAGCTGCCTAGTGCACCTTCGTGATGCTTGATCTTCACTTGCTCGCCGACGCTTGCTGTGCCTCCCCTACATGGTTGCTCACCCTAAAGGGTAAGAATTCCTGTACTAAATATATATGAAGTTTACTTTTTACTTCAGTTTATGATTTTGGAATCCGGTACTGCCAGAGATACTTTTCACAGCGGCTGACCCAAAATCGGGAAGGTACGACCCTTAGCAGATTTTCGTATATTACGCAAAGACCATGTACCGTTTTCAACCAGTAGGTCAGTGGCAAACATGCGAGGTTCAAGCCTCCCCTACATGGTCACTCACCCTTAAGGGTAAGAATTCTGTACTTAATATATTTGAAGTTTGCCCCACCTTTCAATACTGAAACAAGTTTACGGAAGCATTTTGGTTCAAATGTATGCAATGCGCGCGCAACGCACTAAGCTCTTGGGAATAAAGGCCAGCTGGCGGCAAGAAGTGCCGGCATGTCAGTCATGCTTCACAATACTCTCAGTAACGCAGCAGCAGCGGTGCAGAGCTGGGACTACAGCGCCGGCGACGGGCGTGCAGTCCTGGGAGTACAGGTAAGCGCTGCACTGCATACCCAGCAGTGTAACGCTGCTGCTGCATCCTCAGTAGTGCTAGATGCTGGTTGTGGTGGTGCCATTGATCAATTGCACCAGTGAGCGCTGTCAATGAATGACTCCAAGCATTTGACTCCATTGAATGAGTAGTACACTATGTTGCACTTGCCACATGCTGCAGGATTTGTGCCAATGGTATCAATTGACTCTGTGTCTTGCCAATGGCGCATGTGTGCAAAGCGCATGTGCCGCAACAGTGCTTGCATGCATGCATGGTGGCAATTGATACAGGTGTCGCAACAATGATTGCACAGATGCATCGTGGCAATGTGGGTCACTTGATTCAACAGCTTTCACAGACACTCATAGAGACAAGGCATGAGACTGCAACCGCAGGCAGTGTGCGAAAGGAAATGTTGCAATTGAATTTTTTTAAGAAAGAAGTCTACACTGCAGTGCCTCCAGGCTACTTTTATCACTGGACTGGGGGGGTTACACCCTACTACATGAGAAGTGCCGCTGCCACTGCCGCCGCCGCTACCGCTGCCGCTAGGCGAATGTCATACAAATACTACATGTCGCTGCCACCGCCGCTACCGCTGCCGCTAGGCGAATGTCATACAATACTACATGTCGCTGCCACCGCCGTCGCTGCCACTGCGCGTTGCTGCCACTGCCGCTGTGCACACCGCTAGCAAATGGCATACAAGGACTTCGCGCCACTGCTGTTGCGCGCGCCGCTAGGCAAATGTCATACAAGGGCCTCGCCGCTGCCGCTGAACAAATGTCATACAGGCACTTCATACTGCAGTCGCGACACTGCTGCCTCCTATGCTAAGTGGAACTTACAAAGTGACCGCTAGCTGCTCGCGGCATGCGCCCCATCAAAACCGCTGGTGCCCCCTGTGCCAAAAAGAATCCGGCGTGCAATATATGCCTTTCTCAATGACCCACCCGCTAGCTACTCCCGATGTATACAAGGGCTTTAAACCCCTCTGCCGTCACCCGCTGTCACTGCCGTCACCCGCTGCCCCCTCCCCCCCCCTTCTGACCCCTCCATCCCCCCTCCTGACTGCTGCCACCTCCCCTCCCTCCCACCCCCGACCGCTGCCGCCGCCTCCTGACCGCTGCCACCTCCCCTCCCTCCCACCCCCGACCGCTGCCGCCGCCTCGCGACCGCTGCCGCCACCCCCGACCGCTGCTGCCGCCTCGCGACCGCTGCCGCCGCCTCGCGACCGCTGCCGCCGCTGGGCTCACCCTACGATGAGCGTTCTGAGGCCGCCTGGAAGCGAGAAGAAGCGGAACAAGTCAGGCTCGAAAGCGGGTTCCCTGTTGCGTACACCAAGGCCATGATGGTGCGGTGCGTCAACATCATCTACAGGGCTAGAAATGCCCAAGCTGCACCTTACATTCCGGCGCATTTTGTATGTCCAATTTCCCTCGATTGGCATGTGAACCCTGTAGTCACCCCAAGTGGCATCACGTACTCAAGGGGGGAACTTGAGCTGTGGGTGAGCGAGAATGGCACGGATCCTATCGCTCGCAGCCGTCTTACTTTGAGCGAGGTGGTGCCCAACATCGCCATTGCCACTGCAGCGCATTATCATCCTGCGCACCACACAATCTTCAACTTGGTGTGCTGATCGCACACACTGCCGAAGCCTTGCGCCCCTTCGCTGGGTGGGTAATCAGGGTGCCCATGGTGCCCGCAGAGTAGCACGCATGCACCTCGTCCTCTGGATGCTCCTTCGTGAAGGTGAGCACCTGTACATGTGTCAACGCGTGATGGGGCAGTCGCTGAGGTGATCAGCGATTCTGCAAGACACGGTCAGGCCTGACACAACACCGCCGCTCTGGGTGCAGTTCACTGCCACGCAAACACCACGCCTGAAAACGAGCCGGCAACAGGAACACGCAGTATCTTGCTGCCTCGACGCACACCTCATTCGGTAGATCCTTGACGAGCTTCCACCCCAGCTGGGCTGCCAGTGCCTGCACCTGCTGCTTGGGCAGGGCGTCCTCCTCATATATGAATGGTGCTGCTGCTGCCGCTTCCTGCAAGGAGGGCGGGGGCGTGAAGCCGCTGCGTTGAGACTAGCCGGAAAGCATCGATCGCATGCTGACCCATCAGAGCTGCCGCAGCAGCCCACAGCAGGAGGGGCCTAGTCGTTGTTGCCCTGTTGCTCGTCGCACGGCTGATATTGCAGCAGCGCTATGTCCGTGCAGCGCTGGGAAAACAAGAACACATCACCAGTGACAAGAACGCATCACCAGTGACGGAACTACATGCGCCACTGTTCAGCAAAAAGCGCGCAATTGTGCGCTTTTGAAGTGCATTACCGAGGTGGAACAGGTCTATCGAATATACCCACCTGTTCAGTAATATAATCTCCATGCCCACCACCAGCGCACAGCAGGATGACGAGCGCAAAGAGTTTATGATGGAGTTCAGATGCTTTGGCAGCCACAAACTAAGTCCTAGTTGATGGTGAATAAAACGAGGTGGGGTTAACCGTTATCCCCAGCCAGGTGGAACATGTGTTTTTGTTTTATTGTTATCCCACCGGCGATGCAGGGCGACAGAAGCAGTAGCACGCAGCCAGTATAATGCAACAGCAGAAGGTGCGGGCAACAGCGAGAAGAATTCGCAGTAGCAGCACCAGTAACAGGCAGAAGCAGTTACAAGCGTCAGCAGAGTAGAAACCGCCGCAGCAGCAGCACCAGCAGAAGGCAGACGCCACACCAGCAGCACCTGTAGGAGGTAGAAGCATCAAATAGCAGCGGGAGCAGAAGCATGCGGTACCACTCAGCCAGTTCAAGGCAGAAGCAGTATGTATCCCCGGTAATTTCTTGTATACTCCCCAGGCGCTTTCTTATATATTCCCCCGGTGTTACGCCGCCCTGAGACAGGCGGCAGCAAAACCGAGCGCTAGCAGCGTGCCTTCTACGGCCCGTCGGGGCTTGTCCGACTATCAATATATATTCCCCCGGCGCTTTCTTGATATTCCCCCAGCGCTTTCTTATATACTCCCTATATATTCCCTGCAAAACACCGAAGTTACTGTCGTTAACTCCAGAACTCAACCTCGGCACCGGCGCAAGCAGTGAGCAGCGTCGAACACCCACCAGCAACAGTAAGAAACGATGGGCAACTCAGCTGACGACGAGTTCTACGATGTCGCCAACCGCACCCTTTTCACTCCAGAACTCAACCTCGGCACCGGCGACAGCAATGAGCAGCGTGGAACACCCACCAGCTACCGTGTCGGCATCCGCACCATGCGCACTGGCCAGAGAGCACTTGCAACTGTGAGGATGTCAGGATGAATCACTCGTGCGCACACGTCTACGCCGTGATCGCCTTAAAGAAGAAGAAGCCCCCCCGGCCCTCCGGGAGCTCCTCGTTCACCAGCAGCGCGAGAGACTCATGTCTGACATGGTTGACCTGATGCACATGGAGGAGAGCGTACTGGAGGACAAGGAGCTATATGATGCGTGTAGGTACTTAGGCTGGGAGACGGCAGAGAAGCTGCTGCACAAAAGAGAGCAGGCAACTGCGGCGGCGGCGGCAGAGTCAAGTGAAGCACGTAAAGGGTAGTCAGAAGAGAGCACAGTAGTCGATGACGCTGTCGGTAGAAATATTTTTGTGCTTCACCATAGCAAAGGTGACTCGATGCCGCACATTGCAATGCTTGTCGATGGCGCCCTAGCGTGATACGTCTTGAGCACTCGCAAGACAACACCAGGCGTTAACCGCAGATGTTGAGCGGCAGTGATACATTCGTTTACACTACTACCTCCATTGCGACATCACCCGTGCTGGTGTCCAGAATGAAACGACTGGACTGCGGATATTTGCCTCGTGCGATCAATAAGACATAGTCATCGGGCATCATCGGTTGCATCTCTTGGCACTGTTGCTGCAAGTTGAATGCATTGTGCAGGGTGCCGCTTTTGAGGCAGGGTCGCAGTACTAGCGATGGAGTCACGGTATGCTTGGCATGCATTTCGTGCGTTTGACTCTGTCTTGCCAAACATGACTACTAAAAGCATTTGACTTCGGAAGAGCGAGCAAACCGGTCAGTCAGACTGAGACTGCCAGCAACGACGGCAGCGCCAGCGACACGAGCAATGTCGACAGCACTTCGCTCGCTCCTGCCTTGAATTTGGACTGAGTGGGAGTCGCACCCCAGTTAGTTCGGATATCTGAAGTTTGTATTTGGAATCGGTACTGCTAGAAATACATGTCACATCGGCCGACCCAAAATCTCACAGGTACGACCCTCTCTAAAGCACATGAAAGTGTGTAGCATCGTAAGCCAGTAGGTTGAGTGGTGCATGATGGCTCACTTGCAGCAGAGGTGGCATAAAGCAGATCATGTAGGCACCCCGTCCGCGGCACGTGTGCAAAACTCAAATACTATAGAGAGCGTGCATATGCCTCGCTCACGGGGATCTTGACACTGCATCAGAGTTTGATCAAAGTGAGCGTCCATGAGAATAAGATCCGGTTTCCAGAGACCGGCAGCGTGGAGCCGACATCCAGCGTTTCATCGGGTATCGCCGCAGTCTCCATAGGCACTGGTGGATCAGTCTGCTCAGCACAGGGCTCACTCACTTGCTTGTTTGCGTGCCCTTGTGGCCATATCTCTATCGTCGTGTCATCTGCTGCGACCGGCACACCATCTGCCACTGGCGGGTCCTCATCTATGGTCTCATCGATCGTGTCCAAGACTGTAAGGATATTGTGCAAAGATGGCGCACGAAGCTGAGGGGGTTTAACAGTTTGTGTGCGAGGGGGAGGAGGAAGCACGAGGTCGATGTCTGGCGGTGGTGATATGATTGCCACGTTCGCGTCCAATGAGCTGACCCGAACGGGGGCTGCAGACAATATGCTCCGTGTGACCGTCCGAACAGCCGGTGGCGGCACCGTTGCGACTGGTGAAATTGGCATAGCTGTCTCTTCAGCTGGCATTGATGGAGGCGGCGGCTGTGCAACGTATGAAGAGGCGGGCTGCTCCAGTATCTCTTCAAGCTTTTCACGCGCAATCGTCGCCACGTCATCCTCCGTCATGGTCACATCTAACTCAGCCCTGATGCCATCGAGCTCCTTCTGTAACGCTTTGATGCGCTTCCAAAGCCGCAGAATCACGAACACCGTCCCTATCACAACACCTGTTATGATCATCCTCTTTATAAGTCTAACACCGCTCTTGGTCGACGGCGCAGCGATGGTGGCGGCTGCTGCCAGAGCTACAGCAGCTCCAGCGCTTGTAGCTGCGCTCACGTCTGAGGCCATTGACTTTGCCGCCTTCGACTTGACCGCTTTTTTTGCGGCCTTGACCTCATTGCGTGAAGATACGGAGAAAGCGGACGCCGAACTCCACTCCGATGTGCAGTCATCAGAGTAGGTAAGGGTGTCCAGTGGTGGGGGGGGGATAGGAATTCGGGGCTTGTGTTTGCGAAATCTGGCAGATGTACGCGAGGGCCTTGACGAACTCCTGTGGTG
Source organism: Tribonema minus (assembly GCA_017506865.1). Classification (NCBI taxonomy): domain Eukaryota; class Xanthophyceae; order Tribonematales; family Tribonemataceae; genus Tribonema; species Tribonema minus. The sequence continues at coordinate 376,437 of JAFCMP010000401.1, forward strand.
TTTACGGCCCCTAGGTGACCGGGGAGTCGGAGGCAGGGAGAAAGGGCTCTCACTGTGTGTCTCGCGTCGCTGAAACGTGGGTGTGGTAGGTGAGGAGGAAGGTTGTTTTGTGGCTAATTTAGCAGAATTTGGAGTGATGTCAACGATCTTTGCACTCGATTTCAATGGTGGCACTGGTGCCTTGGCTTTGTCTAACATGTCGTAGACATCGCTCATGCTCACACAGCTGATTCATCACAACAATATTTTGTCACTGTGTTGTACGCGCCGCGCTGACGTGGCGTAGCATTTTTTGTGTTACATGTATGTATATGACCTCATGTGGCCCAACGGTGCTTCTGTCGGGCGTCCAGCAGCAGCGCATCAGCGCAAGATGGTGCCGTGTACATCACGCCCAACGATGGTGATACGCGGTCCTTCAAAGTACAGCTGCAATGACAACAGAAATGAATTCATGCGCCCCACCACGGTAAAGCGCCGCCCTACCCCCCAGCCTCATCTCGAACCACCTGTGCCTCTTGACGGTCCGGTAGGGGAGGCATTCGTGTCTCTGTCACGGTGCCCGTACAGTGCTGAATTTGTAGCAGCACTGAAGTTTTCGGGTCTGCCCGTCTCTATTGTGGACATTGACACGCGCCAGAGCCCGCCATGGCTACCAGGTGTACCGACCGTCATCGACGTAAATGGTGATGGGTTCTGTGGTGATGCAGCGTTTGAATGGCTGCAAGCGAGGATGGCGGAGCCCCCAGCATATCGGCAGAATAGTGAGAGCGATGCTGCCGCATTTTCGGCTGGAAGGAGCTCGCATTCAGCATCACATACTACGGATAGCGGCATGTCAGCTGCACCTCAGGGTACTCCATTCATATCTTCCACTGAAAAACAATCATTAGGCACTAGCATTGCTGATGCTTACAGCAGCGTACCGAATGATACAACACTACACGGTGGGGATGCCATGTGCATATCAGAAAGTTCTGAGAAGATTGAAGATGCGTACTCCAAGCTGATGGAATGCCGTGAAAAGTAATATGTTACAAGGCTGCATGATGGAAAAAATATTGTATCTACTCAATTACAGCAACACTGTGTGTCGCCATGTCCACCGAACTCAATGATATCGCATCGTTGGCAATAGACATGCTGAAGCATACTTCGTATGAGAGTCCAGTAGAGTACGCAAAGTCGCCAGGTGACACGGCATTTGTGAACTTTGTGACTGATTTTGTAGCCGACTTAAATCTCGGCAACTTGACTCAAGATATGGCTTCGCTCATCTACAGGATAGTGGTGGAAAAAAGTAACGTGGAACCAAGTGAGCTCGTCGATTTGATTGCTGCTACTGCCACGACTGCTCAAACCCAAACTTCTATTCATTATCTCAACACGCATGTCAAATCGGGTAACAAAAATGAGGCGTATAACTCGGCAACTCAGTTCATCGACATGATCGCAGCGTTGCAATCACAAACCGACAAAAATTTACTGCCAGGGTTCTTCGACAGCGACAGCGTTTCTCGACACTCGTGTGCGGCAATACTAGGAAGAGATCTGTCGATAGTTGAGAATGCTATACTCAGCTTCAGGAGAGATAAAGACATGAAAGCAGTTGAGGCTGTAATGAATGATGCAGTCTACTCCATTATTTGCTTGGCACAGCAGGGCATCAATGCGTGCAAGGACCCGACATACTCTGTAAACACTTTATATGCTCACTCTCTTGCCGTGATGGTAAAGGATGAAGGGAATTCAAAAGCTGCAGAGAAAACTGGGACGAGCCCGCAGGTGGAGTTGCAAGAAAAGTGGCTTGAACATGCAGTTACGGATGAACAGACAGCGGCAGATGGGCGAGAGGAGGGAGCTGCACGGAGGGCAGCTGTGAAAGAGGAAGGAGCTGCGCGGCGGGCGGCAGCAGCACAAGTGGCGCAGGCCGAGAGGGAGGCAGCAGCTCTACGGAGGGCTGAGAGAGAGGCAGCAGCTCTACGGAGGGCTGAGAAAGAGGCAGCAGCTCTACGGAGTGCTGAGAGAGAGGCAGCATCTGCACGCGATAAGCTAGCTAGGCAGGTGAAGAAGACTGAGGAAAGAAGGCTACAGGATCTAGCTGCTGAACGCATGGCAGATGAAGCAAGACGACAATGGGAGGCAGCTCAGCAAGCGGCTGATAAGGCCGACGACACTAGGATAGAGCTCCCGCCCCCTCCAGATGCTCCATTCCCTCCGCGGCTACCCACTACTGATAGCGAAGCGAAGAGAAAATTGGAGGCAGGTCAGCGAGCAGCTGCTGAACGGGCATCACGAGCGCAGGCTGACCTAGCTCGAGCTTACCTCCCTCCCCCCCCAGCCGCTGAATTCCCTCCGCTGCCACCTGCTACTGTTGCCACCGCAGAGGATGACGCTGACAAATTTGAAGATGCATATGACCTCCCCCTGCCGCCGGAAGAGTTTCATGATTCCTATCATATCCAACCACCAGCCGCCCGTGGTCCCCTCCACCGCATTCCCCTACAATTGCCAGAAGAAGCGGATACTGAAATGTGCAACACGTGCCTCGGTCACGGTTACACCATACCTGATGCTCCTGATGAGTTCGAAACGAATGTAGACGACAGTAAAGCAATCAAGGAGGCCAAGAAAAACGCTTGTGAGGTTTGGAAAATTGCACACACAAGTAAGAGGAAGTGCATCCGGTACATGTGTTTAAACAAGCCAGGAGAAATCAATGAAGGGCGTTTCTTAGTCGCGATCGCGCGAACCATGAAAAATTTGATGATCGGTGGAAGTGACGGAGCGAGTGCTGATGAGGAGGTTGATTTCATAACTGAGTGTGCCACATTCGCAGATGCGGCGGGCACACTCATGAACGTTCATACCAAGTTTGACGACCACAACTACGACATGATAATAGCTGGTGCGGCCGCCCCTGACCTGAAAGCGCAGCTCGAAGAAGATGTCAGTGAGGCAATTGAAATCGATCTGAACGACCTGCACTACCGCATGGAAGAACGCCTCGGTATCAAACAATATGCACCGCCATCGCGCTTTGCGAAAACTGTGGTTCAACTTCTGGCACTCAGCGGAAGTGCTGAAACCGTACGGTGGATGCCCTCCCTCCTGAACAGCGCCAAAGCGCACGGCGACGTGCTGGTACCGTTGGAGTCAGCGGGTGCAACTGGTCTCGCAGCTGCAAAATGCACAGGAAATGCCATGATGCAGTCAGAAATAGTTCAACTAGCCCATGCATCGGCCGCTAACGCATGGAGGTCCAGTTCAGATCTGGCAAGTGCATACAGCTCATCGCTACGCATGCAACCGAAGACAGAAGTTGCTGTGGCGCCTGCAGTGATACAGCGTGCACGAGATCAAGTGACGGCTGCAATGTCACAGACGCTTGACATCATTCAGTTACATCAAATAGTCCAAAATGTAAGGAAACTGGGGAATGATGTCCCAGTCGAGCTGATCAGATTTGCGACCATGGCAACCGAAGCCGAAACTAGGTATCACGAAAGCATGAACGCCTTAGCTCACATCGACGGAGGGGACATACCAGCTGTAATCGAAGATGTTGGTGACATAATGTCCATCATCGGCATGTACAAGGATGGAGCTCCGATATGCGGCGACGGCACCTGTAAAGCCGGAAGCACTCCGCTGGACGACACGGCGTGCTGCAGCACTCTTCTGTACATGGGCAACGAAATGTCGGGTCTGGCAACCGCTGCACTGGACGAGTGCGATAACCGAATGGTGAAGTTTATTACTGAAAAGTCTGTCTCAGACGATATGTTGAATAAAGTCATAGAACGGGCGGAAGGGATCAAGGAGCTCACACACTCCCGCTTAGCTGCACAGACGGTGTTGTCAGACAATCAGCTGCTGAGGTCGCCTCTCAAGCAGTTAGAGCAGGCGATCACTGAACGGGACCCGAGCTACCCACGCAACACGCCTGCTTACAATGTAGCACGATATCTGGTGCAGGCTGCCCGAGGGGGATTGGACGATGTGCTGAATCTACAGCACGCTGCGGGATATCTCGAAGCAGCCAGAATGGGGCCGGCCCCATCGTCCTTTGAAGAGGTCGGCATGTTGGTTACTGAACGCATGGCCACAAAGGCTGTAGCGGAGGTAGATGCAAATGGTCTAGTGCAAGCGTATGCTGACCTACCGCTGCAAGCGCTCAGTGACGGCTCAGGGCAAGTCAAGGACAGCGCCGTCACGCTCATCAAAGCACTGCGAGCCGCGGATCAAAGTGTAGCAGCGCTGGTGAGCGCTGCTGACATGGTGAAAGAAACTGGCGTCGCATATCATGGGGTGGACTTTGACGCACCGTTGCGGCGGGCTGGCTTTGAGGTGGTGAAATCAATGGTGGACGGCGCATGGGATAATGGTGTATCAGAAGTGCTCACTGTATACGACCAGCAGCTGCCGGCACGGGTAAAGAGCGAAGCGACCAATAGCTTGATCAAGAGTCTGAGAGCCGACTCAGCTGCGTATGATGCCATAGAGGGCATGGTCAAAGCCGCACCACAGGTTCAAGCTGCGGCCTCACTCAATCACGGACTAGACATCAGCGGAAACAGCATTGAGATATATGCGAACTCACTCAAGCAGTTGACCTCCATACATGACGGCGCGAACTCAGACACTGTACGGAACATGGCAAAGAGCGAGCACGCCGCATTGATGACACACGCCATCGACAATGTCGCTAGCCAGGGCGACCAGATCGGCAGAGCCGCGTTGGGCTTGATCAACGGCTCGGCATCAACGGCCACCGACTTGAAGGCGCTGGCGAACAGAGCAGAGGTGGCGATCACAAAGGCCGAACAGGCCGGACTGCTCTCTAATCGCATCGACCCTGCAGCCGGAGCTTCACTGGGAGCGGCTCTGAGTGTAAACAGGGACGCTGCTCTGTTCTTTGACAAGTTTGTACACTTGCAGAGCGTGGTTCAGGCCGGAGCAGCTATAGCGAATCTGAATGATGCCACCACTTTCAATGGCGCCATAGAAGCAGTAAAGCTGTTCGCTGGTGAAACAGCACTGGCTAAACTGGATTCTGCACTGGCAGACAGAGTGACTGCACGACTGAGTGCTGTCGTCGCTGGCATCAACACCTCTCCTGACTGGCAGAGTCAGCTGTCCTCAGTCACGTCGACTCTGAGTGAGTGGACGCAGCTCGCAACCCTCGCATCCAAGGCATCTATGCCAAACGTCATGAGCACACTCACCGCTGAAACACACACCATGCTCACCGCCATACGCGACAGGGTGAATGACAGGCAATGGCACGACTGGCTAAAGCAGCAGTCGCCTCATTTGGCAACGATCATAAAAGGAGTCACAGACTCACCTCGATGTCAACCGGATGCTGCAGAGTTTGCGCTGCTCACTGTGTGTGCTCTGTCCAGTGAATGCGCAGAGGCAACTGTCATGACGGCATTACTTGATATTTTTGCGGAGGGTGCGATAACAGCAGGCAGCGCGTCGGATGATGTGAGAGACATGCGCTCATACATGCAACAGCTCGTTGATATGACGAACGATCCGGTGGCAGCAGAGTACTCTACTGCTCTCGCCGGACGAGCTTTTGACCCAGCTACCATTTCCCTTAGCAATCTCGCCGCGTTGCACGCCAGCACGACGCCAGACACAGCCACGATGACAGGCGATGACGCGATCAGTTCAAGTCTTAATATTGTCTATAACTTGAAGGCGGCTGACGCCAAAGGCGATCATAATGTCGCAGCGTTACATAATGCACGGGGTGCAATCAGAGCTCTCGTACAGGAGGTGAAGGATCTACAACTGCAACAATTACAGTTGACGACGGTGGTCGAAGAAAGTGTTATCCCTGATGCTGCCGAGGTCCCGACGGTGGTTAAAGAAACGTCACCACCCGGCCCAGACGCACTCATGAAGCGGGTTGTATCAGATTTAAAAACAGGCAAGGTGAGTGAAGCCGATGCTATGGCACTGCTGACTCCTCTGACAGAGATGGTGCCCGTGCATGGTGGCAGTGCGATACGAGCGGCCAACATGAATGCCAAACAACTGGCAGACAACCAAGCGATCATAAACGTCAATGCTGCAATCGTTTCAGTACTTTATCCCCATGCAGCATCGTTTGCGCAAGAGGACTGGACAACGGATGGAGCAGAGCTCTTCGGACTCTTGAGTACACCCTCAGATGTCGTCGTGAACACGCGTGCAAAGACCAGAGGTAAGAGTGCCCACGAGAAGGTCGATGCTACTGAGGATGGCAGTAAAGTTGAAACTAAGCGGGCCAAAGGGGATCCGAATAAGGAAAAGGCACGCAAAGATGCTATAAGTGGAGAGGACATGAAAGGCTCTGCGGATAGCGATGACACTGCTGCTGATGCGGACGTATTGACTGCCCTCGCAACAGGACAGGTGAGCATACCAGAAGCTGTGATCATTATGGAAACAGCAGTCGGGTCCCCATCCGATACCAAAGAGGCGGAAAAGGCCGTGATTCGCGCAAACTCGGAAAAGAAGTCGCTGAACAAAAAGTTATCACCGAGTCTTACACGCCACGTGTTTGCGGTTCTGAGATTCAGCGAAAGGAAGTCCGTCCGCTACGCCGCTCTGGCGCTCATAGTGGCATCGTGTGCGGTGCTTCTCATCCCAGCGTCACAAGCAGCATTGTGTGCGACCTTGGCGACTGTTTCGAGTCCGGGCCTCTACTCAGCGCTTACGTATGGCGCAACGGTCAAGTATGGCGCTGCGGGGGCTGCTGTGCTAATACCTGTGTGTCAGGCAGGCGGCACCGCTTCGTTGAATGCAGCAGTGGGCGGGGCGGCTGCAGCTGTGTCTGGCTTGGGGCTAGCGGCATACAACAGACAAGCACCAACATCAAGTCAACACACCACTTCTCCTGTGCCAACAATCGCTGCGGTTCAACACGCGGAACCTCAACCAGGTAGTGCAGCTGCTACGGTGCCCACCATGGATGCATCCACGAATACTCATGCACTTTCCGCAGAAATGCAAGATGCTGTGGAGGACCCAATGGTCGCTACGGCAGTGAATGCGCGCATGGAAGACCTGGCACGAGAAGACGATCTATTCCAGATGTTCTTGAGATGGAAGCGTGTGAGATATTTCGAGTCCATCGATTTCTCAGAGCAAGGAGCACTCGCAAACGCGTTGGCTGACACCCAATACGTGGAGAGTCTGAAGGCATTCAGTGAAACTTATGCTGACAACTGGGCAGCCATGCTACACAACAAGACCGAGTGGGACAGACTGGTGACACATATAGAATTAGCTGAAGTTGATATGCAGAATCATCACCCCACTGAGTGGGCCCACATAAGCGGGATATTTCCTTGATGTTAGTTGACATCAATGATACCAGAACACCCAGCGGTGAATGCGGTACTGGCAATGAGCTGCTCAGAATGGTGATAAGGTGGTCACCAATTGTGGGCCTGCCGCCGCAAGGCTTTGATGTGCATGTGCCATGTACACATTTCTGGTTAACTTATGTTTTTCAAGGTAAACACGTTCAAATGCTCTCAGAAGGTTTGAGGAAAGTTGAGCGCCACTGGATAACGTACCCCCGACGACACATGCCTTATATACTTGCTGTGTGCAACGCTTTGTTTCTGTTTGCGACTGTCGTTGAAGCCCGGCGCACTGACTATAAATCAGATGATCTATTGATGATACTAGGAATTGTGATCGCAATTTTACTAGGGTTTGTAGTAGACGTGATGCCACTGCGTGCACCTTGACATGCGGACATAAATGGATGCCAGTGATAAATGCATTCTCAAATAACGTACTCGATCCGTTCAAAACATTCCTCCAGCAGTTGCAGCTGCACATCACAACTGCGCACCACAATTGTGCCAGAGCCAGGGGAGATATCTGCTGCTCGACAGCTATTCAAGACACGTCTGCTCCTCCGACTTGCCCTTCCCCGGCCGCTCTCATGGCGTCAATTGAGCCCCTCGCCATCCTCCCGAGAGCTAGCTGCCTGTGCGTTCGGTTTTTGCTGTAGTACAGTGCCTTGTGCCATGCATGCAGACCCGCCGCCAGTTGGTCGCATGTCGAAGACTGAAAGTGAACGACCGCCTGAAGGGCGATGCTCTCATCCATCGCCGTCTGTTTGTGATCTTTGATACGAGCGAGCGTAGCGCTACCTACGGCCTCAGCGTAGTCATTGCGCAGACCCGCCAGAATACGCGCGGGATGCGGGCTGAGGTGATAGTCGCACTTATCTGTAGCCGATATGTCTCTCACGAAGGACGACGCCGGCTCGTCAGCGCCCTTGCCGGAACACAGGTTCACAAGGGTCCAGAGAACGCGCTGACACTCATCGTCAGCCATATCCACTTGGTGTGAGGCAGACAAAAAATCGCAAGGCGCGTGGACGCAATCAGCACTGCTGCGCTTTGAACGCAGATTTGAAGGTTGTGATTTGGAATTCCCTAAACTTTCGTTCAAAGTAATAACCATATACCGTTATGCGCCAGAAGGATGAGTAGGGACCATGAAAGCTTTCAAGACTGCCCTACATGGTTGCTCACCCAAAAGGGTATGAATGTTGTACCTAAATATATTTGAAGTTTACTTCTTACTTCCAAGAGTTTGTGATATAGGAAAGCGGTGCTACCAGAAATACTTTTAAAGTATATTTGAAGTTACTTGACCAGTTTGAAGTTTTGGATTTTGGGAACCGGTGCTGCCAGAAATACTTTTCACAGCGGCCAACCCAAAATCGGGCAAGGACGACCCTTTGCAGATTTTCGTAAATTACGCAAATACCATATACCGTTTTCAACCAGTAGGTGAGTGGTGATCATGGAAGGTTCAAGCCTCCCCTCCATGGTTACTCACCCTACAGGGTAAGAACCTTAAAAATTAGTATTTTTGAAGTTTACTTAACCAGTTTGAGGTTTGGGATATTGGAAACCGGTGCTGCCAGAAATACATTTCACAGCGGCCGACCCAAAATCGGGCAAGGACGACCCTTAGCAGATTTTCGTAAATTACGCAAATACCATATACCGTTTTCAACCAGTAGGTGAGTGGTGATCATGGGAGGTTCAAGCCTCCCCTACATGGTTACTCACCCTACAGGGTAATAACCTTAAAAATTAGTATTTTTGAAGTTTACTTCTTAGTTCAAACAGTTTGGGATATTGGAAACCGGTGCTGCCAGAAATACTTTTCACAGCGGCCGACCCAAAATCGGGCAAGGACGGGACGACCCTTAGCAGATTTTCGTAAATTACGCAAATACCATATACCGTTTTCAACCAGTAGGTGAGTGGTGATCATGGGAGGTTCAAGCCTCCCCTACATGGTTACTCACCCTACAGGGTAATAACCTTAAAAATTAGTATTTTTGAAGTTTACTTCTTACTTCAAACAGTTTGGGATATTGGAAACCGGTGCTGCCAGAAATACTTTTCACAGCGGCCGACCCAAAATCGGGCAAGCACGACCCTTAGCAGATTTTCGTAAATTACGCAAATACCATATACCGTTTTCAACCAGTAGGTGAGTGGTGATCATGGGAGGTTCAAGCCTCCCCTACATGCTTACTCACCCTACAGGGTAAGAACCTTCAAAAGTAGTATTTTTGAAGTTTACTTAACCAGTTTGAAGTTTGGGATATTGGAAACCGGTGCTGCCAGAAATACTTTTCACAGCGGCCGACCCAAAATCGGGCAAGGACGACCCTTAGCAGATTTTCGTAAATTACGCAAATACCATATACCGATTTCAACCAGTAGGTGAGTGGTGATCATGGGAGGTTCAAGCCTCCCCTCCATGGTTACTCACCCTACAGGGTAAGAACCTTAATAATTAGTAATTTTGAAGTTGACTTAACCAGTTTGAAGTTTGGGATATTGGAAACCGGTGCTGCCAGAAATACTTTTCACAGCGGCCGACCCAAAATCGGGCAAGGACGACCCTTAGCAAATTTTCGTAAATTACGCAAATACCATATACCGATTTCAACCAGTAGGTGAGTGGTGATCATGGGAGGTTCAAGCCTCCCCTACATGGTTACTCACCCTACAGGGTAAGAACCTTAAAAATTGGTATTTTTGAAGTTTACTTAACCAGTTTGAAGTTTGGGATATTGGAAACCGGTGCTGCCAGAAATACTTTTCACAGCGGCCGACCCAAAATCGGGCAAGGACGACCCTTAGCAGATTTTCGTAAATTACGCAAATACCATATACCGTTTTCAACCAGTAGGTGAGTGGTGATCATGGGAGGTTCAAGCCTCCCCTACATGGTTACTCACCCTACAGGGTAATAACCTTAAACATTAGTATTTTTGAAGTTTACGTTTTACTTCAAACAGTTTGGGATATTGGAAACCGGTGCTGCCAGAAATACTTTTCACAGCGGCCGACCCAAAATCGGGCAAGGACGACCCTTAGCAGATTTTCGTAAATTACGCAAATACCATATACCGTTTTCAACCAGTAGGTGAGTGGTAATCATGGGAGGTTCAAGCCTCCCCTACATGGTTACTCACCCTACAGGGTAATAACCTTAAACATTAGTATTTTTGAAGTTTACGTTTTACTTCAAACAGTTTGGGATATTGGAAACCGGTGCTGCCAGAAATACTTTTCACAGCGGCCGACCCAAAATCGGGCAAGGACGACCCTTAGCAGATTTTCGTAAATTACGCAAATACCATATACCGATTTCAACCAGTAGGTCAGTGGTGACCATGGGAGGTTCAAGCCTCCCCTACATGGTTACTCACCCTACAGGGTAATAACCTTAAAAATTAGTATTTTTGAAGTTTACTTCTTACTTCAAACAGTTTGGGATATTGGAAACCGGTGCTGCCAGAAATACTTTTCACAGCGGCCGACCCAAAATCGGGCAAGGACGACCCTTAGCAGATTTTCGTAAATTACGCAAATACCATATACCGATTTCAACCAGTAGGTGAGTGGTGATCATGGGAGGTTCAAGCCTCCCCTACATGGTTACTCACCCTACAGGGTAAGAACCTTAAAAATTAGTATTTTTGAAGTTTACTTAACCAGTTTTAAGTTTGGGATATTGGAAACCGGTGCTGCCAGAAATACTTTTCACAGCGGCCGACCCATAATCGGGCAAGGACGACCCTTAGCAGATTTTCGTAATTACGCAAATACCATATACCGTTTCAACCAGTAGGTGAGTGGGGACCATGGGAAGTTCAAGCATCCCCTACATGGTTACTCACCCTAAAGGGTAAGAACCTTAAAAACTAGTATTTTTGAAGTTTACTTCTTACTTCAAACAGTTTTGTATATTGGAAACCGGTGCTGCCAGAAATACTTTTCACAGCGGCCGACTCAAAATCGGGCAAGGACGACCCTTAGCAGATTTTCGTAAATTACGCAAATACCATATACCGTTTTCAACCAGTAGGTGAGTGGTGACCATGGGAGGGTCAAGCCTCCCCTACATGGTTACTCACCCTAACGGGTAAAAACCTTAAAAATTAGTATTTTTGAAGTTCATATTTTTGGAGATGCTGTTCGGGATGATCGGGAAGGGCACTTCGAAGCTATGGAAGGTGTCATACAGCGTCATCCACCCCTCTGGCACCAGTCAAGCACGTCGTGCACGCCCCTCAGCAGCTCGAGTGGGCTTAATGCTGGAGTTGTCCCTGGGATTACCGGACGTGTTTGGACACGCTTCGCTGGGCGCGCGAAAATGGCTGTCCGTGGAGTGCTCAAACATGCGGAAATGCTGTGTGGGGCGGCCAGTTGGACACACTTCGCTGGGCGCGCAAAAATGGTGGCGCGCGGCGGCCACTTTAAAACGCTTTGCTGGGCGCGTGAAAAGCGCTGTCCCTGGGCTACCCATACATGCGCAGATGCTGTGTGGGGCGGCCACGTTGAACACGCTTCGTTGGGCGCGCAAAAATGGCTGTCCATGGGACGCTTGGACGTGCGCAGATGCGGCCAGCGGCGGCCACTTGAAAATTCTTCGCTGGGCGCGCGAAAATGGCCGTCCGTGGAGTGCCATAACATGCACATGGGTGGCGCGCAGCCGCCGCTTGGAAGTGCTACCATAACCGTTTTCAACCAGTAGGTGAGTGGTGACCATGGGAGGGTTAAGCGTCCCCTACATGGTTACTCACCCTAAAGGGTATGAACCTTGTACTTCCTCCGTTTCAATTTATTAGACAGTTGACATTGAAATGCAATTTCAAGGGCAAAGACGGCCGCGCACACCAAAAAAGTCCCTTCAGTAAAAGTGATCAGCATTCCAGAAATAGGGCAATACAGATGACAGTGAACTTACCATGAGCAGATATGAACAAGTCGCGCGCGCGCGCGTTTAGACCTCCAAAACGCTGTTGCACGCACAAATGTACGTTAGCGGACGCGTTTCACTGCAGTATGCCCGCGTATTGCCGGTTGTGCACCCCATCGTGGTACAGTTTGTGTTTGTGAACCCCACTGTGCTCCAAAATGAGGTTGTAGATGACCAGAATTACCATAGGGGGCTCTTTTTATGGCCTACCAGTTGAAGCCGTTTTAGAGCTGTTGTGTGCGTGCGCAGCCTGGAGCATGCAAGGCACACCAAATCACGACACTATTGTGGTGTATCGTGTTGCATTTGATGCTGGGGTGCCCATTGCCACCCAGTACAACTTCACAACACGGAATGTGGCCATTCTGGCCATTTTGACAACGAAACGCTACTTCATGTTGAAGTGCACGCTGCGGTGCTGTCATCGTCTCTACAGCTCTCACCCTGCTGGGGGTGCACACCACACCCTGTGGAGCATGTGCTGGTCAGAAAGCATGGCCTTTGTGCATCTGACCAAATGACTGCGAGTATTGAGCTTGGCTCAGCGATACAAGGTGCTGCATTCGACGTAGACCGCGTGAGCCAAAACACGGCAGATTTAGCGCTGTTCACAGACACACCCGACACCGCCTCCAGCGTGGTGCCAGCGATGGTTGGAGGCTTGCCAGCCTTGCAGCTGCATATGAAGGTGCAGCACAGCTCACCAGCACCGCCAGCTTGGCAGATAGCGCGCGCATCCTCTGTATTCTGGCACAGATCCTGGGAAACACATCGTGCTCGTTTGCCACCGCTGATCACGCACCACGAGGTGGCCTGTCGCCAGTGCGCTTCACAAACGCTAGCTGTACTGTTATAACGCATTTCTACTTAAGGCTGCCATCGCTCTAGTGGCCCATAGCGCGTGTGGCGCTGCATGTCGTCTGAGTTCAAACTCGCGCAAGTTCAAACTTGCAGTTTTGCCGTTTTTTTCCGCGAGCCGAAACCCTAACCCTCGTAGTGGGAAAGTGACAACATTTCGAGATGTGGACCGTTTTCAACACTGATTGGTGCATGTGAAAGGCCTTGGAGTTCTCTTCCATTCATATAACAGGAGTGTATGTCACTGTAGCTCTTTTTGACCTCATATTTGCATTTGAAAGTCAACTGTCTAATAAATTGAAACGGAGGAAGTACCTAAATATATTTGAAGCTTACTTCTTACTTCAAATAGTTTGGGTTTTTGGAAACCGGTGATGCCAGAAATACTTTTCACAGCGGCTGACCCAAAATCGGGCAAGTACGACCCTCACCAGATTTTCGTAAATTACGCAAATAACATTTACCGTTTTCAACCAGTAGGTGAGTGGTGACCATGGGAGGTTGAAGCCTCCCCTACATGGTTAATCACTCTAAAGGGTATGACCCTTAAAAACTAGAATATTTGTGAAGTTTACTTTCTACTTCAAACAGGTTGGGAATTTGGAAACCGGTGCTGCCAGAAATACTTTTCACAGCGGCTGACACAAAATCGGGCAAGTACGACCCTTAGCAGATTTCTGCCAGAAATGCTTTTCACAGCGGCTGACCCAAAATCGGGCAGGTACGACCCTGAGCAGATTTTCGCAAATTACACAAATACCATGTACCGTTATGCAAGTACGACCCTTTGCAGATATTTGTGAAGAATCTTGCCATGGTGTGAAAAGGGCTACTATTCATTCGACGGTTTCAGATTATCGAATCTCAAAACGTTAGCTTTGTAGCTCGAAATGCGGTGATCCTTGAGCCGCATGAATGGCGGAGCATGTGTGTTGGTCGGGGTACCAACGGTCATGATTTGTGGAAAGGAAGCATATCGCTTAAACGGTGGCAAATTAACGACAGGATCGTTGCCGTTTTTCACCAAAACCAGCCTGTGACCGAGCTGTTTTGTAATTGATTGCACAAGCTCGCTGTCACCGAGACGGGGCATGCCAAAGCCGATGAAAGAAATCGCATCCCCATAACATTGAACGAGTTGCAATGCGGTGAGTGCGGCAACGCAGGCACCAGAAGAATGACCGACACATAGTAGGACCGCTTGCGGCTGGGAGAGACGCCTGTGAAGCTCTTCTATGCATAACCGCATCAAACGTCGCTGTTGCATGTAAAAGCCGGCATGCGCTCTGCCAGGGGCGTACTTGGTGGCGGTGAGCGATGAGTGTGCATCGAACAGAAGGTCCTTGACCCCATCTGTTCCTCTTACGCTGAATACATGTTCATCAGCAGCGACTTGCAGCAACATTGCATGTGCACCTGTCAATCCATCGATGAAAAACACCGGTGCTTGTATCATGACGGCGCCCAGTTCCTCAAAAGCGGGACCACACTGCATCATCTGTGCAGTCATTATCTCAGACGGCGAACGGTAAACGCATGTGGCAATGTTCACTGCTTGTAGGATTTTGATTAATGGCACCATCTGCTTCACTGCGTAGGTAACATATTTATTGCATGCTCAACCTTAAGGTTAAGTGCACAGTTGAGAAACCAGTAAATCGCTAGTATGCTGCCAAAATGCTTTTTACAGCAGCTGACCCCTAATTAGGCTGGTACCCGACTTGCTGCCTCACCCTATAGGGTATAATCTGAAATTTTGAGGTTATCTTTGCCTAAAATAGTTTGCAATTCCAAAATAGGTATTGACAATGGCGTACATGATTTTGCAATGGCGCGCACATGATTCGCGCGATGGCGCGCACATGATTCGCTCATGATTCGCACATGATTCGCTCATGATTCGCACATGATTCGCGTTCACGAGATTCAAGATTCGTCCAGTAAAAAATGGGCACATCATCTCACACTCACAGCAGCAAGGCCATGTCCAGATTCAGCTGCTATGCGACTCCATATCTCAAGGATCCTTTGGCTTGTGGCATCCAGAGCATGGTGCTCGTCTGTCAAGAGATTTATCCGTTCTTCGATCCCGAAGCCAGCAAGTTTGGGACAAGAGAGCAGCGGCAGACCTCCCAGCTGAGGCAGATGGAGCTCCATGATGCCATTGCAGGCGATAATTTCAAGGCGGCACATCGGATCTTCACAGGGTTTATTAACCGTCAAGAGAGCGCTAGGAACCTGTTCCCGGCCATCTTTCAGCTTCTGAGAACCCATACCACTGCGGGCGACAAACTTCTCAGGGCGATCGGCAAGCAGACTGACCAAGACCTTCCCTCTATGCGGCGCATGTTCTCCATGCCTCAGAGTGCCCTCGAATTTGGCAACATGATCGCGAATGCGTTCCTCGTGAAATTGGCCATCGGAGCCGGTGCCGATGTAAACCAGCCTGACAAAAATGGCTTCACTCCCGTGGAGAACGCTAAGAGAATTTGTGAGGAGGACGAACATGCGGAGATATTTGCAATGCTGATTAGTGCTGGGGCCACCATGTCACCAAGACTTCAGTAAATACATTATTTCAAAATTTGTGCATTCTGCTGTGTTGTTTTGTCGTTTGTTTCGTTTGCCGTAAGCGCTCAAGCATGCGTTCCCCCACACACACCAGCCGCAACATGCTTGCCCCACAGTCCAAAACACGTGCAGAGTAAGTGCATCGGTGACAATGCTGTCAAAAAACTTATCTGTATCCATTTATAGAAACTTACTTGGAATTGTGCACTGCCCCCCGACCACTACTCCTCCTCCGAATCGCTTTCGATGTTCTCGTCGAGGATGACCGCCGCTGCGGCAGCCCTCCGATGAAACCCAGGAACGCAGTGGTGGATGTTACGACACGCGCATACTGCGCGCACACCGATGGTCACATCCGCGCCCTTGTCCCTATTGAAAACGTTCTGAGATGCAGCGACCAGAGGGCAGTCCTCAGGGGTAGATGTGCACACCCTTGTTCTGTAGTCCTGTCGTTTAATCGTCCTCGCCCCACACGCCGGGCACCGGCATGAAGACCCCGACTCCGGGGTCATTCCTACCACTACACGACACGCCAGTACCCTTATCAGCTTCTTACGATCGTTGCAATTATGCTTTCCATGTTCATTCGTCATGTGGCACTATTTTTATCATCGCAGTGCAGTTCAAAGTCGTTGAGGTTTTCTGCGGTCGTTGGCATGCCACCTCGCTGTTGATTTACCATGCGAAGCCCGGCAGACTCATTAGCAACAGTATGTTAATACAATGTAGTATTGCATCGCTGAGGTAGGCGAGTTACGGCTTCTGGCAGGTGAGAGCGGTAAAAAACACTATGCCGTCATGCGCAAAACGAGGGAGGGCGCGAGGGGGGCGAAGGGTGCAGTGCGTGGGCTGGTATCAATTATACAACTCAATGCATCTCGCGTCCATATCTGTCACAGTCGCCTGCAATGGTCATGCACATTATACGTCATATTTCTACATTTTCGAGCCTTCGCGTGTGGTGTGGTAACATGTGAAGCGCGTACAGATTGCTTAGTGAAAATATGTTGGTAGTAATTTAAATGATGGGCTCGAATCGCTCCAAGAGCACACTTCACAGCCACAATGAGTGGCAGCAGCTGCACACGGTAGGCGATGGGCCCTGTGCGCGCAGCGGACAAGGCGCCGTCGTGGTGAACGACTTTGTCTATGTTTTCGGGGGATGTGACGGTGAAGCAGTGTTGAAAGATATTCATGCTTTCGATATTCACACTAGCGAGTGGCGAAAAATTACACATCAGTTAGGACCATCTGCGCGCACGTCATTCGGAATGTGCATAGGACCGGGAGACGATGACTTTACTGTTGCTTGCGGATGTACACTGATTAACCCAGGTGCGCTCGCTGACATTTGGTCGTTCAACGTCAGGCATCGTACCTGGACCAAGCACTTTGACTCACCTCGTGCATTGTACGGCGTATCTGTGTGCTGGAACGACGATAATCTGCTCATGTATGGCGGCAGTACCGGCGTTGCCTACTCTGACACTTTATACGCTTTCAGTCTGAAAACCGGGAACGTTGCGAAAGTAACAACATCTGGTCCCTCAGAGCGGTACAAGCAGGAAATGTTTGTGGTGGATGAAAACTTGTACATGTGCGGTGGTGGGGCCTTTGCGCCAGCAGAAGGCAGCATGCAAATGTACAAACTTAACCTATCCTCGCTTTCTTGGCATGTTGTAGAGGCTGATAACGACATATCTACACCTAGAGCCGCATTCAGCTGCTGTGTAGATTATGAAACGTCGAAAGCGTGGATGTTTGGTGGATTTTCTCCAAGCAATCACCAGCTGCAAGCTTTTCAAACATTTGACATAGGACCGAAAACTTGGAATGATGTGCAGACTGTTCGCAGTCCTCCCCCTCGTGCATTCCATTCGATGGTGCTGTGCAATGGCTGCTTACTTCTGTTTCTAGGATCTGACGGCGACAAGAGATTTGATGATGGTGGAAATTTTGTATCCGCAGCACTCCTCCAAGTCTGCAGGTACTAGCAGCCAAGGCTTTCACAAAACTGTTCCCAACTGCCTCCTCTCCAGCAGTACCTCTTGAGTTGCAGATTCTCATTGAGACAGTCAGGCAAACAGAAAATCATTTTGCAATATGCAAAGAGCAGCCCTCCATGCTCCCCCCTTACTAGCAGGACAGCATTTGATAATTTACCTGATGAGTTTGAAGTAGATGGTTAGTGGGTTGCAATCCCGACTTGCCACCAATACTTTCAACAGATGCTGATCTGAAGAAAATGCGACGCAGTGTGGTATATTGCCGCTGCTGCTGCGCCGTGGCTGCTCACAATGCTATGGTAGCCTGACACCGATTTGCATGTGTTGCATGATGCAGATGAGGGAATGGCAGAAGATGAGGGAAAAAAATATTTTGTCAATTCAAGAAAGGATGAGATTTATACGGTTGATACCATTGGCATGCATTGCCGGAGCGTGTGCATCTGGTTCCCTCTCTTCCGCTTACGGCAGTGCCAGCAGTGATATTGGCGACTACAATAGCACCAGCGTCTACAGCGAGGGGGCCGAAAATGTCAACTTGGGAGGCAGACTGTATGATCTAGAGCGCCTCGACGTGCACGCCACGGCGGACAAGAGCGTCAAGCGCACGACTTATGTGGGGGCCAGGTTTTCAGGCGACGAGACCCCGTTTCTCATGCAGCAGAAATGGAACGTCCAATTCAGCGTAATCACCGTGTACCGCCCCATTGAGTCTGTCGGATACCAATACATTAGGACAGACGGTAAGAAATTGCAGCTCGTGACGGAAATGTACAAGAGTATTCACGAGATTGCCAATGGGTGCTATGACGACGCTGTGCGCAGACTGGCTAAAGACATTGCAAAAAAAGGCGATACTGTGTGGATAAGGATGCTGCATGAGTTCAACTCGAACACGTACGTGTGGGGGCTCTATCCATTCAGCGACGAGAGTATACGAACATTCAAGAAGGCGTGGCAGAGGATAGTCAAAATTTATCGAGAGGAGAACGCCCCCGTTAAGTTCCAGCTCTGCTTCTTGGGGTCGAATACTCACGGCGACAAGACTCCTTTCATAGCGTTCAATCCCGGAAGCTCCTTCGTCGATCAAGTCGGCGTCGACGTTTACGTCAATGCGGGTTCAAAGATGGTCTCACTCCAAGAGCGTCTCGACTCCGGTATTTATGATGCGCTTCTGCAATTCGGCAAGCCGATATTCATTGGTGAAGTCGGGGTGACGCCGGCGATAGGAGACCGAGCGCAGTGGATTAAAGACGCTTGGAAGTCCCTGGCAGTCGACTTCACCAGAGTCATCGCGGTCAGCTTCTTTCTCGAATGCAAGTCCGTCACACGACAATGGTGTCTGACGAATCAAGAGGAAATCAATGCCTTCGTTTCGGGACTAAAGCTCTTCAAGCAGCTGACAGCGTAGTATGTTGCATCGTGCGCCCTAGTGAGGCGGCCGTGCAGATACCAGTGCATCTGCAACACCTCCCCAGCTATCACCGCCGAGCAGAAACAGTGTGGCACAGCAAGTCGTGATTGCAAGCACATGCCAGGTGGCATAGCATGCATCTCAAAAAGTGTAATATTACTAGAAGGAGGTGTTCAGAGCTAAGGCTGCTGGACTTCCAAAAGACGCTGGTCCTCACTGGCATGCTACGGGCCAAAATCCCCTTGGGAGCAGTTATTGCATTGCTGGGTGGGGATAACAAAAAAACTTGTTACCCCCACCTGGGTGGGGATAACAAAAAAACTTGTTACCCCCACCTGCTTCACTAGTGATGCGCTTTATCACGGGTGATGCGTTCAGGCGCTCCGATATTGAGTTTCCCCTCCACTCACACGGGGTATTTCAGCGCAGCAGAAGCATTAACAGCGCAGCGCGAAAAACAGCAGCAGGCAGCATCCAGCAGCCAGCATCCAGCGTCACAGCAGCAGCAGCAGCAGCAGCCAGCATCTGGCATAACAGCAGCAGCAGCAGCCAGCATCCAGCATCACAGCAGCAGCCAGCATCACAGCAGCAGCCAGCAGTTGGCAACAGAGGCAGCAGCGCTACGGAGATCCGCGGATCGGTTCATGAAGATTTCACGAACACGGATTGGGGAAGGGCGACCGGTGGAGATGGGCAATCGAGATTCGCCGCATTGCGTCGTGCGATGCGTGTGGTGCACTCACACGCCCACACACGGAGGACGAAGACACAGACAGCACGGGCATCAACTTCATGGTGCTATTATTCAAGCATTCGGCCAAGGCGAAAATCATTAACAACACGGATGTCCTCAAGGTCATTGAGAGCATTTATACAGCCCTGCAGCCGCCTGCCTAGGCACGGAGGGCGCATGCGAGACGTCAATTGCGCAAGGCATTTCAGAAGCCTACACTGTTGCTAGTGTGGTAAAACTTTGCATACTGGTGTCAGCATTCGTTTCAGCTTCTGTAGCGTTCACTGCATACCGACAGTGCATTGCGTAGCAATCTTATGCAAGCAGAGTTCTGTGCGACATTGCTATAGTGGTGCAATAGCTTCTGATGCTTAATCTCTGACAATGACACACAACCAAGACCGGCAGTAGAGTGCGTGGTCACAGTTTCACATAATCAGTGAGTGGCACGCGAAGCTCAACTCCAGGAGATTGACATAATCTTCTGCTCTTGATCGACGGTAACTTGGAATCCCTCTTTTCGAAGCACTCCGGCGACTTTATCACGCGCATCCCTGCAGCTCTCAGCGCTCATGAACCATATGTTGGTCTTGAGCAAACAAGACCTAGAGACTCAGCTCCGTGCCTCAGAGCGATAACAAGGCACTACTGCATAAGGCTAGCCATGCACGCGCCATTTGCAGCCGAGCTCAAAAGCAGTGTCTAGCGCGATACTCTCTGTCCTCTATCTCTGGTTGACATATAGAGTACACGCACCCTGAGACGCCCCCCTGACCATTTCCCCTCCCCATGCACGATAAGTGCTGCTTGACCAACCATGCAACCCTTTGAAGAGCAGCGGCTCAAGTGCGCGGCGCCTGCTCAGGGTCAGTCCTCAGACGTTTGTTGCCTAGGAGCTGATCGGTAAAATCCTTGACCAGGAGCAGCGTGCTGGCCTCCTCCTCCTTCTCGCGCTGGGCGTCCTGCCGCTTTAGCTCACTGATCTCCCCCTCCAGTTGCGCAACGTGCGCAGCTTTCTGCTCAAAGTCTGCTGCGAGCTCGTCCCTTTTCCTCTTCCCCAGCTCCTGCGCCTCCTCGAAGTCACGTCGCACAAGATCCACGCGCGCAGTGAATTCTTGCAGCTGCACATCAGCCCGCGCCTTTGCCTGCTCGCTTTCCTCCTTCGCCACAGTAGCCTGCCGCAGCTGCTCCTCGCTCACAGCAGCAACCTGCGCGGTGGCAGCGACCGCCGCTGCTTTGCGGTAGCTGATGCGTTCCCAGCGTCTGTCGTCCGCAGGGCCATGCTGCAGACGCCTTTCTCCCCCATATCTCGCTGGTTGCTTACGGTATCCGCAAGAGCGCTCATGGCCTGCCATGCGTCCTCGTCATGGTGGCGCCTAGGTTTAGCCAGAATGTCCACCAGGCTCTGCAATCCCTTGCTGAGTTTGGTGTGGTTCTCCTCGCAAGCTGATGCCAGTGCCGCAACAGCGAGGCAAGCTTGGTTTTCAACTTCCACGTCGCCGTCTTTCAAGACATCTATAACCAGTTCGCAAGCGCCTCTGCCGCCGAGCTTTTTCCCGTTAGCTCAGCTGCTCGTCGCCAGAGCTGCGACAGCCATGCAGCCATAGGCGTTGAGCGCATGTCCGCTGTGCCGTAGAGCTTTAGCGACATGCTCACAACGCCTGCAGCTGCCCGAGACTTGTCTCGACGGCGGCAACGTCCGCCTGCGCCAGGCGAGCCACTGCGTGAAACGCTGCCTCCACACAAGCCTTGTCTTTGCCATGGTTCACCATGGCATCCAAGACCAGCCGAGGTGCTTCTTCCAAGGCTCTGTTGTTTTTGGCTGCGTGAGCGATTTGAGCAACAGCGCCGCAGCCCCACTGCTGGACGTTCTCGTCTTCGGGATAGGTACTCTGTGCTGCAATCATGTGGGGGAGGGCCTTATTCGCCAGCTCCTGATTATGCTCGACCTTCGGCAGCTCCTTATCATGGCGAAGATGATTGACGACATAAACGCACAGATGCACCATGGCCTCAGCCTTCGCAGCTGTGTGGCCTTGTGCATCTAGAACGACGGGCTTGCGTAACATCGCCAACGCCCGTTTCTCTGCTATGTCAAGTTCATCTTTCTGTCGCTTACTGCTGGGGCTCATCGGCTGTACGCTGGCGGGCTCTAAAGCGATGGTCGTCTGGCGACTGGAGCGGTGATGTGTGTCTGGTGTCTGTGTGTCCTTTGCATCATTCCGTGGCATTTCTCCGTTTGAGTTCTATTGGTTGACTTTACCCCGAAGCCCCGAAGCGAGCAATTGCTCGCCTTTTGCTGAGCACTTGCGCAGCTACGTCACTGTTATGCTGTCTTGTCACTGGCGTTCTTGCTGTTGTCAAGTTCACAATGGGGGGTATGAACTAACGTTGGACCAGAACACCACTGGCTTGTACACCCTCGGCCAACTTGCTGGGAAAGAACGACTCGTCATGTCACGGTGGACTATCTCTCTGCTAGAACCTGAACACGTGTGATCAGATTGAAGAGCTGCTGCTGAGAGCCTGCGCTGCTAGGAGTTGGTGCGGGCTGCTACTGCTCCAGGTGAGGTCGCTTATAATGTGCGGTTAGAACTGCGAAGGTCTACGGAAGCAGAGACGGGAAGCTGTGGCATATGAGCATCTCCCGAAGCTTACTGTATAGGTACGCATAAGCCGAGCCGCCTACTGTTCAGCACACAAGGCTAGCACCTCCGCGCTCACGTTCTCCCTAGCCCTTCAGCTTATGATGCAGAGCACACATTTCGTCTGCTTACCTGATTACTTCGACTTGCCTTTGACAGGTTATCGACCGACTAGCCTAATGGAGGAAAAGAGCAGAACTAAGCGAAACAAGAGATGCCCTTGTTGCTCAGATATCATAAGTGCGGTAAAGACAGGGCACCTCATATGTCTGACGGCGCTCATGCAGCAGGATGCAGCGCAGGTGCAGCTTGCAGAACGCGACGAGGAAGGTTTGACTCCTCTAATGTATGCATCCAGGTTTGGCGATGCGGCGCGCATTACGGCGCTGTTGGCGCTGGATGCCGCAGCACAGCTTGCAGCACGTGACAACCGGGGGTGGACTGCTCTCATGCTTTCGGCCGGGACCAGATATGGCGATGCGGAGCGTGTCACGGCCCTGTTGGCTCAGGACGCCGCAATGCAGCTTGCGGCAGTGTACGATGACGGGTTGATTGGCGAGTTCACCACGCTCATGATTGCGGCCCGGGCCAGATATGGCGATGCGGCGCGCATTACGGCGCTGCTGGTGCAGGATGCTGCAGCGCAGCTTGCAGCATGTGACGACATGGGGCAGACTGCTCTCATACATGCGGCCACTGGCAGATCTGGCGATGTGGCAAGCATCACAGCGCTGCTGGCGCAGGATGCCGCTGCGCAGCTTGCAGCACGTGACGACAACGGGCGCACTGCTCTCATGAATGCAGCCGCGTTCGGTGATGCGGAGCGTGGTACAGTGCTGCTGGCGCAGCATGCCGCAGCGCAGATCCTGGCACGTGACAACCTGCACAAGCCTCAGTTTCAGATGGTGCTATGTGCTCCAGAGCGTGCCAGAGTTCCCTGGACAGCTTGCCGCCCTCACAAGCCTTGATTTGAAGGGTGCTTTGAGCTCCGGAGCGTGCCAGAGACGCTTGGCCAGCTTAGCGCCCTCACAAGACTCAGTGTCTATGGGTGCCGTGCACTCGAGAGCGTGCCAGCGTCCATTGGGCAGCTTGGCGCCCTCACAAGCCTCAATTTCGGTAGGTGCGAGGTGCTCCAGAGCGTGCCAGACTCAGTTGGGCAGCTCGGCGCCCTCACAAGCCTCGATTTCAGAAGGTGCGAGGCGCTCCAGACTGTGCCAGAGTCCCTTGGGAAGCTCCGCGCCATCACAAGCCTCGACTTGCGCAAATGCCATGAAGGTGTGGTGCGAGCGGCAGCGGAGGCACTAAGTAAGGCTGAAGCCACCGCGCCTTATCAAGGAAGCTGATCTTAGCTGGGATACAAGTGCTGCAGTCTTATCAAGTGCTACAGTCTTATCACCGGAGGCATTTGAGGGCCGTGCTGCAATTGAGGTAGTTGTATCAAATGATAGGCGAGCGCTGTTTGGGTATTGATTCAATGTAGGTTTATCAAATAAGCCAGCTCTTGAGCCCTTTGTGCGTTGTTGCTGCTTTGCAAGCGCTTTGCGCTGTTGTGAATGTGCAATCAAGTGCATATGTGGTGCTTTGGTGAAGATGGCATGTGTGCCCTTGCACGCGCGCTGATCTTCTTTGGTCACTTGCTGGCATGTTATGAGCGTGACACAGGTGAGATTTGGTCTCTTGCATGTGATGCTGCCTTCAAACTTGTTTCACGTAGTGTGCAAGCCACTGGCTTATATTGCATCAAGTGCAAATGTACAAATATAGGGGGCAAATGAAACCCTTTGCAGGCATTCAGCATGGACACTTGATGCACTGTAGCTTTGCACGCTTGACAGTCGTGCGCAGCTTGACAAGGCCCTTTCCATTGCCCCCTTTGATTGTGCTTGTTTGCGCTTCAGTCCCTGTTGCTATTGGCTCTTGGCTACTCAATAGCTTCTATCCGCAAGATTGATGCAAGTGAGTCCATATGCACATGAACCATTTCATACAATGGCTGCAATTGGTGCACTTGCCTGGAGTGCAAGCGCTAGCATCAAGGAATCAATCTCGTGACTTGATTCAACGATGTGACGCACACAAGGGAGGCAAATGCACACACTGCAGCAACAGTGACGATCCGATACACTCTGCAAGCCCTGGTGCACCTCAGCACCAGTTCGAGCCACGCGATCCCCTTGACGCAGGGACACAAATGTGGCAATGAGTACATGCTTCGTGTGCATGCACACTGCGCCTGCCAATGCACAAGAACACAATGCCTACAAGACTACATGATGTACACCCTTACTTGCCTAGAAAGCTACACTCGTAAGGTCACTAGCGAGGGCCTTACTCCCCCCAGACAAAGTTTGTAGTACTTGTATAGTCGTATTATTACCCCGGCGATGGCGTCGGGTGATTCTTAGACTTTATAGTAGTTACATTCCGGCCTACATTCGGCATTACGCAAGCCACACATACGGAGTTGCGATCCTTAGCGCATAATAATAAAAGTATTATTATTGGCGCTGGCGTCAAAGCAGTGGGATGACCGCATTCAGTGGGTACTGGAGCGTTCCATGGGGTTTCAGCCTCGGGAGGTGACGTGGCAGCAGTTCAGCGAGGGGGAGGCGCGTTTTGTGCTGAGTGGCGCAGCACTCCAGCAGGCACGTCTGCCTGTTCGTCACGGTGGCCTGGGGGTGATCAGCGCTGCCCAAAACTCGCACGCCGCTTACACGGCATGCTGTGTGGCAGCACTGCCGGAGGCTCTAGCGGACAGAGCAGCGGTGCGGGGTCCAGGTGGGGGCGCGGAGGCAGCACTGCTGGCGCCGACGGAGGCGGCGGCGGTGCTGGATGTCCCCCTGGTGCACTCACTCACCGCAGCGCTTCAAGCTCTACGCGGCAAATTTGGCGCACACCTGGGGTACAAGGACGGGAAGCAGACAGCAGTGCCACAGCACCTTTGGCAATTTTGTACAGCGGAAGGCGCGGACGCAGCCGCGGCGCAGGCGCCGCTGGCAGTTCGGGGGGGTGCGGGGCAATTCGGGGTGCAGGCGGAGCTCACCGAGCGGCTGGCGACAAAGAGCAGCGGGGACTTGCTGGTGAGCCTGAGCCGTCTTGCAGACCCGCACGTCCGCCGTCAATCGGTTGCACGCTATAAATCGCAAGTGCACAAACACTCGATCGGCACGGCCTTCCTCAACGAACCGTTGTTCCACAGCCCGGCTGCTCCACTATTCGACGGCACCCTCTTTGAGTTTGCTCTCAGAAGGACGGTGGGGGTGGAGAAGGCAACTCGCACATGCCATTTGTGTGGAGCCGCGCGGGGGGGCAGCTTACACGCGCGATTCTGCCGCTCACCGGCGGCGAAAGGACACGACACTATAGTGCACAACGCACTGGTGAGGGCGCTGGCGGGGCTCTTGAAGCGGTACCTGAGGGTGCCGGTGACGCTGGAGTCCCACGTCCCGTTTGTGATCGGCGGGGTCAGGCACGACCCTGCCAAGCGCATGGACATTGTGCTACCACATGGGGCTTTCGGGGGGGGAGAAGGGGACAATGAGGAGAGCGGCCAGGAGGGGGAGCAGGGGGGCGCGCGGCCGCGAGAGCACATGCTGGACCTGAGCGTGGTTGAGGTGCAATGCGCTAGCCACGTCGCGAATGCCGTGCGAGACCCGAGCATCTGCACCACCAAGCGCGAGAAAGAAAAGAAGGACCACTATTCTGAGTTTTACGACCAGGATTGCTATACCCTTGCCACTGTGGCTATCGGGTCCTTCGGCTTTCTCGGGAGGGAGGCAGTGAAGGTGGTGCAGGCAATGGCGAATGCATACGCGGCCCGTGAGTTCAGGGGCGAGGAGGGAGGCATCAGGTTTGCGGCTTTAGCGGCACATGCAAAGTCTTTCATTCGCGCAAGCTTGTCATCCGCATTGCAGATGGCTCTATCCGTAAGGGTGAGGGCATACTTGGCTGCACGACCCAGCGACGCAGCGGCAGGGTTAGCAGGGGGGGGGTTTTGGGGGTCATGAGCGGAGCAACAGTGGAAGACCCCGGCGATGGCGTCGGGTGATTCTTAGACTTTATAGTAGTTACATTCCGGCCTACGTTCGGCGTTACGCAAGCCACACATACGGAGTTGCGATCCTTAGCACATAATAATAAAAGTAATAGTAGAGCATGATGTACAAAAGCGTAAGAAGAGGATGGAGTTGCGATCCTAAGCGCATAATCATAAAAGTATTAGTAGAGCGGAGCAGCAATGGCAGACCCCGACGATGACGTCGGGTGATGCTAAGACTTCATAGTTGTTATATTCTGGTCTACATTTGGCGTTACGCAAGCCACACATATGGAGTTGCGATCCTTAGCGCATAATAATAAAAGTATTAAAGCCCCGACGGAGGCCAGCTGTCAATGTACGCTCGATATGTCTGTCAGCCATGCTTCTCAAAGCAGGCCCTTTCCTAACAATGCTGACACTGGGCGCGCTACGCTGCCCAGCATTGCGCCCCCCCTCACATAAGCTTGAATGCGCTCCGCCAGCTCCGGCGCAAGCGGCCTGCTTAGAGTGGCAGCTGTCTGCTTCTTGGCAAAGGCAAATCTACTCTTGATCTGCGCCTCACTGCCTCCTGAGCACAGAGTCGAGTGCTTCGCCAACTCCTTAATGAACTGCTCCATCTTGGCTCCGAGGCGCCCGTAGGATTCCTGCACAAAGGGTACGAAGACCCACGAGGTGCTCAGCGCACCATCGTGGTAGGCAATTTTCCTGCTCGCCCACGCTGGCAGTGTGGCCATGCGCATTGGCAGCATTCACCTTGCCTGCCTAACCCTAACCCTATATTTCGCTGCAGTTTGGGCACGCACGGTAGAGTCGAGGACAATGCCTTTGTTGCGGTACGTGTCGCTGAAGTGCAGGCAGCCGGGGTCGATCACTATGTCGCCACGAAGTCCCGGGAGCGTAAAGACGCTCGCTTCCTTGTTCCGTACGGTTGACACGTGGTGAGCACGCAGCAGTCGCTGGAGGCACCGCTTTTCAGCTGTGTGAGTGGCGTCGTGGCCTCGTATGTACTGTGCCTTGCAGCTGACAGCGTGTGCGCACGTCGGCTGCTCTGGGTTTCGAGCGCTGCACTGGAACGGCACATCGCACCTTCGATCCCTCAGCCATCCACAAAAAGTGTCAAAAGCAGCATTGTCGTTGCTGATGTGGTGGACATCGGTGCCTCCCCATGCGGAACGCGGCGCCACGACATGGCGCTCGACGCATGTTGGCTGCGTAGCTGTGCGAGAACGGTTTGGTCCGCACTGCGGCGCTCCTTGTCCCCTCTCTTGAGATCGCTGATCAGATCGACCTCGAACTGCTGTTGGATAACGGCCGACAGGCTCGCCTGCAGGTGGTGCGTGAAGTGCTTCTTCCGCCTGCGCGGCTTTGGCTCACGCATGAGCTCATGCTCCCGCTGCCGTGCTGTCAAGTCTGCTGCCGGGTCGTTGCGGTCGCTGCTACTGTCCACTGGACCCCCCCCTGCGCTAATTGTGGTTTTAGCGGGCGCAGGGTGAGTAGTGGCAGCAGGAACGGTCGCACTTTTGTCGTCGTGGTCGGCAACGTCATCCTCACCGGTGGGGCCTGAACTGTCGCGGGCTGTCTCCGAGTCAGTACGTGTACTCACGGTGGTTGCGAGGTAAATGGCATCAACAGCGGTCGAGAATGCGGCGCTGTTGTCAGTAGCCCACTCTAGCAACGGCGCTGGCAGCCGCTTCTCCAGTGCCTCTCGTGTCGATTCGCCGCCACTGGATTCGATCACTCTCACTGAGTATCTCAGCGTCTCCAACACTGGCGGCAGCATCTCGCCACCGTCGTCGTCCACGAGCAACGGGGGCCTGATGGCTGCCGCCCATGTCCCACAAGTGATCCTCCACCCCTCCTCCAGCGCACCCCCCTAGCATGCCTGTGTACCAGTGTGAAAGAGGCAATCATGTTGTCACACGGTGGTTAGGGAGAGTCAGGGGGACATATACTGTACCATGAGTCCCATAATTTATTCAACCATTCACGATTGCAGTGCAATAACAGTTGTATACAGAAAATCTCATGGTCCATCCATTTATGAAATGTGTTAATCAGTGTGTGAGGAACACGCGCGCAAAATCTTATGGTTTTTTTAAGCAAGTTCCGGGAACCTGCGCAGAACTTTCTGAAGAGCTTTTGAATCCATGTTATAGCGTGCACTGACGCGGCCTCGCGTGTCGCGCTTATAGCTCCTACACTCCCCTAGGACGTCATCGTTACCACAGCTGCTTCTTGGTTGCCCCCATGATGTGGCACCAGCGATGTAGCGATGACTTGAGCACCCCAGCGGCCTTAGACCACCTCCTGATGTTGCGTCGTTTGTCAGGCGGTACCGCAGCACAGACCCCATCCCACACTTCAGGAGTCAGGGCACTAGGACGGCCGGTGTGTTTGCCCCTGGACAGGTCCGCTGCGCCAAAGGTAGCTAGCTATCTGCTGCTTGTAAGAGGTGAAGATACGCCACGCGGTGGCCTTGCTGCGCCGCCTCGCCCGATATACTTTCGCTATTGCTCCCCTCACCTGGCTCAATTTTGCAGCTTGCATGTCACAAACCAGCAGACCCCTCTGGGCCGTGGTGATCTGCCTGTCCCTTGCGCTGTCAGGGCGGCGCTCTGGGGTAGTAGCATCCTACTGCATGCCCGGCTGCCGCCAGGGCGGCGTGTGCCGAGCCTGGTAGGCGCCACCAAGTGGGACGTGCTTTTTGCGAAGACGCCCGCCAAAATTCAATACTTTGTTGATCTTGGACAACTTGAAGTTTGGTACAGATAGACCTTGAAGTTGGCTATGACATAAGCGGAGGGTGGCGCGTCAGATTATTCCTGGCAGTAACTATTGTTGGTACCGTGCATGACTTCATAAATTATGGGACTAATGGGACAGAAGAAGCAGCTGCACTTGCGTTAGCATGCTGTTAAAAAGTAACTGCTGTACCAGCGTGATTAGCGGCAACTAACTCCGGCCGGCCGCGTGCGCGCGCACGCCCCCGCATATCGTACTGAATGACAAGTGCGAGTGCTGAGCACATGTGCCATGCTCAGCAGCAGCCAAACGCAGCTGCAGCGGCCTGCTGATACATCTATAGGCTTGCAGGCGGTTGTGCAGCGGCGCTTCGTGAACTAATATGTGGAAACGCCACCAAGTGCACCGAATCGCAAGACTTGGATGGATTTGTGCAGTGCCGGCCGTCCTCGCGCACCAAGACCTGCACCAAGGCGTTTGACACAGGGGCACGTGACAGGGCCGGGTAAAGCCAAGTGACAACAATATATTTACACCCGCTGCCACTCTGCAAGCCAGCCACACATGCATATGTATTTGGCGTCTTTAGCCGTTACAGCGTTGAGGTTGTCAGCTGCACGCGATGGCACTGCGTGTCCGCCGATGTACCGAGCTGTGCCACGCTCAACTGTTGTAGATGATGCGCATGATGCCCTCAGCGGTGCTCCTGCACATTGGGCAAGTGCTGATTGCCTGCACATGGTTCCCAAGAGACATGCAGCACAAGAACGCGAGTTGAGTGCTGGTGTCAATCACAACACAGTTCTGGAGTGCGTACAATTCAACGGGCGCCACATTGTGTTTGTATGCGAGCACGTGCGTGCATCTCAACATCACCAGTTTGTACTCTTGCTCCTAGGGTTGCCAAGGCCAGATGTGAGCGTGTGCGCCAAACGCATGTGTGCATTTAGTGACTGTCACTGGCAGGCTGTTACGGCGGAGTCACTACAACAGCTTGCGACGCACAAGCACTGCTGCTGCTGTTCAACTGCTGCAAGCATATCTGAACGCCATAATGCACATGTCAGTAGGTGCGTTTCTGCGTGCGTGCCTACGCATTTGCACATATGAATGTACAATGAAGCGCTGCGCGGCCAAGCATGCATGCACACACACAGGCAAATGGTACCAGTTGCAAGCCTCAATGCCTCACCTCCTGCAGCTTCGCACAATCCTTGCACAGCACGCAGCGGCCACACGGGGTAGTAACGTGGCACCGAGTTGGTCGATGCACAACTACGCCTGGCCTCGCTCTCTCTCGCGCCGGCTGGGCGCGACCGCAAGTACCTCTGCCAAGCCGGAGTGTCGGCCGAGCCGCGGCTTTGGAGGATTTGAATTGGCGATGGAGGCTGCTCCGCCAACTCACATGCGAGTGCATGCGCGCGCTGCTGTACGCAGGCACGTGCAGCTGGCCGCTGCCACTGTGGTAAGGCCTAAAACCACATACCCATAAGCGGCGTGGATACGGCAGAACAAGGGCTGCAAAAAGCACGCCAGCAGCACCAAAGCCCCTGTTACCCAGTACTCCGCCCACACTTGCGCTGCCATGTCTGCAATCCTGCTAGGAGCCACGTACAACATGGCTTTAAAGCCTGGCAACCACAGCGACTTGTGCGCCTGCATGGCGCCCACCACCGCCGCGCACACGCCTGCCGAGCCGAGGGTCCTCCTGTTGTCGTCGTTGACAGCAAGGTTAATCACGGCCACTAGTCCCCGGTGCTGCACTTCGCTGCTGGACAAGTGGGCCTGCATGGCGCCCACCACCGCCGCGCACGCGCCTGCAGAGCCGAGGGTCCTCCTGTTGTCGTCGTTATTGGCAGCAAGGTTTGCCACGGCCCACGCTCCATACTGCTGCACTTTGCTGTTGGACACGTGGGCCTGCATGGCGCCCACCACCGCCGCGCACGCGCCTGCCGAGCCGAGGGTCCTCCCGTTGTCGTCGTTGGCAGCAAGGTTAACCACGGCCACTAGTCCCCGGTGCTGCACTTCGCTGCTGGACAAGCGGGCCTGCATTGCGCCCAGCACCGCCGCGCACGCGCGTGCAGAGCCGAGGGTCCTCCTGTTGTCGTCGTTATTGGCAGCAAGGTTCGCCACGGCCCACGCTCCATACTGCTGCACTTCGCTGTTGGACACGTGGGCCTGCATGGCGCCCACCACCGCCGCGCACACGCCTGCCGAGCCGAGGGTCCTCCCGTTTTCGTCGTTGGCAGCAAGGATAACCACGGCCACTAGTCCCCGGTGCTGCACTTCGCTGCTGGACAAGTGGGCCTGCATTGCGCCCAGCACCGCCGCGCACGCGCCTGCAGAGCCGAGGGTCCTCCTGTTGTCGTCGTTATTGGCAGCAAGGTTCGCCACGGCCCACGCTCCATACTGCTGCACTTCGCTGCTGGACAAGTGGGCCTGCATTGCGCCCACCACCGCCGCGCACGCGCCTGCAGAGCCGAGGGTCCTCCTGTTGTCGTCGTTATTGGCAGCAAGGTTCGCCACGGCCCACGCTCCATACTGCTGCACTTCGCTGTTGGACACGTGGGCCTGCATGGCGCCCACCACCGCCGCGCACGCGCCTGCAGAGCCGAGGGTCCTCCTGTTGTCGTCGTTATTGGCAGCAAGGTTCGCCACGGCCCACGCTCCATACTGCCGCACTTCGCTGTTGGACACGTGGGCCTGCATGGCGCCCACCACCGCCGCGCACGCGCCTGCCGAGCCGAGGGTCCTCCCGTTGTCGTCGTTGGCAGCAAGGTTAACCACGGCCACTAGTCCCCGGTGCTGCACTTCGCTGCTGGACAAGTGGGCCTGCATTGCGCCCAGCACCGCCGCGCACGCGCCTGCAGAGCCGAGGGTCCTCCTGTTCTCGTCGTTTTTGGCAGCAAGGATCGCCACGGCCCACGCTCCATGCTGCTGCACTTCGCTGTTGGGCACGTGGGCCTGCATAGCAGCAACTATCTCGCCAGCTGCCTGTGGGCTGCCAGTGGTCTGTTCGGCATACTGCCTCATCAGCTCCACCACTTTGCCCACGTCCACCGCAGCCGCAGCCGCAGCGGACACTCCAGCGAGTGCCACGAACAGCACCAAAGTAAGCATCCAGGCGCTCACTCTGCCTCTGCGCGCTGCTGAGCCACAGCTGGGCCAGCTGGCGTAGTGCCACCCACTTGTCATGGCTACGAGCCTGATCCTGACGCCGCAGTTGCTGCTGCCTGCACGTTGCCTCTGAGACCCTAGCAACCAACACCAGAGACCTTGGAGGTTGGCGTTACTTTCGTGTACGAAATAACTGCACGCTGGAACTCTCGGCGCTCGAGAGTCTGGAGTTGTCGAGAGACAGACCCCGACCAACAGAGTTGTTCTGAGAACAACAGGAGCTGTTCTGGCACACTACTCGCTGGTCGCACACCTGGCTCTTGTGGAGGGGAGCATAGCGCGCAGGACTGTGAGTTTCAGGTCAGGCACTGCATAGGATCAGCGTAAGCCGGCTAGTTTTATTGACTGCTGGAAAGACTTCTGCTGTGGTACTTTGGCTGCAGTTCAAATCCTATGCTGCAGGCGGTCATGACGGTGCCTCAGCATGTTGTGATGTACTTGCGCTATGCTTACGCAGGTAGCGTGCACACATGCCTAGGTAACCCGCCGCTTGGTGACCTCTAAACACACGCGCAGTGGGCTTGGGCTGCGCTAGGCTAGCGGCGGCGTGTGCTCTTGAGCACTCTTGCGCTGAGATGGAGGCAGCGTTAGCAGCATGACAAACACTGCAAGACCTGTGCGCATACACACCTCCACGCCATTTCGGAACGAGAATGTGTACATTTCCCTGCAGGCACACACGTGCCTCGCTTTACAGCATTTGTCATGTGTGCACCGGTGCCAAACTCTTGCGCTCACGGAAGGTGCTCAAGCACGTGTCACCTCGCATATTACCACACACCCAGTGCCCTGTCATCCAACAGAACGTCACAGCCCCCGCTGTTGAAGTCGCAGTCCCACTGCACCTCCGCCGCCCCCCCCCGCCGCCCCGCAGCACCATCCAGCTGCGCTATGATGCGGTCATACACAGCCTGCGTGCTCTGGTCCACGTGCATGAAGCCCAGCTCAAAGAGCATGATGCGCAGCGCCAGCGTGTCGGAGTGCATGGGGTTGAAGGCCTGGGCACTGCCCCACGCGTACTCTCGGGTGGGCCAGGCTGCGGGCTCGACACTAAACAGGCGCTTGAATGCAGCCGTGTCCTCTGTTGGCGAGGACACCACCGCAAAGACTCCATGGTCAGGCCGGCAAAGGCCGTAACGGCTCTCGTACTTCTCCCAGAGTTCCGCGGGAAAGCTGCAGGCAGAGCAGTTGCCAGCGCGCAGCGTCGTGGTTTCAGTCAGCAATATGTTCGCAAGAACCCAGCTGTGTGCTGAACGCTGAGCAAACGCATCGCTGCAGCTGGCATCAGGCACAGTGACCTCACTGCCTGTAACATACTGCTTGAAAAGTTGCATGCTGCTGTCACAGTTTTCAGACTGTTTCCTTGCACGCATATCCAGCGTTGATCACGTTCACCGCAGCCAGCTGGGTAGATCGGCAGTGCCAGCACAAGCCCTCACTAGCACCTGGTAAAGGCAATACCGTTACTTGCGTCAATGAGCAGGCGTCTGTGGTTGCCCACCTGAAAAAAGGGGATGCTGTGCCACCACTTGTGCTGTTCTTAGCACCGGCAGCCTTAGCGCGGCCGTTGACAGGCCCGCTAGCAGCTGCAGGGTCCAGAATGGTGGGTCTGAAGCTTTTGAGCTCTTTGACGGACATGGTGTCGCTCTTGGCAATGATTGGGATCACATTGACGTACTTGCGCAGCGCTTCCACGTAGGCAACGTCGATGCCGCGGTAGCGGTGGGGGGATATGAAATACAGGCAAACATCGAAGCGCGTGTCCTTGGAGATGTCCACCTGCGCACGGGCAGAGATCAGCAATGCGATGTTTTGCCACCACATGTGAGTTTTCACGTCAAAGCATCACGCGAGTCGCTCAAGGTTGCGACCAACTGGAGGCGCAGCCGCATACTCATAGGCCGCCTGCAGTGCTAGTGCAAATTAAGGTGCTCTGGTAGTACATGCAGACCGTCAATTCCCCAGAGAATCTGGGACACGGTCATTGCCGCACCTTGCGGCTTTGGATGCAAGTTCATTTCATACTTTTGGTCACAAGGGTGTGTGATGCAGGCGGTGGGAGCAGAACACGAAGATGATCTTGACTAGGATAAAGCACTTGGCCAACCTTAAGTCACTGTTTTGGCTTCAAATTGGACAGTTTAACTACGTACTTGACCAATGTCAAAGCTAGCCGATTTCTGCTATCAACTTTGCATCGCTAGAGAATACCTAAAATGCAAGTTCAGTAGTCTGTTGGCATAACTATGGCGGCCGTGTGTATCATGCTGCGTTTATGCATGCTTCTCGTTTGGCACGTAAGCACACCTGCACTCCCCTGTCTCGTGCCCATTTCACATGCTTGTTCCATAGCAAGTGCTGCTCCTTCACGTGGTTAGCAACCACGTTGATGCTGTTCATGACGTTGACATCGTCACCATAGCCGGGAGTGTCCTGCACCAGCAACGGACACGCAAACGCAGGCATGTCAAGTACACACAACACTCCCACACGGCGTCAGCCGGCGTGGTCAGTGAACAGGCTCGACCCAAACTGCTTGCTTCCTGAACATCGCATTGGACAGCGTTCGGTTCGAACGACCTGCAGCTCAGTGACCCGCAAGCCACACACAAACACAAGCACACATGAGAGCCAGCGATCCACCAACTTAAAGTGCCCGCAGGATGATCGTCAACTTCTGGACTGGCACGTGCTGTTGCAAGTGCAGATTAGTGCCGCTAAATGAAGCGGTTAGCCAGGCTACACCTAGCACAAACTGCAGCTGTTTGCACACCCAGAGTGCACGCAAAATGCAGCAGGTTGAGGTCTCCTTTTGCGGGCCATGCTGAGTCTCGTGAACTGCCGGCGTGCACAGCACTCGGCTGCACTGACGCCGGCGTGCGTTGAGCGCCTAGCAGTAGTACGTGGCACTGCACGAGTAAACACAGCACTAGCCGTCCGAGGCCGGCGACAGTAACTCCCTATACTTTTGCTGTGGGACACATGCTTGTTTTGTCTGATTGAGCAGCATGAGCCCACACATGACACGGCGCACCTGAAGGAAGTAGTTAACCTGAATCTTGTCGCAATGTGGCTCCGGGTATGTGACACTGAACTCCTGCTGCAGACGGTGCCTCAGTCCGGCGTCAACAAAGTCCTCTAGGCGCGTCTTTGGGTGCTCGTCCAGTTGGGCATCGCCCTGGTGGGACTGGGTGTAACTTCTGAACAAGTTGCCCATCATGGTGGTCTTGCCAAGCCCGGACTCGCCCGCCAGCAGCAGGCGATAGTTCACGACTTTGGCTGGCTTCTCGAACATGCCACAGCCGCCCAGCCCTGCCAGTTCTGCCATGCGCTGCAGTCTGTACTTGGGCGTCCTCATGTGTAGTTTGAAGGTGTCAATCTGGGCCTGTGATGGCGTTGCATCTCCCCATATGACAGAAATCTGCCCAGAGGAGGGCGGACAACAGGTGCAGCTGATGTCAGTGACATCAGTTCGCAAGTTCAAAACACGGAGTACTTTATTTTTGTGAAACAGTCATTGCAGTAGCAGGCCATGTGTGTGTGTAAGAAAAGGGTAGCATATGTCCCGACTCACATGTGTACCTTGGTTTACGTGTACTTGTAGTTGCACTCTTCGGCGTGCAAAAAGATCACAAGAAGGGTGTTATGTGCCCGCTCGGTCTGTAGATTGCTGTGTGGTGGAGTACGGCATGGCCTGCGTGCTACCAAGTTATGGAATATATGTATGCTAGATGACGGCGCCAACCAAAAAGGGTACGGGGGACGTAAGCAGCATTTACAAAGTCTCGCTAAATGCACCTCAATCTAGATCTGCTCCCCAAAGAGCGGTGCATGAAACCACGGGACCCACACAACCAACACGAGCCTGCTCAGGCAGGTGGGCTGCAAGCATGCACGTGCACCTGGTCGGCGGACAGCTGATCCGCTTCCCCCGCTGCCGCTGCTGCTGCAGTGCCCGCCACCACGGCCATGAGCCTGGCCACACGCATGCTGACGCCCGCAGTGCCCTCACAATCGCCGCTTTGGGCAGCGCCTACCAAGTAGTGAGGCCTGACGTTCGCGGTGGCCTCCGCCCCAGCCCCTTGGAGGCAAGATGGCAAGCACCCCTCGGGGATCTGCTAGCTGCGTGAGTGCTGCCACGCCCAACTGCCGCGAGTAGCTTCGCGCCAGCAGCTGCGCCTGCCGGTGGGGCAATAATGGAGGCTTCCGCGCGAGCTCTCGCCTCTTTTCGAACTGGCGACTTGCGAAACTGCCACTTTTTTACGGTTACGTTTCGTTCGGCGCGAGCAGGCGCGAGAAGCAACAACTCGTGGGAAGCTTTCACACTTCGAAGTTGCCGCATCGGCGGAGGGGGGCCTGCTGCTGCGACACTATGGTGTGTGCCGCTGTGAGACGATGCGCGGTGGCTGTCACGGTATTCCTGGTTGTCGGCCAGCGTGCGGCTGCGGCGGCAGACGACGGCTTGTCTGCTGAGAAAATGCAAGCGGCCGCAGCAGCGCTGTGGGCGACTGGCGCGACGCCAACGCCAAAGCAGGTGGGCACCTACCTGGTGCACATGCGGGACCCGAAGTACCGCTTCGACCGAATGCGAGAGATGTCCAACAGCAAGGGCAATTGCGGCATTCACCAGGCCAGCGGCAAGGTCGTGAACTACAGGATCATGCTGGCGGGCGAGTCCGGGCTTGGCAAGACCACTATGATGAACAATCTGTTCTCCAGTTACACAGATAAGCCTGTGGGTAACAAGGGCAAGCAGTTCGACAAGACGCGGCTAGAGGACTTCATGAAGCCGGAGCTGCGTGTGAAGCTTCAAGAGTCTTTCCAGGTGGTATTTCCTGGCCCTCAGTGCACGCAGAGCACCGTCAACTTCTTCCTCCAGGTACGGACACTGCCCTGGCAGCAGTTCACGAGACGTGGCCTGCCCCGCCAAAGGAGAACTTTGACGGCTCCAGCATCGTGTGGGCACCTTCAGAGTTCATAAATTACTGGCACGCTAGTGTGCTTGTGTGTGTGTGCGTGTGAATCCAGGCTGCCGAATTTCCAGCTATCTGCACAGAACGCTGCCCAACGTGCTGTTTGAGAAGCAAGCTGCCTGGGGCGAGCCCATTCAATGGTCCCGCCCTCTACTGCCCTCTCCCCTGTTCCATGGGTGGGTGCATTTGTGTGTGACGCGCCCGCGTCTGCAGCTGTAGATTGTGCTAGGAGTAGCCTGGCTAACCGCTTTATTCAGCAGCAGTAATCTGCACTTGCAATAGCACATGTCAGTCTAGGACGTGACGATCATCCTGCGGGCACTTCAAGTTGGTGGATCGCTGGCTCACCCGTGCGCTTGTGTTTGTGTGTGGCTTGCGGGTCATTCGCACAGAACGCTGTTCAAGGCGATGTTCAGGAAGCAAGCAGTTTGGGTCGAGCCCGTTCACTGACCACGCCGGCTGCCGCCGTGTGCGAGTGTTGTGTGTACTTGACAAGCCTGCGTTTGCGTGTCCGTTGCTGGTGCAGGACACTCCCGGCTACGGTGACGATGTCAA
Organism: Tribonema minus; assembly: GCA_017506865.1. Lineage (NCBI taxonomy): Eukaryota > Xanthophyceae > Tribonematales > Tribonemataceae > Tribonema > Tribonema minus. The sequence continues at coordinate 414,465 of JAFCMP010000401.1, forward strand.
CGTTATGAACAGCATCAACATGGTGGCCGACCATGCGAAGGACCAGCACATACTGTGGAACAAGCACGTCAAGGCGACAACTTCAATTGGTCTGATGCCGGACATCCAGCAAGACACACGCTTCGACATCTGCCTCTACTTCATCTCCCCCCACCGCTATCGCGGCATAGACGTGGCGTATGTAGCGGCACTAGCCAAGTACGTCAACGTGGTGCCCATCATTGCCAAGAGTGACACCATGTCCGTACAAGAACTGAAAGACTTCAGACCAACTATCATCGACCCTACCTTGCACGGTGGCCCGCTGGACCCTCGTCAGTTGTCTGGCAGCCAGCTGACCGTTCAGGGCAGGCGGGCTCCACAATTCTTCAGGTATGTGCAGCGGGTTGTGTTTGCTTGCCCCCTTACAGTTTGGACCTTGCTGCACTGCGCCTCGAGCACCAGCAGCCGCGGCACCATTACGGCAGCCGTACTTGCTCACCAGCATGATGCCACGCGAGCTCGCAAGCGTTCACTGCAATCGCGCACACTCAGTTGCAGCAGCGCATCAATACATATGTCTCTACTGTTGGCTGGCTGGCTGGCACAGATTATGCGTGAGCACCATCTCTCACAATCAATGGTCTCTGTTTCGACCTCGCCGTCACTGCTTGCACCACCCTGCAGCTTCCCCAGCGACCTATGGGACAAGTACGAAGCCGACTACGGCCTCAAGCGCCCAGCTGCAGGTGTTTTCGCCTGCGTTTCTTCCCCAATCGAAGACCAGGGGTCCTTCCTGCAGATGTTTGGCGTACCTGCGGCAGCGTGGCCTACCCGCCAGTACGCTTGGGGCACGGCGGCTGTGTTCAACCCAAGCCACTCAGACACGTTTGCGCTTCGCATCATGCTGTTCGAGAAGGGCTTCACGCACGTAGATGAGAGCACCGAGCGTCTGTACAGGAACATAGTGCAAGATCTGCACGCCCGTACTGCCACTGGTGGGGGGTTCAGCGTGTGGCCCTGGATTGGAGCCTTCGCAGCCTTCTTAATATTGATGGGTCTGATAGGGGCGTGTACAGAGGGCGGCCAGAAGAGGGCATGAGTGGGCTACAGCATCAGAGGCGCAGCACAGTAGCGCCGTTCGTACAGATGTGGGACTGGTGTGACTTGAAAACTTGGACTTGAATGGCGTTTCGTACAGTTGTGCGGATGGTTTGACTGAATAACTTGGACTTGAATAAACACATATGATGGTGAGTCACAGCATCTGCGGTGTCCTGCGGTGCTTTCCGATATGCTGCAACTTGGACATAGCGCCGTGCCGCAATCATAACACAGCATGTGGCTGTGGAATAGCATCCACCTGCGCCGGTCGCCCTCAAGTATCTTGACCTGTTTGGGACCAGCGAAAGACCTCAGCAAACTGGGTCCTACGCCTTTCAGAGAACTGGTGTGACCGCTTGGAATTGCGATCGTTCGCAGATCAATCGATAGCTGAAACTACTCTCCTAACGCACTTCACGATTGTCGCCATATCCCCGTACGTCTAAGTGTACACAAACGTCATCAACCTGCTACGGCAGGCTGCTACGGCAGGGACTGGAATAATTCTGCTGTGTGTATGAGAAGCGGCTAAAAGGTAGAAATGCCGCAAAATTGGCAACAATGTGTCCGATAACTGAAGAGGAGCGCAGGGCAGAACTCAAACGCGCAGTTCACACTTTTGCTCGCTACACGAGCGACCTCATAGCAGCTTTGGTCGTGCCTGTCAGTGAGTACCTGGTCGGAAACGCTGTAAATAATTGTATAGAAGGAACTAAAACAACAAAAGGTGGTGTAATCATAGGTCATGCCGCCATCGAGGTCGAATATCGATCATAGAAGTCTTCACAAAAGTCCTTTGATGTTGTGATGAACGCAACTCCCTCATCACTTGTAATCGCGGACAAGTCCATATCTGCAAACACGGTCAGCACCGGGTCAGAATAATCGAGATAAGCATACTCAAACACATTTTTAAATGGTTCACACTTGTTGTGAAACATTGTTGCTATATCAAGTACAGTAGCAGCACTTTCTGCAGGCAGCATGCTGTGAACAAATTGCTTTGATGTGGTGACATCTTCCATTAATGCCCCTTCAAATATGGCTTGACTCTGGACCTGATTGAATTCCTTTCGAAACTCTCCCCACAGTTCATCGCACCGGGTGAGTACAAACTTGTTCAGCTCAGAACCTGGAAGAATTGCGGATGCAAATACATCGTTCAAGGTGAACATGCATGTTTTTTGCGCCCTCGTGACAGTTCGTACTTGATCAACAAAAGCAGTATCACTGCCATTGCAGGACAGGCCGAACCAAGAGTCTTGACCGATCATCGATAAGTAATGATGTGTAACTGACATTTTATTCTGCACTGCAGCACTCGTTCACAAGCTTGTGCAAGTCATATATATATGCACATCATGCTTTCTCACAAGTGCTGTGCACGGGGTCCAAGATGCAACCACTTGACCTCTCCTTTTATACTAAAAGGGGGTGAGTATCACGGGCGCCATCTTTTTTATGGTGTTCAAACAAAAGCATGTTCGCCCTCATGCTAATCATTCCGCTCAAATTTGTGGAAGCGTGCGCAACGTAACGTACTCGGATCGCAAACAGGCCGAGAGCCACTGTGAGCTTCTGACACTCTCTCACGGAGAGTTTTACCATGTCGTCGAGCGATGAGCCTCCTGCCGAGCTCGCGGCGCTGGGTGGTGACTTGGACGCAATGAGGGCCGCCATCATCACCCGCAAGGACGATGCTAATCAGTGGGCTGAAGAGATGCGCTCGGACCCGCGAAGGAAGGACAAGTTTGCCGCTGAGCTGCGTAATGTGGTCGAGTACGCAAAGGGATTGCGGCTAGACACGTCAAGTCAAATCGTGAAGCAATGTCGGAGAAACTGAGCGCGCGTCTCGCGGAGCGGTGCGGTGGGGATTTCTCGATGGAAGTCGCGTTGTCCTGCGCAGGAGAGCTAGCACTGAGAGATTAATCGAAATCTATTCTGTGAAAAGTACTTTTAGTAGCACCGCATTCAAGATAGCTAACTTCAAATTTCTTTACCTGAGCATGCATGTTTGCTGTCAGCAGTACCATACCCTTTACGATATGGCCCTGTCTACACGATCGCCAGATGCACCTCTCCACCTCACGATAATTTCTCGCTGCCAGGACAGAGCCACTTCTCGCCACCTTCCGTTGCTTTGCGAGATATGAGACTGCACGCAGCTGCGGTCAGTGACATGATGCGCCCGTCATTAGTGTATGCATATTATGTCGGCACATCGACTGCCGCTTCCGGCATCTTGTTCTGACACCGCACTAAATAATAGTCGGCGTCGCAATGGCACATATTCAACCAGTAGTTGAGTGGTGACCATGGGAGGTTCAAGCCTCCCCTACATGGTTACTCACCCTAAAGGGTATGACTCTTAGATATTAGTACATTTGAAGTTTACTTCTTACTTCGATTGTGTTTTTTATATGTAACAAAACCAAAGCATGTACTCGTCTTACTACACCGGAGTAGTTTATGGCTGGAGGGAGCCTGACAGTAGTCGTGTTATAGACCGAGCTTGGCTGGAGGCAGCTTACAATGACAAACTTGAAACGTATGCTGAAGACGTGGTACGCAACTACATTGGCAATGCAATCTATGGCAAGTCGGTGTCTTACGAAGCGACAGCAAATGGTCTCAAAGCTACTGAGTGCGATGAGAAGGCCGATATTGATGCAATATTCGAGCAGATCATGGTTCTGCTAGGAATGACTGATGAACGTGCAGAGTACAAGCTCGGTTTCCACATCGGCATCAGCGGTGACTTTCAATACTGTGAAGATTGCATCTATGTACCTGGCGATGCTGATACAGAATAGTTCTGTGGCCCCCACCTGCCGAGTTAATACCTCATCATTTACCTGCCAGTAAATTTACCGCTGAGCTGAATTTTTCTTCAAGAGCGTCTGGGTCAGACAGTGCGTAAATCACCCCTGCAGAATCAAATGTATATGTGCCGCTCGGATGAGCCTGGCGAAAGTCATACCATGCTGTCTTCGCCTCTGCAACTTTTGCCCCTGTCGTGCTGTTGTGGACAATGTGGTATTCCAGCAGGGCAGCAGTCCGCAGGTCGAGTATGTTAGTCAGCATGTCAGGGGTCAGTTCATGTGCAGGAGGCACAGGCAAGTGCAGCTGACATACTGCCATGAATACATTTAGAGTACTGTCTGTCATGCTTGAAGCAGTTGTATATGCATGTTTTTATTTAAGCCTAAGTTTCGTACCAACACACATTGTAGCTGACGCAATCAATGCTAGTTCCCACATCAGCTGCGTGTGCTGGTTTCACACAAAAGACAATGTATTTGCCGGGCGTGCACCATGCCTGATCGATCTCAACGTCAACGTGGCTGGAATCTGCAGCACCCACGAACACTGATGCATACACAATTCCACCGTATACAGGGTTCAGACCGCTGACGGTTGCGGACTTGATGCACGTCCAAAGTAGCACACGAACGCAATCGAACGGGTATGTACTGATGCAGCTGGTTATCACGGAGCAGATCACATCAACGGAACTTCTAACGGTGACCACAACACGATAAACAGTGGCGATCATCGTGTTGCGCATCCCGTCATCATGAATAAGAGGCGATCCGATCGCACCAATGGATGAGTCGCCCGCAGCTGATGTCATGACGTCTGTTCTCACGTACAACTTTGAGTACCGTCCTCTCAAGCCAGCGGTTGCCGGAATCCCAGTGGCCACCGAACCTCCCACAACACTTACCCCCCTGATGATACAACTTCGGATCCAGTGGTCAAAATATTGAGGCTGGTGCAGTAGGGAATAGCCGTCTCGAAGCGTTCTGACGGGGTTGCTGGCCTCCAGGTGTGCAAGTTGACATACTCACAACTTTTATTATTCAGTATAGCAAGTTCAATTTTCCCCGCTGACCACTGATTCGCTTTGAGCCTGAAGACATTCCAAGCCATGAAATTCAGGTCTCTGGTAATGCATCGTCCAGAGTCTTCATTAAAGTCTGCCAATTGAATGCACGTAACAGTAGGGGCAAAACCTGCCTGCGTGATGGCAATTGAACCTGTCACCCCGGTGGTAGAAAAATCTATGCTGGGTGCATCAGTGAATGCGTCTGCTTCAACAGTGAACAATTCTACACTTCTACACTCTGTAGACGCTCTAATGTTCTGAGCCGCAATATTCGCACTGTACACGATGGAAGCCATGACTTGACCTATAGTCATACCCAGTGCTACTCCGACTACGGCTGTCCTTCCCGCTAAAGAAATGGAGATGTAGCCACTCGATGTAGGTGCGCCTATGATCATGATCCTGGCATACTCACTAGATCCATCTTGCACAACTTTCATCATGAACGCCAGGTCGCTGAAACCGAAGAATACTCCACGGGCAGTAGTACCGAGGCCTACAAATGTATCTCTGCCGACGACGGGGTCGTCAAATTGTAGAGAATATTCAATGGTGTTGTACGTCCTGAAATCCAAATGAATCAGCATATCAGACTCAAACAGGGAATAGCTGTCTGGCGTTGTTGATGATCTGATACTCACAACGCGGTCTCCCCATGTAGCACTGCCGCCGCGAGAACAAAATGGCTGACCAAACATGGCACTCATGCCTAGCTGCCATGTCAGAACGCAGGGAAGGGGGACGAGTGTTACTTTGTCATCAAGGCCTTCAGGCATGTTGTCAGGTTATGTGTTGTCACTTGTCACTAGCTTTTTATTACAAAACCAATCATCAACAGACACATGAGCGCCAGCTACACGTTTTCTAGGTCTTACAATGATCAAGCATTGCTCTTCAGCTATGTCAAGGCAAGCTTTCCCACTCTGCTCGCTCTGTATACGCTGGACTCAGCAAATATTAAGTTGACCTTCAGTGGCGCCCTTACCTCCCCTCAACAGACATCTGTCACAGCGCTTCTGTCTTTATACCCTGATCCCGTAACCACTGAAAACCATACAAATGCATGCGTGTCCGTATTCAACACGACTTCAAAGCCACTGGTCGGCGGCGGTGTGTTCACCGGAAATTTTGAGGATTGCTCCCGGTATTCAACATTGAGAGTATCCGTATTGTCTAATGTAGCAAGCACTGCAGCGGGTATTGTAGTGCAGTTCGGAGTGACATCTGCTCAAGCAGACTTGTCCAAATATTACACAGCGGCGGCATCGGTGCCGATGAGTGTAGTGACCGGGGTTGAAGGCAGGTACTTTCGGGTGGTGTACACCAATGGCGCTGCCAGTCAGACAGCATTCTCGCTGACGACTCGATGGGCTGCATCAAATGAACTACCGATCGCTCAGCTAAGTGCTTCTCTTGCAGATCAGAGCGATACCGTAACGGTGAGGTCCGTCATGTCCGCTCGAAATGACTACTCCACCTTCTCTCAACTCAGGCTGAACGAGGAGAGCAGGCTGCAAGTTAAGGCGCAAAAGAGATTTGAAAGGGATCAAAGTGTGTCCTCTACTCCATCGATTCAGGTTTATTTTACTTACGGCATCAACTCCGACAACTGCAATATGACTTTGGTATCCAGAACCGTGACAGCGTCTAATGCGCGAGCTGTTGTGGCCTCTGGCTCTGCAATAAATACGTCCGCAATGCTGGCCACGGATAGGATATGCTTCTGCGCCCCCGGAAATACTGTTTTTGCCGTAGTGGGTGCTGCATTCAGCGCAGGAGTCGCCGGCAACACTCAGGTCATCGGAGCAGGGAACGTTTCCAACGGTCTCTTCTTTGGCTACAACGGAAACTGCTTTCGGCATTGCATACCGCTCCAACTCGGCCACAACATGGGTTGTGCAGAGCAGCTGGAATGGGGATAAGCTTGACGGGACCGGTGTATCAGGGACATTACTGAACCCCGTCTTTGGGAACACTTACGCGATCCAGTACGATGCTCTGGGATATGGGAGCGCTTCATTCCTGGTTTTCAATCCAAGCAGCAATGCTTCTAATCCAAAGATATCCATGGATGAATTTGTGGTTGTTCACCGCCAGTTCTTCAACAACGCATCAGCATCTGTTGGCATCCTCAACCCTCAGTTCCCTCTGACCGCTATTTCTGCAAATACTACCAGCACGAGCGCCACAGCTATTGCTATCTCCAGCTTCTGCTGTTTTGCGGAAAGCGACATCAAGAACACGCTCGTCTACTCATTGGAGTACACGAAGGCGCTGAACACTGTAAGATATGTTCCTGTTCTAGTAATCTATAAAAATCCGACCTTCAATGGTACAGTGTCCACAATTACAGTTCTTCTGCGGGAAATTGGGCACTGTATGGGTGGGACGGCAAGAGGAGATTCTCTTCTGGTGCTCAGAGATCCTGTCATGACGAATTTAGGGACACTGACAAGTGTTTCAGCATCATCATGTGTGTCATACAGTACTTCTGCCACTAGCACCGTATCGACAAATACAGGAGTCTCGCTATACAGCTCAACCATTTACTCAGCCCATGACAAATACAATGTTGAATCCTTAGGGCTGTACATATCCCCTGGCTCGTACTTATGCTTCGCTGTGCGGACTTGCAGTGGCAATGCCGCAGCCACTCGCAACACAGTCTGCGTTACATGGTCAGAAATATGAATCAATTGGATTCACTACACATCTTCCTTGAAAGTCAAGGCGACAGCAACCGAATTGCTGACATCTGTCGACGTGCAGCGCGCTCCCACCGTAATCCACTGCCCTGGCGCCACTGCAATGTCATACGAAGACACATCTGCGAACACTTCGGATGCGCACTGAATGCACGTGGCGAACAACACAGTGCCCCCTGTGTATGATGTGGAGGACGTGTCTAACTGTGCAGGAGTCGTATTGGTGGATATATCAGAATATGCAGCTCCGGTCAAGGTGGGCGCATCACTGATGCAGAGAATGACGGAACCCTTTGTGCCATCGCTAGATAAGCTGATGCTCCGCAGCAACAACGAAGTCTTATTGTTCAATGTTTGGTATGTGGATTTGTTGAGCAGCGTCATGATGGGTACATAGGAAGTTGATGATATTGTCTCATAACAGTCCACCGCTCTGCACCGTCCGATGACAGCAGGTATTGAACCGTCACGATACGCAGCAATCGCAGCCACTTTTACGGATATGGCAGACGCATTGGTGCTGTTGATCGTCTGAGCCGACAGCGGCGCATTCGGGATACGCAGGCCGGTGGAAGTAGGCGTGTCTCCAAACGCGATCCGGTGAGCTACGACCACATCAGTGGTGGATGTGACAGGCGTGCTGGCCACCCCAAACACGGCAGTACCGAACCCAGTGCCATCGTACGTGATAGTGTAAACGTTTCCGTTCGTGGGAATGATACTCATAGCAGATGGCCCCGCACCCGCCAGTTTATCGACGTTGAAGGCGGTCGCCGCCGTCCAAAGGTCCACTGTGGCATTTCTCACTAGGATCCCGAAAGTGGTGCCGTTATATCCCCAGAATAGACCATTGTCTGCGTCACCGATTCCTATCAGTTGTGTGTTGTTTGCAACGCCGGTGCTGAAAGCACATGAGATTACAACTCTGACGCACCTTCCCACCCCGCATGTGACGTACCTTCTACTGCTAATGATAGCTGAAGATGCTGCCAGAGCAGCTGTGGCCACTGTTGCCATGCCGCTGGCCTGAGTAACTGTGCCAGACGCCGCCACAGTTGTCGTGGTGGCGTTGACATTTAAATTGTAGTGGAAATCCAGTTGAGTGATTGGCATCGATGCAGAGTTCACACTGAGGCATGTGTCATTGGTGTTCCTGACTCTCAGAACGTTCGCTTCATCTCCCTTTACACTAGTGTAAGAACCAATGTCGGTTCTCGCCATGTTCAAGTTGCGCGTCAGAAGTGCAGAAGTGGTGTCATTGACAAGTGTCGACGCATCAGCAATTGTGTTCACCTGTGATATGCTGAGCGTCTGAAGCGTGAAGGAGGTTTGCAAAGTAGCACCGTTGGTGTAGGTGACGCGGAAGTACTTGCCCGTGACATGAAGGGACGTTACAAAATGCGTAGATGACGCCGTAGTGTAGGCCTTGCTCATGTCCGCCTGGGCGGCGACGTTGCCAAACTGAATGGAGCAGCCACCCGCAGCAGATGCCACATTAGACAGAGCTGAGACTGTAATACTTGTGTACCGCGACACGTCTTCCCATACCCCTGTAAAGACGGCCTTCGCTGCCAAGGACGTCACTGTCGTGTTGTAAAGAGAGACTTGTGTGGCGTCCACAACTCCTGTTCTCGGGTCTGCATAGGCGTTGATAAGGGCTGTGAGAGTTGTTTGCTGAGGCGATGTCAGTGCGGCTGAAAACGTGACCACAACGTTGACACCATCTGTGATTTGTGCGCTGATGGCTGTCGAAAAGGTTTTGCGAACATATGATAGGCATGACGTCAGATCCAGCACGGTTTTAACGTTGCTGTAGGATTGTGCCGTTTGGGACTGGAACCTTGACACCAGTCGCCTTAACTGGAATGAAGCCATGTACAGGGTTCATGACATCCAACCGCCGCTATCCGGTGTATGCGAGACTGTGATCATGGATGCCAATTACATGAACAATGTGCACCCAGACGACAAAGAGGCATTGACTTCTGCTACTCAGGCCATTATCTCGGCAGGTGAGGGCTCCTTTTACTGCGATTGGCGTGTCATGCAGCCGGATGGGAGCAGTGTTCACTTGAAGTGTCGAGCCGAAGTGTCTGTTGAAGAGTCATCGGGAGAAAAACACATCACTGGAATATGCTTGGACATCAGTGACGCCATAAAGAAGTCAAGCGATGTAGTCAAAGAAAAAGAGCAAAACAAGAGTCGAATATTTCAGCTTATCCGCACAACCTGTCATGAGATTCGTAATCCGCTGCAGGGCATGATCGGATGTGCCGAAATGCAGCTTGAGCTGCTCGATAAGAGAATGAAGCAGACGAAGTCTCAGATCAGCAAGGAAACTGCAAAGATGATGGCAGAACTACAGTTGCTGGCGGCCGACATTCATGCTTGCGCTAGTCACCAGGCCTGTGTGATAACCGATTTGCTAGACTTTGAGAGCGATGTCATGAATGCACCTCCACCTACATGCAGTCCTGCGAATATTAGTAACATGTTGAAGGACGTGTACACAATGTTTCAGCACGCATCGCGTGCGCACAACACGTCCCTACTGCTACATGTGCCGGACCGCCTGCTCTGGGTCAACACAGATGTTCGCTTGACCAAACGTATCATAATCAATCTGGTCTCCAATGCGGTGAAGTTCACAGAATATGGAACAATAGAGATAAGCGCTCGACACACAGGGAGTGACCTGATCATAGAAGTCAGCGATGACGGATGTGGTATTCCAGAAGAATTCAAGAAAAACATTTTCTTTGTTACCGGATGTACAAGGTAGGAGCGAGTACATCACTGGCTCCGGATTGGGACTGTGCATTGTCAAGCAGCTCACTGACTTGTTGGGTGGTGCCATTTCATTTAGGGATAACGAGCCTAAGGGGACTGTATTCAAAATTTGTAGTGCCATGCGAACAAACTCAGCCGCGCTCCCCTGATCAGAAATCAAAGTACAGCTGGACATCAGACGATCCTTTTTTTTCAGACGTTGACATTATCGTGGCGGACGACAACGTCGTGAATCGCAAGGTGCTTTCAAGAATGTTGCAGAGCTGTTTCGACAAGTGATCGTTGTCGAAAATGGAGCGCTGGCCGTGGCCGCTTTTGAATGCAATCCTTCGAGCTTTGTTGTGTTGGACGTGCACATGCCCGTTATGGATGGCGTCATGGCAGCGTCAATGATACGCAAAATTGATGCCGTTGTCCCGATTCTGTTTTTGACAGGCGAAATTGGTGACTCATTGTCCAGTGTCGTCGACCAGTTGCGCCCTGCACAGTTGATGCTGAAGCCCGTGTCCAAGGGTATGCTTCTCGCCCACCTTAAACAGCTCCACACTAACGCAGAAGGATGTTGAACGTTCTAATTATGAGGATAAGTATTCAAGCAATGCTACGCTTCTACAGATCTCCTGCAAATGTGTGTGGCGCTGCAGTATGGAGCGTTGTATATTTCAGTTGGCCATGTGTCAGTGTACACAATGCGCTTCGACAAAATATTGTGTACGACATGTCAAACTTGTCTGGTATGAAGCAGGCGAGTAACAGTATTGGACAGGTCAAGTCTGGCAGAATGGCATCGTACGACATGACATTCTGTAGCGATTACGAAATCCGTTGCACACGCAAACTGCTGAAAGGCAGTAGCGATATACTGATGGTGAACCGCATGATATGCAGACGAAACTCAAGATTCAAACTCGCTGTACACTCTATCATTGCAAAGAGCCGAGCGAGGTGCATGCGGTGGGCGGCGCTCACTAGAGAGCTTGTCGTATACGCTCTTTCAAGACTTTATCTGCAAGAATACAACAGCGGGCAGCGCGATTATACTCTCTCCGGAAGCCACTGCGCCCACAGCGCGGCAAGCGCAAAGGCCGATGCAGCCATTTTCGAATGTTTCCCCACCATTGCAAAGTTTACAGACTGAGTACATCATATATCCGATGCATGCGATTTTTCCATGTCACTGGTGATGCGTGCTACCACTGGTGATGCGTGCTACCACTGGTGATGCCTTTCCGGAATTATTGATTTGCACATTTTCAGCTGCAACCAGGTGCCTAAGACCTATGGCGCTGTGCACATAAAGTGTGGTACAAACTCAAAGGAGCATACGAGGGTTGCTTCATTCCTCTGCGGTACTGTAGCTTGAGCTGTGCGAAAAAGCGAGGGCCGTTTACTCTAGCCATGAGTTTGTGATTTCACATGCATACACAAATACAACACGCAGTGCATGAGCAGAATAATCTGACTATATTAATACCGTGCCCAGTCTGCGATGTACTACCCCCATCCCTTGTCTCCGTGATCGTTGAAAGTCCACAGGCATCTACTTCTTTGCTAGGTGCCTTGCGACGCGGGCGCATATGCGCATCTCGTCCTCTGACTCCGACATGCTTTCCACGATCGTAGATATCTTGCAGACAACAAGCTCATTGACACCATGGACGTTGTTTTGACAGTTGGTCTGTAGCTCCTTCAACAGGTCCGACCACACATCAGGCAGAGCTTGCGCGTGATGGCGTAACACCGTCGCGAGCCCCAACACTTCTCCCTGCCTGCCTTCGCTGATGCATAGTCCTCAAGGTTCACAGCAGTCTTGAATTCGGTGGCTGCGGTCTGCAACTTGCCAAAGCAGCTGATGACCGCCTCCAGCGTGAGGGCTACCTGCACAGGTTCATAAGAGTCGTCTATGAAGGCGTCATAGAGGCTCCGGTCACCTGGAAGGTTGACGAACACCACCACAGTGGTCAGGGTTTGCCTCTTCCTCTGCTTGTTGTTCGTCATTTTAATGTACAAAGCATAATGGTGCTTTGTCAAGGAATGCAGACAAGACGTTTATAGGAGACGCGTACGAGGCTGCTCACCTTCATCGATTGCGGCACCCTCCAGCATTCCAGCCATGTCTCCATCAGCAGGCGCAGCAGGCGCTGCTGCTACACCAGGAGCAGCAGCCGTGCCCCCGTGTTCTTCGACCTTGACTTTTTGGCGCTGCGGTCCTCCCTATCCATAACTCCGCTGTCTGTGGTTAGGGTTGCTCCTGAAACACTGTCCGACCACAAGACCCCCTCGGAGTTTTGCTCCCAGCGTCACTAGTGATGCGCTTTATCACTGGTGATGTGTTTGGGTTTTTCACATTCAATATCCTTTGCTAGCTGAGTTTAGGCAACAACAGCACAAAGCCGGCACACGTCCAAACAGATGGAGCAGCCCTTTGCTAAGTGCGGAAACAGCAGCGAGCGAGATGCGGTGTTCGCTGCGTTTGCAGTGCTATCTGGTCGCAGCCTGTTCCCTGAGGAGGGATGGGCTCTCTGCAAACAGCTTATGCCGTGCGTTCACGTAGTGCCCGTGCAGGTGAACCTCGATGCCAGCAACATTGTACTGCGCGCGTCAACCTCAACTAGTACCAGCAATTCAAACGTGTACTTCAACATTCTTTTCGTGCTAGGCGAGCGCAAAGTAGAAAACCTGCCACCAGCTGTGCCAAGGTAGTGTGACCAGGAAGCAGAAGCAGCAGCGCACAGATAGTACGCAAATCAGCGCAGGCAAACAGCCCAGCGCAACAGCAACAGCAGCAACCAGCGCCGCAGCACAGCAACAACAGCAACGGCAGGAACCAACGCAGCAGCATAGCGGAAACAGCAGCAGGTATCAACGAAGCAGCACAGCAGCGCAACAGAAGGCATCAACGCAGCAGAAGCACAGCTTAGCAACAGCAGGAAGCATCACAGAACTGCAGCGCAGCAGCGCAACAAACGAAACAGGTGCTCACCGACAGGCAGCACCAGCACAGAATGCAAACCAGCGCAAAGAAGGCACGCGTAGTGCGAGGGGCAGCAATGCGGACGTTGAGGGACTGGGCACTTAGGTGCTTCGCACCGTGGCACGTCAGGAGGGGTCCATGACGGTCTTGGCATCAACAGTCAACAAGGTCATGCTGCGCAGCATCGCATCGCATCGCACCCTGTCACGTGACTGTACAAGACGGACTGATCCAAGCACGCAGTGTCATGCAGCGTATCGTGGCGCGACGCAATGTCGTCTCGGTCGACATCATCCACAGCGCTGGCGGGTCTGCCGGGTCTGCGCCGACTGGCCAGGGCGAACAAGTTGGATAAACTGCGCGCGGTGCGCTTGGGCTCTGACGCGATGACCAAGCTCCCCGACCTGGCTGACCAACTCTGAATGCTGACCATAGAGTTGGAGGGTCTCAAGGGGCCGATGCACAAACTCCCTGAGGGCCTTGAGTCGCTCAACATGAAATGTGAGCGCTTCCAATCTCGACTCAAGCAGCACTACCACCTCCCTGATGGCCTCATACCTCTCAACATGGATTGCAGACGCTTCAATGCCTACCTGTACGAACTCTCAGCAAGCATCAAGTCTCTCCACCTGAAGGGTGACAGATACAACAAAATGTTGATAACTCTGCCAGAGGGCCTTGAGAGCCTGCACGTGTCTGGGCGGCGCTTCAACTCGGGGTTGTCGAAATACCAGCAGGTCTGGAGACACTAAGCATCACCAGCGACAGGTTCAACAGACAGCTGCACAACCTCCCCGCAGGCTTCAAAATCCTCGACATTGCCTGCGATAGGTTCAATGCGCCGCTGCCCAACCTCCCAGCAAGGCTCGAGACACTCGCCATCCGCAGCGCCAGGTTCAGCGGCCAGCTGCCCAACCTCCCCGCAGGCCTCAAAGTCCTTGACATTGCCTGCGATAGGTTCAATGCGCCGCTGCCCAACCTCCCAGCAAGGCTCAAGACACTCGCCATCCGCAGCGCCAGGTTCAGTGGCCAGCTGCCCAACCTCCCCGCAGGTCTCAAAGTCCTTGACATTGCCTGCGATAGGTTCAATGCGCCGCTGCCCGACCTCCCAGCAGGCCTCGAGACTTTCAAGTTTGAAAGCAACCACTTCACCCAGGTGCTTCCCCACTTTCCCATAGGTCTCGGGACCCTACACATCATCAGCCACAATTTGGCGAGACCGCCGCCCGCCATTCCCACAAGCGTTCACACAGTCTTCATCGTCTGGAACACAGAAGTGTGAAACGCGGTGTTTCTTTTCACTTCAGGTCTGTGTACGTCAGTCTGAGTAGAATGCCCGCGATGGGGATAGTGTAGCAAGGTGGCATTTCGTCGTGTATCAAGTGCTGGCAAAGTTGCAGCAGCTGCCGAAAACGTGATAGTGGCAAAGGCTCAAATGTTAAGCGCCTGCATTCCCTCTGTCTTGTGCTTATTTGTTTGTTGCTCGCACGGCCTGTCCTTGCTTGTTGTGCAATGTGGGGTGTTGCTGACGTTGACATGCATGAATTCGCTGCTTGCATCTTTGTGCTGCAATGATGCAGCTAGTGCAGTGGAAGTGCTGCTTAATAGACAATGCGTCTGCCATGATGCAGCTGCTGCAATGTGTTGCGAATGGTGCCATTGCTGCACATGTTGCGAATGGTGAAATTACTGCACATCAAGCGTTGCATTTCACAAATGTTGACAGTGATGCACCGGGAATGTGTTATGAATGGTGCTGCCACTGTAGCCGCTGCCTCCACCGGGCAACAGATTCGAGCGTGGACATTTCAACAAGTGTTGCTGTTGCAGATGTTGACAATGATGCAGCTACTGCACTGTGTTGCATGATGCAAACAATGTTCAGCAGGTGGCGCTGCTGCAATATGTTGCAAATGATGCGAGCAATGCACTGTAGTGCTGCTGGTGCAATGTTTTGCGAATGCAAGCACAATAATCACAATGTGTAGGCTGCAGTGCAATGCGAAAACAGCGTTGAAAGCACATGGACCTCACCGCACAAAATGTGAGTGTATCTCAAATCGTCCACGCCGTTGCAGCGTGCCGCACACACACCGCCGATGGAGGCTCCGAGGACATCAATAAGTAACATGGTAAACCGCCATCTGCATCATCTTCAAGTGCCACCAACTACGGCGCAGATCACAATGCTGCATCAGCACGCACGCGGCAGTACTGCAGCCCGCTACCACAGAGGTCCGCAGTGGTGATTCGCCGTCCTCAAAGCGCGCCAAAATTGACGCATGACGCTCTGCTTCGATTTCAGCTTCTCACCTCTTCTTGGTGCCATTTTGAATCATCTGTTCACGCTGCATTAGTAGAACGCGTATTTACACCCTCGTTTATCTTGTGTTTTCACGTGTATCACTGCCATGGACCTCGCCAATGTCACCGCAGCGATCAGTGGACGCTGCGACGAATATGGGAAGTGCTATAGATGTGATCCGCCTCGTAAATCCTCAATTGTCGTCATCGAATGCCAGTACGGTGTTGGGCAAGTTGATTTCTGAGATGGGCATTACTGATGCCCAGATAACTCAAATCTAGGGATGCGAAACTCCGTATATTGAAGTAATTTTTTTACTTCAAATTGCCCCAGATCTTGCTTGTATTGGAAACTGTATGGTGAAGACCACCAAATACGCTCCATATACGCTGGTTGCGGACACAATGGCACCTCTGAAATTTTCTGAAAGCACATATTAAGGCCGGATATACGCCGTATATTGGGCGTCTATGGCCTGCTCACATACATTTCTTTGCATCCCTACTCAAATCCGGATCGGTGGAAAAGGCAAACCCATGATAGCGCTGTACGCTGACCGCTACGGCAAGGAGGCAGCGGCAAAGGTGCCGAAGCTAAACATAGAGTTTCGCGGCCAGATCTGGCCCGCCAACGCGTACTGGAAGCGCGATGCCGATCTCATGGGGACCGCCGTGCGCAGCGTGCTCTGATTGCGCCTACGTGCGTGGGTCACGCGTGAGTGTGCAATCAGCTCCACTACAGCGGCTCTCTCACGCTCCTGACTGCTGGCACTGATGCTTCTGCTGCCACTCCGTTACCACACTGCTTTTCTGGCACCACTCTGCTGCTGCTGCATCTGGCAGCTTTTGACACCACGCTGCTACTGATGTTGCTGTGCTCCCTGCGCTATTGCAGTGCTGTTTGTTAAATATAAGCGTTGCTCCGGTTACTGCTGTTGCTGACGTTACTACTGCTTCTACTGACGCTGTAAGTGCTGCTGAAGCTCCACCCTGTGCCTCTTTCACGCTCTGCTGCTGCAGGCAGTGCTACGGGCTAGTTGCGTTCTGGTACATGACAGAATGCCTATTATTGAAACTGTGGTGTGCACGACTTTATATGGTCCCAGGCAAGCAAAAACACTATAGTGCAAAATGTGGACCGGCAAACCATAGTGTACGATGATGGGTAGCATAACATCAAAGCAGCAGGGCCAATCACAGCGGTCACAAACAGAAGAATGCACAGCAGACAAAGCAAACACATTACACAGATTTGGTTACAATGTAGAATTGGAAGCAAGATCGCGCATGGAAGCTACAACTATGAAAACCGTGGCAATTACCATTGTACTCTAGTGTGTGTCATCTCCCGCGTCATCTACGGCGTCATCTTATTGATCAAGGTATGCAGAGAGCTGCAACTGAGGAGGTTGTTCGTTGTCCAAGTGCTGTGGAGATTAATCTACCCCGATATGAGTCGTGGATAATTTCAGATGTCAGCAAGCGTCGCATCACCTAGAGGTCATGATTAACGTGGTAGAAGGTGCATGATTTATGATTAATGTGGTTGAAGGTGCATGATTTATAAGTTGTCTGAGTGTCTGAGTGGTCAGCATTTGTTGCAGGTCACATTGCAAGATTAGGCATCGAGCTCTGCATGGAGATTCGGCTTTAATTGGATTCGGCCGGAGTTCAAGTTTGGACCTCCGAGCTTGTGGAATTTCACAATAAAATGTACCTCAGCGAAGATAATAGATTTATATGAGTGGCAACGCAACAAGCCACGCAGAATCAAGCTACCAAAGCGAATGGGAATTCCGTAATAACGGTGACCAGAGAGACATGACCTACATGTGATGCTCACACACAAGGTACTTGGTGTCATAACTGCAATGGGAAACATTAAAATGCCTGGGTAATGCAGGGCAAACGTGCAGAGACGGCAAGCGAGGATCATATCATGACATGTAGAATTGGTATATTTGCCAGAGCAGAACTAGAACTAGAGCCGCCTGTGACCTACAGCGCCTACGCAAGTTTACAGTACCAATCGGGCATTCATAGTGCACACACACAGCCGGCAAGTGTACAGTGCCTCCTTGGCACAGAGGACCTACATAGCATACAGCTCCCACAGCATCCATCACTCGTACAGCCCGCGTTGCATCTATCATACGTGGAGGGCCAGTGCTAAGGTAAAGCTCCTGCTGCTTCCAGAGCACGTGTAGGTACCATATGTGGGTGAGGTGCGTAGATGAAGCAAAAAAAAAAATCTCTCAGCCCATCGTTTCACCTATCCAAAGGCTGGCGCTACCTCCGTGCACAGCTTCATGATTGAGCCAGACCTGTGCATGCATCGCCTCATAGGCTCCATCTGATGCTTTTTAATTTCAAGGAAAGAATACTCTGGACTTGACGAAACCTTGCGAGGAGCTCACAAAGCTGGCAAATGCTGGCATCAATGAAACCATCCAGTACTCCCAGCTGGTTGACTGAATAGAGGCTTCACGTGTCGACACGACACCTACAAACACCATTGTCATGCCAATCTCCAAATTACAAAACACGTTGAAGATTGTTGTGGGTGTAGGAGGCCATGTGCGCCCATGTGCGAGCCAACCTATGAGCTGAACAAAGGCAGTCCCCCCTGCAATGAATGCAAACGCCGAGCCAGCATCAAGCAAGTCATCGTTGACTTCACCAGGCATACCCCGGTAGCTGAAAAGTACCGTCGCGGTGAGGGAAATGTAGCAGCCGGCAATGTCCAAAAGAGCATCGACGTGCCGCCAAGGCACATTTCGCCAGATCGCCCAGGGCCAGACCATCTGAGAAATTGAACGGCACCTGGTCCGCAGCATAAGTAGATGCACAAGAGCATGCAAGGGATCGCATGCAGAATTAGTACAAGCTGCTCCTGACGGCTCAGTAGCCGCACACACCTGTGAAAGTACGACGCATCATATCACCCCTCATTACATCATTACAGGCCATGCTGCTTGTGCTTGTGCAAATGCCAGCATCATGTACTATACTGATACTTTCTCCAATGCATCCTGATGTAGCACCTTCTGCTGCTGGACTCGCCCCTCCAGCGCCACTGCTGCCCGTTGCTAGAGCCTCTCGCTGTGCGGTTATTGTGTTTTCCCACCTGTGCCGCTTTCGCTCGTTGCCTACCAGGTCTTGATGCTGCTGAGGCTGATGATACACCACTCTCGTCTGCCAGGTCGGTATGCCAGCACGAGTTCCTGTGCTCGGTGCTTGTCCGTGATGCGCAAATACAGTTCAACTACGGATAAAGGAGTTTGCCCATGTTCCATATCGCTG
The DNA here is from genome assembly GCA_017506865.1 of Tribonema minus. Lineage (NCBI taxonomy): Eukaryota > Xanthophyceae > Tribonematales > Tribonemataceae > Tribonema > Tribonema minus. The sequence goes on from JAFCMP010000401.1 coordinate 433,513, forward strand.
GTGAACACGCCTTCAGGTTCACCCAGGTGCTGATAGAGTATCGCTTCTGCATGCTTCGCCGCTGTAATATAGCCCGTGTTCCTGTTGTGTCAGCCCCTTTGCATGAGACTGATACTTTTTGGAGCGCGCCGGCCGAAACATCAGACGCCACAAGGACGTAATGGCGACAATGCAGGAACTTGCACAGATCAACACTGCAAGTTTTATTACATTGCCAACGCATTGCACGATCATCTGCGTAATTCACAGTTGACTTGTCAGAAGTGTTGGTCATCAGCAACGAATTCTACTGTAGTCTACTAGTACTAAGGTATTATTTGCTTGACTCCTGAGCAAGTCTTTGTAATGGGCGGGCGACATATATATATATATATATATAGTCGGACAAGCCCCGACGGGCCGTAGAAGACACACTGCTGGCCTCAATGATTGCCGCGCCTGTCTCAACTCTAATTACGCCTATGGCACCTGGTGGCCCCTACGACATTCAGGCAGTCATAGCGTCTTGCACACAAATGACGGGTAATTGTGATGCTGAAAAGTCTGCGGCATGTGCCTAATGTGAACAAGATCTTCAGCCGCGCCTCGTTGTCGCATCTTTTGGCAATGCCTGTTCCTGCTACGGCATTGACGCATTGCAAGCGCTGTGTGTTTCTGCTGCGGCTTTGATGTATTACCCCCGATGCCTGTTGCTGCCGCTCAAATTGTTTTGTGAATGCAACTGAGCACGGCGGCACGGTTGGAATGGCGTGATGGTGAGAGATGAGAAATTTAGAGCAGCTTGTTCTCGAGTAAACCCGTTGTTGACAAAGCCATCGCCATCGCCGTCATTGCTGCAGACTCCGCTCTCCAAGTCATCAGCGCTCGTGTAGGGTCGCACAGGGATTGCAACAAATAATCTGCAGCAATGCAGCTGATGCGCATGTACGAAGCAAACAATTGCACTCCCCCCAAATTTGCCAAAATCCGCAAAGTGTGTGTACTTGTACATCACAGCGTATGGCGGCGTATACAGCTAGTACTCATCGGGCCCTGGGGCTGCCGGCAGGGCGTTGCCAGCTTGAGCGTTGTCACTGCGATGCACATGCTGAAAAAGTAGCTGCAGTTGCGCCGCCTGCTGTGCCACCTGCTGGCTGTGCCACCTGCTGTGCAGCCTCGCGCGCCATGTCCTGATACTGCTGTGTCTGACTCTGAGGAGCGGAGGCATTCTGCTGTACTGCTGGCTGCATAGGGGTTTGCTGATCTGCCAGGTATGGAAACTGCTGACCTGACATGGGCAGCCCTTGCATGGGGAGGTATAGAGGCATCTGAGGGGCCACATCAGCGGAGACTGTGACCACTTCGGAGACGACATTGGTCCAAATGGAGGCGGCGCGCAGTATCCCGTCGTGGGTAGCACGATGCTCGCTAGCCACCATGCATGCTCTGAGGACAGCCAGTGTCGCTGTCAGTGACTCGGGGTGCTCTGCAGGAAGGAGGCTGATGAACGTGAATGCTACAGCAAGCAACTGTGAGGTTGTGCTGGCTCCAGATGCGACTGGTGCATCCACGCCTGCACTGGCAGGTGCCACGCCCTGTTGAGGTGGCGCATCCTGGCCACCTGAGTTCTCGACAGCAGCAGCAGTAGGTGCTGAAGGTGGCGCTGCTGCCGATCGCTGAGATGCACCGACTGACCCTCCTATGGTAGCTGAGATGGCGGTGTTGCGAGTGCGCATGCTTTGACTGTAGGGATTGACGGCCTCGTGTCTCTGAGGCCTAGGTTCCGCGAAGAATGAGTGTGACTGATTTGCCCTGGTCTGTAATCAATATTCCCCCGAGTTGCTAGCATAAAACATTTTTCCCGGGCCGGCATGTTTCTTCCAGTTTGAACCGAGGAGTATATTCCCCGGCTAGTTTAAAAGTGTCAGTATGTCGCACACTGTCAGATACACCATCCATCGCACTCGCCCTCCTACAGTACAAGCTCAACACCGGCAAGTTGGTATCGACAAGATCACAGGTGATGAAACACCACCGTTGCGTGTCGAGTGGCTCGTGGAGCCACAGTTTATTGCCCGGCATGTCTCTGCCCTTCGTAATGGAGAAGTGGGTCACGCACCGATGGTGCCACCTTGCGAAGCCGGCGCACTAATTCTTCTTCAGCACTAGCTTGACTTTTCCTCTGCAGCACCTTGGCATCGACGAGATAAGAGGTCTTGAAACACCGTCCTGCATGTACGCAATTATTGTCAGGCGCAGTTCCAGTTCCTGTCGTATGACTCACCCTCTCCTGGCTTGCTGACATCTGTCGTATGACTCACCCTCTGATGTCTGATACTACTACTTACTGGCTTGTTGACCTTGTGTTATATTTATCCTGCTCTCTGAAACATTATCAGGTCAACATGCTCGCGGAGCAAGTTGAGACGTGCTGCATATGCCTGGAGGTCCCTCGCCATGTGGGGGAGCTTGAATGCGGATACAAGTTCTGTGTGGGCTGCATCAGACAATGGAAGGACACAGATAGTGATACTCTAAATTGCGCAAGATGTCCACTGTGCAAGAGTGACTTCTCAAAAATCATTTCTGGGCCCGTCACCAAGCGCAAGCGTACTTCCAGGTCCGCTCCGACGATTCCCCAAGATCGGAACCAGGAACCTCTACAAATGGAGTCAACTGGTCTGTACCCCCAGCATCGTCGTCGACGGCAGCTAGCCCCGTCATCTGCGATGTTCATGTCTGTACGGCCAGCGCTCCCCTCTACGACGTCTCAAGAAAGCGCTCCGTTGCCGCAGCTCAATCAAGTGCCATTGAGCATGCCAGCACCTTCAACAAGGCACGAACCGGAGAGAGGTGTGATCACACCACTATTGCATGGAGACAACCAGACAACACAGTATGTTCCTGGTCCGGTCCAGCAGCGGCTGCCCCACATGATCACCCCTGAAGAAGGTGCCGCCATGCACAACACGACCATGGGCATGATCCCTGGCGCGCAGCCTAGTCAGTACCCGTTCATGCCAAGCTATCTGTCACCATATCCGGTGCCGCTTAGTGATCCTCTTGTGGCCATGCTCGACCAGATGAGGCAGCATGCGGCATGGCTGCAGAACTACCAACAGATCATGTACTACAATCAATTCTTTCGGCACCCGTGGTGATTCCAGGCGATCCTTTCACAGCAGTGACAGCAGCAGCGTTGAGAGGCCGAGTAGCAGCCAATTAGACACTGTCCAAGTGTGACTCAGTTATTCAGTAGAGACATGAGGTCACCAACATGAGGTGAGGACAATAATAATTGACAAAGCTGATGTATATCTGTGTCATTCCATTGGATGTTACGTGCCCCTGTTTTGCATTTGATTTGTGTCATGCATGCTCATTTTGACATTGTTTTACTGTCATGTGCAAGAGCATAATCACACGATACACACATAAGTTGTCTTGCTTGACTACACCAAAAACCAATTTGATGTTGTAGTGCGTAAGGTCAATCTAATCGGAGTGCAAGTGCAAGTGCATATGTGTCTGTGCCTACATTCAGTATCACATCAACCACACAATGCATCAATTGACAACAGAGACACCACAGGAAATGACCAGACCGCCGCTGTGAAAAGTATTTCTGGCAGCACCAGTTTCCAACATCATAAACTGTTTGAAGTTGAAAGTAGACTTCAAATATACTAATTTTTTCAGTTTCATACGCTTTAGGGTGAGTAAACATGTAGGGGAGCCATGTAGGGGAGGCTTGAACCTCCCATAGTCACCACTGACCTACCGGTTGAAAACGGTATATAGTATTTGTGTAATTTACGAAAATCTGCTAAGGGTCGTCCTTGCCCGATTTTGGGTCAGCCGCTGTGAAAAGTATTTCTGGCAGCACCGGTTTCCAATATCACAAACTTCAAACTGGTTGAGTAAACTCTCAATGTACTAATTTTAAGGCTCATACCCTTTAGGGTGAGTAACCATGTAGGGGAGGTTTGAACCTCCTATGGTCACCACTCACCTACTGGTTGAAAATGCTATATGGTATTTGCGTAATTTACGAAAATCTGCTGAGGGTCGTACCTGCCCGATTTTGGGTCAGCCGCTATGAACAGTATTTCTGGCAGCACCGGTTTCCAATATCACAAACTGTTTGAAGTAGGAAGTCAACTTCAAATATACTAATTTTTAAGGTCCTTACCCTTTAGGGTGAGTAACCATGTAGGGGAGGTTTGAACTTCCTATGGTCACCACTCACCTACTGGTTGAAAAATCTATATGGTAATTTACGAAAATCTGCTAAGGGTCGTACTTGCCCGAGTTTGGGTCAGCCGCTGTGAAAATTATTTCTGACAGCACCGGTTTCCAATATCACAAACTGTTTGAAGTAGGAAGTACACCTCAAATATACTAATTTTTGAGGTTCTTACCCTTCAGGGTGAGTAACCATGTAGGGGGGGCTTGATGTCTGATGGTGATGCAAACATAATGATGCTGAGGGACACAATTATTGTCTGTGCAGATGTCTGATGGTTATGCAAACATGATGATGCAAATCACATAAGTCAAAAGTAACCACAAGTGCCTCGTCAGCTGAAATGATGTATTCATGTAGCTCTTCGCTTAAACTTCTCGTCTTGCAGCAGTTTATCGGCCTGCTTAGTGCAGTATAGAACTCAAAGGTTCTCTGCTGCCGCCTCTGCAGCCGCTTGTGCATCGGCAGCAGCCTTTGCCTCTGCTGCCGCCTCTGTCCGTTTGCGCTCTTGCTTTAGAGCCTTGGCGCGGCAGTAAGCCCGCATGCTTTTGATTTTCTTCAAAGAAGGCAAGTTTCTGCCAGTGTGAGGTTCTCCCTCAGGAATCATCGCCTTCAGCTGGGCGTGGATCAAAAGTGCCTCTGTGTGTCTGTCACACCTCTTCCTGTTGTCCGGCTTGGCTGTAGCTCCAGTGGTGGCACCAGAGAGGCTGTCGGTAAACTTGTCTGTTTCTGTCTTGCCGAGCGCGGCCTTGCAGGATGCCATGCTGATGCTGGTCGATCAAACTGAACTGGGATTGAGACTCTAGGCAGAAGTGTCGAGGAAAAGCATATATTCCCCCGGTCGCATATATTCCCTGTAGCACACGCCGACGCGCTATATTCCCTGGCAGCAGGTATATTCCCCGGCGCTTATGTATATTCCCTGCAACACACCAGAGCTCCGGTGTTCACTCCAGAACTCTTCTTCTTCTTCGTCAGCTCGTCAGCTCATCCAACCTCGTGCGACATGGGCACCACACCATCGACGATGGCCGGCGACGGCGCCGACGCCCTCCAAGAGATTGGGGGGGTGGAAACTCATACGACAGATGACATGGGCCGTGTGCTGCGGGCAACGAGAGCTTTCGCCCCTGGCGATCTAGTGCTGAGGGAGGCTCCTCTGCTCGTCTTTGTCGACGACGACGGAGGGCACGATCTCGTCGCCAAGGCCCTGAAGCTGTCCGAAGAGGAGAGACTGAAGCTCCTGGACATGTATCACTTGCGACCCGGCGACGATCCTCGCTTTGCAATTGCCAGCTATGTGACCGAGAAAATTGAGAAAAAGGTGCGTAGTGTAGTCTCTTCGAGGGCATCGGAGTCCGCTTACCGTTTTGCGTTCGAGGCTATCAGCGTCGCCAAATTCAACGCTCACGACTTCACGACGGCGTCCGATCAGAGCCTCAGCGGCCTGTTCCCGTTAGCATCGCTGGCATGCCACTCCTGCGACGCTAATTGCACGTTCACCACCATGAGCCCTAGCGGGGTTATCAGCTACTACGCGGCGCGGAGAATCTCAGAGGGTGACTCTATATCAATTCTTTACGATGGCCGCAACGCGGGCATGCCGACGCTGCAACGTTGGAAGCTGATGGCGAAAGGCAGGGACTTCATGTGTCAGTGCTTGCGATGCACCGGGCCCGATGCAATGAGCGGCATCAAGTGTCATCGGTGCCAAGAGGGAGTCTCCATGCCGACGTTCCCCCGCCTGCTGCCAAGCACACGCGAGCTCCCAACGATCGCCGATGCTACATGGCTCTGCGACACCTGCGGGTGCGCTCCGGAGCCATCGATGCTCGCAAAGCAGCTGACAGAAGTGTCTGACCTCACGACCCAGCTCTTGAACGTGGTCGGAAGCAACAGGTGAGTTACGGACTCAGTCTGCGTAAGCGATGCATTGATGATGCGCAGCCAATGACTTGACCACTGACTAGATTTACATTGTCTGCTTGTTTGCCTTGCGCAGAGGGGACAGCCCATTCTCTAAAAGACAGGTGCGCAACCTCAGAAGGCTTGAGGCCCTCGCACTCGACAAGCTAGGGGGGGCACACAGCGTCATCATGGGGACGGCCCAGCTGTCGTTGGCGGCAATCAAGGCCAAGGCACGACGCTTCGGAGCAGATGACGCTGTGTCCACGACGGCTATCATCATTATGGTTCAGCAGCTCTCAATCATGGAATACGCTGAGGTCGGCTGCTCCAACGGCACCGTGAGGTGCATGGCTGAACACTCCCCGTGTCAAGCCTTAGACATCGCTGACGATGCGCTCACCTTGTTGATGGGACTCAGAGACTTGCCAACCTTCATGAGGTTGCATAGCGCCGAAGTAGCTTTCCTGGGCCGCTACCTGGCACTGCTGGTGTCGTCTTCGCCGAAACGCATGTTCCTCGTTTACTGTGTGTCGGAGAAAGTGAGCCAGATATAGCTAGACCCTGCGCTCAGGTGACACGAAGCTGTGCTGTCGCCAAAGCCGCTCTCCACGCTATAGGCGGGGATTCGCGTCGCTGCCAGTATGGATGCATATGCACGTAAGTCCCTGCGGTGATGCTCGGCTCAGGGGTTCCATGTAGGGGAGGGAGCACATGCAGCACATGATGTGAGACTTCGGAGGTTTTGTTTAGCTGGAGAGTAGCGCATTTGTTGCCACCTGAGTCTGAAGGCTAACCAGATTGAAATGCCGGGACTGAGGGGTAGTTGCCGTGTGCAGACATCTTTGTGTAAATGGAAACAACAGATGACATTGTAGATGTGTCCTTGTGTTATATCTTGCTGAGTCCATGCATTGAAGTGACATGCATGCATGTTAGTTTATCACCTAGTGAAATCCACCCCTCACAGGCCACCATGTACTGCTCGGTGACCAATAGTGAGACGTACTGGTTGACAAGGCTGCCGCCGCTGTGAATCCTAGCCGCTGACACTCATTCACCTTCAACTGCCCCCCTCACCCACCTGCCACAATGGTGTTAACTGAGTCGGTTGGTAACCTGAGGATCTACTAAAAAATCAGCAGCAAATAGTACAAACACACAGCAAACACAATGCAAGACCTGTATAAGCGCCTGTTCTCACTTTTGTCTCATTCTGACTGCCTATGGCAGAGGAGGATTCGGAAAATTAATACAGCGTCCATATTTGCTTCCCTTTAAGCTGCCTCACTGAACAAGGGAGGTTTACGACATATAGTACCCGCTGACAACAGTGACTTGTCTCCCCAGGCGCTGTGCAAGGCGAGAACAAAACTGCCCGAAAATACATTTGCAGCATTGAATAAGTCTATCCAAAAGCCCTTTCATCAAACTGCTCACCGCATCTACGCTGTGGATGGTTCAAAAGTGCATGTCCACTCTTCCTTTGTTAAAGAAGGGTTCAAGAGCCGCACCACCAATGATAAACCCGTGTCTCGTCCTGCCAAGAGACCACTTGCGATGCTGTCGTCCATGTTGGATGTAGAGACCAGGACTTGCTTTGATGCTTTGTGTCTGAAGATGTCAATGAGCGTAGGTCTGCGCTTCAGCACATGACTAAGGCTAAGGCTGGGGACACAATGATATTCGATAGGGGATACTTATAGGGGATACTACTCTTCACAGCTGCTTGAACGAGCTCATGAACTCGATGTAAAAGTTGTGTTCAGACTTAAGAGAGATGCTTTCAGGGGGGCCAAACAGTTTTACAACTCATCCGCCACGACAGCATGTATGATAATAAGACAAGGGGCATAAATGTTCACAACACTGCATTGGCTTGGCGTGCCCCACTATTCACTTCTTATTGGTTGCCATCTGTTGCTGTTTTGCTCGTATTCTGGCTCATGTATAAGTGCCAACTCTGCTCTTCATTAGCATGATGTTAGTGTGCGCTGCTTGCTTGGTGTGCCTCACTACTGTCTAGTGTTGGCCTGCTCGGTTTCCACACCTCGCTGTTCTCTACTCATGAACTTACGTCACTTCAAATCACTCTCGCGCCACGCGCGACATATCATCACAGCATGATGGGGTCGTTCTCGTAGAGCTCCGGGTACGCCCTTTCCCACCAAGGCGATCTTGCGTGATTTCCCAAACTACTATGCCGACGCTGTGGCGGGATGCATCTACAACATCAAGTCTGGCAAGGCCCTGAAACATGGCAAGATAGGCAACATTTGCCTTTACCGTGACGACAAAAAAGTCAACATGTCAGCACAGATTCAAAACATGACGGCGTTGAAAGGAAGCCATATCCAACTCATACAGTCGACCACAAGAACAACAGACGGCCGGATTGGCACTTTGTGTATGCATTGCATCCAATGCTACATTACGTCAACACACCCCGTTAATTACATCATGTCTGAGCGCCTTCTGGCTGCCGGTGCGCAAGGCGCCGTCATGGCGGCCACGCACAACCAATTTGCGGACGGCGGGCGCTCGTGTCCTTTCAATGATGCAGAGCTATGTGACTGGCGGCAGAGGTGGCACCGGTGGTGGTGGCCTTAGCGGTGCATCTCGTTGTACACTGCGCAATTCGTTTTTGCGCTACCGAAACTAACTGGGATCAAAAGATTCGGGGACGGCACAGGTGAACTTATATAATTTGACTTGAGGTTGAATTTTTTCGCTTCTTGCCTCGTGTGGTGTACTGCAGCTGCTGCATGTGAGTACTGTTGGTCGCGTTTCAGGTTGCCAGTGAAAGACACTCCACACACAGCATCCATGCGTAAGGGTGCGGTAGCCCAGGCGGTGAGCAGATGTGCCTACAAATTATTGACCACAATTTCAAACCCACATGGTGCACACCAACAGCCGGCAATGCAGTACAAAGGAAGAAATGAGCGGTCAAGGAACAACAAGAACGGTTCGGCAGCGTGTTCTGACACCATCATCGGCCAGACGGATTTGTAATCATGTGCACCCAGGCGTGACAATGTTGCAACAAAGTACACACCAGCAGCTGACAATGCAGCACACATACGCTGAAAGGGTTGCTTGCATTAATGAGTGTAGTGAGCACGCCTCGAGCGTTGTCGCATCAAGGGCTTGGGGGGGACACTGGCCGGCTCTGCTGGGTGTGCGCGGTCTGCTGGGGGGTCTGCTAGGACGGCACATGCACGTACGGCATATATACACTCAGCTGGGGGTGTGCCATCTGTGTGTTCTGCTGGGGGGGCACATGTATGTACGGCATGTGGAAGCCATGCTGCTGCGGGAAGGGCTGCAGGCCTTGGGCGTGCAAGAACTGCTGCTGGTGAGCTACCTGCTGGGCGAGGTGCTGAAACTGCCAGTCACACCAACTTGAGCGTGATGGCCACCGCATTTCGAGGAGGGTTAAACTCGGATGGGTTTTCAAGATCCTTCAGGGGACTGAAGTGCTGAGCGGAGAAGCCCTTGGCACGAGACAATAGAATAACGTATGGATGGAGGCTGGAATAAGTGCACAATAGTCCGTGGTGCAGCATGAAAGATGTAGTACCAGGGCCACCAGCAGGGCGACCCGGTGGTTTTGGTAACATCATAACAGTGATTGGGAAGAGTCTCTGGCGCATGAGCTCTTCTGGTAGCTCACACTTGACAAACAACTCCCCATCATCCGCGTTGCCATGTCTGCGGGCCGAAATCTTGATGGTGTAACCATCAATTATTGCTGTCTTATCCGACTGTCTCAACGTTGCAATGTGAGGTTCGTCTGCTGTGTCCCCTACAAGTCTGTATTCCAGATCATACAATGGTCCGTGTTCCCCCCTGCCCCAGTCCACTGCAACACACGTGTCTTGTGTAGTTGTACAGTCTCCCACGACAATGTTGAGCCCAAACTTGATCAGACCTTGCTCTCGCAGGATGTCAGGGTAGGCCATGACGTACTTGTACGCATCCGCCTCGTAGCCCCACCTGCATGAATAATCATAACATCCACAAACGCATGAGTCAGAATCGCCATACACGCACTTCGAGTGCTTCATGCGTCAAGGTAAGGATGTGAGCTTTCATATGTACAAGCCTTTGCCTCAAACAAGAGGTGACTCAACACCGAGGCTCACCTGTCATAGTTCAGGTACTTGTCGCACCGCATGTTGACTGTCATCATCGGCACTGATGGACAAGTGTTACCCACGTATGCGGCTCTGTCGGTGTTGATGAGACGGTGTATGAAGATGCGCGCGTCGTACTCGAGGTCGTTCCTCTCCGGGTGAGTGAAGTAGTTCGGCGGGAGGTGGGACGGCTGCTCCATACCAAAGTAATGCAGCTGGCGCAGGAACGCAGAACTGATGTTGCGTGGTAATGTGCGCGTTGTGATGAAAGAGAACACGTCGGCCAACACAGCAGGGTTGATGTCCTCTGAGGGCGGGAGAGTCAGGACAAGCTGCCCACCGCGCTGAATTGGCGCATCCTTGAACTGCAGTGTGTGGATGCTGGGCAGAACCCACTTGCTAAGCATGGGCACATGTTTGTGTCCCTGGAAACCTCGCTATGAGCGTGGCTAAGGCGATGAGTGCCTAGCTGTGGGACCTGTGCCTGATTGCTACTGCTGGGTTGTGAAGCAGGGCTCCGCCCCAATTACTAAGAATATAAGGGGGGTACGAACGGCAGTGAATGCTGAGAATATAAGCCGGCAACCGACCATTATCGCGTACTATATTCTCGTCACACTTGATCGCTGCAGCGGACGCGTCACCATTTATGCGGTGGCGGGTAGAGACCAGCTGTTTGAGGACGGCGTTTGGAAAGTGAAGAAGGTGTGCAAGTAAATACCGGTGCTTTGCAATTCAAAAGGGAACATATGAGACAAGGGGGAATATACGTGGGGAATGTATAAAGCGGGTCATATATACAGGGGGAATAAACGAAGCGGGGGAATATAGAATATACCCGGGAGAATAATACATGTGTACGCATATATTCCCTGGAGCTCCTGGCATAGATCCTACGCTGACAACACTCACAGCAGCAAGGATGACTCTCTACTCCCGCGCCCGCTTGACCATTGCGGCCATGAGCATCGACCTCCGTGATCTGGAACCCCAGAGAGGATGTATCATGGAATTAACCATATTGTGTAATGAGGGGGCGGAGGAGCTGCTCAATGCCGGTGTGATACCCGCCGTCATGGCGGCCATGAACGCTCATGTCGGCAAAGCAGTGCTGCAGAGATTTGGCATCATCATCATTACCAAACTGCTGCAGGCGAATATTCCGGCTGAGCACTTCATCACCGCCGGCATACACCGCTCCGTTATAGCGGCCATGGACACCCACATCGGCGACAGCCAATTGCAGCGCAATTGTGTTGTTTGCATTGGAGAGCTGTTTAGCGACGCTACGGAAGATCGTCTGATCCAAGCGGGTGCACTGCGCGTGTTTATTGCGACGATGAACAGGCACATCGGTCACACCGGAGTGCAGTGGGAGTGTTTTCTCAACATTGCGAAAATATGGAGAGATGGCACAGCGGAGCGCTTGATTACTGACGACTTGCACCGCGCCGTCCTGGCGAGTATGGGCGCCCACATCGGCATCGCAGGTAAGGCCTTCAACAATATGTACGATCAGATCCATTGTTGAGCCCAAGTACATCATCATGGTCGTCGTTTTTCAGGCTCCTTGTTGCCGCAGCTTGTTGGTGCAAAACTTGAATGATGAAGTTTACGGGGATGTGCGTTGATGTGCGTTGTAGAATGTCTTCCATACTGGGCTGTTTGACAATACATAATGTGCGATCCCTACTCGCAGGCCTGCAGTTCGGGGGGATCATGGCCATCTCGAAGAGGATGTGGACTGCAGCCACGGCGGAGCGCATGATAGACGCCGGTGCGCACCGTGCCGTCGTGGATGCCATCAACAGGCCGGTCACTATCACCGAACTCGACACCAACAACGGCGCCCACATCGGCAACCTAACGGACGGTAGAGACCCCGTCAGCGCAGCGAAAATGCGGGAGGAAGGTATCATTGCCGTCTCAAGGATGTGGAGTGCTGTCACGGAGGAGAGCCTGATGGACTCCGGTGCTCACCGCGCCGTCATTGCGGCCATGGAGGCCCTAACCGGCCACATGACGCTTCAGCGGGCAGGGATCGATGCAATCCACGTCATGTGGAGCGATGCTACGGCGGTGCGCCTTCTGGCTGCAGGTGCACAAGGCGCCGTCATAGCGGCCATGCACAATCATGGCGACTTACAGATGGCAGGCCATAGTGTCATCTCAATGATGCAGAACTATGTTACGGCGATGGCTTCAGCGGTGGTGGAGTCTGGCGGCGGAGGAGGTGGCAGCAGTGGAGGAAGGGGGAGTGGCAGCAGTGGCGGTAGAGGCGGGGGGAGAGGTGGCGGCAGCAGTGGCGGGAGCTCCGCAAAAAGGCAACGTCAGTGATAGCAATGCCAGCGGTGCTACGGCTGCCACGAGTGCTTTGCCAGAGTGGCGTTGTCAGCAGCAGCGGCAGTTCGTAGCCAGCACGCACGCCGCTCAGCAGTTCACTGTCCATGTGGACTTCTGCTAGCGTCAATCACGTTGCTACATGCTGTGGGTGCCCGTGAAACTAACCAGAGTGAAAGTGTTTCTGGGGCATATATGCTCTATGCACAGACCGATGAGTTTTGGCATACGCGTAAATATAATTATGCAATATGCAAACATCACAAATGAACTGGTCTCACCTGCTTTCTCTTGCCTTGCGTAGTGTACTTCAACTGTAAGGCTGCTTTGTGAGGCGTTGAGAATATTGTGGCACTTATTGCATTGCAGCAGCCTTGCACTTGCGTATGGTCATCACCTGTGTTGCGTCTCACGTACAATCAGGGCTCACAACGCAGGTTGTCAGTGAGACAATACACGCCACACCCAGAGTTGAAATGAAAAAGTACCAATTTCAAATCTGCGTTGAACGACTTATACCCTTTAAGGTGAGTAATCATGTATGGGATGCTTGAACATCCTAAGGGTCGTACTTGCCCAATTTTGGGTCAGCCGCTGTGAAAAGTATTTCTGGCAGCACCGGTTTCCAATATCACAAACTGTTTGGAGTAAGAAGTAAACTTCAAATATACTAATTTCTAAGATTCATACCCTTTAGGGTGAGTAATCATGTAGGGGAGGCTTGAACCTTCCATAGTCACCACTCACCCTGCTAGTTCATAATGGTATTTGCGTAATTTACAAAAATCTGGTAAGGGTCGTACTTGCCCGATTTTGGGTTAGCCGCTGTGAAGAGCATATCTGGCAGCACCGGTTTCCAATATCACAAACTTCAAATTGGTGAAGTAAACTTCAAATATACTAATTTTCAAGGTTCATACCCTTTAGGGATAGTAACCATGTAGGGGAGGATTGAATCTCCCATAGTCACCACTCACCCTACTGGTGCATAACGGTTTATGGTATTTGCATAATTTACGAAAATCTGCTAAGGGTGGTACTTGCCCGCTTTTGGCTCAGCCGCTGTGTAAAGTATTTCTGGCAGCACCGGTTTTCAATATGGCATGGAAGCTACAACTATGAAAACCGTGGCAATCACCATTGTACTCTAGTCGGTGTCATCTTCGGCGTCATCTCCGGCGTCATCTCCATTGTCATCTTCAGTGTCACCGTAGGGTTCAGGTCTGACAAGAACTTGGAAAGTGAGCTTTCCATCTTGTGTGTACTTTTATTATATTCCACTTGTGGCTGTGGAAATGCCATGTTGTAGGTGTGTCGCCTTGTTCTCACTCTTGGATGTAGCATGCAAAGCTTGCACGCCACACCCCGCCCCCCACATCACCCCCAACAAAGCACCCGCAAGCGACTGTCCCCCACATACTAGCAGGGATACCAAACAAAGCTACAAGACTCTCCCCCCACAGACAGACCCGTCTTAGGGCCACCCAGCTCCACGCAGACTCCATCTCAAAGTTTTCATGCAGGCCAAGGTCACCATAATGGGCCCTGAACTGGAGATTGTGGCTATCTACGTGAACCCCGATATCATAAAGATAAGCAGAGGGAGTCACTGGGCGCCAGGCGCTGACGCTAGAAAGAAAGGCTATATAACTAAGCAAAGCATCGCCTCCTTGATGAGCGGGACGGTGGTTCACCGGGCCTCCCATATCACCCCCAACAAAGCATCCGCAAGCGACTGTCCCCCACACACTAGCAGGGATACCAAACAAAGCTGCAAGACTCTCCCCCCACAGACAGACCCTTCTAAGGGCCACCCAGCTCCACGCAGACTCCATCTCAAAGTTTTCATGCAGGCCAAGGTCACCATGATGGGCCCTGAACTGGAGATTGTGGCTATCTACGTGAACCCCGATATCATAGAGATAAGCAGAGGGAGTCACTGGGCGCCAGGCGCTGACGCTAGAGAGAAAGGCTATATAACTAAGTAAAGCATCGCCTCCTTGATGAGCGAGGTCACGGCTCACCGCAGGCTGCAAGCCTGACAAGATATTGCCATTTACCGCTGCGAGTAACTTGTGGTTGGTGCCGTGGTGTGCAGCCGACTCCGCTTGCTCTCCAAGCACGCCAAGCCGCTGCCTGTCCCTCCTCCGCACGCCAGCCAGCGCTTCCGAGACACCACCACACGTTTGAAGTTCTCTCGAAGGGGCTACGCACGCTGGCATCACCTGAGGGCCGCTGGTGCTAGCTCCTGCAAGCCCTGCAGCCCAGCCCACCCACCAAACCAGCCGCATTCGCTGCCACGCCTTTCGGCGTTAACGAGCTTGGGACGCTAGTTTGTGTACTTCAGTACAGTGAGTTGTGCTTGTGTGTACCTCTTGAGATCCGCAGCATCATCATCATTTCCGACTGGAGGGTACAGTACGCCTACTTCTGAGCCTTCAAGGCCAGTCAGCGCTTTGCCTAATCTTTCGCCGCTGTCGATGTTGTCCTCTTCTGCGTTGCAGGCATGCCATATGACACGAGACTTGAAGGGCGGCACAAAATGGGGCGGAGGTGCAAACGGTATCGCTAGTTTGCACCTGACCATAGAAATGATCACGACACCTTCAGCGCGTTCCTCTCAAGAGCGAACCCGCAACACCAGGGACCAATAGCACCCGCAGAAGAGATTTGCTTTAGGGATGCTAACGCCCAAGTCGGTGACGCCCCCGCCTCTCGCTATGTGTATTGCATGTTGCATATCTGACAGCGGTACTTCTTGAACAAAATCGCCCGTGGTGAGTGCCGACTGAGTCCTGTCGGGACGACGGAATGAATTGTACTCATCCCCACTGCATTCACTCCTCCTACCTATTTGCTTGCTAACTCCTTCATGAGCGTATGCCATGGTCAAGAGCGCTACAACAGGCACAGTCCGCAGTGGGAAAAAACTACAAGACGCTCCCAGGTACACTGGGCTGACTGACAGCAGCCTAACACAGTGAGCTAGCTCATCGGGCACTGTGCGATGTCCGCTGCCGATGGCCCAGTGAACCAAGAGGCTCACAACTGAGTTCTTATGTGTCGTCTTCGTCCGATCATCGTCGAGGAACTTTGCAATTACATCCTGAGGCAGGGCCAGGAGGCGTGTGCGCAAACGATCATCGATCATCGTTTTCTCAATGTCAAAGAGATCGTTGCACACCTTGTCGTAAGCCACTTTGGAGAAGGTCGCAGTAATGCGCTCCCTGATGTCCTCCGACAAGTCGAAGAAGGTCGCAGCACATTCCTCATCTACCTCTGGCTGCAACGACACCCAAGTGCTGTATCGAGAGATGACCTCACTCACGTCGGACTTGTACGCGGCCTGCAGCACTCCGAGAGCCCTGTCTATTGACATGTCCGAGGGCACTGTGGATATGTAGATCGACCGCAGCATGTCCTCGACAGCGCCCCCCTCCTGCTCGCTCGACACTGTGATCGGTAGCGCGTAGTATTGAGAACCGGGCTCCTCGCTGATGCGCAAAGTGGCGTCGAAATATGAGCTGGCCGCCGAGAGCACCGTCGCGTGCAGCAACAGCTGCTTATACACCCCCTCCTTAGCTGGGCCGCCACCATCCCTTTTTAAGCGCTTCGCAGCGCTTTCTGAGGGCTCCTCTGCGGACGCCTGTGCGGTGTGGTGATCATGCACGATGTTGACCACCACATCCTTGAGTTGTGGATCATCCCACATGCTCGCTAAGCGTTTGGCGTCCATGGCTCTGAAATTTGAGGGGAGCACCACGCATAAGGTAGTCATTTGATTAGCCTTCACTGGCAGGATGAAAGTAATGCGGTTTAGAAGTGTGATAATCTTATTGGTTATTGGTGAGTGAAGTCATCGTTATCACCAGTAACCCGACAACAAAGGGTGGGTGCTAGCTTCGTTCCTACTTTTTTCGCGCTACCAGTTTGTGACGCTGCTGCGGTCTGCCAATCATAACAGCTGTGGCTACCCTAGTCTGTGCATTGATGTCTTTAAATTGATGTCGCTGCCAGCAGCTTAATAAGGGCCGCCACCATCCACCACGGAGTGAAGGTATATACTGATGCTGTTGCTATCTGTTCACTTTACCGACCTGGTCGATACAGCAGTCCGCTGTTGCTGCTGCTGCTGTTTTTCCGATGCCTTGTCCCTCCCTGCTGGCAGAGCTGTTGATGCGATGCTTTGCTTTCTCAGAGCTTGGTACTCCCTACTGACTTCTCCTGCAACTCAACGTTGAAGGTGGGGTTATGCGTGGTGCGTTACCCCGTTCGAGTAAAATTCGCGCACCAACTTCAACACTCAACGGCCCAGTAACTTCACAGGCACATCGCTTGAGCCACCCTCAGCACTCCAGCATGAACCCAGCAGCAGGCGCAGTAGGCTACTGCTACAACAGGTGCAGCAGCGGGGGCCTCCTACTCTTCGACTTTGACTTTTGACAGCTCCAACAAGCAAGACCCCCCGGAAGCGAGAGTCACTGGTGATGAGTTTGCAGAAAGGAATGAGATCCAGCGAACGGCTCAAATGAAGAGATGGCCGGGGGCCGTGAACGGCCGGCTCAAATCAGCTCCAGCATTATCAGTTTCACAACAAGCACAAGAGAGACAGCACTCACCAGTTTCTCACATAAGGCAGGTGGCAGCCGCTATGGCATTGGCCAAGAGGACCGGTGAAGATGGAGGACAATCGGACCGCCCTCACCGGCCACAGGGGCATCTTCCAACACATGTTCTCGCTGCTGTGTGGTCGGGCCCGGGCGCTATCTTTACGCTGCCACCATCTCCAAGGCGTGCCGTCGCATCTACGCGAGCATGAATACTGGGGGGGGCTGCACCACCACGTCAGTGTCCTACTCGAGTTTCAGGCTCGCGCACGCCATCCAGCACTCCAACTACCAAATAACCACCACCACAATGCAGGCCTTCGCCAGGCTAAGGCCTCTGCAGGAGCTGCAAGGGGCACATGACCTGAGCGATGGCACCCACACTTTCAACCCCAGCATCATGACGGCAGCCGCCCAGGGGGGCAATGTGCCAGCGATGCAGTGGATCAAGGACCACTGCCCTCCCCTCGCGGCTAGCAGCATATGGGAATTCAAGGCGGCTGTGCGTGCCGCGGAGTCGGGACACGTGCCCGCCCTGAGCTGGCTGATGGAGCAGGAATACTTCCGGCCGTGCCCGAATCGCAGACGAGCCTACGGCATTGTCCTATGCGCAGCGGCGCGCACAGGGCAGGCCGCCGTCTTCGTGTGGGTGCGCGATGAGTGTATGTGGCTGCGCCCGTACGCTAATCGCCCCGAGTTACCCCCTCATAGCTCGTCAGCCTCTCCTTGGCGCGGTGACGATCACCCGATGGGGCTGGCGGCGGCCGGCGGTCACTTGAGCACCGTGCTTGTGCTGATGGAGCTGGGCTGCGAGGCAACTAGCAATTCCGTTCTAAACGCCATTCGCGGTGGACACATACTCGTTCTGGACGCCCTTATGGCGTCTCCGCACCGCACCGTCGTCCTCGACGGCGATACAATGTATAAAGCATCGTTGTACGGCGTAAGGCGTGTGCAAAAAGAGGTGGAAAAGCTAAAGATGTTCAACTGGCTGTGGCAGAAGGGCTACAGGTTTCAACGTAGCGCAGGATTAACAATGATTCACATTGCAAGCATAAAATGGAGTGGCGGTTGTGAGAAGGTGGCGCGGTGGCTGCAGCAGCACATGCCAATTGGGACCGGTGGTGATGCTTGAAGCACTTGGCCACGGTAATGCCTTCAGCCCCCGCATTCACGCGAGGCGTGCCGGCGTTGACACCCGCAGTCGATCGTGCCGTAGGGCACCAGTGTGTCGACAGATGCAAATGGGTCAGGGCTGCGCTGTACCTGCGCCAAGTAGGGATGTACCGGGACTGCGCCATAGCAGGTGCGTTTGTGTAGGCAGCATATATGGATAGCGCTGGGGCACCTGCTGAGGCCACCTGCGAAGGTACTGCTGCTGCACAGGCCGAGGCCATAGAAGGGTACTTGGTGGCCCCTGCGACATTCAGGCATTCGTAGTGTCTTGCACACAAATGACGGGTACTTGTGATGCTGAAAAGTCTGCGGCATGTGCCTAATGTGAACAAGAACTTCAGCCGCGCCTCGTCGTCGCATCTTTTGGCAATGCCTGTTCCTGCTACAGCATTGATGCATTGCAAGCGCTGTGTGTTTCTGCTGCTGCTGGCCTTCACAAAATGGGACACATGGTATGCTGTGAGAACCGCTGTTGTCTATCATGCTGATATGTCCACATGTTGTGCAAATTGCCCATACGCCAGGTGCGCCATGTCTGATGTGCTGTGGCACAGCACCTGTGGACACCATTTGGGGTGTTTGCATAATACCCTGCCTGTCTGCATCAATGCAGAATGCAGTGAATGCCTTTTTTGCAGCAACAGGTGCGACCCTGCCTCAAACATGGCACCGCAATGCACAAATTGCAATGAGTCTGAACGACGCATGGGGCTCGAGCAGGATCGTCAGGCTCCTGAGGGCGGCAGGGCACCGGTGCGGCCGGCGATGCGTCTGCCTCGCTGTCGAGGAGGTGACTACCCTGGTATTCGAGGAGGCCGGCATGCAGGATCTGCGCTGCCTGGCTCGGACTCTGCGCGGCGCGGCGAAGCGCTTTCCGAACCTGAGACGTGTCGTCTTCTGCGGCGATCCGAGTCAGTTGCGCAGCGTCGACCGCGGCAACGTCCTGGAAGATCTCATCGCCGGCGGCCGCGTTCCGCACGTGAAGCTCACTCACGTGTTCCGCTGCGGCGTCGCGCTCGCCCGCAACGCCCGAGCGATCCTCGAGCAGAACTACGAGGGCGTGGGAGCGGACGACACGTTCCGACTCGTCACGTGCGACGAGACGGACATGAATACGTATCGAACGCGGAGGGCAAACAGCCGAAGCGTCTGCCCCTGCAGCGGATCGTCGACTCGTTCATCGCGGATCGGCAGAACGGGAAGGAGCCGCAGGTCATCGCGTACATGAACGTCGAGTGCAGGGCCATCAACGCCGCCGTCCTGAGCCGCCTCGACATGAAGGTGCCTGCTTGAGGGAAGGCGCCATTCCTCGTCGAGGGCGTCAGGTACGTCGTGGAGGAGAGTTTCGTACAAGCGGCAGACGATGACGATTTCGAGGAGGAAGCGTCGATGCTCCTCGTCAAGGCCGACATGTACACGGCGGTGAGCGTCGAGTGGTGCGAGTCGATCGGAGCGGACCTGCGCGTGATTCGCTACCGAGAAGCCGACGGAGACGGCGACGGGAAGGAAGAAGACGACGACGACGACGAGGACGGCGGCGCCTACTACACGGTGCGAATGCGAAAGTGGGGCCCGGCCTCTTCTTCCACTGACGAGATCGCCTTCGTCATACACACCGGGATGATGAGGCGTCACTTCGCGGTCGGGTACGCGGTGACGATTCACAAGATGCAAGGGGGGCAGGCGGAGTACGTGTACTGCGTGGCGATCGCCAATTGCAAATTCTTCGACTGCGAAGCGCTGTACACCAACACGTCGCGGACGCAGACGAGCTGCAAGTGCTTCACGAGCGGCGACGACATGCGGAAGATCGTGCAGCGCCGCAACCGCAGGAGACTGTCGACGCTCGCGTTCGTCGGGAACGCGATCCGCGCATGAGGCGCGCAGCGCCAAGTCTGAGTTGCGGAAAGCGTATCCCGAGATGAAGTTCCGGTGCGTCGGCGCGGCGGGCGTTCTCGCGGGAGACTACGGATTCATGCGCGCGCACCCTCCTCGTACCACCCGGTTCGGCATGCGTTGTATTCTGCTCCGCCGAGACAGACGGCAGCGCGCTCCTACAATAATGACGATCATGATTTTGCTCAAATCTTTGAGAACCTGTCCGAATGTTTGTTTCGGCGCCTGTCTGAATTATTGGTGAACCTGTCCGAAACGTTGCTCGAATTTTTGGTAAACCTGTGCGAGATTTGAAGAAGTTCGAGAGCCAGTTGGAGTTTTCGGAATTCGGCAAAAGTGCCTGTCCTGTGTCGTGAGCGATTCGCCTTGCCATGTGAAACAATCATGTCTTCAGGACTCGCAGACACATGACATAGAAATGCGAATGAAATCCGCAGTGAACAAACGAGGGACATGTATTTTATTCAAAGCTACAGCGGCCTGAGACTTCACATGGCTCTTTATGCTGCGTGCAGCAGCGGCGGTCGGGGTTTGTATGTAGCAGTCATCACTAGAACTGAACACCTGCACGCGCACGCTCGTGTGTGCGCGACTTTGGAAAGCTGAGGGGGTCTAGTCTATGGGACAGGGTTTCAGTCGACGTAGTGGGGTGGGGGTGGAGTGGCCTAGTTCCAAGCCAGGTAATCGGCGTGGGTGTCGATGACGTAGGTGAACGCGATCACCTTGCCGTCCTCATCAAACTCCCAGAGCATGCAGCGGTGCTCGTCATGCACTTCCTTCCCGGTCTCCTTCTGCACGTACTTGACCTCCAGCCAGGCCATGACGTGCTCGTCGCCGTCGAAGATCTTCTTGATGTTGAAAATCTGGATGTCCAGCTTGTCTTTCACGAGCTGAAAGAAGGCCCCGATGTTGTCGCGGCCTCGGCGGGGAGCCATGAGAGAGACACCGTGCCCCTCGTTGTGAGTGTGGTTCCATTTCACGTCGTCGGCCAGCTTGTCGAGGACGAACGGGATGTCGCCCTCAACTGGCAGCGGGAGAGGGATGGCGAGAATATTCCCTCAGACCATGTCAGAGTAGAGCTGCTGATGCTACTGCTCGTGCTTCGCGAGGAAGCGACCGGCATGGCAGGATGATCATGGCGTTTCGTGCAGTTATACGCGGCCGCCCTCTGAGCGGGAAGCCCTCTGCCGCAACTTGCAGACATCGGCATTTACTACTCGGTCGCATCGCTTACCGAAAGCCTTGTACATGGCCTCCACCGAAGCGACGTTGCTGGTCATGGTTTGTGTCGGCTCTGGTTCCCTTCAGGTCGCGAGAGAGTGCGATGGCCAGGCGTGAGATGCTGTGTGTTCACCGGCTCTGTGCATCACCCCCTCCGTGTCGGGACCGTTTCCCTCTCGGGACCCCCCCGTCTACAGCCGGCAGGTCAAGCTCTCGTGCGACGGATACATCGCACGGCCCGCTGACAGGAAGGCTTCTTGAGGTGAGTGAGGCTCATTCGTTCAATGTCGTGAGGGGTGAGCATTACGGTGTTGCTGTAGGATACGCTGAGGTAGCTGTGCCTCTTTCCTGTTGTGAGCAGCTGCATGAGTGAGAGGAAACTCCAATCCCTCATCGCACCACCATCGCTAAACCCCATCGCAAACCCCATCGCAACCCCATCGCCACCACCATCGCTCAACCCCATCGCAAACCCCATCGCAACCCCATCGCCAACCCCATCGCAACCCCATCGCTAACCCCATCGCAAAACCCCATCTAAACCCCATCGCTAAACCCCATCGCAAAACCCCATCGCAACCCCATCGCAACCCCATCGCAACCCCATCGCAAAACCCCATTTAAACCCCATCGCTAAACCCCATCGCTAAACCCCATCGCTAAACCCCATCGCTAACCCCATCGCTAGATACTTCAAGTTGCACTTGCGTTGGAAAGCGTCACCCATCTCACATAGTCATGGCGACGCCGGTAGGACTATTTGAGCCGGCTGCTGCTTTTACGGATACGGAAACAGCACCTGCTATTGATGGCGCCGCGCCTGAAGCAGCTGGGGCAGGTGCTGTTGCCGCAGAAGCTGTTGGCGCACCACAGCTCAGTGTAGCAGAGCGGGAGCGAGAGGTTGGGAGGTGCAGGGATAAGAGGAACAGGGCGAGGAGGAAGTTGGCACTTCCCACGTGTACTGAGCGTGCCATGAGCCCCTTGCTCTGTTGTGTGAACGCCCTATGGCTGCTCAAATGTCAGGGACCACACCCATAAACTGCTGCTGCGGTAAGGCAGGCGTGCCCCAGAGCTGCTGCTGCGGTAAGGCAGACGTGACCCTGAACTGCTGCTGCGGTGAGGCAGACGTGCCCCTGAACTGCTGCTGCGGTGAGGCAGACGTGCCCCTGAACTGCTGCTGTGGTGAGGCAGATGTGCCCCTGAACTGCTGCTGCGGACCGACAGGCGTGCTCATGAACTGCGGAAAGGCAGGCATATCCATGAACTGCAGCTGCGGCATGGCAGGCATGCCCCTGAACTGCTGCTGCGGAGTGGCAGGCATGTCCATGAACTGCTGCTGCGGCTCGGCAGGCATGCCCCTGAACTGCTGCTGCGGATTGGCAGGCATGTCCATGAACTGCTGCTGCGGCTCGGCAGGCATGCTCATGAACTGCGGAAAGGCAGGCATGTCCATGAACTGCAGCTGCGGCACGGCGGGCATGCCCCTGAACTGCAGCTGCGACACGGCAGGCATGCCGCTGAACTGCTGCTGCGGCACGGCCTGCATGCCCCTGAACCGCTGCTTCGGCACGGCCTGCATGCCCCTGAACTGCGTAGCAGTCATGCCTGGTTGTACCCAGTCAGAAGATGCATGACGTTTAGGGCAGGATGGCGGTCGCGCGTCTGACTTGCGCTTCAACGACCCGCGTGAAATGAGGAGCTCAAGATGCATCTGATCTGCATGTGCCTTGCTCTCACGCTGCAACTTATCTGCATGTGCCTTACTCTCACGCTCCACCCTCTCGGCAGTTGCCCTACGCTCAAGCTCAACCCGCTCTGCAGTTGCCCTGCGCTGAAGCTCCCACCCCTCGCGTTCCTGCTGCAGTTTTTCGAGTGCAAATTTTCGTTGATCCTCAAGCATTACTGCATTTGCTGCGAGCAACTGCTGCTCGACAGCAGGTGAGGAGGCTTGCACTGACGGCATGGTGGGCGCAGATGCAACAGGTGCGGGGACTGGCGATCTGTGCAGCTGTTGCTGCCCGAACTTGTTGTCTCATCTGTATGAAATCATGCGCCTTCCTGGATGTAGATGCTAGGTTATCATATGACAGCCGCATGGCTTCAACTGATGTGCCTAGCTGCCGTGCCCCTTCGTTCTCGATTCTGGTAGCGGTGGCGTAGTCGCCTAGACTCTCGTAATGCCTGACGAGTTCCATAATCATGGTGATGGTGTGATGCCGGAACACGTACTGCCCCATACTGGGGAAGCCAGTGTGGTATGAGGCAATTCTGGCAAGTGAGTTGGTAAAACACTCTTCTTTGACCTGCTTGCCAGTCGCACCCGAGAGACCTACTAGCCTGTCTTGTGGTGATTGCCCATATAGCTTGCGCAGCTCCCGCAGGATGAACAATATGACTAAGAGCAACTCGACGAGCTCTGGCGGCACACGGATGTTGATCGGAAGCGGCGTGGACGTCCCAGTGGCAGCCGTCCAGGACGTCTTGTGCAACTCAAACTGGTTAAGTAAACTTCAAAAATACTAATTTTTAAGGTTCTTACCCTTTACGGTGAGTACCCATGTATGGGAGGCTTGAACCTCCCATGGTCATCACTCGCCTACTGGTTGAAAACGGTATATGGTATTTGCGTAATTTACGAAAATCTGCTAAGGGTCGTCCTTCCCCGATTTTGGGTCGGCCGCTGTGAAAAGTATTTCTGGCAGCACCGGTTTCCAATATCCCAAACTTCAAACTGGTTAAGTAAACTTCAAACATACTAATTTTTAAGGTTCTTACCCTTTAGGGTGAGTAACCATGTAGGGGAGGCTTGAACCTCCCATGGTCACCAATCACCTACTGGTTGAAAACGGTATATGGTATTTACGTAATTTACGAAAATCTGCTAAGGGTCGTCCTTGCCCGATTTTGGGTCGGCCGCTGTGAAGTGTATTTCTGGCAGCACCGGTTCCAATATCCCAAACTGTTTGAAGTAAGAAGTAAACTTCAAAAATACTAATTTTTAAGGTTCTCACCCTTTAGGGTGAGTAACCATGTAGGGGAGGCTTGAACCTCCCATGGTCACCACTCACCTACTGGTTGAAAACAGTATATGGTATTTGCGTAATTTACGAAAATCTGCTAAGGGTCGTCCTTGCCCGATTTTGAGTCGGCCGCTGTGAAAAGTATTTCTGGCAGCACCGGTTTCCAATATCCCAAACTGTTTGAAGTAAGAAGTAAACTTCAAAAATACTAATTCTTAAGGTTCTCACCCTTTAGGGTGAGTAACCATGTAGGGGAGGCTTGAACCTCCCATGGTCACCACTCACCTACTGGTTGAAAACGGTATATGGTATTTGCGTAATTTACGAAAATCTGCTAAGGGTCGTCCTTGCCCAATTTTGGGTCGGCCGCTGTGAAAAGTATTTCTGGCAGCACCGGTTTCCAATATCCCAAACTTCAAACTGGTTAAGTAAACTTCAAAAATACTAAATTTTAAGGTTCTTACCCTTTAGGGTGAGTAACCATGTAGGGGAGGCTTGAACCTCCCATGGTCACCACTCGCCTACTGGTTGAAAACGGTATATGGTATTTGCGTAATTTACGAAAATCTGCTAAGGGTCGTCCTTGCCCGATTTTGGGTCGGCCGCTGTGAAAAGTATTTCTGGCAGCACCGGTTTCCAATATCCCAAACTTCAAACTGGTTAAGTAAACTTCAAGCATACTAATTTTTAAGGTTCTTACCCTTTAGGGTGAGTAACCATGTAGGGGAGGCTTGAACCTCCCATGGTCACCACTCGCCTACTGGTTGAAAACGGTATATGGTATTTGCGTAATTTACGAAAATCTGCTAAGGGTCGTCCTTGCCCGATTTTGGGTCGGCCGCTGTGAAAAGTATTTCTGGCAGCACCGGTTTCCAATATCCCAAACTTCAAACTGGTTAAGTAAACTTCAAGCATACTAATTTTTAAGGTTCTTACCCTTTAGGGTGAGTAACCATGTAGGGGAGGCTTGAACCTCCCATGGTCACCACTCACCTACTGGTTGAAAACGGTATATGGTATTTGCGTAATTTACGAAAATCTGCTAAGGATCATCCTTGCCCGATTTTGGGTCGGCCGCTGTGCAAAGCATTTCTGGCAGCACCGGTTTCCAATATCCCAAACTTCAAACTGCTTAAGTAAACTTCAAACATACTAATTTTTAAGGTTCTCACCCTTTAGGGTGAGTAACCATGTAGGGGAGGCTTGAACCTCCCATGGTCACCAATCACCTACTGGTTGAAAACAATATATGGTATTTGCGTAACTTACGAAAATCTGCTAAGGGTCGTCCTTGCCCGATTTTGGGTCGGCCGCTGTGAAAAGTATTTCTGGCAGCACCGGTTTCCAATATCCCAAACTGTTTGAAGTAAGAAGTAAACTTCAAAAATACTAATTGTTAAGGTTCTTACCCTTTAGGGTGAGTAACCATGTAGGGGAGGCTTGAACCTCCCATGGTCACCACTCGCCTACTGGTTGAAAACGGTATATGGTATTTGCGTAATTTACGAAAATCTGCTAAGGGTCGTCCTTGCCCGATTTTGGGTCGGCCGCTGTGAAAAGTATTTCTGGCAGCACCGGTTTCCAATATCCCAAACTTCAAACTGGTTAAGTAAACTTCAAACATACTAATTTTTAAGGTTCTTACCCTTTAGGGTGAGTAACCATGTAGGGGAGGCTTGAACCTCCCATGGTCACCAATCACCTACTGGTTGAAAACGGTATATGGTATTTGCGTAATTTACGAAAATCTGCTAAGGGTCGTCCTTGCCCGATTTTGGGTCAGCCGCTGTGAAAAGTATTTCTGGCAGCACCGGTTTCCAATATCCCAAACTGTTTGAAGTAAGAACTAAACTTCAAAAATACTAATTGTTAAGGTTCTTACCCTTTAGGGTGAGTAACCATGTAGGGGAGGCTTGAACCTCCCATGGTCACCACTCGCCTACTGGTTGAAAACGGTATATGGTATTTGCGTAATTTACGAAAATCTGCTAAGGGTCGTCCTTGCCCGATTTTGGGTCGGCCGCTGTGAAAAGTATTTCTGGCAGCACCGGTTTCCAATATCCCAAACTTCAAACTGGTTAAGTAAACTTCAAACATACTAATTTTTAAGGTTCTTACCCTTTAGGGTGAGTAACCATGTAGGGGAGGCTTGAACCTCCCATGGTCACCAATCACCTACTGGTTGAAAACGGTATATGGTATTTGCGTAATTTACGAAAATCTGCTAAGGGTCGTCCTTGCCCGATTTTGGGTCGGCCGCTGTGAAAAGTATTTCTGGCAGCACCGGTTTCCAATATCCCAAACTGTTTGAAGTAAGAAGTAAACTTCAAAAATACTAATTTTTAAGGTTCTCACCCTTTAGGGTGAGTAACCATGTAGGGGAGGCTTGAAACTCCCATGGTCACCACTCACCTACTGGTTGAAAACGGTATATGGTATTTGCGTAATCTACGAAAATCTGCTAAGGGTCGTCCTTGCCCGATTTTGGGTCGGCCGCTGTGAAAAGTATTTCTGGCAGCACCGGTTTCCAATATCCCAAACTTCAAACTGGTTAAGTAAACTTCAAAAATACTAAATTTTAAGGTTCTTACCCTTTAGGATGAGTAACCATGTAGGGGAGGCTTGAACCTCCCATGGTCACCACTCACCTACTGGTTGAAAACGGTATATGGTATTTGCGTAATTTACGAAAATCTGCTAAGGGTCGTCCTTGCCCGATTTTGGGTCGGCCGCTGTGAAAAGTATTTCTGGCAGCACCGGTTTCCAATATCCCAAACTTCAAACTGCTTAAGTAAACTTCAAAAATACTAAATTTTAAGGTTCTTGCCCTTTAGGGTGAGTAACCATGTAGGGGAGGCTTGAACCTCCCATGGTCACCACTCACCTACTGGTTGAAAACGGTATATGGTATTTGCGTAATTACGAAAATCTGCTAAGGGTCGTCCTTGCCCGATTTTGGGTCGGCCGCTGTGAAAAGTATTTCTGGCAGCACCGGTTTCCAATATCCCAAACTTCAAACTGGTTAAGTAAACTTCAAACATACTAATTTTTAAGGTTCTTACCCTTTAGGGTGAGTAACCATGTAGGGGAGGCTTGAACCTCCCATGGTCACCACTCACCTACTGGTTGAAAACGGTATATGGTATTTGCGTAATTTACGAAAATCTGCTAAGGGTCGTCCTTGCCCGATTTTGGGTCGGCCGCTGTGAAAAGTATTTCAGGCAGCACCGGTTTTCAATATCCCAAACTTCAAACTGGTTAAGTAAACTTAAAAATACTAATTTTTAAGGTTCTTACCCTTTAGGGTGAGTAACCATGTAGGGGAGGCTTGAACCTCCCATGATCACCACTCACCTACTGGTTGAAAACGGTATATGGTATTTGCGTAATTTACGAAAATCTGCTAAGGGTCGTCCTTGCCCGATTTTGGGTCAGCCGATCTGAAAACTATTGCGTAGAGCAAGTCTTGTAAGGGTCGTACTTGCCCGATTTTGGGTTAGCCGCTGTGAAGAGCATATCTGGCAGCACCGGGTTCCAATATCACAAACTTCAAATTGGTGAAGTAAACTTCAATGCTTTGCTTTCTCAGAGCGCACTAATCTGTGGTCCCTGCTAACTTCACCTGCTACTCAACGTTGAAGGTGGGGTTATGCTTGGTGCATTACCCCGTTCGAGTAAAATCAAACAGGCTTGTGCACAAAGCCGGTGCATGTCCAACCAGATGGAGCAGCCGTTCGCGAAGCGTGAGAAGAGCAGTGGGCCAGATGCTGTGGTAGCTGTATTTGCAGTGCTGGCTCAGCGCAGCATGTTGCCTAAGGAAGGGTGGGCTCTGTGCAAGAAACTTGTGCCTTGTGTCCACGCAGTACCGGTGCAGGTGAACCTCGATTCCAGCAGCATCAGGAGTGATATAGATGACACATTTATACAATCCGTCTTGGATATGACGCTGAACCACACAGCCAAGAATGTGAAACGCGCGAATTTTCCTGGCCGAAGCGTGAACACGGTCCACCTTGTAGGTGATGTCCGCTCCAGGCAGCATGGAAAGGTCGCGCCCTGCGTCCTGGTTGTAGGCGGTGACGAATCTGGCGACAGACTTGGTAGTGCTTCTGTACGTCTCCTTTTACAGAAAACATGTGAGCATCAACACCAGAGTGCTGCCGCTGTTTGCAGCCAGGCCACTGCAGGCCATATTGTGCACAACGAGCAAACGTGAAGAAGGACATGAAAGAGGCACACAAAACACCGTGGCTGTGCAATTCAGGTGTGCATTGTGTCATGTTGTATCGCCATATTGCCATCTAAACCCATTCACCAACCCAACCCTTGCAAATGAGCCACCACACCATTCATCTCACCTCTTTGTCATCGCCATCGGGCGACTTCTCCCACTTGCGGCCATTCTTCCCAGCTTGTCCGGCCGCGGCGTTGCTCTTCCCACATTTCTGCTGCTCCCTCTCCTCCTCCCCCTCTTCCTCCACCAGCGGCGCTGGCAGCGCATTAGGTGCATCGATGAAACGCTTCATTCTCTGCCGTAGCTCCCATTTCGCCAGCAGACGCATCATGACAGGTCCCCTGGTGATGGACGGACTGGGTACGCCATCATCCAGTCGCGTGCGCTTGCTGCGGTGCTGCGGCGTCTTGCTCAGCGCCGGCGCGGCGTGCCTGTGACCATCATCTGGAGCCGTGTTCATCGTTGAATGTCGGCGTCAGTTGTGCGTGTGTGAAGCAACACCTAATTCCGCTGCAACTTTTAATATAGCGGCACACCTGAGGGCAATATTTAATATAACGGCACTTATAAGGGCAAAACTTAAATTCACCGAATTTTGACCGCCCGAATGCCCAAAACCCCGCACCCCCCCAGTTCTATTAGAACCTCTTATCAACACTATGACCTATTTGAGGCCACTATGACCAGATTGATCGCTACGTACACTAGGGCGCTGCAGGTTAGATGTAAGGGGCCTAACAGGCTTTGGGGTCTCCATGCACAAAATACACCCCCACTTTTGCCGCGGAGGCAGTGGTCAAGGGGTTTCTGCTGGGACCCCGGGGTCTACATCGTTGTTGCCCGGTTGACATACGCGCTTGTGCAGCAGCAGATCTCGGTCCACATCCATTGATGACATATGAACAGCTGCTTGTGTGAATGAACGGAGCACGCAGGATATAATTAATTCAGTGTATACAAAATCAATATTATTAATTAAATGCGAAGTGCCTTTACCGACCTTACCAATGGCTTCCTTGGTGCTGCACGCAATGCATCAACATGGAGCAACAGTGCCAAGAGATGCAAGCGATCATGATGACTTTGTCTTATTGATCGCATAAAGCAAATACCCGCAGTCCCGCCATTTCAATCTGGTTAGGCTTCAGACTCCGAACCCCATATTTGGGCCAGCCTGGCCCAAATATCTCGTGGGCCAGGTAGGCCACGTCATCCGCTGAGAACTGCGCTGCTGCCGCACCCGAAGAGACACTAATTGTGCCCAGCAAAGCGCCCTGGTGGCGTACGACAGCTACTACACCAGCAGAGCGTTGGCGGATGGGGCGAGGCTTGTAGAGCTTGATACACTGACAACTTTTGAGGCCTTGGCGACCGCCACAGCTCTCCAGGTGCGGCGTCACGCGAAATGCACCTCTCACTGCGCCAACTGTCGTTGCCGCACTACTGCTTGTCTGTGTGTTCACGTTGGACAAGTTGCTTGTGCACCATTGAGTGAAGCACACAGCACCAAGCAACGCATCAAGTTACGTGCATTCATAAGTATGCGCTTTGATCCTGCGTGAGCACAAAACGTATTCGCTTTTGCTGAATTCAGTTCCTGTTGATCCTGAGATGGAACAGCTCCAGGAGCTGGCAGCGCCTTCGTTACAGACTGCTGCGGTCCACAACGTGACAGACGCTGAGGTACGTGTCTGGTTCCTCTGTTAAGGAGTGTATATACCTGTCTGTAATGCAATACTTGCCTTGATCTGTACAGCATCCCTGCCTGATAGCTTTGCTGTTTTCTGCCTCGCCATTTTCAGGTCTGTGCTGACCTCAACAGCAGGCTGTTTGCAACCCGGCAGCATGCCATCGATGCGGTGCAGACGTATGCTGCCAGTGCTGGCTTCAAGGTATACTGCAAGAGCAAACAACGCAGCCCTCCTCTGTTCTGGATTATCTGCCATTGTGCTGGCAAACCACCTCGCAAGCGCTCAGAGACGCACCCAGAAGCGCAGCGTCGTGCAGTTGCAAGCACATGCATCAAGTGCGAGTGCCAGTGGCTTGTAAAGCTCAGACAACAGTCAGTGTCAAAGGAGCAGCACACAGCACCAGATGAGAACTCATGCCAGAATGCCAGCCAGGAGCCACCATGGGTAATTTCCCAACTCACATCATTCCACGACGGCCACAATCACGCGCTGAGTGCCATGACTGAACCGGTGGCGCCACCTGGTAATACAGGTCGCATCATCACCAGGGAAGACCTCACAGATGACATCATCCAGAACGTCAGGAACTGGAGTGCCGCACCAACTATGAGTGGCAGGGTGCTTCAGCAGACTGTCGTGACTCATCATTTCGGTGGTGACTTCACAGCGGTTTTTGATCAATCAGCTCTCGCCCTGCTGAACAACACAAAATCTGACGTCAGAGCACGCATTGCGTTCACCAAGGGTGATAGCAAAGAGTTCATCGCAGCGCTCTGCGAGGTGAAGGCCAACGGAGGATACGCATCATACGACCTTCAGGAGGACTGCACGTTCAGGCGCGCTTTTTGGGCTACTCAGGAGCAGGTGGAGCGCGCTATGGAATTTGGCCTAGATGTAATCCAACAGGTATGCTGCTGTTACTGCACCGGTGATGCTTCCATGGCTGCTGCACTCAACTCATGCAGCATCATGACGTACCTAGTCTCAAGGCAGTATACTTTGTCCCTCTTGCCACCCCATGGTCTGAATATTTTGACGATGTACTGTATGTAATTGCCAGTGCGCTGCAATTGACTGGTGTCACCGTGTCATTGTCATCGCTTACTACTTGATCAGCAGCTGCCTCTGGAAAACCCGGCACCAATGCGGTCACAGTGTGCATACTGAAACTCATATTTGCCCAAATGATTTGGCTCAGCTACATTCGCACACCATGATGGAGGTGGTCATCAACGGCTCATAGGAAATTATCGCTGTATGACGAAATGACAACACATCATGTTCCGCTCAACTTCTATGCTTTTGTGCCGCCTGTGCACGACTGCACTTTTGGCACCACCAAGTATGGCCTGCCACTGAGCGTGATCGTTGGCGTGAACGGCGAGAGCAAGTGAGCAGTATGTAATAATGCTGAATTTATGCCGTCACCAAACTACAGTGATTGACATGGCAGTCAGCGATACTGTATAGCTGCCAAATGCTGATGGACTACACTGCTTTTTCACTGTTCTTAACAATTGACTGCATGTTGCTGAGCGATGCATTCATTTTCTCACTGCGACTCATTGCGGCGCTCTTGGTGTACAGGACACGACTCTTCTGCCAGGCAGTCTTGGACAAGGAGGACACAGAGGCATTCACGTGGTTCTTTGACCACTACGTGAAAATGGTGAACGGCAAGCACCCTCGTGTGTGCTTCACAGACAGGTGTGCGAATTATGGTGGGGATGTCAATGATATCATTGTCAGTGTGCCCAGTAGCCCGCCTTGCGCACAGCCGTCTCACATGCGCATGCAACATCTGCTTTTCACCTCCATTGCAGGGATTTTGCTGCGGAAGCTGCCATGGGGCTTTCCTGGCCAGGAACAGTGCACCTCATCTGCGAGTGGCACTTCATCAAGAATGTGACGGA
The DNA here is from genome assembly GCA_017506865.1 of Tribonema minus. NCBI lineage: Eukaryota > Xanthophyceae > Tribonematales > Tribonemataceae > Tribonema > Tribonema minus. Next base: position 465,880 of record JAFCMP010000401.1, read on the forward strand.
GAAGCTCAAGGGGAAGCTGGGCGATTCAACATGGCAGGCAAGTGCAAAATTTGCTTGCCCGCTTGACTTGATGTTGCATTACTGCATAGCTGGGGCATAATTTTAATTTCACGTAGGCATTGCAACATGGGCTCATAATATTCATTTCCCCGTCATTGACTGCGTGGGAGGGGTTATTCTTCTACATACTGCTGAGAACCGTGTGACGAATGGCAAACGTTCAACTTGAAGGTGAAGTTGCCAATCCGGAAGTGATGCACGCATTGAAGTGTTTCACCTTGGTGAACGTGACGTAGGGAAATACGTTGAAAACTACGCTCATGCTATCTGTATGTAAAATAACATACTCAAATGTATGGCAAATGTTTACTCTGAAGTTGCCAATCCGGAATGGTGATGCGCGCATTGAAGTATTTGACTTGGTGAACGTGGCGTAGAGAATTTTTTTGCAAACTGCGCGCATGCTATCTGTATGTTAAATATCATACTCAAATGTTTTAAATGTGATAGCGTGAATGAACCTGACATCCACGGCTCTAAATTGCTGCCAGCGGTAGTACCATCAACAGCATTGGGTTGGAGCGTGCTGCAAAACAGAAAGCCATCATGGACACATTGCAATGCTATGGAGGCTCATTCACTCATGCATGTTTGGTCCACACCAAGCAGACCGCTGCAGCAGCAATTCACAGAACCCAATATGGCAATGGCCATTCAAGTAACACGCATGTTGCGATATTGCCAGCGCAATATCATCGGTCTAATAACATGTCACAAAATGAGTGTGCGTGTGGATCCACCATCATGATTGTCCTTTGCTGCTGTGCCATGATAATGTACAAAATAGTATTTTATGCACCCATGCAGGCCTTATCTTTGCATCTGCCGCACTGGCTGATACACCTTCAAAGCTGCAGTGTTCATCAACTTGAAGTTCACTTACACCTCGATGCCATTGGCAGGTCTTCAAGAAGTGTCTGCATCGAGCATCCAGGGCACCCACGGAGGTTTGCTTTGAGCGCGCCTGGACCGCACTTCACCGTGCACTTGCGAGTGCTGGCAAGCCGATGCCGATGTTGTCAAGTACCTGAACACGACCATCTACCCCATACGGCAGCGGTGGGCATTCTACTTCCGCATCGGCGTCCTCACCTTGGGGATCAACTCTACCCAGCGGTGTGAGGGATATTTCGCCAAGATCAAATCTGAGCTTCACAAGCTCAGCACCCTCTGCGTCCTTAAGACCACCATTGACCGCATCACCAGCAGATACAGCGCCGAAGACCAGCTCTACAACAAGGCCACAAATCGGGCATATGGCGTAGCGCTCAAAGGCGTGGATGCAGCGCTTTGCAACATCTATCAGCCGCTTCTGGACGTCGCTCAGCAGGACGGGACGCTGCACTGCTTCACGTGTCTCGTTCAGGAAGTTGGAGCTGCTGCGCGCTATCATGTTGAGCTGGCGAGGCAGGATCACTGCGACACCTCAGGTACATGCAAACAGGAGTTGTACAATTACCAAGAATTGATGTTCAGCAGCTTGTTTTTGCTTCAAAAAGTTCCAATTGAGTTTCTGTTCAAGTAGGCAACATTAACTCCTAACTTCAACATCAACGGTTCGGGTCATTAGGCTAGCTAGAAAGTTTTTCACTTCAATAGTGGCAGTCTCGCAACCTCATTGCATACAAGGAGCAGCGTGTCCAGAGCGGCTTGAGCGCATATATCGACCCCAGTGATCATCACCACATCAGTGCTCAATTAGATTGCTATGCTTTTTGTGTGTGGTCAAACGAAAGGCTGCACAACGCAAAATTTGTTGGTGTCAGCGACCAGCTTAGCAACTACTTTAGGCATGTGTTACATGTGTGGTCATCTGTGATATCATCACATTTACATTGGCCGTACTTCTGACACTGTCGTTCAAAACTATTGTTACCGGCAGGCAACAGCAGCATCCTTGCTGCTGAATAGACACCAAGTGACGACTATCGCACCAAGTGGTGAAAGTGGAGCAAGCACAACGGGTTACTGTGTTCCACTTCACATTGACTAAGCATGATGGCATGTGCTCTTTGCTTGCAGAGTGGGCCGTGGAGGCTGAGCCCGATGCAGCACTGGACGAGAATGATCATCACAGAGCAAGCATCAGCATGCTGCAAGCCATCGCAGACAACTACACAGCGTTTGGCGCACAGGAATGGTTTTCTGTAGCTTCCACTCTTGGCCGCTCGAGCCATTCTGTGGTGATAACTGCCTCAGGAGCTGCGCTGTGCACTTGCCTGGAGACTATGCGGACAGGCATGCTGTGCCGCCATGTCCTCGCGTGCTTGCCGCGAGTGACAGTTTGCCTGGTGAAGGGGGCAACGGAAGTGGTGAGGAGGAGGGGCAGCGCAGCGGCGGCGCGGACGATGGCAGCAGCAGCGGCGAGGAAGATGAGCAATGCAGCAGCGGCGCGGAGGAGCGGCAGCGCAGCAGCAGCAGCGGCGGCAGCAGAACAGCAGCATCCGGCGCAGCGGCAGCCACAGGCGGTGCTACTCAACTTCAAGCGTACACTACGCATGATGTATCACTGCGCATGATGGTGGGAGAGAGTCTTGGAGTTTAGCTCGGCTTCACGGACAACACGGTCACAGTGCTCAGCTTCACTCGCAACAAATCAACAGGGGCTCTGCTGCCAGCGGAGGAGAGCCGGCGCATTCATGTAGGTGACTCTGCCACCGCAATTGATGGGCGCAGGCTTCAAGGGCTCATGGCGGCGGACGCAAAGCTGGTGCTCAGCAGCGCACGCAAAGCAAGCCCCAGCACAAACATCTTGACTGTGTGCTCGCGACGGACTTCGACGCCGGCGCTGGCGGCATCAGTGGTGCGAGCTGCTGCGGCGCCGCCTGCCATTGGGCGCACCATGGACGCGGCGCCGGCGACAGCAGCGCTGGCAGTAGCGGCGGCAGCGCCGCTTGTGCGCAGCATGTACGCAGTGCCGGCGACAGTGGCGGCGGCAGCAGCGGCGGCAGCGCCGGCGACAGCGGCAGCGGCAGCAGCGGCAGCAGCGCCGCTTGTGCGCAGCTTGGACGCAGCGCCGGCAACAGCGGCGGCAGCAGCAGCGGCGGCAGCGCCGGCGACAGCGGCAGCGGCAGCAGCGCCGCTTGTGCGCAGCTTGGGCGCAGCGCCGGCGACAGCAGCGGCGGCAGCGCCGGCGACAGCGGCAGCGGCAGCAGCGGCAGCAGCGCCGCTTGTGCGCAGCATGGACGCAGCGCCGGTGACAGCGGCGCCGCCGACAGCACCAGCGACGGCGGCGGCGGCAGCATCAGCGACTGCGGCAAGCCCAGTGACGACCACGGCGACTGTCGCACAATGCTCACGCGTGCAGCGCTCAGCTGCAGAGTGTATCTTCCGCAACACGCACTCGAGGTGGCTCCACCCCTCCCGTATGAAGGCGGCAGCCTGCATTCTCACTGGTGAAGGTAAAGAGATAGTACTAGCAAAAGTGGTGGCGCTTGCTGCAAGGCAATTTGCAGCTGCCGCATCTGGTGTCGGGGCTGCAGCATGCGATGACTGGGATGCAATGGGGGTGGATGAGCCTCAGCAGCTGAGCGTTGACATAGCGCATGCCCAAATCTGGGGACTTGCCAAGAATCTCATTGCGGATGTTAAGTCATTGCCACCTCAGGAGGCGGTGGAACTGATGACGTACCTTAGCCAAGTAGCACGTGATAGAGTAGCAGGCAATGTCCATGACCCACTCATCAGGCAGAGGCGTACACAGAAAGTATTGGGGAAACGGGCACGGGGCAGCACAGCTGGCCCCAGTAAGAAGAAGAAAACCTAAACGCTTGCATGTGCATAATATTCCTTGCATTGGCATTCCATCTCTGATGCATTCATCTTTCTTGCAAGATTGTGTTTTTGCCCTTGTGATGATCATGCATGATCTGAACTGTCTTGCAGACAGCTTTGTCAATGCTGCGCTCGGCTTTTTCCATCAGATGCATGGGTGTGCATGTGATAGGAATATGAGCTCGCTCTGCAAATGTGTGCGTGCACACATTTTACACTCTCATTGGAGACCTCTGAGGCATTCGTATACATGCATGTAGCATGTAGTGGTTCACGTCAGCTGTTTGGGACATTGCACGCCAAAGCACAGGTGATGATTGTGTCAAGATTTAGGGTAAGGTTGTGTGGATGGATGCTGGCGCAACAAGACCACATGTATGCTCAATAATCCAGCAGCCACAATCAAATGGGCAGCAATGTGCGATCATTCAATTTGATGCTTGTCCAATGTGCGATGGGAGCACACACACCCGTGTACCAGCACCCATGTTGGCCATTTGCATTGATTCATGTACATTGCAAAGCGAAACACGCAAGTTCATGATGTTTGCGTGATACATATATATATCGCCAACCTTTCGAGTTTCAAATGAAGCAACCAACAGGAAGGTGTGCAGCATGCACAAGAAATCTAATGTGCAAGCATGATGCATCAAGCGTCAACAGGGAAGGTATGATCATGCACAAGAAACCTCACGTGTAAGCATCATGATCATGCATCAGGCGTCAACAGTCAAAAGAGCCTCCAAGACAGAGTCACACGTGGATGACGAAACATGTTGGACAACTATACTTCATAGTATAGCGTAGGTGTTGGTAGTAAAGCCTCGAACATTTATTAAACGTCGCCACAGCCAGAGCTGACGTGCCACCATTTACCAAGGCATGCTCACAATTGTTGAAAGCGTCCAGCATGCTACGCGCCTCGAACATTTATTAAATGTCGCCACAGCCAGAGCTGACGTGCCACCATTTACCAAGGCATGCTCACAATTGTTGAAAGCGTCCAGCATGCTACGCGCTTCCATCTGCAACTGACGCAGCTGAGGGTGCATCACGAGCCAAGCTGCTCATGATGCACCCGTCGGACAAAACCTGCTGCGGCATGCCCCTCATGCACATTGCTATGTGCTGCACACAGCCAGATCGCTGGTGGGAGTCACAACAGCTGCGCTAGTGTTGCGCAGCTTTGGAACACCTGCTGCTGAAGTGTCTGGCAGCTGCGTGCCATCGCCACGCCCGTCCGCGCTTGATTACATCAAGTGAGCAGCACCTTGTGCCGTGCCAGGCGCTGCTGCTCCTCAGGCGTATGCGCCCCCGCCTCTTCTGCTGCTGTCGAGAGCACCCGCCTCCCCGGCCCGCCTGCTCGACGCCAGGAGTTCCTGGAGGCGCAGACGCTGACGCCGGCGCAGATGCGCGAGCCGCGCACGAGCGCCGCCATCGCGCACAAGGTCGCCGCGCTGCACGGCGCTGCGCTCGCCGGGCCTCGACGCCACGCCGCAGCTGTGGCGTATGCTGCGGCGTTGGCATGCGCTCGCGTGCGGCGGCGGCGGCAGCGCGCCGCACGCCGCCGACGCCGACGCCTTTCAGACATGGCGCTGCTCGGCGAGTGCGTAGAGGAGCTGGAGCGACGCACCGCGCTCGCTGCACTGGCGCCGCTGCCTTCGTAGCACGTGTCGCCGGTACCGCCATGCGATACAAGTGCCATAAAAGGCATTATGCTGTGCACGCGGCTGAACCGCAACGGCTGTTATGCACACTCCCATCGCGTGCGCGCACCGCCGCCACTGCTGGCGCTGAGACCATGAAGGCGGTGTCGCTGCTGCCGACTCATGCGCGCCTGAAAGCGCCGCCACATTAAGCGTTGAGAGCACGGCTGAGCTGCTGCTGTTGTCGCGCACGTCCCTGTCGTCCCTCTCGCACAGCGCGCTGAAAATGCGGCTGCAGTGCGTCGTTGGCAGGTGCATCGCCGCATGCATGCGTGCATACAGGCACCGGCGCTGTCAGGGGTTGGTATTCAGATGGCTTCAGAAATGAAGGCGCCATGCGTTCAGGCGTGGGCAAAGGACGCCACTGAGTTTTCCAGGCAGTCGTAATCTAACACTGCATGGCACGAGGAAATTGTTCAACGTCTAGATACTTGAGGCACATCAAACTAGCATGGGGGGCGGTAGCAAAGTATTTTGGCGGTTTCTTGGTAGTAAGCCCGAACTAGTTTCTGCACCAGTATACAATGTTGAGTGCTTCACCTTCAACTGCCAACAAGATGCTCAATGAATCACATCACACGCAGGATAAGCGCCATCATGATGCTTATGGAAGCGTCCTGCAGCAGTCGCCATTAAGGAATTAGAGGCCCCAAGCCACCCAAAGCCCATACATTTTCAATGATGTAAGAAAAACGAGTGTAAATATAAGTTAAAACCTTATGGTCATGTAGCAAGAAGACACGCTAAAGGTAGAAACAACATCAGTAGAAAAGCGAAAGACCAACGATTGAAGTTTGTAAAACTCCCGTGCTGCCCTCGACTCCTCGGCTGTTAGCGAAAGCTGGCGCCCTGCACCGTACTTGCGTCTGAGGCAACTGTAATAAACAAGACTTGCTCCAGGCTCGCACAGGCGATACAGACCGACATGCAAGGCAACGCCATGATGCACGGGAAGGATACGCAACTGGAGAGCTGCAGCGACTGCCAGGCATCACCTGATGACTCCAACGTGCTCTGTAGGCCTCGCCCCATCCGCCAACGCTCTGCTGGTGCAACAGCTGGTGTAGTAGCTGTCGTACGCCACCAGGGGCGCTTTGCTGGGGCACAATGAGTGGCTCTTCGGGGTGCGGCAGCAGCGCAGTTCTCAGCGGATGACGTGGCCTACCTGGCCCACGAGCTATTTGGGCCAAGCTGGCCCAAATATGGGGTTCGCTTCAGACTCGGGTATGTTAAATCAACTGATACGCTACACACAATTGCCCCTTGCCAGCCTCCTACGTGCACCCTCGAAACCCTATGCGCACGAGGCAAATACCCGCAGTCCCGCCATTTCAATCTGGTTAGGCTTCAGACTCGGGTATGTTAAACCACACACAATTGCTCCTTGCCACCCCCGTACATGCGCCCTCGAGCCCCTATGGCTGCCCATGTGTCATAGGGGGCCAGACGAGGTCGTCTCCTGTGTGCTGTGCCTGAGCAGCCACGCACGGGTACTGCTGCGCCACAGCTGGTGTGTCCGTGTAAGCGGCGCGCATGACAGGCATGTGTGGAAAGTGCTGCTGCACCTGCTGCTGCACAGGCAACTGAGGCCACTGCTGCTGCACAGGCCTCTGAGGCCACTGCTGCTGCTGAGGCCACTGCTGCATGCCTGTGTACTGGGACTCTGGTGAATGAATCGCCCGCTGCTGCTGTGCAGACTGCGCCCGCTGCTGCTGTGGAGACTGCGCCCGCTGCTGCTGCGGAGACTGCGCCCGCTGCTGCTGCGGAGACTGCGCCCCCTGCTGCTGCGGGGCCTGGTGAGGCCACCACATGCCTGTGTACTGAGGCTGCATGATGGGCATGTCTACAGTAGTTGAACGGCGTTTGGTGCGGAACTCATCGAGCTGCATATCTGGCTTGCGCTTGAGCGACACCGCAAGTGCCTCGGTCTCAAGCCGTACCTTCCTTGCGTGCGCATCATCTTCCCGCTGCAGTCGCTTGCATTCTGCCTCGTACCTCAACTGATGAAGCCGTGCGCGTGCATCGTGGTCTAGCTGCTGATAGTCAGCTGAGGGGGGAGGAGACACTGTGAAAGAGGCTAGGGGCTCTCCGACAGCAGGGGTGGGGGGAGAAGGCACTGTGAAGGGGGGTTCACCTACAGCAGGGGCGGGGGGAGAAGGCACTGTGAAGACGGGCTCTCCTACAGCATGGGCGGGGGACGCTGTGGCCTCTACTGCGGGCTGAGGGCTGGGGCTTATGACAGCTGCGTCTTTCATCGCACGAAAGTCGTGCGCCATGGTCACAGCGTCCGCATTGTTATCATATGCCAACCGCATTGCAGCAACAGATGTGCCTAGCTGCCTGGCACCATCCTGCTCAACTGTGTCCGCGGCTTTGTGTTCGTTTTGTGACCGCAGATACCTCGACAAGTCCATGATCGTGGTGATGGTTTCGTGCCGGAACACGTACACACCAAGACTGGGTACGCCGAGGTGGTAAGCACCGATCTCAGCAACCGCGTCCGTAAAGGTCTTCTTCCCCACCTGCTTGCCGTTGGCCCCCGAGAGCCCTAAGACCCGATCGTCTGGCTCTGCCTTGTGCAGTACGGCTCGAAGCCGCCGCAGGATGAACAGCATGACGACGAGCACATCGGCTAGAGCTTTTGGCACAGGGATGGCGATCTGAAGCGGGCCTGCCTCCCCCCTGCCGCGTATGTGGGACGTCTTCTTGGCCATGGGGCGATCCATATACTGCGACCGACACAGCGTAGGCAAAGACGCTTAGGGTTACAACATTAAGTACTGTCAAACAGCCCATCATGGATTGCATCATGTGTTATATTATGTGTTGCCTTACTGTATTGTGACTTCAAGTGAGGTTTATGTGGTACGACGCACATCACTAGGTAACTACAATGTACAATACTTTCACCAACAAGATGCGACAGTGAGGAGGGTGATGATAAACACCCATGATTATGTATTTGATTCAAAAGGGACCTGTTACAGTACTGTCTCTCTCATTTTCCGGTTTCTTAATGCTCATTTCTGTGGTTCTTTCGATATTGCACCTCCTGAGTTCATCCATTTGGGCATGACTTTTTCGTGATAAACAATCGGAAAATTAGACAGACAGTACTGTATAGATTTCATTTTGCAGCACATATTGTTGCAGACCCTACAGACGCTGGTAGGGAGTGAGAGGATCTTACATGTTGACTTGAAGTCACGGCAATCTGTGCAAATGCACGCGTCTTTACGCACAAGAGTAGTACCTTAGCTGATATGGTCGCGAGCACTAGTGGTGAGATGATATATACTAGTAGTCAACAAGCCCATCGCACACCACGTAGGTGAAGTTAAGCTGAACATACTCAAGGTCTCTGCACCACAGCACCAGTACAAGTGCCTTACATAGTTACATACTAAGAAATACTAAGACCAATAAATTCAGCGTGTTGGACCAGTAAGGCCAATAATTTCAGCGTGTTGGACCAGAATATGAATTGCGGACGTCATCAAGCATATTCGATGAAGTGCACAAATGCAACTGCGAGCGCAAACACTCACCACGAAGAGCACCCATACACCATCGTCCGTTAACTTGGCGTACACCCGGGATGCCTTGTTGAGCAGGAAGTCTTGATTACGCCGTGACACGATGGAGGCCAGTTTCATGTTGAAATACATCTCGAGCGATGCAGCGTCGTGTGTCGTGTAGCCCTCTTCGATGAGATCGCCAGCAAGCTGCTCCCCCGTCTCCGTGACAAGGTGTTCGACGCCATGCGCCTTAGCTGTCCTGACCCCACCCAGCAGTGCATAGAACTCCTCCATCATGCTCTCCCACCGGGCCCCCCGGTCTGCAAGGTGCTTGATTAGGGACTCGCGCAACACCTCCCATGTCCCCCCCTCCACATTGATCCACATCGTCTTGAACAGCGCGGCCGACTTGAGAGCGTCCGGAGACCGGCCGTCCTGCTGAATCTTGCCGAACGCCTGCCCCTCCGCTTGCTCCTCCGTCTGTATGCTGCGAATGCGGAGCTGGTAGGCTGTGAAGCTGTTGCGGAGCCGCTCCAGGTACATTTCCGGCCTGTGGTCGCCGTCGCTGACGTGGAAGGTCACAGTGTCCATCATGTGACAGGCATGGCTGTTCATATTGCTGACTGTATTGGCACTGTAGCCGTTGGTCTCTTTGTCTCCTGTCCGCCCCACTTGCGTCGCCTTGACTAGGTGCTCCAATTGGGCGAGCACGACGGAGTCCGTGAAAGGGCCTCGTAGGAGGTCTTTCAGCGCGGACGGCAGGTGCTTGGCGACCTGAAACAACACGCACATTGCATGTGAGAACCGGTGAGCGGAAGTGCCTATGTGAGCAACGGGGCCAAACAGTTTACAAGTCACTTGGGAAAAGCAGCCAACAGCACACACAACAACACACACAGTCAGCAGCAGCAAGAAGCCGATGATGCTGTGAACCTCGACGACGTCATGTAGTGCATTTCATTATAGTCACTTGCAGGTGGCCGTGGATACTGGTTTGCCTACTCTACCTTACAATTGATTTGATTATACGAATACGTCATTTTCTCACTGCAGAACATGCCTATTATGAACCTGGTCATGTGATGCACCAGATTGCAGGCCCTAGTTAAAATGGCTGAAGCTCATGCAATTGAATCATGATGATGACTTGCCTTGTTAGGAGGCTGCTTGGCCCTGACGAGTGGTAGAGTAGCTGCCGGGAGCACCATCCGGCTGTTGAGCCGAGGCCGAATCATGTCCCACTCGCTCTGGTAAAGAGGAATGAACACCGCGCTGCAGTGAGGGATGCGGTTGATGCTGGTGGCAGTGAAGAGGATCTTGACCGTGTCGGAGGAGGCGTTGTGGTTGGACTGAAGTGCGGCGTTGGGGTTTGTCATTGCCTCCATGCTGTTGAAGATGTCCCAATCGAACTTGGGCCAGCAGGCCTGCAGGTATGATGTCTGAGGGATGTCCTTGTCGTAGAGATGGGGCATGCCTGCCCACAGCAGCTCGCCACACTTGAGGCGGCGGAGCGCTGCTTGCGCTATCCCCCCAGTGCGCACCTCGCTGCTGATGATGTCTGGACCCGCCGCACGGCTGTGGCTCCCGAAGTCTCTGAGGTGTACGCTCTTCACATTTGCATCGGGATTGTGGAGCTTCCTGAAAAGATGCCACAGTTTGGTGGTTAGTGGTGTGACCAGGTGACAATTTCTCCAGCTGGTCGTATGCGCTTAACCTTGCAGCAGCAACATGTATTTGAGTGATGCCAAGCTAACATGGTCGTGTGAGCTTAACCTTGCAGCAGCAACACGTATTGGCCTTCAGCAGTGGGAGTGATGCTAAGCTAACAGGCAGCCAAAGTTTGATGGCGAGTGGTGTGACAAGGTGTCAAGCTGGTCGTGTGCGCGTAAGCTTGCAGCAGCAACACGTATTGGCCTTTAGCAGTGTGAGTGATGCATTACATATGGTGCTTGATTGTCAATGAAGATTCAAGATACTGAATGATGCAACGCTCACAAATTCAGAGAAGCTTAGATGAGCCAGCTAAGTATTGCTGATGCACTTTTACCACGAGAAGTGCATGCCGTCATGACTTACATGTGGAAGACCTGCATGCCCTCGTGCCAGAGCGCCACGGCGTTGTACAGCAGATGCTGCCACGCCTTAGTAAGCCTCCCCCCCTTGTCCGCCTTGTCCAGTGAATTACGCAGGACGTAAGTCAACCCCACCAGCTTCACCTCCTCCCCGTCATCTCGTGCCTCCATGCCGTAGAAGCTGTGATCGTCCTCCACCGTGGAGGCACGCTTGGCAAGCGGATCCTGGCGAGGACCGCGCCTTGTTACCTTCTTGCCTTTCCCCTCTGCTCCCCCACTGATAGTACCTCTGCCGCAGCTGCCGCTGCTGGAGCCACCGCTGGGGGCGCCGCTGCTGCTCGCTGTCGACGCTGGTGACGGAGGCGAGTCGCCGCTGGCGCTGCTGCTTGCTGTAGATGCTGGTGATGAAGGCGAGTCACCGCTGGCGCTGCTGCTGCTGCTGCTGCTGCTCGCTGTCGACGCTGTTGACGGAGGCGAGTCCCTGCCATCGCTGCTGCTGCTGCTGCTAGCTGTTGACGCTGATGACGGAGGCGAGTCGGCGGGGGTTGGAGCGGTGGTGGCGCTGGTGGCAGCGTTGGTGGCGGAGCTGCTGCTGCTGCTGGCGGTGGAGCTGCTGCTGCTGCTGGCGGCGACGGAGGAGATCTGGCTGTAGAGTAGCCATTGCTTAGGCTGTGATGATGCATCCGTAGGTGGATCCTTCAGGAACTGCTGGAGGTCCAGCGTGATGGTGATCTTGCGACGATCTTCAACATCGGACAGCAGCTGGAACGTGCCGTGGTTGTCCTTCTTGTACAGCGGACTGAACTCCACAGCGCACTGTTTCTTGGATGCATTTCTAGGCCGCCCTCCCCCGATTTGCTCCACATCGCCGGTGATGTTGACCTCCCCCCTGATCCATTGCTTTTCGAACACGCGGCAGTAGTCCAAAATGAGCCCTGTAGGCTTCTCCGCAAGGACGGCTGCGATGGCGTCCAGGTCTGCGATGTAACGGTTGAGGTTGAGTGGAGCAGCATGGGGTTGACGAGGAGGCGCGCCCGCAGCAGGTGTGGGCGGCAGCGTCGATGGCAGCGACGCTTTGCGCGAGGTTGCCGCAGGAGCCGGCGATGAGCTGGCAGTGGCCTTCCGCGTAGCGTTCGACGCGTGAGAGGCTGGAGAGCTGCCGCCGTTCGCGCGCGCCAGAGCAGCAGCCGCTGCTGCAGATGATGCTGCAGCGACCTTGAACGTGGTCAGTCCGGAGGTGTCGACGACAACCTCGCCGCCCCTGAGGCGCATGCCGACCGTGATGCCCTGCGCGGCGGGGTCGACGGATGTGGACATGTCCAGTAGGCGAGTCTGCGGTCTGCCGCTGGGGCCGCTGCTGCTGTACAGCGGGCGTGGATCCTGGGTGTCGCCGTCCATGAAGAGCGCGCTGTGCGTCGCAGTCTGTTCCAGCGTTACCTGTGCGTGCAGGAAGGAAATGGGTCGGTGTCAGTGAGAATCAGGGTACAACTGGTGATGGTGAAATGCGTAATAGCACACTTGATGTCCTGGCACTGTGTCTGCGGCGGTTACTGCAACCCCTACTGGGGACCCTAGCAAGGGATGTTGATGTTGAAGCTGAAGTTGAACAGCTCCAGACAGAAGTTTACAGCTGAGCAAACACTTTGTTTCATGACATTGAGCAGAGAAGATGCCACACACAGCGTAATCTACGTAGATTCCATGTATGTAGACATGTATGTGTATGCTTGCTCGCATCCTATGAGTACGACAACAGATACTCACGTTCTGTTGGAGAAGCTCCTCAATGATGGGGATCGTCAGGTTGACTTCTCGCTGGGGCCCGCGGTCCACTTGTAGTTCCTCCCATTTGGCCTCTGCTTCGGCTTTCAGGGTCTTGGCCCGCAAAATATCGCTTCCATTGCGACTGATGAGGCTCATCTGCTTGGCTTGCATGCCCTTCGCTAAGGGACCGAACACATCCCATGCCTTATCCTTCCGCACCATGTTGCCTGTGTGGTGCAAGATATATGGAGGAAATAATGTCAGTACATGCACAAGTCAGGAAGCTCTGTACATAGGAAGCAGGGCACACGTAATGGCGCGAGTGAGGTGCTGTTACCACGCAAACGCCACCTGTACAAAGTGCCGCACTGATGGAGTCCATGATGCAGCTTGCAGCTCGGGTATGAGAGAGTCTAAGTGATACAAATACTGAGTTTGAGCGCACGCCTACCAATGCTGTAGTGTCCGCGCCGTCGCTGTTCGAGACGTGGCTAGTCATGGCACTGCTACCAGCTGCGACCGCTAAATTATGTATTCAAATGCTTCTCTGTTACCAGCTGCGCCTGCTTGAACTGGCTCATATTCTGGCGCACGTACGGGGTAGTGTAATAGTGAAGTATACGGCTATAAGTTGACGCACCTGAGTTGGGTATGCGCAGTGCCGTGTAGTGTCCGGACGCGCGCGCAGCCTTGGATCCTCCGGTTGTCTGCGAGCGTACAGAGACAGATGTGCATGGCACCCGCATTGTTAGCATGTGCAATACATGCTCAAAACATCTTGTGTTCTATACGTGTTTGCTTTCGCTGTTTTTTTTCCTTCACCACAGTCAAAGCATGACACCAGCTCCTGCGGCCCAAACGATCAAGAAATTTGTAACGGCATGCAACGACTATGTGTGCATGGAGAAAGATTGCATGTTCACGTCTATTTTGAAGTATCAGTACTTAAACACCGTCTAGATGAACATCCAAAGTGTGACCGTTGTTCCAGACAGTTCTCATCGAAGAGCTATTTGAAGAAGCACATAGACAGAGGGAACTGCTGCAAAGTCAAAGGGGACGAAGTCAAACACAACTTAGTCTGCAATATCTGTCACAAGTCATTTGCTAACCGATGGGTTATGAACAACCACATCAAGTATATACACACGGGTCAGAGAGATTTCAAATGTGGTGAAGAACAATGCGACTTCGCCTCTGTGACCAAAAGTGATCTCCAGTGCCACATGCTGACGCATGCTAAAATCAAGGAACTTGCATGCAGCTTTGACTTGTGCGAATATCGAAGTACACAGAAGTCAACTATGACACGTCACGAGCGAACACATACAGGAAAATGCAAGAATTGACCTGTTCGTTTGCAATATCACAGCGTATGTAGTGATCCTGGAGATTGATGAGAAAGCTCACCGTTTCTACGAGGTCAGATGTGAGCAGACGCGTATGCTACAGATCGACGCCGCGCTGCGCAAAGGGGGTGTTACAGCCCCTGTGGTCTTCATTCGGTTCAACCCCGACGGGCTGGTGACTAGGGACGGACAGAAGTTCACGATATCTCAGGAGGAACGACTGGAGTACCTCAAACAGTACTTGACATCGATAGTAGACGGGGATGTCATATTCTTGGACCCGATCAATCTTGTGTACCTCTTTTACCCGACTCATAATGCTCTGCCTACGGTCTGCCAACATGACGACTACGAGCTTCAAGGACTTGTCAGATTCGTCAAAAAATACAACATACATGTATTGTTGTGTGCCCGTATGTCTCTGCTCATGTTCCTCTATACGCATGCATGGCTGATGCTGTAAAGAAGTGCATGCACTGTTGTCCATGAGAGCCTGCCTGTAGCGGGGCGACTGATGGTAAGATATTCGCATAGTGTGTCACTGCAGCTTTTGTCCATTGCGATAGTGCTATGGGTGGACTTTTTTGAGCCCATAGAGCCACAACTGTAGACCTTTTGAGCTCTTAGAGCCACAACTACTGGTTGTTATTGCTAGGCTTTCTTGAGCTCTTAGAGCCACAACTATTGTATTGTACAAAGGTCCTTGTTATTGCTAGGCTTTCTTGAGCTCTTAGAGCCACAACTATTGTATTGTAAAAAGGTCCAAGTGCCCGAGCTATCGCCCACATGCTGCTGTAGTACCCACGCTATCGCCCACTGCTGCTGTAGTACCCGTGCTATCGCCCACATGCTGCTGTAGTACCCACGCTATCGCCCACATACTGCTGTAGTGTCCGCGCTATCGCCCCTATAATGCTTTAGTGTCCGCGCTATCGCCCACATAATGCTGTAGTGTCCGCGCTATCGCCCACATACTGCTTTAGTGTCCGTGCTATCGCCCACATGCTGCTGTAGTACCCACGCTATCGCCCACATACTGCTGTAGTGTCCGCGCTATCGCCCCTATAATGCTTTAGTGTCCGCGCTATCGCCCACATACTGCTTTAGTGTCCGCGCTATCGCCCACATACTGCTGTAGTGTCCGCGCTATCGCCCACATACTGCTTTAGTGTCCGCGCTATCGCCCACATGATGCTGTAGTGCCCGCGCTATCGCCCACATCCTGCTGTAGTGTCCGCGCTATCGCCCACATACTGCTGTAGTGTCCGCGCTATCGCCCACATACTGCTTTAGTGCCCGCGCTATCGCCCACATCCTGCTGTAGTGCCCGCGCTATCGCCCACATACTGCTGTAGTGCCCGCGCTGTTGTATATGCGCGATTCAAGTTTCCTCACTACAGTTAAGAACATGTGCAAGTGCTGGGACTACCGTACTGCATCGCGTCAAGTGACATCGCAATGGCTCACCTGCCGCTGTAGTTGCCACGCTGTGGTCTTGGCGTCGTCGCGTAGCGGCAGCGCTGTGGGGGCGGTGGTGTCCAAGCTCTGGCGCTAGGGTGTGAAGAGTGAGAGAGTGTTGGAGCAATGGGAAATCCTTGCGAAGTTATGCCACCACCCGAGGCCTTCCGCCGTTGTGGTGGAGCCAGGGTCACCGCGTTTGTTGTGCCGGAACTTGAAGGGTTTTTGCACCTTAGAGTGCTCTCACAAGGAAGAGTGGCCCATAGTGCTCTGTCAGCAAGCTTTCGAGTCGGGTTGGGTTTTGCATGAGCTCCAATGGAGAGCACCGCTACCATGCACTGATGATTCATGGCACGCATGGGACACAGCTGCTGCTATGAAAGTGGAGCTCATCGATGCAATGGATTTGGTAGCACCACACCAGCTCTGATTCATGAAGCATGAAGCCTGGCACAACAACTGGGCAATGGCTGTCAACGTCTATTCATGGATGTAAAAGTTTTGCTTTTCTGTTTTTGCTACGGGCATACGCATGAATTCGTCGACATTGATCGTTGTCGTGCCTCTTGCATGAAGCTAGCACCCCTACTTGCTTCTGGACGCTTTGAAACGCATTCAGCATGCAGACAAAGTATAATTCATGCAGCATCAAATGCGGGTACACTGGCAGCGGTTCGAGTGCATCTGTTGTCTTGTTGCACGTCTTCACTGCACGGCCTTGATTCCAGTGGACTCCCCTGTCGATCATCAATTGTTGATGAATGCAGCACAACTTGTTGGACGAAATGCAGCACAACAAAAGCATGAACTGCGGGCATGTGCAATCAAGACTGTTGAAGTAAACTGCATCAGCTTGCACCTGCACATTGTTCTGTAAGCTTACAAATAAATAAGAAAACTGCGTGATCACTAACATGCACCTGTACAGTCCACAGACGTCGTGGATGGTTACACAACGCGTTGGGTGTCTTGACCAGTGGTGCCCATGTTTTTGTGTCACATGTGTGGATAAAGACTCGGGATTCTCCGGAAGCCATCCCCCATCGGGGGGTCGCGAATTGGTGAATGAAACAAGCACTGAAAATAACCGCTGTTGGGAAGGGTACACTGCTTGTTTAAGTTGCTCTGAAGCTTTTAGAGTCCAAGCACGAGAGTGCAAGAGGTGCTTGTCCTCAGGCTGGTGCTAAAGAGAATTGGTGCTCGCAACGCGGCGCAGCAATCCAGTGATACCTTCGCGACTCACACTATCAGAGGGCGAGCGCGTGCACAACTCCCAGACCAATAATCAACAACACGACGACCACCACGGTCGCCATGCCGGCCCATCAGAAGAGCGTGAGCAGCCCCACGCACCATGCGACCCGGTCCTCCAGTAGCATGGACGGCCCCCGAAGGTGAGAGCACTATAGCAGGTGATCCGCAGGTGATCCGTGCGTGGCAGACATCAGCAGACCACCAAGGGAGTCAAATAATGGCGCATCGTGGCAGTTACACAGAAAGAAGTCAAGATCACTTGATGTCGTTGCTTCTTGCAACAGCCTAGCAGGAGCTCTGCAAGGCCCTGTGACCACTTGTAGTCATACTGCCTCTGCACTGCCAATCGCGCAGCATGTCGACACAGTGGATGATTGTTGTGTGTTGTGAATTGTTGTCTTACATTCTGGGTGAAGCTGTCGTCAAATATGATCAGTCATTCTCATTGAGTTTTGAGTGCCCAACATGTGCAGCAGTCGGCACATGAAGCCGCTTATAGTTCTGTCGCTCTCTCCCCCTTCCCACTTTATCAGGACCTCGAGATCAGGGTCCGTGCTGGTGCTGCCGGAGGCCAGCGACATCGGCAAGCCCAAGCTGTTCGCAAGGCAGAGCTTCCTGGTGACAGCGGACAATGAGGCCATGGCTGAGACGATTCTGGAGGCACGCAAACTAGGTACGTAACCATAACCAGCGCTGCCTTTACTGCTTGAGCGTACGCCACAGGGACTGCCAGCTTTACATGCACAGCGCCGGGGTGGACGGACTATGGTGGGGAGAGGGGGGGGCACGTTCTTGTGCAGCTGCGGACGGCACAGACTGCGCGCATCAAAATCTTGCTGTCATCATCGCTACACATCCAGCATCGCACCGCGCAAACGCAAACTCCGTGACTGCCGCCACTGTACCCTTACACTCTGTGCGCACGCTGCCGTGCCGAGCGCTGCCGCAGCCATCGAGCGGCGCCGGTCCGTGGCAGACGACGGCGGCGTGCACGCCCTCGCGCGCCGCGCCAGCGCCGACGAGCACGAGGCGGCGGCGGCGGCGGCGGCGTCTTCGTCGGCGGCGGCGGCAGCGGAGGAGGCGCCGAAGCCGCGCATGGACGAGCGGCGCCGCTCCAGCGTCATACAGATTCTGCCGCCGCACCTGCGCGCGCTCATGCAGCAGTCGGACGAGAACGGCGTGCAGCAGAAGGTGCGCCCACGCGCAGCGCGCTGCTGCCGCCGCTGGCGCGGGTGTGCACACGCTCTGTCTGTGTTTTGGGCTGAGGGGGCGAGAGGGGTAGGGTCTGCGGTTTGCGCGCGAGAGGATGCTGACGCTGCGTGCGCGCCTCCGTGCAGGGACGTAAATCGCATGCCGCAGTGGGCGCGCGGGTGGCCAGCCCTAGGCGCAGCCCTGAGTCGGAAGCTGCGGCAGATGGTGCGCGGGGCGTATCGCGCTGAGCATTTTACATGTCAAGCGTCAAATGTTGACGTGCTCCGCGCCAGATGAAGCTGCACAGCGCGTGCGCGCTTGCAGCTGCGGTTACACTGAAAGCACGCGCACGCGCTGAGACTGGCACGCTGCAGTGCGCGTCTGTGCGATGCCCGGGAGAGGGATGGAGGGCCCAGCACTGGCTGACGTACTTGAAATTACGGCAGGGATCAATTGAGACTGGGCATCACCATTGTAGTTAGGGGCATTGTGAGAGCCAGAAGCTCGGCAACGGCAAGGGTTGCTTGTGCAGCCGCCCCTGTGTGCACGTTAGTGGCAGCGCTTTGCAGCAAACGGCATCATCGTTTGAGCGAGCTCCCGCAACCGAACTGCGAAGGTTGGGCACATAGCGCTGCACTTCTGAGCTAGCGCGCAACAAGGCCTGACCCGAACCCTGTTCGAGCGCGATGCACTTCGATCAGCTCCCGACCCAAAGCCCCCCCCAACAGCCACAGCTAACCCCACAAATCCCATCCCTAACCCTAACCCTAACCCGATAACCCTAACCCTAAGCAAATTGCATGATATGGCACAGCTCCGGTCCACGTCTGAACTCGGCCGCCGCTCGACCGCGCGACGCAGTGGGACGCGGTAACCCTAACCCTGAGCACACTGCACGACATGGCACAGCTCCACTCCATTTCTAAACTCCAACCAACCGCGACCGCCGCCGCCGCTTCACTGCGCGCGACGCTGCGCCGCAGCGGGACGCGCCACACCACTGCCCTTCACAGTCAGCGCGCCACAGCGCCTGATCCAATCCTAATCGAGTGCGACGGGCATACTTCTAGTTCGATCAGCTTCCATGCTAAGCTCCCCCAGCAGCCATGGTGAACGCCCACAGGCCACACCACTCCTCGTACGGCAGCCAGTCGCATGACGCGGCACAGCTCACTCCACTTCTGAACTCAACTTCAACACCCGCTGGTCACTGCCGCGCCGCGCCGCAGTGGGACGCGCCGCCGCCGAGCCTCCACCACCAGCTCACCAACGTGGCGGAGTCGCCGGACGTCGAGGAGGCGTCGACGCGCACGCCGCGCAACGGCGGCGGCGGCGACACGAGCGACGTCGCCAGCACGCACGACGACGACGGCGCGGAGGACGGCCAGCGCGACGGCGGCAGGCTGTCGCTGCGCGCCGCCGCCGCCGCCGCTGCGGAGGAGTCGCTGCTGGGGCCGCAGCCCAAGGTATGTGGCGGCGGCGTGAATGGCGCGCGCTGCAGCGCACGCGTGTGAACGTCGGCATCTGAAGAGGGAGCTGAAGAGGGAGCGGTGGCGGCGGTGCGTGTGCCGCTGTGCTTGAGTTGGCGTGGCCGGGGCTGCGGCCCAAGGTGCGCGCTCGGACTGCATTCAGAGGCGGGCGCACGCGGTAGAATCGGGCACCGTACTGGTCTGTGGCAGGTGAGAGTTGGCAGTGTGGCGCGCTGCGGCGGGGGGGGGGGGGGGGGCACACAGTGCCCGGGCTGAGGGGATCGCCGCAGCGGGTCTTGGCGCGCGTCAGCAATGCCGCCGCCGCCGCCACCGCCGCTGTCGCTGCCGCTGCCGCTGCCACTGCCGCCGCTACGGTTGAAAAGTTGCTGCCGGTGCCACAGCGCAAGGAACCATCTTGCTTGGGGACCCAAGTATTCAATAAATGCAGCAGCGTGTAGGCTGCGCGCACCGAGGCGGGCACAGGGAGCGAGAGCAACGACACGCACGCTGCTTGAGGCATGTATGTATGTGCTCAGCACGACGCAGCAGCGCACAAGGGCCGACGCATGCGGGAGTCACAGCACATTGGCACATGGTGCTTTGAGTTGGTAGTGGCGTGGCGCGCTGCGCGTAGGGGGCCATGAGTAGCTTCTAAACGGTAACGGTTAGTGTTAGAGTCAGGTCAGGGCTAGGGTTGGATACAAGGGTCGCCCCCCTCCTGAGCGCTGCCACGCGTTGAAGCAAGGGCCTGACTGTAGCGCCGACCGCCTCTCTTTGCTGAGCGCTGCTGCAGAGATTCGTGGGGCGCAAGCTGCTCGTGCTGGACCTGGACGAGACGCTGGTGCACTCCTCCTTCAAGCCCGTGCCCAAGTCGGACTACATACTGGACATCATGGTGGACGACACGCCGTACAAGGTATGTTTGCAGGCTCACCAGCAGCATGTTTGTGATATCGAGCAGAGTACAAGGCACGCCGCTGCCGCCGCACCGCGCTTGAGCCACGCCAACGCGGCACCAGCTTGGGATGCGCGGCTCCCGCAGGGATCGCGCGCGTGCTGCCGAAACGCATGGCCGCGTCGGCTGCGTCAGCGGTGCACGTGCTCTCTGCTGGTTGCGCTCACAGGCTCACCAGCAGCATGGTTGGTGTCATCAGGTAGAGTACAAGGTACGCCGCCGCTGCCGCCGCACTGCAGTGAGCCGTCGTTCGCGCCGCGCAAGCCGCTGCGACGCCGGCTCGGGATGCGCCATGCAAAGTGTGGATCAGAGTGTTGCCGAAACGCGTGACAACGTCAGCTGCTTGAGCGGCGCGCGCGCTCTGCGCTGGTCGCGCGTACTGCTCCGCCTGTCTGCGCCCACGCGTCGTCACACCGTGGTACGCCGGCAAGCGGCTTCGTTGATCAGGCATTCATGAACTTCAACAAGATGAACTTCACGAAGTGCGAGGGAAATCCGCACGGTGATGATCAGGCCCTGTTGCAAGCGCTCCCATTCGTTCATCGTCATTCATCATCAAGGCCTGCAACCGGGGATGCTGCTTCTCCAAAGTGGTCGCATTCGCGGTTATCACTCTATGCCGCGTCCTCACCCGCAGCACTGCAACTGCTGTGCCAGGTGTTCGTGCTCAAGCGCCCGGGCGTGGACGAGTTCCTGGAGCGCGTGTCCAAGGACTATGAGGTATGCAAGAGTGAACCGTGCGTGTACTGCGAGTGGACTGCTCTGTCCCATGCCACACGCACAGCAGAGCACCAAGCGGTAAAGCACTGTCAGCGGTGAAGTCAGCGGAGTCTGTGCGTGTGGGACATGGAATTGCCGGTTGGTGCCGGGTGTAACAACGGGCACTTGGGGTTAGGGTTCAGGGTTAGGGTTACAGTTAGGTTTGGCCTGTCGTGCGGCATTGAGCGCACGCAGACGATCATGTTCATGGCACCGCTGCCACGGCGCGCCGGCCTCCTCAAGCTCGACGTGCTGCATTCATTCAT
Organism: Tribonema minus; assembly: GCA_017506865.1. Lineage (NCBI taxonomy): Eukaryota > Xanthophyceae > Tribonematales > Tribonemataceae > Tribonema > Tribonema minus. Next base: position 487,478 of record JAFCMP010000401.1, read on the forward strand.
TCATTCAAAAACACATTCATTGATTTCACTCATGGGCGCTGGCGTCGCAGGTGGTCAATTTCCTGTCATGTTGCTGCCGCAAAACGTCGTCCCGCTGCTGGACCGGCACGCGTTTATTCGTTGCTTGATTCATCACCTCACATCTCTCAACAGGGCTGGTGATCACCTCTATCGCATCACTGCACAGGTGTCCAGCCACATCCATCCATTCCCATTCATCCACCCGCTCATTAATCCGTGAATTTACCCGACGCGCGCGCACCGCAGGTAATCATCTTCACGGCCTCGCTGCCACAGTACGCCAACCCCCTGCTCGACAGGCTGGACCCCAAGGGGCTCATCACCGCGCGCCTCTTCCGCGAGCACTGCACGTTCCATGAGGGGTACTTTGTCAAGGTGAACCTACATACCCCCAAGCTTTTCAATTTGGATTCGTTTTTCATTTCAATATGGATCATATCATACTAATTCACATGCAAAACCTTCATTCCGCGAGCACTGCACGTTCCACGAGGGGTACTTTGTCAAGGTGCGCCGCCTGCTGATCACTGCGGCACTTGCCCATTGCTGTGCGCAACGGTGCAGAGTAGAAGTAGTGAGCACAAACTAAGGCCTGTTCTGCGAGCACTGCACCTTCCACGAGGGATACTTTGTCAAGGTGAACCTACCTTCCAAGCATTTCAATATGGATCACATCATACTATTCATATGCAAAACCTTCATTCCGCGAGCACTGCACGTTCCACGAGGGGTACTTTGTCAAGGTGCGTCGCCTGCTGATCACTGCTGCACCTGCCATTACTGTGCACAACGGTGCAGAGTAGTCAACACATAATAGGGCTGTTCCACGAGCACTGCACGTTCCACGAGGGGCACTTTGTCAAGGTGAACCTACATACCCCCCAAGCATTATGATGTGGATCATGGTCAAAATCTTCACTCCGCGAGCACTGCACGTTCCCCGAGGGGTACGTCGTCTAGGTGACCCTACATACCCCCCAAACGCTGGTGAGCTGCAGAGCCTCAGTGCTCAGTGTTTGGTGCTGCAATCTAACTTTGGTGCTAGCCCTAGTTGTTCTAAGCCTAGTCCTGTGTTACGCCGCAACGGTGAGCATGGAATGCGTGCCCCGCGTCTGAGAGCGTGAAGATAGACTAGGGGTAGTTGGGGCATGAGTTGCGATATTTAGGGTTTGATGGAGCATGAGCTGCAATACTCTCAGGCTCGCCAGAGCCTCGTCACATCACCTTTGCAGCGTGCGCGCCCCCACCGCTTCAGCCTCGCACACGTAGGGTTAGGGTTAGGGTTGAGGTTAGGATAAGATTAGGGCTAAATCAAGCGCATCGTGACGTGGCAGACGATTGGTCGCTGCTCGAGAGACGGCCTGCGCCAATCTGTGGCACTTCTGGGTGAGGGACGCAAGCTGCGCCTCAGACGGCTCCCAATCAACACGCCATTGTGTACTGGGCTACTCATGCCGCTACACAGCCCTTTGTGATTGGGCATGTGAGCCATATTTCAAATGGTGACGTGCGCCTTCTGAGCAAGGTGACGCCTCAGCAAAACGGCCTTGCAGCTCCAGTTCACCCCTGAGCGTCGATGCTCACCAAATCTTGAAGTTGAAGAATTCACAACTCCAGTTCACCCTTGCGCTCCGCACCGCCGCATCTTAAAGTTGAAGATGTAAGCCTCACCGCGAGGGTATGTACGTTATCGCGCTCCCCCCGCTGCCGTAGGACCTCACGCTGCTGCGCAACAACACCAACCTGTCCGACACCATCATCGTGGACAACTCGCCCATGGCGTACATGTTCCAGCCCGACAACGCCATAGACTGCACGAGCTGGCTGGAGGTGAGAGAGCCGAGCGCTGCCATTGCCGTGCTGAGCGCTGCCGCATCCCGCAAACCATACGTACATACGCAGTCCACATGCATGGTAGCAGTATTCAATCGCCTCTACTGCAGCTGTGCCACGCACCTGATTGCTGCGTACCAGCGCGCGGTGTGATTTGGCCACGCTGCCAATTCCCTTGGGGCTCGCAAAAAGCGCCCATTCTATGCCTGGTCCCCCCATGCACAGTGTCAATGACCTCATGGTCAACCGCAGCAGCAATCCTCACCAAATCTGTTCTTGCAGGCTCATAGACCCTGTTGGGGGGTCAGCAAGAAGAAAGCCGCAGTACATTCTTCTTGGCGGTTGCAGCGCGAAAACGCGCTGAGTCTGCCACTCGCCATCGCGCATACGCCACCGCCGCCGCCGCCGCCGCCGCCGCAGCTGCGCAGAGCGCTGTCACTACGCTGTGTACGCGCCAGACGCAGCAGCGACGTGAGCCGTGCGCGTGAGCACGAGGTACCTCAAACAGAAGTTCAAACGTGAAGTCTAACTGTGGCGTCAGCGCTTTGCTGTGCTGCGCGCACTCACCTCTCAACGCACGCTCCTTGCCGCTGCGCCGCACTGCATGTCGCAGGACCCCATGGACGAGGAGCTATACGTCATCGCGGCCTTCCTGGAGAGGATCAGGGGGGTCCCCGAGGTGCGCGACTACGTCGAGTTCTGGCGGGAAGGCTCGGAGGTCATGGACCCCGCCTACGCCTAGGCTGCCCCTGCCCCCCCCCCCCCCCCCCCCCCCCCCAAACAAAGCAGCAAAAGTGTGTCAAGAGTTGCAGAGGGGGTCAGGGCCCGCGCCATGGGCCCTCGCTGTTCTGTGTGGCGGCGGCGGGGGGGCAGCGTGCGCGCATATGCTGTGGACGCAGTGACAGGGTGAACGTGGGCAGAGCTGCGTCCGTAGGGAAGGCCATCGCCCCTGCCTCTGCTCGTAAAGCCGCAAGGGGCGGGCAAAGAGGAGGGCCATGGGGGCGGGGGCTGTCATCAAGGGGAAACAACGGGGGACTATTTAGAGGGAGTGGCGGTGGGAGCAATGGGGCAGCAAGCCTGGGGGTCTCACGCCGATGGGGTCGATTCGGGGCGGTTCTCCCGAGATGAACGGCGCACTCAGATGGACATGTGGGGCGTGGGGGGGGGGGGGGGGGGGGTCAGGGGGCGGGTGCATGTTTGAGACGTGTGCAAACGTCGTGTTTTGGTGTCATGCGGCGGCAGCAGATTACCTGCTATTCATTGTTGCACTTTATTACTGTGTGCACACGGGGGGGCTGCGCTCATTGGGGGGGTTTGATGGCACCGCACTGGTTGCCGTGATGAGGAATGCAGCGCACAGATTGAAGGGTTTTGCTCTACAGCGTCAATGCACTGCTGCTGGGGTTTGATGTGCTGTTGCTGTTTTGCATGCAACGATCCGATTGGTGTTGTGCGAATTTGCTGCAATTCCTGTGCATTTGAAGCTGATGTCACGCATACATTGATTTGAATGGCAGCCATTCATCAGCACAGTGGCCCATAAATTTCATTTGTTGATCCAAATATGATGAGACAACAAGTCCGTCCTGTATGATCACATCCAGGAAGCCACATGTATGGACGGCTGATGTAGGTACCACCGCGACTCCATCAATTGCGAGGAAACGTCCAAGCAGGTGTGCCACCGCCCGAAGACCACTGGCAAATCAGGCGCAGACCTTCCCGCATGTTCAACAGTGAATCAATACGCCTGACAAACCATGTCACGGGCGCCCCGCTGCCAAGGCGTCGCCGCCATACACGGTGACAAGCACTGAAAGGCCGCAAGCCTGCGCGCGCCTGTTGCGTGACGTGACCGGCGCTTGCATGCAGAGCGACGTTTGCCACGGCGGTGGCCCGCGAACCGTCAGCAAGCGCGGTCGTGGTGGGGTGCCTTAGCGCCTGGGGCTGATGCATCGCGCACGTGTCTGCGAAAGGAGAACACTCTGCAAACCGGTCGTGCTGAGCACTGCACAATATGGCGCCGTGCCAACTTTGCGCCAATGTACAAAAGGTCTACATGGGCGTGAGTTTTCCAATATATGGGGAAGAGGAATCATCAGACGGGCGCTGCGCCGGCCCCGATGGAGCCTGTCGTGTACACGCGTACGCAAGTAGCGCTTTACGCAGCCATGTACACAAAACCTCGCCATTGTGATAGCACACGCAGGGGCACGCCGCAAGGGCGACCAGAGCTGACAGTCTGAACCGCAGTGAGCCATGCAGACCGAAGGCAGTAGAGCGACGCGCGAGGCGCCGCCGCCGGACCTAACGGCGCGCGTTGGTTTCCTTGCAGCGCATCATGAACATGTCAAACGTGCCGGGCGCGATACTGTGTCTGTGCGCGCAATGGGGCGGGGCGAGCACGCAAGCAGGCGAGCGTCGCGGCAGCAGCAGGCAGCGGTGCTGACAAAAACGACTATGAGCTGAGGTTGATGTGCGTAACCCGCTTGTGTGTGTTTTTGATTATGTGTTGAGGAAGGAGGCAGGAGGGAGCCATGCGCGCGCACAGATACGGCGCAGTCGCCAGTCCCCAGGACCCCGCGCGTACTGGTCAGCCAGCAGCGCTCCGCTCGTGCACTCCCCAAGCGCCGTGACGCTCGCCTTACACGCGCTGCGGTGTACTTCAAGAAGTACTTGTGTTCAGGAGGGACAACATGCACAGGGGCCGGAGCAATGTGCAGTTTCAATGCACACGCTGAGCAGCCCATGAGCCTCGCTCCACCCCCCTCCCCAGCCCACTAGCCGCGCCACAAGCCACGCCGAGCATGGGGGGGTCGAGCGCTGCCGAGGCCTGTGCCGCCCCCCAAGAAGGACAGCAGGGCAGGATTTGAATGGGGCGTGTGTGGGGGGGGGGGGGATAGACATCTGCTGACCAGGAACGCGCGGCTGCAGCCAGCAGGGAGACCGGGGCGCTCGAAGCGCCGCTGCACACATGGCGCCGCTGCTCGCTGCCGACAAAGCTTGCAGGCAGGCCAGACTGCGCCAGGACGCACTGCGGCCTCGGACCTGCGTCTCAGCAAGTCTGACGCCCCCCCCCCCTCCACCCCTCGCAAACGCAGCGTTCGTGGCGCAGCCCAGTCCGGACGGCAGCGAATCTTATCAGACCTCGGAGGTTGCTGCGCGGCGCACTCGCATCGCCGCCCCCAGTCCCCGCAGCCGCGCTCCCGGCCCTCACCATTTCACTAGCACGCCACGCAGTTGGAGACCGCGGCACGTCAACTGTGAAGTATAAGGCGCCTGTCTCGGCAGTGTCACCGCCGCCGGCCGCGCCCGGGCCCCGCATGGCCACAAACGACCTCATGCGCCGTGCTCGTCGACCGAGGCTCTCTCTATCCGCCCAGGTGTTGTCGACACAACGGTGGTCGGATCCGATGGATGCGTGTCGGTGCCTAAGCATCTCGGGACCTGCGCATCTCAGTACCTGCACAGGTCCCGAGATGCGCTGCATCGACAGCGCCAAGGTGCGAAATCTCCAGCGCCATTCTGCCGCTGCACGCCCCCGACAACCACCCGCTCAAAAGCCCCATCCTTCAGGGAGCAGCGCCCGCATCTGGGGAGCCCTCAGGCCTTCTTCGGCGCACCCCACGCAAACCCCCCTCCCCCCTGCCCGTACAGCCGCACCGCCTCGAGCTCGTCCTGCTCCTTGAGCTTCTTCTTGGTGAGCTCGGCGGCCTCGCGGCGCTCGCGCGCGTCGTGCGCCAGCAGGTGCTCAAAGTTGGCCTCCTCCGCGGGGGTCATGGCGTAGGGGGAGTGCGCGGCGCCGGGGAACGCGCCCGCCTCCACCTCGCGCCGGTATGCGTGCAGCCCCTTCATTACCTGCGGGGAATTGGGGGGGGCGGGGGGGGGGGTAAGCTGGCGTGCAACATCAATGCAACAGGGTAAATGGGCTGCATCAGCGGCGGTCAAGGCGCAACGGCAGCGCCGGGGAACGCGCCCGCCTCGACCTCGCGCCGGTACGCATGCAGGCCCTTCATTACCTGAGGGGGATTGGGGGGTGGGGTCAGGCTTAGGGGGAAGGTCAGGAATAGCTCTGTCAAGTGCATAGTTCATGACCTGCCCCGGGGGGGGGGGGTTTCGCTAACGGTGAGAAGCAGCAAGCGCCTGCCAACCCTCGCGCTGAGACACGAGCATGGCGGTCCACCACAGGAGCAATGCGATGTCCATCTGTTTACGCACGCACCCATCGGGGCCAAACGTGCCTGCCCTCCCTCCGTGCTCATGCACGAACATTGCGAGCCACGGACTCATGGCGGGGGCCGGGAACACTCCCCCAAAACTTCAAAAACAGACGCTTCACGGCAGCCTCAGTCTCGCGCGCTCAGCGAGGCTCAGTCAGTCGTGATAGGAGCCCACAACAACGCAAACCTTGTTGAACCGCGTCCTTGCGTGACAGCGCGTCCCGCGGTTGAGGACGTATCAGCGGCAGCGTTTGACTTGGTAGAGCTGTCGGAGTGATCCTCGAATTTGCGAAGCGGCGCGCAGCAGGTCTGCAGCAGCGCTCTCACATCGCCCTGCGCATGTACATGTGTATAAATGTGTATGTGTGCACGCAATCGGCAGCGCTGACTGCACGCACGTCATCTGACGTACACATGTATCCAACATGCACCAGAGCGGCAACAACTGCTGTTGGTGGAAGGCATTCAATTTGACGGCTAACCACACCTTGTCACCTGGAGCACTACGACCTTCTGGTGCATTTCCATGTACCATCTACGTCCGCGGCAGCGCTCACCTCGGTCTGCACGTCGGCGAACACCTTGCAGAACTTGGGCGCCATGCGCTGGTGGTGTGGGTGCGAGAGGATGCCCAGCATGTCGTGGTACACGAGGACCTGCCGCGGCGCGCAATCAGACGCCGGAGCAGGGTTGAAGTTCAGATATGGATCTTAGGGTTGAACTAAGGGTAGAAGAAGGTATACAAGGCGCAGGCGGCACGGTGGCCAGAGTCAGGGTCGCAGGCGCATGCAAGGCTTTGAATTAGTGCGAGAGACAGCGCCAAACGGCGAGAACGGACTGTAGCGCAAAACATCGGTTACGGTTAGGGTTGGATGCGAGGGTGCAAATGATGCGCGTCGCTGCGCGTGCGCCACCCACAACTGCCAAGCAAGCCAAGCAAGCGGCGCGAGGTCCGAAGGCGCACAACACGGGGCGCTGCGTACGACAACGCTCAGATTGAAAGTGCTCAGACCTTCAGGCACCGGCAAGCTGCACCGCTCTGCAGTACACACTATGTATACTTTGGTGGCGCGTCACCCCTTGCAGTTTTAAGGTACGGCGCACCTGCCCGTCCGTGTGCGGCCCCGCGCCGATGCCAATGACGGGTATCTCCAGCGCGTCTGCGATGGCCCTGCCCACGACGGCGGGGACGCACTCGAGGACCACCGCAAAGGCGCCCGCCTCCTGCGCAGCAGCGGCGGCGGCGAGGGCGCGCGTGAGGCAGGTCGGCGGCGCGCGAGGCACGCGTATGCGTGGAGATGAGATGTCAGAGAGGACAGAGGGGCGGTGCAAGGCGGCGGCGGGCGCGCACTCGCGGACGACCGCAAAGGCGCCCGCCTCCTGCGCGGGCGGGGTATGCGTGTATGAAGGGCGTCAGGTCGTGCGCTCCGTGCGTCGGGTGCGCGCGCGCAAAACACAGCGGGGGGCGAGACTGCGCACAGCAGTGGACTGGTGCACTGCGTGCGTGGGCGCGCAATAGCCCAGGCAACTGTTTTCGCGCGCGCACTCACTCCAGGATGGCCGCATACGCGCTAGCCTCCTGCGCGGCGGCGGCGGCGGCGGAGGCAAGGACGCGCATGAGGAAGGCCGGCGGCGCGCGGCGCAGCGCGCGAGGTGTGTGTATGCGTGGAGATGAGATGTCAGAGAGAGGACAGGCGGGCGGTACAAGGCGGCGGCGGCGGCACGCACTCGATCCGACCACGAACGGCGCCCGCGGACCGTATGATGCAATCAGCGCATGCGCTGGATGCGTCGGTGCATGTGCGCAAACCATGTGGGGCTTGACATCACACAACGTTGCTGAGTTGTATATTGCGCAGCCGCGATGATGGGCGGAGGGTCATGGGTTAGGGTTAGGTTTAGCATGTGGGCTAGGATGACCGCATGACAGCACAGGCGCTCGCCTCCTGCAGGGCAGCTGCGGCGGCGGCGGCAGGGGCGCGCGCGAAGGCTGCCGTCCCACGCGGTTGGCATATGAGTGAGGGTGCGTAATCTGTGAGGTTTATAGTTAGGGTTAGCAACACATGCATGGGGATGGCTCATCGAACGACGGGCGATCAGCGCGCAGCACACGCTGGGACGACCGCCAAGGCATAGGCGCGTGCCGCTGGGCGCGGCGGAGGCGGTGCCGCACGTCGAAACGCTGTGCTTCTGAGGTGATCTCAACATCGGCGCTGTGTTGCTCTACCTAACCCTAGCCTGCTCCAAAACCCTCACCGTAAGCGTGACCCTGAACCCAACCAGCTGCAGATCACGAAGCAAGCCACACAGCCGACTGCACCGTCACGTGCAACCTCTGAGCCCTCAGGATGCATTCTCAGAGCACACTGCACGAGAGGCCCCACAAAATGGAACTTTGAGGCTGTGCTGAGCGCTGCTGCTCACCTGCACCGCCAGCGCGTCGTCCAGCAGCTTGCGCGCCTTGACGGCGGTCCTGCAGGGGCACACACGGCAGCACGCGATCAGCGCCACGCGCGTCAGCGGAGCATCGTCATCGCCAGCGACATTGCGCTGCCTCGAGTCAGCTGCTGGCGCGCAGACGGCGTACTTCTGCGGCGCCGTGTCATTGTTCACGTCAGCGCGGCACGCGCGCGTGCGGATCGAAAGCACTTGAAGGTAGTACGCCGATACTTGCTACACATTTGCAAAGCGATGATTTCCGACAGAACACTGGTGGCCTTGCCAGGCACGCTTCTGTGCTGGCCATACGCTCTCGTCGTGCAGCGCGGGGAGGTGCCACAGAGCCGGCCCAGCAGGGCGCTGAGCGCTGATTGGCTGAGCGCTGATGGCCTGCAGCATCGAAGAACGCGGTCCCCCGACGCACGAATCGGTACACGAGGCGGCGCACGCGGCCGTCGCGCTCCGCCTCTGACCAACACTGATGCTCGCAGACATGCTTGCGCCGTTGTTGGTGCAGAGGTTGAATCTGAGGCGCAAACTCTTGGCGTCCTTCGCATCGCTGCACACAAAGAATGTGCGGGCCGCAGCCGCCGCCGGTCCCGCTCAGCTGCGCCCGCGCCTTCCGCCGCCGCTGCTGCGCCACTGTCACCGCCGCCGACCATGCGCGCGCAGCGCCGCGTGCTGGCTGGTGACCGACATCTGCCAGCGATTGAGCATGAGCTCCACGCCGACGCACAGCTCGCAACCCGACGCCTGCGGCGCGGGCCATGCACACAGCATGTAGAACGCTCTACGTGCCACCCTCATCACACAAAACGCTCTACTGCACTGCACGGCGCGCTCGCTCCCTGCGAGGGGAGCTGCTGGCTCTGAAGCCAAGCAGCGAGGAGTCTGCAGCTAGCCTCTTGCTACAAAGTACCTCTGCAGCGCTTCTCATAAGCATATGACAGGTAACGGCTCGCAGATAGCAAATTGAATGCTGACCGAGGTCTGCGGTAATCGTCGTAGTAGACACGTATCATGCTGCACGCCTGCGTGTATGATGCGCGCGGTACCCGGAGAGCCCTAGGCTGCAGCTGAAACATGCGTGCTTGAACTTGAAGCATCAACTGGGGCAACTCAGTAGGCGTTGACAGCTTCCCTGGTAAAGCTACGATGCTGCCTGAGCTCACTGACAGGCTGAATTGACGAGCAAATTGAGGTCCGGCGAGGGCTGCGCTGCGCCGTGTTGAAGCTGGCAAGTCTATCGCAATGCCGACCCCCGCGTCCGCTCCGCACAGCCGCTTTCGATGCGACATGAGCACCACATTGTGCTGGGAAAGGCACGTTGTCGTGCCGCTGCACGACTATGAGCTCGTCACATCGCATGCCGAAGGCTCGCGCACGTGTGCGGCTGCCTACATCATTACAACAAGCTCAGCGACAAGCAGCTCATGGACCGCGACTCATACGACACGCTGGACGCGGCCATTAGTGTGGCAACTAGGCTGCAGAGCATGGCTGAGCTCGTTGAAATGAGGGGCGTAGTCGCGCACGTGCGAGCCTTCGGTGAGCGACGCGACGAGCTCATAGTCGTGCGGCGGTATGACAACGGGCTTGTCCGGCTTAATGTGGTGCTCATGTCGCATCATAAGCAGCTGCGCGAAGCGGACATGGGGGTCGGCATTGAGTCATGCCATTGCGCCGCACTGCATTGAGCGTGCTGAAGCGCCATTCGTAGCTTTGGCCCCGTGACGTAGGGCTAGGGTTGGGGTTAGCTACCCCTCTTAGACTGCAGCACGAATGCATGACATGCACGGTGCCAGATCATATATCTCGCGCTGCGGACTCGCAGACAAACATACGCGCTTGCGACCGCCAACCATGACACGTGTGTGCTGTGATGATGGTTTGGTGCGCAGGCGGCGGCGCTTGCGGCCCTGGCATCGCACTGTGTGTGTCCAGGTGTTGTCGATGCAACGCATCTCGGTACCTGTACGACATTAATGTTGTCGATGCGACGCATCTTGGTACCTGTACGACATATCTCGGTACCTGTACGACATACACACATATGTATATATATGTGTATGTATAAATATGTGTATGTCGTACAGGTACCGAGATATGTCGTACAGGTACCAAGATGCGTTGCATCGACAACACCTGGGCGCACAACTGCAACCACACCGCTCAGGCTGCGGTCTGCGCTGCGCTGGTGGCAGCTAGGTAGCGCTGTCGCGCATGCTTAATGTACCCATATGCTAGCACATCACATGCGCTGTGCTGCGCTGGTGCACGCTGCTCTGCTGGTAGAGTCAGAATCAGGAGTAACTTACCTCAAAGGATAAGGCTTAAATTAGGGGGAGGATGAGTGTTAGGGTTAGAGTCAGGATTGGGGTAAGGTAGTTGGGAGTTGTCGCGCATGTCTTTGCCCGTTTGCGCAACTACCACGGGGCTGGAGCACTGCTGCACCGAGCTGCGGCGACGCTTCCTTGCTTGCCAGCGGTGTGCGCAGAGTATGCAATGTCTGGACAGGGTAGCGCATGGCGCCTGGCGCAGCCGCTCCTGATTTTGCACACTGGTGACATCCATACGCTTGGCCAGGCCCTGACACTGCCTGCTGCGGTGACGGCCTGCAGCTACGTAACGTCGGGACTGCGACTTCTGTACTCAAGTAAATGGTCCCTCGCCGCAATCATTCACCCAGGCACGCTGTGCTCACAAAAAAACTGTTTCACTCTCAACTTCAACTTGAATGACTGACCTTCCCTGCGCCCGGAACCCGCCGAGCACGCTGATGGCCTGCGGCGTGAGTCCGACGTGCCCCATGACGGCGACGCCGCCCTCTACAATGCGCTTGATGTGCTCCGTCCTGCACACGCGGACGACACAAGTTCATTCAGCATCTCCAAACGGACTGTCGCAAGGCACGCCACGCTTGCCGTGAGTCGCGGGCACACACCGTGCCCTTGTGCTGCAGAAGTCCACCACACCGCCGATTGCCGAGGGGCACGCAAAGTGACACTGCGCCGGACGCAACACGTGCGACCGCACGTGGATGCAAGAGCAGGGGTGCAGCAGCGCTCACCAGCGCACGCATTGCGCAACAGCGTTCGTCTGAGGGTGTCCGTGTCTGACCACCCCACGCAGTGCACCGCGCGCGCACGCGTTCGTCACGCCGGGCACGTGAGACAGAGGGCCAGCACTGGCCCAGCTATTCGGCTGTGGAGACGCCATTGCTGCTTTGCGCTCAGCGATGCGCGGCCGTGGCGAGCCGATTGGCAATTACTGCGCTGATTGCAGAGACGCTGCGCACGTGATGCTGTAGACCAGCACAGTCAGGCCGTTTTTGCAGGGATGGTCTGACCGCGGTTTTCGGGGAGTTGTGACCCCACTTTTCTTTTCTAGACCCCCTTAGTGTAGCGGACAGCTATGGCCGCTGCCCTGCACCAGCTGGCGTGGCCCTCCGGCACATGGCGTCATCGCGCAGCACCCCGACGCGTCGCGGCAACGCTCTGTGCAGCATCGTGGTGCCTGTAGAAGTCTTGTGCTTCAATGCACGACATTCAACGCACTTCACATAACCATCAGGGTGAAGTCCCCTCCTCCCACCGCCCGCCACCCGAGCGCCCCCCCCCCGCTCCTGTCCCCCGAGGGCAGCATCATACATGACAGCGGCAATACAGCAGATTGCAGTACCGAGCAAGCGTTCCGGGCTTTGTTTTCGGTATGGAACTCGTAACCCCTTGCGTAGGGCTTGCGCTCACCGTGTCCGCCCTCCCTCCAGCTTGACGGCGTCGACGCCGCCTTCCTTCACAAACCGGTACGCTGTCTGCGGGGGGGGGGCGAGCGAAGCGCGCACCACGTTCTGATGAGATAGATGCTCTGCAAGGCTTGCGCAAGCACCGGAGCACGCAGTCCTGAGAGTCGCATTGGCGGGAGGAAGAGTTGGCGGGGGGAAGAGTGGCCGTGGAGCGCTGCTGCGGCGCGTGCGCCAACTGCCCGATGTTACCTTTTGTGGACCAGTTGTTTTCAATTGCTCTCTGGTGCGTGCACGGCGCATGAGGCTGCTCTAAATGGCCACCGCGGCCGCGTCGCTGGCGTGCTAGCCGTCGCATACAAACTCTGAACACTGCTGCAGCAATGATTGGCGGCCTGCAGCGTGCTGCCGTGTGCATAAGCCGCGCGGCGCGCCTCCACGGGCAGGTGCGTGACACGCCTGCGCACTACAAATTGGGAAGTACACTGTGTCATCTTCGCAGAAAGCGCAGTACGCGCCTGCTCGCCGCTTACAGCACAGGCGTAGAGTACAACACTGTGCAGCAGTTGTTCACCTGCGATGCGACACCTCGTAGCTGCCAAACGGCGCGTCGCCCACCACAACAACAGCGCGCTTCACGGGCCGCGACGGCGCACTACAAAACGTGACGTGCAGTACCCTCTCCCCGCAAGAAGCGCGCGACGCCAGAGCGCAACACATACTTGAAGACATACTTTAAGTACTTGACATCGGCAGCGCTGAGTCACCTGCAGCGCCTGCTCCGGCGACACCTCGTAGCTGGCAGCAGCGGCCCCGCGGCGCCGCGCTTGACGCCGCGCGACCGCGCACTGCAGACGCGTAGTACAGAACTCTCTATACGAGAAGTGCATAGCGCCGCAGAGCGCGACACGGTGTGAACGTGCAATGAATGTCACGCGGCAGTCACCTGCAGCGCCTGCTCCGGCGACACCTCGTAACTGCCAAACGGCATGTCGCCCACCAGCAGCGGCCCCGCGGCGCCGCGCTTGACGGCGCGGCAGTGGTGCAGCATCTCCTCCACCGTCACCGGCTGCGTGGTCTCGTAGCCCAGCGTCTGCGGCATTGCGCGGCGCGGCAAACGACGGAGCGTGAAGAGTCTGGCGAGGCGGCTGCGAGCGCTGAGGGGGCTATGTGATAAGGGTGCAGATGCCTACTTGCGGCTTGAAAGGCTGGAGGACAGGCACGGCAGACGGTCGACAGGCGCCGCGTACACACGATGTGTAAGCATCCGTCAGTGCGGCTACCAGAGGTTCTGACCTCAGCTCTGTGTGTAGCTACTGTAGAGCACGTGCAGCACGATATTCGTAGTACGTGGTCGTCTCAGACTGCGCTACTTGCGGCGAAGCTCAGTCACTGTACAGCCGTTCCACTGTTTCCTATGCCCTTTATACAAATCAAGTCTTGAAAGCTAGTGACATGTCGTGCACTGGACACACTTTGCATGCAACTGCTCCCGTAATCTGAGGTACTGGCTGCGGGCACTGAAAGAGCGGCACAGCGCAAACCCGGAACAGTGGGCAGCGTGCTGCTTTGTAGCTGGTTGCGGAATGGCGCACACATCGGCAGCACTACGGGTCATAACATCGCTTGCCCTATAGTAGACAAATGGTTCACGAGGCCAGGCGTGAATGGAACTCTATCACGACACATGCCGCATCATCGCATTTGACTCCACGCGTGTCAGGACGTGTAAAGCGGCTCACACAGCTCATTGCAGCAGCGCTCGGCAGCAGCGACACCTGATGCACTATGCTGGCGCGGTCTCTACTCGCGAACGTGCTTTGCCCTCTCGACACTTTGTGTAGAAAGAGGCGCCAACCTAAGCTTTAAACAACGACGCATGCATCAAATGGTCTATGTGCTCAGTTCTAAAACATCGTGGCTGACTGTGATTTGTATGTATTTTTGCGCGGCAGTGCATGACTGTATGGCAGAGACAACACAACACGACATTTATGGCGCCGCGCGCTCACCACCATGCCCACGGAGTCGCCGACCAGCGCAATGTCTATGCCTGCTTCGCACACGTGCACGCTGGAAGGGTAGTCATACGCGGTGACCATGGTGATCTTGCGCTTTTTCTCTCGTGCCAGCTTCAGCACTGTCATGACAGTGGTCTTTGGACGCGGCGCGGGAGTCGTGCTGGCAGCTGCAGCAGGTGGTGCCTCATTGCCACTGGCCGTGCTGCTGCTGCTGCTAATACTGCAGAGGAGGACCGGGGTCGGTGCTCAGTGAGAAAATGTGTAAACAGGTGCATCGAAAAAACATAACTTGTGCTGCCAACATCTACTTAGAGCGCTATTGCCACTTCTCACGAAAGCGGAGAGACACAGCAGCACAAAAACAGAATGGTTTCAGATGCTGCAAACGCAAGGTTTTTCCTAAAGAAGAATGCATGCACACCCATGGGAAGCTACATTGCAGCCACCACTACTCACCTGAGACGCGCTGTTCTTGCAGCGTTGCATCGCCGAACACCGCACTGCAGGCGTGAGAATCCCTGTCTGCAGCATGCCCTGGAAGCCGCCTCCAAGAGCGGCCGACGGAGCATAGCTCGCTCCTTGTGTAGAGTATTGGACGGCAGCTGCTGCGTGCAAACGATGCCTGTCAGAACGCAATTGACAGGCACGCGAGCGCACGCACACAGACACTCACTTGCCCGCAGAGCCTCAGGACACAAATAGACCAATCTCAACTGCAAAGTTGCAGTTCAGAAGCACCCCAACTTTCAGTTCCAAACTAACCTCATGAGCAGCTCGAATACCATCAAGGCCTTATTTGCACCGAGACAGAGGCCGTGGCGGCGTCTGAGACAATGCTGCTGGAAGCCCCTCCTTGTAGAAGGCATACGTGATTGCGTGGGCAAGCTATGGCGATGATGGATGCCTGGGAGTGCATCCCGGCACAGGTGAGACACCTCGAGGAAAAAAAAGAAGACATGCTCCCCCTTCGCGCGTAAAGCAATTTGTTGCATTGTGGCCAAAGCGCACACTGTAGCTATTGATTTGACTTGCCACTGGTGCTGCTGTCTTGAATGGATGACATTTCTGCCCCGCAGACTCAGCCCTCCGCCGGCATCAACGAGCTCGTGCTGCACAACGCTCTGTGCAAACTCAACCTGCCTCATGAGAAGATCGATGACCTTATTCCAAGCCTGCTGAAGACGCTCGACAGCCCGGCGGAGCACCCGCTAAACATGTCTGAGCTAGGTCTTCCACAGACCGATTACCTATGCGGCGCTCTCCAGGGAATTCTGCATCTTTTATCAGCTGAGCACGCTGCCGCCATGGCGGCGCAAGCCGTGGCGGCGTCGCCGCTGGTGCAGGGACCATGCAGGTCTCGGCCTCGGCACCGCCTTGTGCGCAGCGAGGACCCAAACGCAGCGCTGCAGACCACTCCAGAGCATGCCGCGCTGGCAAGCTCGCACCCCCATCTGTTCGGCGGACAGCCGCTGTCGCCGCGCTCCGTGACGAGCGCGGACGCAGACAGCAGCAGCGCCGCCGTCACGCCCAAGAGCCCCAGCGCCAAGTCGCGCGTGCGCCGCTACTTCTCCTTCAAGATGCTGAATCGCGCGACGAGCAGCTCCGCGTGCGTCGACGCCGGCGGCAGCGCCACCGCCGCCACCTGCGCCGTCATGACGCCGGCGACGGGCAACCCCACCCCCAACAGCCCCGGCAAGGACGACTTCGGCTTCATCTCCCTCACGGACTCGGACGCGCTGGCGGTGGCGGACGACGATGCAGCAGCGCTCAGCGCGAGCGAGAACGGCTGCGCCAGCGCGCACCGCCGCCGCCGCGCCCCGCGCGGCTCCCACAACAACTCCTCCGCGTGGCTGGCGGCGCTGACGCTCCAGGACGGAGGCGGCGGCAGCGGCGGCGGCGGCAGCGGCGGCGGCGGCGGCGCGGCGGCGGCGGCGGCGACGGAGCGCGTCGCGCTGGTGGCGGCGGTGAGCGCGGCGACGCGCGCGGCGGACACGGCGGCGCGCGCGAGCGTCGGCGGTCTGGACGAGTCGCGCACACCGCGGCGGCGCGTCAGCGCGCTGCAGAAGCTGTGGCGCGAGGGGAACGGCGGCGGCGGCGGCGACGACGGCGCGGCGAGCGCGGCGGTGGCGGCGGTGGCGGCGGCGGCGTCCGCGGCGGCGACAGCAGCGGCGACGGCGGCGGCGACGGCGGCCGCGGAGCACGTGCAGGTGCGCGCCGGATCGTTGACGAGCGGGCTGCATGCATAACTTGGTTTGCGTTTCGTCATGTCCTGTTCTGGTGGAACGTTTTGCATCATGCTGGCGCTGTTGCTCCAGAGCACAGCCATGGCTGCAATGGCACTGCTCGCTGCGACACACTCGCAGGTGCCAGCGACATCGCAGCACAGCGAGGCAGTGCAGCCGACATCAAGGGGCGACCTGGAATCAGAAGCTGCTGTGACTTGCGCTCCCTCGTCACACAATCAAAGCCGATAATAGAACTGCTGTCACTGACGACAGTTCTTGGAGCCAATTCGCTATGCTGCAGCACCAACACGTGCAGGTGCACGGGCACAAACAATCACGCAGGTGTCATCAATGGCACGGCTTGCGTTGTCTGAAATGTTTTACCTGCTGGTGTCAGTGCTGCAGTCAAATGCACAACATGCACCCGAGGAGCGGAGTGCCTGGTGCAGTGTGTGCACATCACAGCTGTGGAACCGATACAGCCAGTGACGCGCATTGGTCACCCTGCAGCTCAACGCGGCGCGCCGCAGTGCGTCAAGATGCGCAGACAAAGGACCGGACATGGGCAGCACGTTGACCGTCACAGCCCATGTAACTGCCACAATCACAGCTGCACTTGCACTGGCAGCCCCATTTGCAGGCTCCAGTGACCGCACAGCACGGCGCGGCGCGGCCGCGCTGCCGCGTGGCAAGTCGCAGGCCGGCTGCCCTGATCTGGGGTGCGCATGAATGCGTTCACACCAACTGGCCCCCATTCCGTAACTGTCACTTGTAACTGACGCATGCAACGCGCGGCGCTGCGCGGCCGCAGGCGATCGTCACGTCGCAGCACGGCGCGGCGGCGGCGGAGCGCGCCAAGGTGCAGTCCGGGCGCTTGGAAGCTGGGCGGCGAGATCGGGAAGGGGTTCACAGCAACTGTCTGCCATTTCGTAACTGTCACTTGTGACTGACGCATGCAAGGCGTCGCGCTGCTCGGCCGCAGGCACTCACGTCGCAGCACGGCGCGGCGGCGGAGCGCGCCAAGGTCCAGCCCGGGCGCTGGAAGCTGGGCGGCGAGATCGGGAAGGGTTCCTTTGGCAGCGTGCACATCGGGCTCAACGAGGACACGGGGGAGCTCATCGCGGTGAAGCAGATGAGCCTCGCGCAGCCGGGGACGCTGCCGGACGTGAGTGTAACCGTCGTTTTGTAACTGTCAATTGCGACTACTTGCGCACGACGTCGGAGCGCCGCGCGTCTCAGCGCCCGCGGTCACTGCCTGTGCGCGATGGTGCAAGAAAGGCAGTCTAGGCGGGGGGGGGGAGGGGGGCTGCGCGGGGGTGCGTCTGAGGTTGAGCACCGCTTTTCAACTACCATGAACAGGATGCAGCCGGCGCCGTGGCCACTGCAGTGCGTTTTTCATGATGCTAGCAAGGGGAAGTTCGTGCTTTCATGCCCACGCCGCCCGCTGAGAATCGCCATTCATGGCGGACCAAGGTCTCAGGCCGGTCGCTTCTGCCTCGTTGAACACCACGCATCGCGAGCGCTCTGTCAGGCGGATGCGGATGCGCATGTTGTCACGTCAGGCTTCAGGGCGCTGCATGTAACGGTCGATGGGTATGTAGCGAATCGAGCCTGGGGGGGTTACGGTTCCGTCACCGCACCAACAAGGCGAGGAAGGCAGGGGGTCATTGGCGACTACCCCCCCTCCCCTTCGGAACTCTACTGATGGCGCAGGGGCTGCGGTATGTTTGTGCCGTCTGCTCTGCGGGGGGTGCGAGACGCCGGAGCCTGAAAAATCACGCCCAAGCACGTATGCGGCCGCTTCTTGGCCTTTGTATCGGCCGTACGTGTCACTTGACGAGTGCAGGTGCTCGCCGCTGCTCCCGTTGCATTGAGGCAAACTATTTGACCATATGGCGTGCAGTACTGCACCATGCCGTTGTGCTGTAGGAGCCGACTGTCTGTCACATGACGACATGTAAACAGTGCGTGATATAAGGGGTGCACATGCAGCTTCTGCACCTTGTAGTGCGTCGAACGTGTCCATGCAGCGCCGGTCGCCATTGCGCTGACTGCCGCTGCAATGCTGCCCCCCCCCCCGCCCCCTCCCCCTGCTGCCGCCCCCCCCCCCCGTCACTGCAGTGGCCAGATACGCTTTATAATGAGATGGAGCTCATGCGGCAGCTCAAGCACCCCAACATTGTGTGCTACTTGGGCGCCGAGCTGCACGCGGTGAGTTGAACTTTGCAGTTGAAACCGCCGCGTACTTCAAAGCAGTTGACTCAACGCTCTTGGCTGCATGTATGCTGCTTGCACGCGATGTGGCTCAGGATGCTAGGATGCGACACAGTAGTCGAACATGTGCGCCCACACTGCGATGTGTGGACCCATGTCCTCAGCTTCACTGAGGAAGTCTGACATCGCGCTACCAATACATCGATGCGAATGCGTTCAGCCCCACTTGTTCAACACGCGCTTCTTCGATGACATGCCGCTGTGCCGACAACACGCCGCCTGCGCGCATTGCTGCTCGCTGTTCTTGATCACCACAAAACGCGCGCTCCAATCGCTCCCCAACGCCGTTAGTGCCTCTGACATGATGCTGCCCGGCGCGCCCCCGCGCACTCTGATGTGCGCGCAGCATCAGGCACCCTGAGCGCTGTCACAACAATCACATGCGCACCACGTGTGCCGGACGCGTCCGCTTCTGCTGTGCCTCCTGCCGCGCCGCCGCCGCCGCCGTCGTGCCAAGCGGAGCGCACGGCCAGCAGCTTCCAGGCACGGATGGCCATGTCGATCTCACGCCATCTTGTACACGCTGCCATTGTCAACTGCTGCTCAGCGCGCGCGCATGCGCACCGTCTCGTGCCATGCGAGCCCTGTCACAAGGACAGACGCGCCTCAGTCGTGTCTACGGCGTCTGCGGCGCTGCTAGAAATACATGGGATGTACGGCATAGAAGTACAATCCTGACCTCATTGGCCCAGTTGGTACACCACTATTGCGTGCTGACTGCTTCTGCTGCGCCCCGCTGCTGCCGCGCCGCCGCGCGCACAGGCGGAGCGCACCATCAGCATCTTCCAGGAGTGGGTGCCCATGTCGGTGACGTCGCTGCTGGTCAACTTTGGGCCGTTCAAGGAGCGCCGCGTCGTGCAGGTGCGCGCCAGTTGTGGCGAGCAGTGCTCGACCAATGAGCGTTGATGACGATGCGCGTGCGAGCGTCTGATCGCAACTGACGGTATAAATCCCAATGCAAGCTCTTCCCCAGCAGTTGAGTATCCAGCATCAGAAACTACATTGAATGAAAACGAATCAAAAGATCGTAGAGCTCTAGGTGAATATGGAGTGAGCCGTGTCGTGCAGCGTGCTGCCCGCGCGCGCGCGCATGTTGACTGGATGATGATGATGGCGTGGTCGTTGCTGCCCGGCAAGACGGTCGCTCAACGCAGCCCGGCGCGACGGTGTGCGTGTGTTCGCCCTGATGCATGCCGTTCCGCTCTTTCAGTGCTGCTGACGCACTCGACAGCCTTTGGTGCAGTTGTCGCTATCGGTCGGACTCACGGCGCCGTTCCAGTGCTGTTGCCTGCCGCGGAACCAGCGCACGACGCTCCGCAGCACGCGGTGCGCAGTGCGCCCTGCCGCGCCTCGACTCCGCGATGCTCGGCCGCCAGTTCAGATGTACTCTGCGCGAGCTCAACTAGTTCAAGAGTGTACTGCGTGTACCCGCTCCGTTGTAGCGTCGCCGCGCGCTCGCCTGTTGCCTTGTCAAAAAACACTGCCCGCCCTGCGACGCGTGCCGGAATGGCGTGGCTGAGCACGCAGCCCTGCACGCACAACGCACCCCCGTTTCATCAGTTTGTTGGCTCGCCGGCGTGACGTTACACTGGCCGCAGTTACCGTAGTGCTCAAAACTTGAACGCGGACAGCGACCGTGCGGACGAGAGTCGTGCTGACGCGCAGCGCTGCGCAAACGCCTGTGGCAACCGCAACTTTCGCAGGTGACGCGCCAGATCCTGGAGGGGCTCGTGTACCTGCACGCGAAGCGCGTCGTGCACCGCGACATCAAGGGCTCCAACATCCTCATCGATGACCGCGGCGTCGTCAAGGTGAGCGCTGCCGTGCGTGCTGTCGCTTGCGAACGGGCATTTGGGGGGGAGAGGATAAGGGAAGGGTGCTGATGTTGCCACTGCAGCGCACGTTGTGTACAGCGTCTTCATAAGCGCAGGCACAGCTTCACGGGCGCCCGTTACTGTTAAGGTTCTTGTGAGAAGACCGGGGGTGCGCAGAGAGAGAGGAGAGCAGCCATGCCCTGGCCGCAGGCCGCCCGCAGGCGCCTCGAGCTGGGAGAAGAAGAAGTGATATTATTGCTGACACAAAACAAGGGCCAGCGGGAACCTTCCGTTCCGTAGGGGCACCAGAACCTTCAAGAACTTGCTAGAACTTACTGGAGAAACCCTTAGAACTGGACCGTGCCCTACCCCTAGGGTATGCACTAAGTATTGGACCATCTCATATTCCAACACCCTCCCCCAGTCAACGCTCCATGCCCTCATGAGCTTGACTGTATCTGCACGGTATCAGCACCCAAAAGAGCCTGGTGCCTTACCTCTGCACAATACACTGCTACATCTGCAGCTACTTGCAAACTATCAGGCAACACCTGCGCCGTGAAGAACTTGTCACTCAACGCTTTATGCCCATTACTACCTGCGCTGCTAACAAGCGCATGCCGTGCCCCCCATAAATGTTGAGAGGTACCCTCCCCGGCTATGCCCGCCAGACTAACATCCTGTACCACCTACGCTCCAGCTATACTCCAGCAGACCAAGCCCTGAGCGCATTTTATCTGCCGCTCCTTAGCCAGCTGCTCCTCGTACCAGTCCTGATCGTCATAAGCTCCTGAGCTTGAGCACGCTCCATGCCCCTTGGGCATTGGTCGCCTCTGTCACAGCTCGACCTCCGGGCATGCCTGTGTAGCGCACCAGCCATACGCTGTGCCCACGTCGCATTGGGTGTGCCTTGCAACATCCTCAACCCCTTGCCGATGCCACGGTCCTACCACGCTGGGATCTACGGACCCTTCCCCGTGCCTGGGGTGGCAATCTGTGCTGACATAATGGCCGTAGCTCAACTGCTCCGCTTGTGCACGACGCTAGCGCTCCGAAGTCAAGCTGCTCCTGCTGCTGCTGTTGTTGCCGAACGACGTACATCCCTGATGTAGCTGCTGCTGCCGTCGTCGTGAGGTAGAGTTGGCCACAGCTGAACTCGCATGCTGAATCTAGTCGGATGCCTTCCTGCACCTGACCTCACAGCGTGATGCCGCTCGTGCTGTACGCTGTCTCCTACTTAGGTATGTCCTCCACGCCAGCAAACGATAGGTGATCAGCCGTCCTCGTCGCTGCTGCGCGTGCGCCCATTGATAACCCAGTGGCTTCGGAAGCTGGGGACTGTCTTCTTCAGCTGTGCAGGCTTCTCCTCATGAGCGCAGGCTCATAACCATTGAGAAGACCGGGGGTGCGCAGAGAGAGAGGAGAGCAGCCATGCCCTGGCCGCAGGCCGCCCGCAGGCGCCTCGAGCTGGGAGAAGAAGAAGTGATATTATTGCTGACACAAAACAAGGGCCAGCGGGAACCTTCCGTTCCGTAGGGGCACCAGAACCTTCAAGAACTTGCTAGAACTTACTGGAGAAACCCTTAGAACTGGACCGTGCCCTACCCCTAGGGTATGCACTAAGTATTGGACCATCTCATATTCCAACAGTGAGATCCTCATTGACGACCGCGGCGTCGCCAAGGTTAGCGCTGCCGCGCGTGCTGCCGTGTGCGAACGGGCATTCGGGGTGTTGCTGCCACTGCGATGCGCGCGGTGTGTGGCATGGTCATCAGCGGTGGCTCAACGCCATGCGCGTGTGTCACTGGTCGAGGTTCTGATGTGTCGTCAGTTGAGTGCGTCCCCGACAGGACATTGCCTCAACTTGAGGTTTTGCCACCCCTCGACGCACTCGCAGAGGGGGGGGGGGCGATGCGTACAACTCGCATCACGCCTTGTACCCCCCCTCCCCTGCAATCACATTATTCCCGCTACTGCGCTCACGCAATGCAGCACGGCAGCCATCACATATTCTGTCGCGACATGTGACGCTCACATTGCCCCCCCCCCCCCCCCCCCCCCCCCTCCGGGGGTGCCGCCTCTCCCTCCTCGCACCTCTGCGTCTCCAAAGTGCTAGATCTCAACTGTCGTGACGCTCAGTGCCCCCCCCCCCCCCCTCCCCCTTCCCCCGCCCTCTCTCTCCTCGTAGCTCTGCGACTTTGGCGCCTCCAAGATGCTGGATCTCAACCAGCTCGGCCTGGGCGACCACACGCGAGTTGGAAGCCCGTACTTCATGGCGCCGGAGGTGCTGCTGCGCCAGGAATATGGAGCTCAGGTATGCGCATGTACTTTTCATCAATTCTCGCTCAGGGCGCGAAAAGCCCAGACTTCAAAGTACGTTGCAATCCTCATTTTGAGTGATATCTTTTTTGCCGTTCCTACTTGGGAGTATCAGGTGTCTTATATGGAGCTCAGGTATGCGCGCATATCCTTCAAAGTATATGGCAATCATAATTTCGAGCGATATGTTTTTCGCAGTACCTACTTGGAGCATCAAGTGTACCATCATGAGAATGTATCCAGCGGACCAGCACCATACCATGCTCCTCAACACACTTTGCATCAACTACAACCCTTCAACAACCACGGTGCAGGAGGGCTCGGCGCGTAGGGTGTCTGATGGTTCATCGCCAGTGAACACTGGAAGAGCCATGCATCCGCACTTGCTTACCACGCACCAGCACTTCCTGAGCGTCAGGTGGACGCGAGCACTGCGAAATCGTGACGCATACGCAGCGCTGCCAAGCCGTATAGATATATACTTCCAAAGTCTACATATTTGTGTGAGTGTCTGCGGGCCCGCGGCGGCGCCGTGCGCTCGCGCGCTTATCGGCTGAGCATCACCGCTGCGACATGCGCCGACGCATGTATGTTCTGCAAGAAGCGTGGACTCTCGACGCCGCCTCCGCACGGTCCGTAGATGCGCTGCACGTGGCAGTGCTCAGCGGCGGCGCTCAGGCGCCCTGCAGAGTCTGTGGACGACGCAAGGTGAATCTGTGAGTACAAGGTGGTTGTTGCAACTGTCTTCCGAAATTGCACTTTTTGAGTAGTTCTCGCTCAGGGCGCGAAAAAGCCTACATGAACGGCATCGAAGCTTGCTGTCCGGAATCTACAGGTCGTGTGACAGTCTGGAAGTGTCTCAATGACAATCACTCAAACGACGCCGCCAACTGGCATCTCGGGATCTCCCCCTACGTCCTCGTCCATGTGCCCCCCGCAAAACTGTACTACACGTGCTAAGCTCCCCCCCCCCCCCCCCACCCCCGCCTGCGCATGTCGCAGGGCAAGGCGAACTCATGAGTGATACACGGTGACTGCATAACATGACATGACTTGAATCGTTTTCACAACATAACTAATTAACTGTACCCCCCCCCCCCCCCCCTTGCCTGCACATGTTGCAGGTTGACATCTGGAGCTTGGCCGGCGCCATGCTGGAGATGGCGACGGGCAATCCGCCGTGGGCAACGCTCAACCTGCGCACGCCCGTGGCGCTCAAGGAGTGGATCAAGCGGTGAGCGCCGCGCATCGATACCTACATACCGTTATACGGGCGTGCCTGCTGAGCGATGTGTTGCCATGGACGCTTATACATATCCTCTGGCCTCGTACGCCCTGGATTACAACATCAGGGGCCTCTGCGCACTGAAGTCTTTAGCTGCCGCTGCAATCACGGAACGCCGTACATAGCACACACTGCTTGAAGTCTTCCGCTACCGCTGTGACCCCCCCCCCCCCCCCCCCCCTCCCCCTCGTCGCGCGCGCAGGAACGACGGGCCGCCGCCGCTGCCCGACACGCTGTCGCGCGCGATGGTCGCCTTCCTGTCGCGCTGCTTCCACCGCGACCCCATGCAGCGCCCGACGGCGCGCCAGCTGCTCGCGGACCCCTTCCTGGACCTTCTCAACATGGCGGACTCGCCGCTGCCGGCGGACCAGGTGAGACTACTTCAAGTTGAACTTGAAGTTTTTGTTGGCGCGCCCAGCTGCTCGCGCACCGCTTCCGGGACCTTCTGTTACGTCAAAAAACATGGCGGACTCGCCGCTGCCGTCAGGGCAGGTGAGAGCTCGCCACTTCAATTTGAACTTGAAGTTGTTGGTGCTCTCAGCTGCTCCAGCTGGCCGTGGACCTCCTCGAGATGGGCGGACTCGCCGCTGCCGTCGGAGGGTGAGCTCGCTATTGCAACTTGACTTTGACGTTGCTGACGCTCCAGCTGGTGGCGACCCTTTGCTGGGCATCCCAATGTAGCCTTTCTTGTCGGCACCTCCAGGGCAGATCGAGCAGTACAACAAATTCATCCAGAGTTCTGCCACACCTCAGCATCTGGTTGCACTTGCGGTCGCACTGTGCGCGCCCCTGGCCCCATCATCGCGCGGGACGCGAGCGGGCGTACTCCATCACACACCCAATTTGTGACGCCGCCGCACGCGGGAGGTGGGGCGGCACGGCAGCCGTCACCTGCGGCGCTGTTCCAGTGAAAATCACTCGGCGTACCTGCCCCGTTTGCCAGTCACGAAGCGCTCTTCTCGCTGCCGCATCAAGCGCATACGAGACCAGCGCTCAGCACTGCGACAGACGTCACTTGCGCGCCTGAGCCCGTGGAAAGGAGCGTTGCGCACGCCGCACCTTTGCGTGCCCCCCCCCTCCCCCCCACACATTTGCACGTGGCCCACGCAGTCAGTGCCGCCCTTTCAATTGGAGTGCCGCTGTGACTTTTGCTCATGCCCCCCTCCCCGCCCCCCTTGCCACAAGCGCTGCAGTGTCTCGCATGCTCCGTCCAGACCACGTCGTGCTCACCCCCTACCGCTGCTGCGACTGTTGCCCCCCCCCCCCCGCCCGCCTGTCGCGGCAGGCCGGCTTTGGGGGCGAGGCGCAGGCAGAGGATCTGGAGAGGATGGAGCCCAAGGTGGCGCGCATGCGCATCCGCAGGGCCAGCTTCACGGACCTGTCCGCCGCCGACGTGAGTGCGCGTGCGTCAACCTCATGTTTGAAGTTTTGAGGGCGCGTCAACTTCATGTTTGAGGTTGTGTGCACCTCGTGAAAAGTCAGCCTCAGGTCCCGTCGCCGTCGCGCGCCGCTGAACTCTCAAGCGCCCTGAGTAGTCAGAGGAGCGCACGCGTATGTGCAAGTACGTGCGGCCAGCCGCGTGAGGGCGCATCCACTTCCCATTGATGTCAGGCCCTGCCGCCGCGCGCTGTTGAACTCAAGTACACAACCTCTGTCCTAGAGTCTTCAGAGAGACGCGTGTTAGCACATAACCTTTATCATAAAGTCTGCGCATTTGCACACATGTGGGGCTAGCCGCGTGAGTGCGCACCCACTCCCCCCATTCAGCGTCGCGCGCTCCGTGAAATCATCAGCTTCAGGTCCTCGTGTCGTGCGCTGTTGAAGTTGAGTGCCCGCGCACCTGCGCTCCGAGAAGCGCGCTCGGTTGTGGCGGTGCCGGCGCGCGGCCATGAGGCAACGACGCCTGCGCGGCGTTCCGCGCTGCGGACATATGCGTAGCGCCGCGCCGCTTCCGCAAGCACAAGCTCATGCGATTCTTGAAGCATGTGCCCGCGTGTGCGGCGCCACGCGCTGCGGCGCTGGTGCTCGACTCGCGTAGTCACAGTACTTCACGTTTGGTATGCACACATGGCTTTCCTACTTCAAGCGTCAATCCTGACGGGTCTCGTCTCGCGCGCGCGCCGCCGCCGCAGGCTGCCGCGGACGGCGGCCCGCCCTCGCGGCCGCTGTCGCTCAACAGCGCTCAGCACCACTCGCCGCCGCCGCCCGCGCGTGCGAGCGGCTCGCTCACGTCCTCGCCGACGGGCGCCACCATGCGGGCAGGTATGTATGCTCGCATGTGCTCACTTCTGCGGCAGAGCGCAACTGCCTGGTCTAACGCGAAAGAGCGCAATTCGAGTCGTGACGCTGCGAGCGCGCACCCGCCGCCGCGGTGCCCCGCCCGCCCCATGCGGCAGCGCCATGGGCAAAACCCCCCCATCAGTCCCCCTGACGCGTGCTAGACGCGCGCGTGTGCGGCGCGGCTGTACCGTGTATAGGGGTTGCTGAGGCACCGGCGAGTGCTGGTCAACGGCGCTGCAGCGCGCGAGGTGTACCTTTACGGCGGCGCGTGTGACGTGCGTTCGTGCGGTACCGTCACGTCGTGCCACTGCACGTCTCGGCTCGTGCATACAAGTGCTGCCCGCGCCAGTTCGCCGTCTTTTGCGCAGGCGCTGCTCCATGTGCCGGTGTCTGCACGCAGCATCTCTGCTTCACTGTGAGGTTGGTCGCTGCTGCCAGCTTGTACTCGGTCACATACATCAACGTGCGGTTAGGAGCTATGGTACCCACCCATCCCCCCTCCCCCCTCGGCCCTCGTTGCTGCCCCCCCCCCCCGCCACCGGCGCTCAACGCGCATGCTCAGGCACGCACACGTCTTGCAATATGCCTGCTGGTCAGTCACACAACTTCCTTCCACGTGTGCTGCCCCCCCCCGCCTCCCGCGCGCCCCGCCCCCCCACCTCCGCTGCCGCGCAGGCGTCGCACAGCGCGTCACCGCCGCCTCCCCCCCTGGCGGCTACCCCCCGCGCCGCATGCCCCTCGTCGGCTCGCCGCTCGCCGTCGCGACGGGCGTCGCGCTGCCGCCGCCACCGCCATCCTCCGCCGCGGCGGCGGCAGTTCCGTCCGCCGGCGGCGCCGCAGAGGGGGTGCCCAAGGTGACGCCGCGCGGCACGCCGCGCGCGCGGCTCGCGTCGGCGCTCGCCGGATCGCAGGCGGGCTCGCCGAACGGCGTGAGCGCGCCGCCGCCGCCGGGGGCGCACCTCAGCGGTGGCGGCAGCGGCGGCGGCGCGGGCGGCATGCAGCGGCGCAGCGTGTCCGCGGTGCTGGTGCCGCCGAGGTGAGGCTGCAATGAAATGTGTCAGACCGCTAGCAGGCGAGTCGCTGCTGTATGTGCGCGCGCGCAGCCCTGGGGTCAGGGTGCGACGCGAAATGCTGTCGCGCACGCCCTGCAGCGCGCTGGCGCCGCCGCTGAGACAGTTACGTTTTGTGCTTGAGTGGAGCAGGGACGGCGTCATTGCCGTACAGCGTCATCATCAGGCCGCTGCCGTGAGACCACCTGGCGCAGTGTTGGGCAGGATCTGCGAGCGCACGCGCACAGCTATGCTGATGAGGGTTTTGATGCTCGTACTGGAATGCCCCCCCCCCCCCCGCACCCCCCCACCCACCCCCCATCCCTCCGCCCATGCACTTTATGCGGACCCCACGTGGCTACCCCCATACTTGTGTTGCAACAGGGTTAGAGTCAGGTTTAGGCCGCTTGTACACTCGGACTCAACGTCGCTGCCGCCCCTGCTTGCGTTCCTGTGTGGTTGCAGGGCGCTGAGCGTTCACCCCGCGCACCTGCGCGGCAGCAGCGCGCGCTCGCCCATATCTGGCGGCGGCGGCGGCATCTCGTCGCCGCTGACGAGCCCGCGCATGCGCGGCGGCGGCAGCAGCGGCAGCCTGCAGCACATGGAGGTCATCGCTCAGGTGCGTCCTCTGCTCCTTGTAGTGAAACTCAGAAGCGCATCCCCCCCCTGCTGTTTGCTCCTTGCAGTGAAATCAGCAGTGCCTCCCCCCGCTGAAACCGTCCTATGCTTCAAGCAGTGACTGCAGCGAGGCGCGCGCTGCGCTGCGGCGGCGGCAGCAGCGGCGCCAGTTCGCGCCGCCCGTGCGCCGCGCAGCAGATTTTTCTTGACATGCACGCGGCAGCACATTGGATCCGCTTTCTTACGCTGCCAGCAAAGCGATGCCCTCATGGCTGCTGCCCTATCAAGCCCCCTGCAACGCGTCTGCGACGCTCCATGCGCCGCTGAAGCCGCCGCCGCTCTGACTGTCGTCGCCGCGCGCGTGCGCTGCTGCCGCTGCTGCGCAGGGCGAGCGCGCTCTCGGCGAGGCCGCCTGCGACGGCGAGGGGACCCCGCCGCCGCGGCAGCTGCTGAGCCCCGCCAGCACGCCGACGCTGCACTCCGCAGCGGCGGCGGCGCGCGTCACTGCCGGTGGCGGCGGCGGCGGCGGCGCCGCCGCCGCTCCCATCACGTCCGGCCCCAGCGGCGCCGTGCCGTGCAGCCCCAACCCGTACGGCGGCCGGCGCCGGCGTAGCAGCCTCTCTGACCTGTCAGGTGAGGGGCCGCGCCGCTGCTGCGGCGGGGGTGTCGCTGCTGCAGCGTTGTGTCCGTCTGCGGCCGCAAACTGCTGCGCGACGTGTGGTGCATGAGGTCTGGCGGGCATGACGAGGCCTGGCCTCAAAGCTCACTGCAAACGTACGAGGGTGTGGCCCGTGCTCTCTGCCCCGTCGCCTCACAGAATAGCTGCCCTCACTTGCCGCTGCGCGCAGGCAACGCCGCCGCGTCCGCGGCCGCGCGCGCGCGCTCCGAGGCGCCGGCGCCGCGAGCGGCGGTCCCGGCGGCGTCCATGCCGGAGCTGGCAGCGACGGTGGACGGCGCAGCCGATGCCCTGGAGGCAGCAGCAGAGCCGGCAGCACCGGCAGCAGCCGAGGTAGCGGCGGCGCACGGCAGAGCCGCCGGCGGCAGCAGCGGCGTGGACCGTCGTCGCAGCAGCGGCGGCGAACGCCACCGCCAGAGCAGTGAGCGCCGCCGCAGCAGCGGAGAAAGCCGCCGCAGCAGCGGCGGCGAGGGCCGCCGCACCAGCAGCGGCGGCGAGGGCCGCCGCACCAGCAGCAGCGGCGGCGGCGGCGGCAGCGCTGGCAGCAACGATGGCATTGACGGCCGCAGCGCGCCCACCGCGGAGGCCGTGACGCCGCCGGCGCCGCGCCGCGACTTTGCGCGCCCGCCGCCGCTGCTGCGCACGTCGCTGTCGCCGAAGAAGGATGGCATGCCGGAGCCGCCGACGGTGTCGCCGCCGTCGTCTGCAGCGACGAGCCCTGGCATGTCGCCATCGCCGTGCATGTCGATCATGCCCGCCAGCGGCGGCGGCGGCGGTGGCGCAATCTACGACATGAGCAGCGCTGCTGTCGAGAGCGCCGCTGGCGGTGGCGGCGGCGGCGGCAGCAGCGCTGTCTATGGCATCAGCAGCGCTGCCGCGGAGAGCTCGGCTGGCGTTGCTGTCAGCGGCAGCAGCAGCGGCGGCAGCGGCAGAGTGCCAACCATGGAGGAGGCGTTTGCGCCTGCATCTGCGACGCTGGCGGCAGCGGCGACGGCTGCAGCGGCGGGCGCAGCCGCTGCGGCTGCGCAACGGATGTGACATCCTAAGCAGCCTGCAGTGCAGGAGGACAGTTCAGTTGCGGTGTTGTTTCAGTGTACCTACGTAGTTCAGTGCAGCCGTTGAGAGGACCCTCGGGAGAATGTTGAAGTTGAAGTTGAGGTACGGGGGTGACGCCAGGTGCGGCGTATATGTAACAGCAAGGGTGCCGCACAACAGGTGTAGCGGAGTGCAAGCAGTGCGCGATTGCGAGTGATCCGAGATTGTTGTAGTTGGGGGGCGAGACCCTTATCCTACCAGGCTCGAAGAAGCGCCCGACAAATTGCATGTTGAGCCGTCCAACCCTCCCAGAGAGAGCACATTGGCGCGTCAGCGCGGTCATCCCGCGCGCCGAGAAGCAAGGGGGACACCATGTGCTGCGGCAGCCGCAGTACAACAGTCTGTTGTGGTGCCCGACAGTACATACCGCGCCACACGACCCTTCCAAGGAACACGACCTGATCGGAGATGCAGTACTCTTTGAGATGCGACCACTTTCATGACACACATACATTTGGATGCAACCACCCTGTGTGTGCGCTTTTTTGTCCGCCTTGCTGATATCACAGCGTGTTCTGAAGCATCGTGTCTTGATGTGCACGAGGTAGTCAAGTGCAAGCGAGACTGATACCGCCGTGGCCCTACACCAATGGTTGTCTCCTTGTGTGCTCCCATAAAGTCGTAAGACGAGGTTCCATGAGCAAACTCTGAGCACATGGTCGTGGTAGAATTGTTCTCATTGGCAGGACATTCGGCCATTGCTGGTTTGGCGGTGATTGCTGTGCTAGTCTCTCATGGCTGATCATCAGGAAGCCATTGTTCTGAAAGGCAACATGGTGGACCAATTGATGACGTTTACTGACAAATTGCGATGTGCAGCTACTGTTAACATGTTGTAACATCTTCCTGACACAACAAACGGGACTGTCACCTCAGCAAACCCTAGCCCTAGGAGTAAATAGAGCCAGCACGTTGAACTTTCAGTCAGCTTTGTCACACACAACACACCGCCACCAGCTTTGGGACCAGTCGCCATCGCAAGCCTCGCACATCGACTCTAGGACCCAGCCGGCGACAGCGGACAGCTCTGCACCATGCGCATCAGCGAAGCTCTTCTCGCAGGTAACACCCAAGGTGCAATCTTTTATTGTGGTGGTGAACAACAGTGTGTAATGGTGCGCCGCGCAAGACAGGGCGTGCTGCAAACATCAGAAACAGCTGCTCGCAGCAGCGCCCTCCTCTACAACCGCATGGTCGATGCCATCGGTGTTTGTTCGCACTATTCTGCCAGTAGGGGTACGTTTGATGTTGCTGACATAGCTGCTGGCGTTGACCGCTGCAGCGCCCTCTCATCTCGGCGGAGCCCATCTGATTGCTGCATCTCGCCATCTTTGCCACTAGGACTTGTGTGTTGTACAGGCACTTCCGTCTACTGTTCATTGTTCATTGTTGGTCAACAGTTTTTCAAAGCATGCTGCTGCTCCCACCGTTTTCGATGGACGCTGCAGCGGATAGAGACGAGTGGGCTTAAGGTGCTCGTGCAGTGTTGTGACGTGATGCAGCTGCCCGCAATTGGTGCTGATGGGCTGGTTTGCTAGCCTCAACACATTCAACGGCATTTTCCTTAACGGCTGACGCTGCGGGAAATGCATCGCGGCTTTTATATCGTTCGTGGCACGATCACGCACGGTGATGGTCTACGCTCTGCAAAGTCGTCACCCCATTGACCTCATTCGCTTTTGTCAAACTGCATCTTTATCGTAACCCTATGAACATTTGCCGTTCTCATCGTTGCACCGTCGGGGACCCCGCTACCCACAGTCTCGATTAAGTTTGATTGGTTGACCTGGCAGGCATCTGCACTGGCTGGCCCTCCGCACTTCCCCCCCTTTCCCTTCAAACAGCATCACAACCTGCTCTTGACATCACACACATTACCGTCTCCCCCTCACCCCCCCCAACCTCTCCAATCCGTGCTCGCCCGCGCTTCCGCGCCCTCGCTCGCTTTCCCTGCCCCTACTTTCCACCGTCGTCAACACGCCGCACCTGGCGTACATTCCTTCCAATCCCCCTCACCTTCCCTCTCCCGAGGCCGCGCACTGGCACCAAAATTCACACCCGTTCTCATCTCAAATCACCCCCCCAACCCCCCCCCCCCCACACACGCGTCCCTCCCTCGCTCGCGCCTCAGTGACGCTCCTCGCGGCCGGCGCCAACGCGCGCTGGACCCTGGAGGCTGACGCCCAGTTCATCACGGAAGCCCCCACGGAGGCCCCCACGAGCCCCGCCCCCACCGCGGCGCCCACCCCCGGCTGCCTGTGCGAGACGGTCACGCTGACGGGCGTGCCTGACGCGGACCCCGCACCGCTGTGCCCCGGCGTCAAGTACGACGTGCCCGTGGTGACGGCAGAGGACAACTGCGGCAACGCGCGCGCGGTGGACGTCCTCGTTGACTACAGGTACGTGCGCGTGCAGAGCGCCGCGTGCAGCGCGCGCATCCCCCGAGACGAGGAGCCTCTTGTGCGCGCCGACTTGCCTGCGCAGCGCACGATGCGTGTGCGCGATCGCGCGCGCGTGCGGGCACCTGCATGTGCAGCACAAGCGGCGTGTCGCACTCGCTCCGCACCGCCCCGCCCTCCGCTCGCCTCGAGCGCCATGCGCACCGTTTGAAGGCCTTGCATCGCCGCTGAGCCTCACCAACCCCCCCCTCCCCCCCCCCTCCCCCCCCTCGCCCCCCCCCTTGCGACCGCAGCACCAACAGCGGCGACCGCTGCGCCACGGCCATCTACACGTTCACGGCGGCGTGCCCGCTGCTCGACGGCGGCGGCGGCGGCCCCGACGAGGTGACCCGCGTCACCAGCAGGGGCGTCACCGCGGAGCGCATCCGCCCAGTGGTGACGCTCAACGCGGACGCGGACTGCCACTACACGGCGCAGGACTTTGTGACGGACTGCGCGGCAGCGGGCGGCGCGGGGGCGTATGTGGACCTCAAGAGCGTGGGGATTGCGGGCGACGTGTGTACGCACAGGTGAGCGCGCCCGGGCGTCAGTGAGTGTGTATACGTGTAGCTTCCAGTAGGTGCGTGTACGTGGAGCTGAATCTGAGTCTCGCGCTGGGCAGCGTGTTTAGGGCTGGGGTTGGGCGAGCTCGCCGCGCTCCCCGCCATGTGCCTCGCGCGCGCCCGCGTCTCATTTTGTGCCGCAGCATGCAGATCTGGCTCACGCGATGTCTGTGCTGATGAGGCAGCGTGCATATCGCTTTGTCCAGCATGCGCGTCTCACGCCATGACGGCAAGTGTGCGGTGTGTGCAAACAAGAAAATCTTGGTTTTTTGGCAAGCAAACACCTTTGAGCCCATTGCCAGCACAATTAGGTAGAAACATAGATTATTCACTGCTGCTGCTCACTGCTGCTGCTGCGTACCGCCGCCGCAGGTGCCGCCCCGGCGGCGTGGACGCCTACGTCATCGCGGCCAACGTCTGCGGCGACCCCTTCGACTTTGTCCTGCCGCTGGACGTGTGCAGCGCCGCTGAGGCGTGAGGCGCGCTCCCCACGCGACGCGCGGGCGGCAGGGGCTGGCGCGTGCTGCCGCCGCGGCGCTGGCACTGCGCAATCCCACTGCCTCTGCATGTACATTCCGGCGAGAAGCGACTAGACAAGAGCCCGAGCCTGCCGCTCGATGCGCTCTGCTGGCAATCATTACAGCCCCTTGCCCCCCCAATGCGCTCTGCTGGGTGTCTGACACACGGCATGCGCGCCACCGCCGCACACCCCTGCGTTCCGCGCGCGGCGGCGCGGCGCGCGCCGTGACCGCCGCGCGCCTTCGGCAGCTCTTTGAGCGTTGATGGCAGGGGCGCTGCGGGCGTGCTTTTGGAGTCTTACCGTGTGGCGTTCCGAAGGGCGCGGCGCTGCGCGACGACGCGTGTGTTTCGGCGGTGTCGTGGCGGTTTCGTGAGCGAGTATACTTCTATGACAATTGCGGCGCTGAAGCCCTGGTGCGTGTGCTGCGTGCGCGGCCGCCCTGCCCGCGCGCGGTCCCGTGGCTGTGACGCGTATTGATACAGCGTTGTTGCTTGAGCATTGTTACAACAACTGCGCGTGTGCGGATGGAAAGGCAAGGAATTTGAGAAAGTCGATGGCGACGGAGGTATATCGTGGAAGTGCAAGGACAATGAAAATGGTGGACATTTCGTACTGCACCTGCGGCATTGTGTTTGTCCCGATGCGCTGTCTTCCTGCATGTGTGTACTTGTTATTAATTCTCGTTCAGGGCGCGAAAAAGCCCAGATGAATGGCATCTAACTTGAAGCTTGCTGTACGGAATCTACATGTCGTGTGACAGTCTGAAAGTGTCTCAACGACAACCCCTCTAACGCCGCCGCCGCCAAATGGCATCTCGGTGTGTACCTGCGCCGTGGGCAAGACTGCGCCATACGTCTTTTCCAGGTGTGGCCTGTACTGCCGCTGCCACATGTACCAGATGCGTCTATGGGATGGTAGCCACGTGTGGTGTGAAAGCCAAGGAGGCCATTGATGACGTTTCTAAACAATGCTCTCAGCCTTTCCTGGCCATTCAGCAATTTGTTCTAAAGAGTGCTTGCCTGCAAGCATAGTGCGCCTCTGCATCACGCACTGCACAGCGTGCCATACGCACGAACAGCACTGCACCCCGCGAACTGTAATATGACGCCGCACGCATTCCAGCAGCAGCAGACAAAAGCAGCACCAGCAAACTGCGCCACCGCGCCAGTAAAGTCGCCACCGCGTCGTATTTACATGGTGAATCTTTCGGTCCCCTGCCCCGCCGCAAACTTGACCACGACCGGGTGGTCCGCAATGTCGCCGACGTGCTGCGCGTACGGCAGCAGCGCTCCGCCGCCGCCGCCGCCGCTGCCGCCGCCGCCGCCGCTGCCGCCGCCGCTGCCGCCATCCGCGCGCGCCATCGCCTCCGCCACCACCTCCGCGATCTCGTCCGCCGCGACGCACGGGTCGCCAAAGTACGCGGCCGCGTCGTTGATCGCGGTGAGCACTGCCATCAGGTCCTGAGCGCTGACGCGCCCCGTGCCCGCGGCGTCGTACAGCTCCAGCGCGACTGCGCGGGGGGGGGGAGGGCGCAGCGAGGGGAGTTCGTGCGCGCCAGCAACGGTTTAGCTGAGCACTGACATCAGTCGTGCACATCAAATCTCCCGCGTAGTGACTGTCGGCGGCGCCGAGCGCTGCTGCCGCGTCGTGCTGCGCGCGGCGGCGCGCAAGCGCGGAGGGAGCGCGCGCAGGGGTGGCAGCGAGCAGGGTGTGTGCAGGTAGTTTGGCTGAGCGCTGAGGAGAGAAAATGCGTACCATGTGTGTGCCCTGTGCCCACATCAGCGTGCAGTCCTGGAGCGACCAGTGGAGAGTGGACAAGCGCAGGTCCGAAGAGTAGCTGAAGCTCTTACGGTGCAACTGCGGGCAGTATGCGAAGTGCGAGCATGACCATCGTTGGCGTTGCTGTGACTGGGGTGTGGATGTGGAGTAGAACAGCAGAGAACACAACCCCCCTGTAGGAGAGTCACCTCTCTTGGGCCACCGCCGCGCTTCGCACCACATACACGAATTGTGTGCCCGCCCCCAACGGTGCTGGCCCCCTGCCTCACACGCCAGCCTCATTATTATCACCTCGCCTAAGACTCTTTACTCTTCTACGGCGGCGACGCGTCGCGCCATGCACATACACGCGTCCACGCCGTGTCGCTCTCCACAACATTTCCCGCACCGCGGGCGCAGTCTCTCACATGTCAGCTTCTCCTCCACGGAACCCCCGCAGAGCGGCGCGAGGCCGCTGAGAAAGGCGGCCGTGGCCACGCGCTCGTCTCCCGTCTTGTCCGCGAGCGTGTGCAGTCGCAGCAGCATCTCCGTGTCGGCGTCGCCTATGCCCGCCGCTTCAAGCGCCTCCCTGCGGGGTATGGGTGGGTATGGGTAGGTATATGTGTGAGGACGCGCGCATGTGCGCCTTCACACGCTGTTGACATGCCTTGTGTCTTGCGGTATTGTGCTCGGGCCTTCAGAGGCTGCAGTGGAGCTCAACAAGTCTTACTGTAGATCAGAAGCAGAGTGCACAATCAAGAGAGGGACGCCTGCACACCTTTGGCTGCCACCAGCAAGTGAGGGCATGAGCATGCATTGCGCTCGACTCCGTACGTGTACGACATGCGATGGGTAGGCAGCTGAGTAGGCCTGGTCGTGTATGCCACGATCAAAATGTCAAAACTCTGCAATGGAGCTGTGGAGAACAGATGCGCATGGGGATGCACGTATGATGACGTCACGGTGAGCGAAAATTTGTTTGTAAGAGCGTGTGCATCACAGCCAGATGATAATGAAAGGATGTGTCTACGAAAGTGCAAAACGCCATGCGCTTGAATGCAGCAGCTGCCTCACACAATTCTGGTGGACGTCACGATGGGCACAGCCAGCACTCACGGCTTGCAAGCCATGGCGGTGGGGCACTGACGGAGTCACAAGGTGTTGGCGTAGACAGGACATACAAAAACTGCTTGTCCTCAATGAGGACATCATGAATAGCCAGTGTGCAAGTCCACTTCAGCTTTGGCAGTCGTCATTTAACTGGGCATCGCCATGACTTGGGTGAAATTACTGTACAACAGTTGAAGATGGCAAGCGCTTGAAAGCTCGGCTTGCCCGTTCTTACGACATGGATCACCAGTGTGGCAGTCGAATGCAGGTCTCTTGAAGGTCACAAACTGAGCACGATCAGGCAGAGACAAAGGCACCACCTGAGAGACGATGCGGACAGGGTCCCTTCCTTGTTGCCCTGCCTCTGAGCAATCTCATTGAGCTTTCGTCGCAACTCCAGCAGCTCCTTCTTGCCCAGTGGCGTGATTTTCGACATGGCCTGGATGGCCATGACATTGCCCGCGCTGTTGCCAGCACCCATGCCTGCAACAAGAGCTCCCCCTCCAAGGCTTTGGGTGCCCTTTTGGCTGAATCTGATAGTACCGCGAGGCCCTGGGACGACGAAGCCAATCGCCCACCAGTCTAACACTGCATAGCAAGGTCAGATCACGTCTCGTGGTGCCATCGCGCGCTTTGTACACAATATACACACTTCAACTCGCCCGTTTCGCACATCGTTGAAGTTCTGATCGACACGTGCATCAGCGGTGAACACGACACGACACTAACATGACGGCTACACCGCCGGTTCATCAAGAGCTAGAAGAAACTGCTTTGCAGGCGAGGGTGGTGCAGCATGGTAAGCCAGCACTCTCCTTTCGCGAGCAGTCGAAATCGCCCGTTGGTTAATTTTCCACCTGTGTTGACCGCATGTGGCATTCCGCAGTCAGCGCTGCGCCATTGTGCATGGGCATGCGAGCCTCCTGCTTGACTATAAGCAGCTTACTCTCATCTCTGGTACGGTCGGCGCGCGGGAGTGCTGTCCTCTCGGAGCCGGCACCCCTGCAGCATTCAAGAATTCTGAATCGCTTGAAGCTTTTGCCATGCTGATT
This sequence comes from Tribonema minus, assembly GCA_017506865.1. Lineage (NCBI taxonomy): Eukaryota > Xanthophyceae > Tribonematales > Tribonemataceae > Tribonema > Tribonema minus. Next base: position 524,830 of record JAFCMP010000401.1, read on the forward strand.
CTGCAGCCCCGTTGTCGTGCAGATCGACTACAAGCTATGCGTCAGCGGTGCTGGCTGTGTTGCTTCCGCCCATCGTTGCGTCAAATGCGAAACCTGCTCGGAAAACTTAAGTTCTTTTTGGCACCTGCAGGACATGAGCCTTTTGCACCGTAAGGGTTTGTCAGCTCTGACGTGCTAACCTTCCACGGCCGGGCGCTATGCCCCTCGACCTCGCAGTGCGCAGGCACTCGGCCAGCACGACGCACGTGCCTCCCTGCACAGCCGTCTCACAAATCCTCTACTGCATGGCGCCGCCACCGTGCGCGCGCTCGCTTCACCGCTCTCGTACGCGAACTGCGCAGGCGGCGACATATGGGCAGCAGTGCTCGACTTCGTCGGCCCCGGCCACTACCTCCAGACCGCCAGCGTCTGCCGCGAGTGGCGCGCGCTGCGCGCGCGCCCCCCCCCCCCGCGCCGCCGCGCCGCGCAGCAGCAGCCCCCCCCCCACACGCACACCACCTCCGTGCGCGCCGCCGCCGCGACGGTGCCGCTGCTGCGCTGGGCGCTGAGCAGCGGCTGCCCGCGCACGGCGCGGCTCGCGGCGGAGGCGGCGCTCCACGGCCGCCTCCGCGTCGTGCAGGCGGCGCACGAGAGCGGGTGCCCCTGGGCGGCGTCGGCGTGCGGCGCGGCGGCGGAGGGCGGCCACCTGGCCATCCTGGAGTACGCGCGGCGCAACGGGTGCCTGTGGGACGCGACGACGTGCGCGCGCGCCGCCAGGGGCGGGCACCTGTTGGTGCTGGAGTGGGCGCGCGACAACGGCTGCCCGTGGGACGAGCACACCTGCAGGTGCTGGTCGTAAAGTTCAAGTTGAAGTTCAAGTCAGCACAGTGCTTCTGCCGGCATCATGACTGTGCGGTGGGGTGCCTGGTGCGAGCAACGCAGCGGCAGCCACAGTTGCAGAAGCAGTTTTATTCGCCAGCGCACATGGCTCGTAGCATGATCACGTGGCTTCGCTGAGCCGTCATCAAGTCGCGTTCAAGTGCGCTGGTCAGTAGTAGGTCTTGCTATCATGGCCATGCGGTGAGGCTCCTGAGGCAAGCAACGCGGGGCCAGTACTTACCGCAATGGCATCCACAGTTACAGAAGCAGTTTTTATAATAATTCGCCAGCGCTCATCACCGCAGCTTGCGCCGCTGCCGCCCACGCCGCCTTGCCGCGCAGGCACGCGGCAGCTGGCGGTCACCTGGAGCTGCTGCGGTGGGCGCGCGAGAACGGCTGCCCTTGGAACGCGTGGACGTGCAGGTGGGACTGGCAGCAGCGCGCGCTCGAGCGTGCCGGGCGCTGCGGCGTCCATGGAGCAGTGCCAGTTGCTTTGCTGCATCAAAAACCTGTTGAGGTGCCGGTCGCATTGCGCAGCAGCAGGACTGTCATGTCAAATCATGGACTGCCCACGCGAAAATTGCATGCACTCCTCGCACGCCACCCCCCTGCGCTGCCGCCCTGCGCGGACAGCCCCCCCCGCTCCCCTCCCCTCAACCCCAACCCCCCCCCCCCCCCACCCACCCCTGCTGCTCCTCGCAGCGCCGCGGCCGAGGGCGGCCACCTCGCCGTCCTGCAGTGGGCGCGCGCCGCGGGCTGCCCGTGGGACGTCCACGCCGTGCTCGGCGCGGCGCGCGGCGGCCACGTGGCGGTGCTCCGCTGGGTGCACGACGCCGGCTGCCCGGGGGTCTGGTGGTGGGCCGTGTGCACGACGGCGGCGGCGGCGGGGCGGCTGGGCGCGCTGCGGCTCGCGCGCGCGCTGGGGTGCCCGTGGGATGCGTACACGTGCGCGGCGGCGGCGCGCGGCGGGCACCTGGCGGTGCTGCGGTGGGCGCGCGCGGGGGGGTGCGCGTGCGACGCGTCGACGTGCAGGTGCACGCAAGGCAGTTGGTCGCGTCCAGGGTACATACAGGCAGGGAATGGCGTGAGAGTGCGGCGTGTGTCGATTGCGCGTCTTTATGCGCGGCCTGTTGTGGCGGTCGCGCCGCTGGCAGCAGGCGCTCGGCACTGCTGCTGCGCGGCAACGTAGGGGCCCGTGTTTGTGCGCGTGCAAAGTGCAGTTCGCAGTCACCGCCGTCCCTCTTGTGCCAGCACTGCCGCAGAGCACGGTCAGCCGGTGCTTTGACGGTAGGAGCGCGCTGCAGTAGGAGCATCACATATACCAGCACCATTTTGCCCCCCAGCTTACGTCACACACACACACAAACACCCTTTTCTACCAACTGCCATACCCCGCCTGCTGCGCCGGAGGGCGGCCATGTGACGCGCCCGCGCTGCAGTGAGTTCACAAACCCCCCACTCACATACCATCATTACCCCCCCCCCTTCCCCCCCATGCAGCGCCGCCGCGGAGGGCGGCCACCTGGCGCTCCTGCGCTGGGCGCGCGCGAATGCGTGCCCGTGGGACCGCCACACCGCCCTATCCGCAGCCAAGGGCGGGCACCTGGAGGTGCTGCGGTGGGCCGTCGAGAACGAGTGCCCCTGGGACGCGGAGGCGTGCTGCGCGGCGGCGCGGTGCGCGGAGGTGCGCGCGTGGGTCGTCGCGCGCGGCGCGCCGGAGTCCGCCGCTTGGCACTGAAAGACATAGAGATGGCGATGGCGCGGAGCGTGGCCGCTCGGTCGCAGACTGGCCGCTCGCTCGCAGACTCTGGCGCGCGCTGCGTGGCACCGAGAGAGGGAGAGAGAGATGGCGCTGGCGCAGAGCACGGCTGCTTGGTCGATGCGGAACGTATTCTAGAGATGAGGTGGGGGGCTGAGTGCAATTGACTATCCGCCGCGTGGCACTGAGAGAGACAGGGGTGGGGGGCCTGGGGGGGCTGAGTTTGACCGCTCGGTAACGGAGAGAGAGATGAGACTGGGGGCTTGAGTGCGGACAACGCTCGGGGGGAGCTTGTGTCATGCTGCGAGGAAAGACGGGGCGGAACGGCGGCGCCCTCGTCGCTTGACGCAGGAGCGTGCAGTATGCTGTACATATGATGTTCACAGCTGGTGGACAGCGGAGTGGTGGCAATGCTCAATCAGAGAGGTTTATGTACAGATGCGGGCTGACTGTCGCGTGCTAAGAAAGTTGAGGAATGTATTTGGCAAGCATGATTGGCACCGCTGCAGCGACCCATAGCGCACAACTGTGCTTGGAACGTCGGGCTCGCGAGTTGTTGTAATAATATAGGCGCACGTGTCCAGAATGATGGTGTGCCTTGTTGAGAGGGCCACCGTAATGGTTGCGATGCGTGTTAATATATATATGCGTCGAGGAGTGATACCTGCGCCTTTGTTTTGTTCCAACCAAGTCAAAAGCTTATCTGCCCTTGATGCGCCATTCACTGCATCAATACTCACTGCAACAATGTTGCTTTGACAATACATTGGCAAGGATGTGTGCCAGTGATTATGGGACCACAACTTGCCCAATACAGGACATGATTGCAGCACTGATTTGCTGTCTGCGTCACGCTACCATGACTGATCATCACATGCCATGTGCAGGTCGGTCACTATGTAAAAACATCCGTTTATTTGTTGCATTGTAGAGGCTAGACGTACATGCTTGCAATGATGCCAGCAGCTCTTTCTTAACTCCGCGAAGGCATTTGAGACACCATCATGACGCATTATTGCCACAAGCTGCACTGGCTTTCAGCATGCAAATGTGCCGTACGTGGACAACATGCAGATACTCATGCACATGCCATACATTGGGCATGGTCGATTGACATTGAACTTGATCATGTGCTTGTGAATATCCTTGACGCAGTGTAGAACATCAGCGAATATCATCGTTTTGGCAGCAACAGAGAGATGCATCTGTTCGGTGATTGACGTCTCCCGTAATAATTTGCGTGATCAAGTGTGCAGAATGCAAGATTCCTACGCTGCTGGTACTGTCGCATAGCACTCATGGGGGTTCTGCAGCATTACTTGCAGCCTGTTTATTGCGCTGCAGCGGGTGCATTGCAAGGTGTCATGCTACTGTGCCTGAATGCAGAACATCAATTGCTGCATCGTACAACATGCTTGCAGCAGGACCAATCAGCAGGCATGCACATGTGGGCGCTTGCGTGCCACGATCGCTCAGGTCCTGACACCATGGAATCCTGACATATGGAATCAACATGGCGCACATGCGTTTACACACAGCTCTCTGTGCCAGCACACACGGAAATGCCTACGACTGCAGCAGAGCAGGGTGTCTGTATGACAGTGCTGTGGATACGCATGAGCTGCTGGTAGGGTGCTTGTAGGGTAATGATTTGGGTGGGTCGAACACAACGCTCAGCAATTCCCTAACCCTCTTTGCCGACACAGCTGACCAGCAATGAGTTGGGCGTATGCAAGGATCCATGCCTAGCACACAAAATGATTGCCTTGCAGTTTTAAGCACATCAGATCGTGCGAGAGCTTGTCTAATGAGTGTGCGCATGAGTTTGTGGGCATTGCGCTGTGTAATGATCCTCACTCGGTGTGCAAGAAAACCCACATGATCAGCATCAGCCTTGTTAGCAGAGCCCAAGCCTTGCAACAAGCTGTCTCAATGCGCATTGACAAGCACCCTACACAACAGCGCCATACATGCCGCATCAGCTGTACGTCTCGCCTTGGGCTGGACACAGCTCACATGATCAATGGCAGAGCGGGGAGGTCCGTCATCTTGTCAAGCATACAAAGTATACAATTCTTAACTACATGCAACAAAAACGCTGTGGTCAGTTAGTCCACGACATGCGGTTTAGCCTGGTCAAAAGTTGTATTGTAAATGAAGCAAGTTGCACAACATGTACATACTGTATGTCGACAAGCGTTGAGCTACTTCAACAGACTTTTACTGCAGCCAGCACGCTTACGTCGCCAGAGTTGCAAATACGGTACGAGCACCCTTGACAAAGCGGTGCAGAAGTAGTACCACACAAGAGAGGTCTTCAGGTCATGCATCCTCCGCACTACCGATCGTGACACCGAATGCCGTCATCGAAAGGTGCTGCAATTCGGCCTGTGAGCGCTCTTGTTGCCGATGGGCGCTGAGGTGTGCTCTGGTCAATTCTTTTGCAGAGTGACGCGCCGGCGTGATGCTGCCGCACTTGAAAAACTCGCATGTTCATGAAAAATCCGTTCATGTTTTATGAATTGCCAACATGCACTGCAGCACGTCAATCAGCAAGCAGCCAGCACTACACAGCAGCGAAACTGACTGACCACGCTGGGCACTGGCCTGATGTCTGGTGTGTACCGCATATACTGGGCTTCAACATGCAGCACGGAGGCACTTGCACAGGTGTGCACACGAGAGCCACTTGCGCGCTTGTGAGAGCACCCCCCTCGCCGCTTCAGCCGGCCATCTACAGGAACATGATGCGGACTGAACTATTACACATTTAGAGCACCCCCCTCGCCGCTTCAGCAGGCCATCTACAGGAACATGATGCGGACTGAACTATTACACATTTAGGGGCAGGCTGAGATATGGCGCATTGACGTGCATATGATGGCCACAACACTGACCAGAGTAGTGTTTACATTATGAGATAGTGGTATGTGCAAAGCAGGCTCACCAGAGGAGCGGTGGCGGCCATGGTGCGCGTTTGGTGGCTGCCTGCTGAAGCCAGCTCAACTCCACAGAGGAGGGTCACTGAGGGACACGATGCGATGCCTGCATGATTGCTGCCGTTTGCAGCAGCGCAGTAGATGCCTGGCCAGAGAGGAATGCTGGGCAAGGACCATGCGCATGTCATCTGCTCTATGAAGTGCTCATGCAATGTCTGTGTATCCTAGTGTGTGCATGCAGAAACGAATCTGCTGTGTGTAAATCAACACTTCAATGCAGTCAAGCCCAAAATGCACACGACCGCCGGCTGCCGCCTTGCTGTTTGTTCTCAGCGATATGAAATAGGTGATTACTACCTCGAGTGATAATCATTCCAGACTGGTGCCAACATTATGTACAGCACGGTGCTTTGGAAAAAACAAATCAGGGCTTTTAAAAAAAGGCAACGCCCGAGCTTTTCATGTAGACTAATGCATGCCACGCTCCAGATGCTGACACGTGCGCTCGAAAAATGACAGGTAATTCTGCCTGTGCATCAACAACAATTGACCAAGCACATCCTTGTACATACCGCCTGCGCATGAACAACACTTGATTCAGCGTCCATCTATGTAAACACAATGGGAGGGGCTATGACATGCGCTGCACTCACCTCCATCTGCAAGACCTGTGACCAGAGCTGCCGCACGCAGCCCGCTGATGTGCCAGACCAGCTCGCGCGCCACAGCGAATAGCGACTCCATCACATGGTGCCGGCCTGTTGGAAACATAGCTGTACCTGTGCCCGACAGCACAGATGTTATATGATGTGCAAGCATGCCATGCAATGCCAAACAAATGCGCAGAATGCCCTGGAAGAATGAAAGTGAATACTGTAGCCTCCGCTGCATGCAATCGGCTGCAACTACGGCTGTATGAGCGGCAAGATACTGATGAATCATGCAGTGTGCCATGTGAAACGTACCTGGGCTCTGAAGCGCATGCAAGCCACAGACAGTTGTACAGAACTAGCCAGCGCACAGCGCTCGAGGAAACTGCTAAGTGGATGCAAACGCTTGCATGCAGACAACCTACGTCCTGCAAGGCAGCCAGGCAGCAGAGAAACACCCAACCCACAAAATACTAAAACCACATAAAAACCACACTGATTATTTTTTGTGCCTGTTGGGGTTCTAGGTGGGCATCACACACCCTAAACTTGATATGACAAAAGTGAAGATGTGAAGAGGGGACTAACAGTCACATGAGCAGGTGGCTAACAGAGACACCACCTTACTCGATGCGGCCGTAGAAGATACCCTTCACCAGCATGTCCTTGGGTGTCTTGGAGCCCATGTCTGTGTCTCCCTTCTGCTTGGAGACGAACACACCCCCGATCTCCCCTGCGTCAGTGTCCACCCGGTTCACCTCGAACTCGATCTGCCCGTCGGTCACGTCGAAGGTCTTGTTGTTCTCCTTGAACATCTCCTTGTCGCCCTCCTCGCCGCTCTGCAGGCCGGGCAGGGCGACCGCCATGTCGTAGCCGGTGACGCCACCACGGCCCTTGGGGTCCAGGAAGAGACCCGTGCGGTATGAGGGCGTCTTGAAGGCGCCGCCGAACTGGAAGCCGGGCTTGATGGTGTTGCCGCCCGTGGAGGCCTTAGCCACCAGCTCCTTCACAGTGAAGAGGAAGGGCACGCGCTCGCCGCCGGGCAGCTGCACGGTGGTGGCGGCGTAGTCAATGCCGTCCTGCTCCCTGAAGGTGAGCTTGCCGTCCTCGGGGGCGATGGAGCCCTCGATGCCGTACAGGGTGTAGGTCTGGCGGGTCATGAGCTTAGTGTTCACGTACTCCTTCTTGGTCTCGCCCTTGCGGCCCTCCTTCTCCTCCAGGACCTGGAAGGTCTTGGGCTCGATGCACAGGTCCACCACCTGCTTCTTGCCGTTCACGGTGATGGAGCCCTCACCCACGACCTCGGGGCAGCGGTTCGCCAGGCCGGTGCCCTTGACCTGCATGTAGGAGAGAGAGTCGATCTGGTCCCTGGTGATGGCCTGAGCGGGGGCCGCCAGGAAGGACAGGCCCGCGAACACCGCCAGGGCGCCAGCAGCGGCCGCCTTGAAGTCGTCCTGTGCGCTCATGGAAAGAGCGGAGGACTGGGTCGCCTTGCCGGCCACCCTGGACCCCATGAAGGGGGCCTGGAAGGCGGAGGCCCCGCCGAGAGCCGCCAGAGCTGCGCACGCCACTGCTGCCTTCATAGCTTAGCTGTGGGTTTACAGGTGCCTCTGGCCAGTACTGTTGCCTTGACTCAGGCAAATTAGACGCAGCTGAGCACTGGCGCAGTTGAAATCAATCTTGGGCTTTTCGGAAGCTGAAACTTCCTAATTAAGGTATATCGGCAGTTGCCTTTTTTCCCTGATCTTTTGCAACGCAGCTTGAGAGGTGTGTAGTGTTGAAGGGCGAGATCAGCCCATCAAACGGGTTACCACCACGCGCAACTTTCGGCCGTGCAACCTCTAGCTGCTCTGCTGCCGGCACCTATTGCAAGCAAAGAGTGAGATGACTTGAAGCTCAAGTGCTTGGGAGGCTGATCAGAAAGACAGTTCGGCTGAGAGAGGTGCGCATCGGGAAGGCTCGACTTTGACACTGGCTCTGCCGCACAACAAGTAATCGGTGAGCTGCATTAAACGGCCATCAGTCCTCGACTGTGTGTGCAGCAACAAAGTGGGCAGCAAAGTCAACATCAAAAAGCTTCTCCATCCCGATGAGCCACACAGCGGCACAGCTGCTGAGGCTCGAGCACGCGCTGGCAGAGCAGGTGCAGGAGGATCTGGAGGAGGCAGCCATATCACAGGCACACCACGAGGAGGTCGTCAGCAAACTGCAAGCGGAGGCAGAAGCTGCAGTCTCCAGAGAGCACAGGCGCCACAGATCCAAGGAGACCAAGCTTCACGAGGCTCTGAAACGCGTGGCGCGCAGCAGAGCGGCGCTGCAGAGAGAGGCGGAGGCCCTGCAGGACCAGCTGGTCCTCGTGTCCGCCCAGCTCCGCCTGTCGAGGCAGCGCTCCCTCGACCTCGAAAGCGCCATGGGAGAGCTGAAGCTTAGGCCCCCGCAGCAAGTGGAGCGGCCCGACCCGGACGCCGCCTTCCAGATCGCCCAGCTGCGCGACAAGCTGAGCGGGACGGAGACCGCGCTGCGCGAGTGCCAGCGCGAGGCGCGCGACAGCGCCGAGGCGCTCGGGCGCGAACGCGCCGCCGGGCTGGCGCTGCAGCGCGATCTCGACGCCGCGCGCCACAAGCTGCTCACGCTGCAGGGCTCGCTCGCGGAGGGGGCGCGCGAGAACGGCGCGCTGATGCGCGAGCTCGAGGCGGAGCGCGTGCGCGCCGTCGCGCAGCAGCGGCGCGCGGCGGAGTCCGAGGAGGCGCTCGCGGCGGCGCTCGCCGCTGCGCGCGCCGCCGCCGACGGCCTGCGCTCCCAGCGCGACGCCTTCTGCGAGGCGGCCGCGACGTCCGCCGCGCGGCTGCGGCGGCTCAGCAGAGCGGAGGCCGCGCGGCGCGTACTGCAGGCGTGCGCGCGCCGCACCGCCGCCGTCCGCGCCGCGGCGCTGCACCGGTGGAGCCTCAACGCGGCGCTGTCGGCGGCGGCGGATCAGCGGCGCGTGATGGAGGCGCAGCGCCGCGCTGAGGCGGAGGCGCAGGTGGACGCCGCGGAGAGCGCGGAGCGCCGCTGCTTGGCGCTGCGGCGACGCTGCGAGGAGCTGGAGGCGGCGCTCACGTCGACGGAGACCGCGGTGGCGGCGGCGCGGCGTGCGACGCGCGAGGAGGCGGATGCCGCCGCCGCGCCGCTGCGCGCGCGCGCGCCGCGGACCTGGCGCGCCAGCTGGAGGCGCTGCTGGAGGAGCACGGCGAGCGCGGCCGCGCCCTTGCAGCAACGCGCGAGGCGCACGACGCCCGGGCGGCGGAGGCAGCGGCGCTGCGGGAGCGCACCGCCGAGCTGGAGCGCGAGGCGGAGGCGCTGCGCGCGCGCCTGCGGCGCGACGCCGCGGACGCGGAGGCGGAGCTGGCGGCGGCGCGGCGCGCGGCGGAGGCGGCGGACGCGCAGCTGGCGGCGGCGCACGCCGCCGTGCTCGCACGCGCGGCGCGCCACCTGCAGGCGATGCGCCTGAAGCACGGACTGGCGCGGTGGGGGCGCGAGGCGCGCCGCGCCGCGGCTGCGCGGGCCGCCGCCGAGGGGAGGCGGCAGCAGGTGCGTCACGCCACTCAGTGTTCGGCCCCTCGCGACGTGATGCTGTGATGCAGCTGGCAGAAGTAGGCTACCTGTAGCGTGTCTGTCTCCTTGGGACCTCGCCAGCAGTGCTCGCATATTGGGGTGCACGCGCTGTTAGCAATGGAACTTCCAGACACTGCCTTGCTGCAGTAGTGTGGAATGCGGTCATGGTATTGGCAGGAATGCTCAAGTGGCAATGTGCATTTTGCAAGAGAGCCATGCGCCTTCATGAGTGCATATATCTACTGCACCTACGCAGTGTTGCGTTCACGATGTACGTAACCACACATCTACTGCAGCAGCAGGCACTCATGTGGGGCAGGCGCAGGCAGCATGCAATGCGATCACGAGCTCGATTTCTCGGCATCATCGCACAAGCCAGCTGATTCCAGTAGCATCTGTGCAGCCGTTGGTCTTCAGGCAGTATCCACAGTGTCCACCGTACCAATTTGGCATTGCAAGAAGTGAAACAGTGCGTCGTATCATGTTCTTGATGTCCAAGTTGTCCTGCAGAAGTCAGTGAACCATGCTCAGGTGTCAAACCTACATGCTAACAGTACCCTGGCTAAGCTGAGCGCAGCAACGGTGCATGCTCTAGTGCCCTGACTTCCAAAGGTGGATGTGCCGGCATCCGCTGCGGGCACAGCCACACAATATCCGACAGCGCAGCAGGCCAATCCCATCAGCCGCGCTGCAGAGCCATGCAACCTGATGATATCACTGCCGCACGACTCTCTCCGTTACACCTGACGCTGCGTGCAGGAGCAACAGCGACGCGCGCAGCAGCGGCAGCGCGATGCGGAGGACGCAGCCGCGGCGGCAGAGGCAGAGGCAGCGCGGCGGCGGCGCCGCGAGCGCGAAGCAGAGGAAGAGCGCTGGCGCCACGAGGCTGCAGAGCGCCTTGCTCGAGAGCAGGGGGACGCGCGGAGGCGCGCTGCGGAAAGGGACTGGGCTGAGCAGCAGCGGCAGCAGCAGCAGCAGCGCTCCGTGAGCGTGTCGACGCCGCCACCAGCATCGCCACGGCGGCAGTCGCAGGCGATGCCGCTGCCGCCGCGTTCGCCGCCCAGGGCAGTCGCCGCTGCCGGCACCATGACGGCGCCGGAGATGCGTGACGTTGCGCTGCAGACGGCGCAGCCGCAGCCAGCGCCGCCGCCGCCGCTGTCGCCGCCGCCGCCGCTGCCGCTGCCGCTGGCCAGTGAGCGTGGGCGCCAGGCGGCGCGGTCGCCGCGGCTGGCGGCAGCGGCGGCGCCAGCGGGCGACGTCCAGTCGCTGCCGCTGCTGCTGCAGACGCTGCGCGCGCGCATCGCGGAGGAGCTGTACATGGGCGGCGAGCGGCTGCTGCGCGTCGTCGAGGTGAGGCGCGACAGCCATATTACATATACGGATGTGTATGTATCTAAGTGCTTCAACATATGTGCTTCGTATGTCTTTCATAGTGCTTCAGAGTGCGTGGTCATATCCTGTATGATTGCCCCTGGCCAAGGCACAGACGCTGGTCATTTGGAGGGACGGCAATAGGAGTACGTGAGGCATCATGCGCTGGTGATGCATGTGCTGGCGCTGACATGCCATCAAGCTCAGCTGCAAACAACGGATTGCTGCAGGTACCGTTGTCGAATCATGCTTGCTGCGTGTGGCTGGCCAAAGGCACACCTGCAGCCCATCCATCTCATAGATGCCGCCAAGCATGAGATTCGCTGCACAGGGGCAGATTTGTCCGCTGCCACGTGTATCTGCCACCAGCAACAGCCATGTACGTGCTTCCAAGACCTGCAATGCATGCTTTCGCGCGCCCGCGCCGACCAGTGCCTGCCATGCGCACCGCTCGCGCGCCCACCCACCTTCCAGGCGGATTGGGCGGAGCTCCACGGCCCGCGCTACGCGCCGCTGCCGCCGACGGACGTCGAGCGCGCGCGCTTCCGCGCCATCCTGCGCGCCACCGCCGCGGGCACACTGCGCTGGCTGCTGCTTGTCTTCCTGCGCATGTATGAGACGGTGCGCGCGCTGCTCGTGGAGGGCCGCCACCGCGTCGGCAGCCGCGGGCGCAGCGCGCGACGCCGCCGCAGCAGCCGCAGCCCCTCCTGCGACAGCAGCGGCGGCGGCGGCGATGCGGCAGCGGACGCGGCGAACGTGGCGGCGCTGAGGGTAGGGCCGCGCGCGACACCAGGGGAGAGGGCGCACGCGGCGCGGGCGCTGCGCGCGCCGCTGGCGAGCCTGCTCGGCGACGCGGACGACGTGTGGCAGGAGCGGCGCAGGGCGGGCGGCGGCGGCGGCGGGCCGCGTGTGCAGCTGCCGCGCGGCGGGCAAGGTGTGTGTCTCGCTGCGTGCTCGCGCAATCGCGCTGGCATGGTTGCTCTGTCACGGTGGGAATGCGCTGATACACCTTTGGAATATGGACCGTGCTACGAGATACTAGACCTGGGTACATATGAACTGGTACTTTATGACAACAAGTGGCGCTTTACTTCAATCACCCAGTGTGCCGCAGAATTGTAGTTGCTTACCGCAGCTAGCACCCATTGCGTTCTGAAGTGGTGACGGCACATGCAGCCCCTGAGTTCGCTGCGCCTGCTGCACGGCGAGCGCCTGTGGCGCTGTCGTCCAAAGTACTGCTCGGGCCTGGCAACGTGCGCCGCGCGCAGACAACGCATCACAATGCTCACATGGCGCACATCTGATTGCACTGTACACACGCGCGCTCAAGCGCACCATACCCCCCCCCCCCCCCCCCCCTCCCCCCCTCCGCAGGCCACCTCGGCTGCGACGCGTGCGCGGGGCGCCTCACCGCGGCGGCGCTGCTCGACACGGGCGCGGGGCCGCGCGCGCTGTGGCAGGCGCTGCGCGGCGAGCGCTTCGCGCAGGGCGCGTGGGACGTCGACCTCGACCGCCTCGAGGCGCACCTCTGGCGGCTCGCGCTGCTGGTGCGGCGGCAGGGCGCCGGCGACGGCGCGCCGCTGCTGCAGGGCGGCGGCAGCGATCTGTACGGGGGCGGCGGCGGCGGCGGCGGCGGCGCGCGGCGGCGCGGCAACGGCCTGGACCTGCGGCGCGCGTCGGCGCACCGGCGGCTGCTGGACGCGCGCGTGCACGAGCTGCTGCTGCTCTACGCGCGCACCGTCATCGTGAACGAGGGCCTCGGCGGCGGGGGCGGCGGCGGCGAGCAGAGCGCCGTGCACAGCGCCGCGCCGCAGCAGCGCCGCGTTGCGGCCTTCGCGGCGACGCCGCCGGCGCAGCCGCGACTTTCAGGGGCATCGGCTGTGGATGCGGCACGCGCGGTGGCCGCTTCGACTTTCAGCGACACAAGGCCTACGGCTGAAGGCTTGGCGGCTGCGGCGCAGCACGTGGCGCGCAGCGGCAGTGGCGATGCTGCGGCGGCGTGGCGCTCCGCAGCAGCAGCGGCGGCAGCACCGCTCCACGCCTTTTCCCCCGCGGGTGGCGCACTCCTGCAGAACTGGGCTCAGAGCCTGGACAGCCTGCTAGGCTGCATTGACCTTAGCGCGGAGCCAGCAGCAGATGAGCCAACGGCGGATGAGGCCAGTGGAAGAGAGCCGCAGGCACATGCATCCGCAGACGGGGAGAGCGTCGTCGGCGCTGCTGCCGCAGCGCTGCCGTCGTACCAAGGCGCCGCGGCAGCGGCGAGAGTGAGCGCTCAGGCCGAGACGCCAGCGGCAGCGACGGAGACGCAGAGCGCCGGCAGCGCCGCTGAGCTCTCGTACAGCGCCGCACCGCCCGCATCTGCGCTCGGCGAATCACCGCCGTCCGGCGTGCACAGCAGCGGCGCCGCCCCTGCGGCAGCTACAGCGGAGCGCAGCGGCGCCAGTCCCGCTGTCAGTCGCTCCGCTGCCGCCGCCGCAGCGGCAGCAGCAGCAGCTGCGCAGCTCGCGACGGCCACGCCGGCGGCGGGTGCGTACAGCCAGCTGCGCGCGCTGCTGGCGGCGCAGTCGACGCGCGCGGGCCCGTCGCCGTTCCACGACTGGTCAGGGGAGAGGGGGGAGGGGGACGGCGGCGCGAGCGCGCGCGGGGGGCCTCACCGGCTCAGCGAGATACTCGGCATTGAGAGCAGCGGCGCGGAGGAGTCGGCGCTGCACTTCAGCAGCCTCGACGTGTCGTCGTATCAGCACGGCGCGGGCGGCGCCGGCGCGGACGATAGCGGCATGTGAATAGGGGAAGGTGGGGGGTCAGGGGTGTTTGGGGGGCCAAGTGAGCCCCTAGGCGATCGCCGTGCGTGTCTCGTTGTGAAAGCCCCACCGACACATGCGTGCTGGTGTGAAGGGCTTCCACTCGCGCAATTTGTGCCTGCACGTCTGTTTCTTAAAGGCAGCCTGTTCTAGCAGTTGCCAGCACCCGATTTTGTACAAATGCCAACTTCACTTGCCTGCAACACATGGCTCTGCCGTTTCAGTAGAATCACCACTACACCTTGTCTTCAAGCACAGAACATTCATGCACATGCACAACAGTGTCTTCAACTGATCAAGTGTTACACCCTCCTTGCTTGAAGTTGAACATTTGTCGAGCAGTAACAAAGTACTGACACGCACATTAAGCACAATACCCCAGGCTTTGGTGCACGTTGAGTGTGATTTTCAGCGCAACGTGACTCACATGACAACAAGACTCACTGCATGAAGGTACGTTGTGAAGACACACGAGTGTCCAAGTACAGCAGCGTGGCAATAGGATTTTACTTGGTTGCTTGTAAGCTCACGTCGGTACAAAGCACGCTAAGCTTTGCAGCCACGTTGCGGAAGCTCTGCAATCACAATGAAAGCATCCTCACTGGTCAGTGCATTTGCGATATGGCGCATTCTCATGGCGAAGTCGCAGTTATGCAAGATATCGCTTTGTGTGTGCAGCAAGTCATGCTGGGGTCCCCGGGGCTAGCTACCATGCGTACCAGCAGTAACACACCCCGAGGTGCTGTAAGAGCGGCTACGATTTTCAGCATGCCAGCACGGCATGCCAACACGGCATAGTGCTCATGCGCTCAGACGCACCAACAGGAGAGTCACACTAACTGGACTCAATCATGACGGCGTCGGCCAGCAAATGCAAATAAGGTTGGCCCCTGGTCTCCGCTTCGTGCGCGCATGGCTGGCGCGCAAATGCCACAAGCTAAGACATGCAATGACCCACCTTTTCGACAAGAGCGATAGGACGCAGAAGCAGACGTAAAGCCGACACCCGCGAAAAAACCATGGATTTAATGCTATGAGGCGACTGCCACCGCCGATCATCATGAACCCTTTTTATACATGTCTAAATCTGCTATGCACACGCGCTGCCAGCCCGCGTGGGACGCCAGCCAAAATTACGCTCAACCCGATAACAATGATGAACGGTTACACCACCACTCGGCAGTGTGCCGGCAGATGCCCGCTGCCCTCGACACCCCCCCACCTCTACTACGCTCGATGTTGCAAAGACAAGCGTAGCTGCAGCAAATACGTGCAGCCGTTGTCATGCCTCTGAAGGACGCGAATGAGCACCAGCTCGAGCTGATAACAACGCCGTCCCTAGGGTCGCCGGCAGCAGTGCACCTGCCTCTGTTTCTAGCCGCCCCGGGCAAAGCGCAGCAAACAGGGCATTGCTGCTTGATTACCCCTCCGGCTCCGGTGCCAGCATGCTGCGGCAGCGGAAAGCGCCGCAGCTGCGCTGCCTCTCGACCTGAACAGCGCGCTCTGGCTTGCTCAACGCGAGCCACTGGCGGTGCCCGCGACCGATCCCCTCCTTCTCCGCTTTCCAGCGCTCTGCTGTCGCTGCCGCCCAAACCTCCCAGCAGCAGCACCGCGCGCCAGCAGCAACAGCGAAGCTCCCCTCCTCCGCCGCTGTGCCCCCCCCCCCCCTGAGTCGCAGGCAGCGCAAGGCTCCATTCCCAACTACTCCGCGCATCGCCCCCTTCCCGCTCGCCCGACCTGGTCCTCGAGTGCTGCGCACCGCTCCCCGTGCCCCCCCGGCTCCCGCATTATCCGCCGCGCTTCAGCGCCGGCAGCGCGCGGTCCCACGCCGCCACCAGCGCGTGGAAGTGCGCGATGGCGGCCTCCGCGTCGGCGTCCGGCGCCAGCACGTCGGGGTGGCAGCGCTTGACCTGCGCGCGGTACGCGCGCTGCAGCGCCGCGTACGGCGTGTCGCGCGGCTGCTGCAGCAGCGCGCACAGCTGCACGATGACCAGCGGCCGCTCCGGCGCCCTGGGCGGATGCCGCAGCGGTGGCGGCGGCGGCGGCGGCGCTGCGGATTGGTTGAGCGGTGACTGCGGTGATGCGCCTGGACGTACTCTAGAATGTCCCACGCCAGCATCCGATCGATACGAAAATGTAGATGCGGGCGTGGGGCCTCGTGGCCGCGCTGCGGCTGAGTAGGCCGATTGAGGGCGTGCACTTGCTGATCGAGCATCGTCGCCCTCCACCGTGTCTTGTGTCCAATCGACCGCTGTTTTGAACTCGAAAACTGTTGCTTTCCAACTTGAGGCGTCTCGTGGGGGGGAAGCTGCACCCCACATGCTCCCCCCCCGCTTGGGCTCGTAAACTCCTGTTGCT
Source organism: Tribonema minus (assembly GCA_017506865.1). Taxonomy (NCBI): domain Eukaryota; class Xanthophyceae; order Tribonematales; family Tribonemataceae; genus Tribonema; species Tribonema minus. The sequence continues at coordinate 541,160 of JAFCMP010000401.1, forward strand.
GGGTTCTCAATCAGGTCGCTGACCTCCTGCAATGGCTGCGGCTGTGTCCATTTGTCGACCTGCTGAGCGTAGAACTCTGCGTAATGGCGTATACTCCGTGGCAGAGGCTCCCGCTCACTGGACAACATTGCAGCAGTGGCAACTCCTTGTCGTGATGATGGATTGACAATTCTGCTCTTGGCAATGTTGCTGGCGCCGCACAGGGCATCTGACAACACCGCGTGCTCGAGCACTCCGGCCAGAGTGGCGATGACTACCACTCTGGCGCTCATCAACAGCATGCTCCTCGCCAGTCGAAACAACGCACAACGGGCAGGTACATACCGCATTGAGTAGTTCAAGTTGCAGTTGCAGTTCAGATCTCAAATGTTGCAGTTTAGGAAGCTGCAACTAGCCATGACCATCCTGCGGCGAGCGCTGGACTCTGTTGCGGAACGCTATCAAACGCACCTTAGCAATGCACTCAAACAGTACGGTGAGTGCCTTGGGTTTTCGTTACCTCAGCGCTGTGTTGGCTTTTGCATTCGCCGAAAGCACGCATGCAGTTTTTGTCAGCCCGTGTGTCGAAGCCTTGTAAGTCTACTTGTTGGAAGCTGCCATCGAAGTCGATACGAGTTATCCTCACGCGCTCAGGCAAGTGAGATGGGCCTTTCAACCTCAAGAGCCACGCTCCTGCGCGTTTTGCTGAATTGGCGCTGCCGATGCTCTCTGTGGTCCTTCGCATGATCTGCGCTCGACTCAATGTGAAGCTCCTATTTATTACACATTCAAGAAGACCAGGGATTGCAGCAGCACCGACACACTTATCAACTGTCCTCACACCTGAGGCACTATGCTCCAGTGCTTGACCTTGATGACCAAATGGTTGTTCTCCGGCACTGTTGCTAACAGGGCTCAAATATCAAGACCTGCTGGTGGAGTACCCCGCCGTGCTCCAGGCGCTGGAAAGCGCGGCGCCGGCAACGCTTGCGGCACGCAACCGGCGCATCGTGCGCGCGTCTGATGTCATCGTGAAGCAAAAGCCGCTGCCGCAGTTCGTGCAGGACATGCAGGCGCCACTGGAGCCATACCTGGAGCTTCATCCAGGGCTGCTGTTGGAGCCCTGCTTCAAAATTCGTGCAGGGTCGTCACAGCGTGCGGCAGGCATTGGTGGCAGCAGCGGCGGCGGCGGCGGCGGCAGCAGCAGGGCTCGCATAGCACGGCCGCCGGCCAGACCATATTCGCACAAAAAACGCCATCGTGGTTGGTTCTGAGTACTGAGATGGACTTGAGAAGGGTATGGTGTGTGATTCCACGTTGAAGAACATCAAAGCGCGCGTGTTTGTAGGAGTGGTGGCAGCGGGGTGTGTGCTGCGACCATTCTGCACGTTGCGCGGCAGTTTCCATGAAAGCGCGCGGAGTGAGGATCCAAGCAGCAGGGCAGGGTTCTGCAGGCTTCGTGCTGCTCATGAATGCTGCGTGAAAAGTGCCGGCATAGACTACCCGTAGCAAAGGATGCAACCGGCATCGACCCGTTGTGGCAGTGAGACCAGTGCCTGTGTGAGGTGTGCGCACGCCTCCCTTGCCGTTCAAGTAAATTCGCCGTCCGCACGGTGCGCTGCATTGTTGCGGTACGTTCGTATTGCCCGAGGGCCCTTCCGCGGTGGTTGCATATGGGACGCACATGACACATGTGGTAGTGACAGTCAAAGCTGCACGGAGGGCTGCCGTGTCGTCTTTCGCTGCGCTAGAGCAGCATCAGGCTTGCGGCCAGGTCGACCGATCATACAATAGAATCAAACGACCACCAGATAGATCAACCTTTGCCTCCTGCAACATCGTTGTGGGCCATTGCTACATGCATGCCATGGTTCAACCTGCGTTGTCTGCGCGGGGCACAGTGAGATCATTGTGCTGCTGTGCAGTGTGTTTGCGCTCTGTGCATCGCATTCCAGCCAAGAACTGCATAGCAGGTTGTGCTGCCTATGATGGCGTACCTGTCGTGGGGCTCGGCTTGTTGACCACATTGATTACTTCTGCAGTTTGACTTTGAATCAACTTTAAAGATGCGTGCCGCGCGCACGATTCGCAGCGAGATGCCATTTTGACGTCTACATACACTGAGCACCCACTTTGCCACAGGATGCAGGTTGTCTGCTTTCATATGCCCCTGTTGGTGCTTGCAATTTGTTGTTCAGGCATGAGGTGCATGTGGAGTGCACTCTTCCAGCAATCGGATGGTCGAGCACTGACGAGCAAGGCATCATCTTCTTCTTGTCCCATTGATCATTTGCTAGTTTTTGCCCGCCAAGCTAGAGTGGATTCACAATATAATACTTGCTGTTAGTCTCCAGCAGTGCGCTCAGTTGTGTAGAGGGGGCGCAGCGTTGCGCTTACGCGTGCCATTCTTACTGGAAACTTGAGCGTTGTATCCATTATGATGATTTGATAAAGTAGTTTGCATGCTTCACGCGAAAAGCACTGACAATACAGCGCAAGCATAGAGTGATCAGGCACTGTGACTCGGAGTCACTCGTATGGGGGATATTCCCCCTAACTTGCCGAGGCTGGTGTGCGATCTCTGTCTGGGCGGCAAGCCCAAGATTCACGAGCCATCTTGTACCACGTTAACGTTTGTGTTGCATGTGTCTCCTGGCTCAGACTCTGCTGCGTGAGACCGAAACACGTTTTTTGGCTCCATTCTTTGCTAGGAATTGCCGAAAACTACCCCCCCCCCCCCCCGGGGGGCCTTGTGCTTGTGCGAAGCCTTGGATACACACAGAAAGCCTTGATGCTGATGCTGATGGAGCTGGTGGAGGAATAGCAGCAGTGGAGCGAGGAGGGGGAACGCTATGGCGGCAGCGGTCAAAGAACCCTGGGAGCCCGGGGGGGAGCCGTCCTCCGGTGGCTCAGGGTCGCAGGGGCCTCAGCGAGCAAAACAGCGCAAAGGCAACAACACCAGCAATAGCGATGCCGTCAAGATGGCAGGACTCTCCCTCAAGTACCCACGCACAGGTGGGAGCAACGATGGCGGCTGAATGCTACAGGACGCTGATTGCTAGCGGCATAGCGGTTGATTTACACGCCTCTGTGCGAACTCAACTTGCTGGAGCGCGCTCTCCTGACATCTGCTCCCCTTCGTGCACCGCTGGTGCAGGCAAGAGGGGCGCCCCTCAGGCCTTCCCTCGAAGGCTCTACGAGATCCTCCAGGAGGAAAACCCGGAGGTGGTGACCTGGGTGAAGGACGGGGAGGGCTTCGTCATCAAGGATATGCAGAACTTCATCAACAAGACACTCGTCAAGTACTTCCGACGTGAGTGCCTTGCTGCTGCTTCTCGCTTGCCCGTCGTGGATCTCATGCGGCCATGCGCCGGAGCATGGAGCAATTAGCTCTCAGCCCCGTATCCTGCCCTGATACTCATGCCCTTCGCCGCCGCCGCCGCGCCCCGTCCGCCGCCGCCGCAGACAACAACTACACCAGCTTCCAGCGCCAGTGCAATCTCTACGGCTTCAGGAAGATCACCAGGGGGCCGGACGTCGGCATGTACATCCACGACCACTTCAAGCGCGATAACTACGACGACCTGATCAATATCAGGCGCCCCAAGCTCTACATTCCCGCCAAGGAGAGGGCAGCGGCGGCGACGGCCGAAGCTTCTAATGGCGGCGGCGCAGCGCCCAGCGCGCCGCCGCCAAAGAACGGCAAGCGACAGAGCGCCGCCGCGAAACTGTCTGTCAAGCCGGAGCCCGTAAAGGGCTATGCTGGCGGCAGCAGCAGCGGCGGAGGCGCCACCTCAGCGCCCGCAGCGGCCGCCGCCGCCGCCGCCAGCAATGGCGATAAGGCTGCGCCTCGAAGAGCGTCAGCCAAACGGCAGCGCTCGACAAAGTCGCATGAGTCGCTCGAGAACGGCCGCAGCGACATGGGCAACGGCGGGATGGGGGATGCCTTTGACGGCGGGAGGGGGGGTTCCTTGGACGGCAGCTCGGGCGGGAGCCCTGTAGGACGCGCGAGGCATGCGGAGCAGCAGCAGGAGCAGCAGCAACAGCAGGAGCAGCAGCACCAGCTCGAGCAGCAGCAGCAACGACAGCGGCAGCAGCAGCACCAGCGTCACCTCCAGCAGCAGCAGCAGCAGCAGCAGCAATACCAGCAGCAGTACCAGCAGCAGGAGCAGCAGTACCAGCAGCACCAGCACCAGCTGTACGCGCAGCACAGCGCAGCAGAACCCTCTGAAGCGGCGGAGGGAACGTCGCGTAAACACGCACGGCAGCGCTCGGGAAGCACAGCCGGCTCCGCACATGCCGCGGTGGCGGCAGCCGCGTCTGCGGCGCCCTCTCGCTCGCACGCCAACGGCGGCAGCAGCAGCCGCCACCACTGGCACGAAGCCGCCGCGCCGCCGCACGGCAAAGCCGCCTCCGCGGCCGCAGCCTCGCGCACCGCTGCCGCGGCGGCGGCGGCGGATCTGCAGGACTCCGGCGGCAGGCCGGCGCTGCAGGCGCCGCCGCTGCCGCAGAGCTCAATCATGGGCTCCGAACAGTCCATTGAGGATTGGTGTCGCTCGAATGCAGGCGACGCCATGAGCGCAGACAGTTACGGCGGCTCGCCGTGCGCGCGCAGCGGTTCAGGCGGGGCGGCGGCTGCGGCCGGCGTAGCAGCAGCGGCGGCGGCGGCGCCGCGCCACGGCGCATGCGATGCGCAGGACGCGGGCGCAGCGGCGGCGGCGGCGGCGGCAGGGGAGGGGGGGGAGGAGGAGGAGCAGGGCGGCGAGCGGCCTCTGGACGCCAACTCGGACGTGTATAGCATGTTTCTGCCGGCGTTTGTGTCCTTCTGCGGGGATGGCGAGACGGACCTCGAGGTGCGTAGAGCTCTGTCGTGGCTGTTGCCCGAGTGCGCGCGCCGATCGGCGGCGGGATCGCGCGCCCACGGGGCGCCCTGGGCCCGCAGGTCACTGCGTCTGCTATGCGCCAGCCCCGCGGTGTTTGTTCGCTGTCGTCGTGCTGTGTGGCGGCACGGCGCGCGACCGTTCGCGCGGCCGTCGTCACGCGATGCCCGCCTCATGCGCGTCGGGGGGGGGGGTCTTAATACGCTCGGGCGTCGCTCAGGGCCACTGTTCAATCATGGCTCCTCTTGTTGCCAGTCCACCGCAGCCAGCTCAGCGCACCCGCACACCGCATGAGTGCTGCTGGCGCGCCGAATGCCCCCCCCCCCCCCCCCCCCCCTCCCGCTCGCTCTCACACCGTCGCTGCGCACGCGCCCCCTTTCTTGCGCGTCCCCCTGCCCGACACCCGATACCACAGGTCATCCAGCGCGAGGCGGAGCAGGCGTGCCTCATAGACTCGCTGCTGGACAGCCTGCCGCTGTTTGACGACGACGCGGACTACGGCGCAGGCCTCGAGGAGGAGGGGGAGGGGGATGACGCGATGGGGGGCGGGGGGGGGGGGGGGGCGCAGGGGGAGGGGGACGAGGGGGGGTCGGACGCAGAGGCACAGGCGGCGCAGAAAGCGTGCCTGCCGAATCCGTTCGACTCTGCGCACTGGTTAAACCCGCAGCAGCAGGAGCAGGAGGGACGGGGGCAGGGGGGCGAGCAGGCACAGCAGCAGCAGCAGCAGCAGGACAATGCGATGCTCGCGCTGCACTTGCAGCAGCAGCAGCAGGCGCAGCAGCAGGCGCTCATGGCGCAGCTGCAGCCCGCGTGGCAGCAGGCGCAGGCGGCGGCGGCTGCGGCAGCGGCGGCGGCGGCCACGGCACCGCAGTCCATGGCCGACTACTTTGCCGCAATGCAGCAATCGCAGCAGCAACAACAGCAGCAGCAACAGCAGCACCAGCAGCAGGGCGCATCGCGAAATGATGGGTATTCCGCGCATAGGCACCAGCACGAGCAGCAGCAGCTGCAGCTGCAGCATGACCCCTTACAGGCACTGCTGGGCGGCGACCCGCAGCAGCAGATGCTGCAGCAGCGCGTGCAGCACGCGCTCGAGCAGCAGCACCTGCAGCAGCAGCAGCAGATGCAGCAGCAGCACCTCTTGCAGCAGTTCCAGCAGCAGCACGACGCGCAGTCGCCGTCGGCGCGCCAGGTGACGCCGCAGCAGCAGCAGCGCCTCATCGCGCAGCTGCAGGCGGCGCACATGCAGCAGCAGCGCGCGGTGGCGGCGCAGCAGCAGCAGCAGCAGCAGCAGCTCGCCATCCTGCAGTACCAGCGGCAGCTCGCGCAGGCGCAGGCCGCCGCGCAGCAGCTGCTGCCGATGACGCAGGACCCGCTGACGGCAATGGGCTTCGGCGGGCTGCCGCTGGCGTCAATGGCGGAGGCGTGCGTGGACCAGAACGCGGCGCTCGCGGCGGAGAGCGAGCTGCACCTGCTCTACTGGCAGCAGCAGCTGCAGGCGGAGGCGCTGCGGCGCGGCGTGCTCGCTTCGCTGCAGCAGCGCACGCCGCCGCCGGTGGAGGGCGGCAGCGCGATGCGGCGCCAGGCGCACGCGCTCCAGGAGCACATCCGCACGCTGCAGCAGCAGGTGCGTCGCCGCGCGCACGCGGCGCCGCGGACTCTGCTTGCGCCGTCAGCAGTATTGAAGAAGCATCACTGATGTTCTGAGCATTGTCGGTCGGGCTTTGTGTAGAGAAACGTGCGCTGCTGCGGTGCCGCGCGTGGCTGCTGGTGAAGGGTGGTGCTGCGAAGCGGCAGCGCGTGCGGGCACTGCTGCAGTGCATCTGAGCGCGCAGCAGCAGTGCTCAGGTATATATTGTATGTGTGTCCCTGCCCATCAGTGGCAGGCTGAATGAGTGCTGCATCAAGGCGCGTAAGCAGAGGTGCAGCGTAGAAAGACCGCTGCCGCAGGTGCAGCTGCGCGCGCCGTGCCGTGCCTTGCAGCAGCGCATGTGCCATGCAGCAGCAGCAGCAGCAGGTGCATTGATGCAGCGGCGTCACCGTCGTCCGCGCCGCATTGCTGCTGAGACGCCATGGTACTAGTGGCGCTGCCCACCGCTGGCTCTTCCGCCTCGGCCACTGACGCTGTCGCTCTGCAATGACCGCAGCGCACGCTGCCGCCAGCACGCAGCGCGCCGTAGCCGACGTCGGGCTGGTAGTGGTGATGCCCAGGCCGACGCTCCGGGACACAGTAGAAAGGCAGGGCGGTGCGCCAGATGCGTGCCCGCCCGCGTGGCATGCGCGCAGCCAGCGCAGGGCGGCGGTCAGAGAAGGCTGTCAGAGCACTGACGCGCACCTGCGCTCACCGTAGCTTCTGAGGCCAATCCTGGGGCTTGCCAAGAGTGGCACGGCGCTGCCTGCCCATGCGTCAGCGCAGCACATGAAGTTTTTCATCGTGGGCGCCGGCTCCCTATGTAGCCCCGCAGCACGCCCTGTGCTGTCTCAGTGCGCGCGTCAGTCCTTGCGAGGGCGCGCGCGACTTTCGCGGGGCGCACTGGCGACGGGCGTCAACGCAGGTGGCAGTGTGTCGGCGCGTGCGCTAATACCGCCAGCGTCGCCACATGCGTGGCAGGGCAGTGGAGGCGCTTGGTGCTGACTGATGCATCGCCGTGCGCGCCCCCCTGCCCACGCATATTTCGTCCACAATCTCCGCGCCCCGCCCCGCGCGTGCCACAGGAGTGCTGTGACGCGACACACTGGCAGTTTCATCAGCAGCTCAACATTGCCCCGACGGCCTGTACGACTCCAGCGTACGACTCAGCCCCTTTTTTTTGATGCCGTGCGCAGATCACTGCTGCTTATCAGTAGCCGCTATTCCCCCCCCCCCCCCCACCCCGCCCCCCCCGCCCCCCCTCGCGCCGCCGGCCGCAGGTGGAGCTGGACCAGCTGCAGTGCGCGGAGCTGGAGATGAACGGCATGGACAACGCGTCGCACTACGGCGCCGGCGACGGCAGCTTCCCCGTCGGCGGCGGCGGCGGCGCGCAGCAGCAGGACGAGCCGTGGCGCGCCGAGGCGCTGCAACACCGCGGGCTCGACCAGGCTGGCGCCGCCGCCGCTGCCGCCACTAGCGGGCCATGACAACGTGGCAGCACCGTGAGCGAGCGCGCTGCGCTGTGCTCACAGATTCAGTCTTCTCGCTCCTCCGGATATGGCTTGCGCTGAGTCACGTGCTGCCGCTGCGGCGCTGGCGGTGCCGTGCGCTGCGGCGACGCTGCTGCGGCGGGCGCACGAGCCCGCGCTGTGGCAGCGGCGGAGGTGGCGGCGCGCCGTTTGCGATGCGTCGGAACTGAGCCGCTCTGCGGCAACGGCATGCCAGCTGGCGCGCTTGGATCGATCGGCGGCAGGAGCGGCGGCTACAAAGCGCAGCTGCGCGCATGCCGCAGCGGCGCATGCGGGCCGTTGCCCTCGCCTGGTGTGCTGTCAGCGGGCCCTGCAGCAGCAGCAGCACCGCGAGCCGCAATGACAACACATGCTGCAACGGCGCTACGGCGCCAGCTCGCGGCAGCGCAGCGCGCGCTGCACCGCCGCCGCCGGCGCTGCTGCCATCGCAGATGCCCCTGCCCCCCCCCTGTCGCACCAGGCCGCACGGCCGTGGGCGGCGCGCAGCAGCGCTGCAGCAGCAGCGGCGAACGCCAGCACCTAGCCTCGCTTCTTGTTTCGATATGTACATAGCACGCGCGGGCGCGGCCGGCGGCGTCGGCGGTCCGCTGCGCGCGCCCCCCGGCAGACCACGGCACGCCAGTGGTGCCATGTTGCTGCTGCTACGATAGTACCCACCCGCTGTCACGCCCCCTTTCTTGTAGAGCCTGCTGGCGCGCTGCATCCCCTGTATTTGCAATTCCATTCTTTTGTCTTGGCGCGCCCGCAGCGCAGGAGAGGGGGAGAGGGGGGAGAATGCCGACGGTGTGGCGGCGCGCCGCTTTTCGTGGAAGCGTGCGGACGTCGCCCCAGCCGCGCTCGCCCAGTGCACGCTCCTGCCGCATGCGCAGCACGCAGAGGCAGAGTGTACCCCCGCAGCGTGGGACACAGGGGGCAGGGGGGGGCGGGGGGGGGGGGCAGGGGGGGTGCAAACGCCACAGACACACACCAGCTTCGCAGTCCCGCGGCCCTGCGCACGCGCAGCACCGGGCTGCCATGTGGATGGCATGGATGGAGCAGCGTCCGTACCGCGCTACGCGGCCGATACGCAGCCGCGGCCGAGTACGGAAAGTGACGTGCCGCCTGGCTGCGCAGGGCCTGGCCCCCAGAGCTCAGGCCGGAGCCGAGACGACCATGCTAGGGTTAGGGCTGGTCCCTCGAGGCGCGGAGGCGGCGGCCGCGCGTCAGGACCGGTGGCAGCGCTCTGCGCGCGAAGCCGCCTCCAGGCGCAAAGCACGAGTGTGCGAACGGACGGCTGTTGTCGCTGTTGAAGTGCGTCAATTTTAAGAGTTGGGTTCGGCGCCGAGTTTGGAGCCCGCCGCGCACACAGGGCTCTCACATGCGGTTACATCGATGAATGCATACATACCCCCACGTACCGCGTGGATGCCGTCATACCCTACTGCACGCCACTTAGCACTCGTCCTGTCCCGCGTTTGTTGCACGGGGGTGGAAGCCACGCCGGTCTTGCTAGAAGCCGCTTGACAGTGATCGCTGTGCTTGCCTCCATGTGAGCTTCATGAGTTGACTAGTTGCGATGACATGCTGCACATCCCCAGGCAGCGCTCAGGGTGCGGATGATGTCTCGCAGAGCAGAACGACGCGACGATGGATGAGCGGATTGAGTCACTTAGCCAATGTCCCCGATGCGCCGCTTCTGTGTTGTTCACAAAGCGCCAATGATGCGCAACTATGTCAGCCACAGTGCGCCATGGCCTATGATTTACGTGTGCTTTGCATTCCAGCTCCTCATGTCAGGCCATGATGAGACGCAGCATATCCATGATCAGTGTACAACAATGCATGCCCTCTCCTAGCTGAGTATGCATGCAGTGAACCACCTTCAGCATACTCTGATGGTATGCATGAACTAAACCATCGAGGGGAAACGACTTCCGCATCTAGAAACACTGCTAGCGGCGCAAGGGAGGCAGAGACGCCACTGATGGCTATTGTGTCCTAGGAGTCTACATGCATGTTGTTGGCTGTTGGCCCAGTACATAACCACGCGCAAGCGACCAAGCTCGCGAGCGCTGACACCCTGGCATTTGACAGCCATGGGAGTCATTCGGTCTGCGACGTGATCACTCTGCTCGCGCTGGCTCGGTGCAGCTGAACGAGCGTCGACCTTACTCTTGGTTTGGCGTGTGCATGCTGTCCTGCTCATTGTAAATGTGCCAACGCAACAACACAACAAGCCACACCTGCATGAGCGTGATGACGCAACAGCCGCCAAGACTGTTGCATCATGGTTTCTCTCGAATGGTCAAGAGAACGATCCACGTGTTTCAGTTCCTCTTGGTGACTACATTTTTCAAGGTGAATCCTTGCTCATTCTCACTCAGGGCGGGCAAAGGCCCCCAGTAACTGTGCTTCAGTTAGGGTTGGCATCAGGGCATTCGCCGTCTGCCATGACATGCACGCAATCAGGGCTATGCGACGGCACGTGCACATGCAAAACAGAAGCTTGGGTTCTTGCAGCAATCAGGGCAGCGTGAGTGACATTTGACAACACCCAGGCCACACCGCTTCCACACACCTCAACATGGTTCATTCATGAGAGGCTGCTGCGGCGTATGTTGAAGCTCCTCCCCGCGCGCTCGCGCCCCCGCGCCCCGCCGCTTCTTCCCAAACACGACCGCCGCCACCTCCGCCTGCCGCGCCGCCACCGCCGCCGCCGCCGCCTCCGCCTCCGCCGCCGCCGCCGCCGCCGCTGCCTCGCCGCCGCCCCTGGCGGCAGCGTCCGCGCGCTTGCGCCGCGCGCGCAGCTGCTGCAGCCGGAGCTCGCGCGCGGCGCGGCCCTCCTCCACGCGGCGCGCCGCCGCCGCCGCCACCGCCGCCTCGCGCGCCGCGGCGGCGCGCAGCTGCGCGCGGCGGTAGTGCGCGAAGCCCTCCGCGTGGACGCGCAGGCCGCTGCCGCCGGCGGCGGCGGCGGCGCGCCCCTCGCAGACCCACAGCGCGCAGCCGGTGGCGCGGATGAGGCGCGCGTCGTGCGAGACGAGGACGACGCCGCCGCGGTACGCGTTGATGCCGTCGATGAGCGCTGCCACCTGGAGACGGCGCGGGGGGGCGGAGGGGGGGGGGGGGGCGTAGGTATGTGCGCGGGACGTAAGGGGGTATGCATGTGTGTGTTGCTGCCGGCTGGAAGGCGCGGGGGGACGTGTGGGTATGCGTAGGTATGTGCGTGGGACGTAGGGGTATGCTGCGTAGGTACGTGTTGGGGCGATCGGAAGCGCGCCAAGACAGCGACGCGCTGAAGCGTGAGGTGGTTCCGCTGACGCGCGCGCACGCGGCCACGAGAGGGCTCGACTGCGTTGCTTCTGCAGCACTTGCGTGGTGCCTGGCCTGGCGCGCACTCGCTCGCCTGACTCGAGGGGGAGGCAGGTGGTCAGGCGGCTCATCTAGCGGCAGCAGCGCGTGCGTCCGCGCCAGCGAGGGCGGCACTATGTACATGCTTCTTCAAGTACAAACTTCAAGTACAAGCTTCAGTGCATGACTTCTGAGACATGTGTGCGCTCGGCGCGCGAGCAACCGTTGCCCTAACCCTAACCCTAATCCTAACCCTAATCCTAGCTCTATCCATAACCCTAAGCGCTCACCAACTCTAGGTCCAGGTGGTTGTTGGGCTCGTCCAGCAGCAGCGCGTGCGGGCGCGCGCGTGACAACTGCATCATACACACACAAAATATACTAGTGTGCGTATACTCGTAACATGCGTAGGCCCGGTGCGCGCGCGCTCACCGACCCGAGGTCCAGGTGGCTGGTGGGCTCGTCCAGCAGCGGCCGCGGCAGCATGGTGCGACACCCTTCAAGGACAAACTTCAAGTAAAAACTTCAAGTGACCGACTCCAGGTCCAGGTGGTTGGTGGGCTCATCCAGCAGCAGCAAGTGCGGGCGCGCGAGCGACAGCGATGCCATGCACATAACTGCAAGCACAAAACTTCAAGTGACTCACCGGCTCGAGCTCCAGGTGATTCGTGGGCTCGTTCGGCAGCAGCGCGTGCGGGCACGTGAGCGACAGCGACACCATTTTCATACTTCAATTACAAAATTCAAGTGACTCACCGACTCAAGGTCCAGGTGATTCGTGGGCTCGTCCGGCAGCAGCGCGTGCAGGCGCGCGCGTGACAGCGACGCTGTACATACCCAAAACATACCAGTGTGCACAAACTTGTACCATGCATGGGCCCGGCGCGCGCACGCTCTCACCGACTCGAGATCCAGGTGATTCGTGGGCTCGTCCAGCAGCAGCGCGTGCGGGCGCGCGAGCGAGAGCGACGCGAGCACCACGCGCGCGCGCTGCCCGCCCGAGAGCGTCCCCATGCGCGCCAGGTGGAGCGCGCCGGCGAGGCCGAAAGAGCCCAGCGCGGCGCGCGCCGCCTGAGCGCTGATGCCCGCGTGCGCCCTCTGGAGGTGGTCGCACGCGCTTAGGCCCGGGGGGAGCTGGCAGATCGGAGAAGGGGAGGGGGGGGGGCAAGGGGGTTTGTGGGGTCAGGAGGGGGGGTGTTGGGGATGAACGATGGCAAACAGGTTCTGAGTTATGGAGGGGGGGCATTGGTGATGGATGAGGGTTCAAGGAATTGGTGATGCGTGGTGCAGCGCTGCTCAGGGTTAGGTTTAACTGATGCTCAACCCTAACTCTAACCCTAACCCTAAGATGCCCACACCAGTCCAGCGTGGCGAACGATGTGTGAACGATGTTGCCCTTTCATGAAGGGGGTCGCACAAGTTGGCTGCATGGAATAGCGAGTGTGAAGCGAAAAGGGGAGGGGGGGGGGGGGGGGGGGGGGGGCTGAGAGTGCGAGCAGAGCTGCAGCATGCCTCAGGCAAGCGCAATCGCTTCCATGCGAATTGCGCGAGCAACATGACAACACAAAATCGCTGTCACCGCATCGCACGTGATCGTCGCCAGCACAGTGTGAGGAGCGCCACCACTGCTACCCTAACCCTAACCCTAACCCTAACCCCGTCAGATGAGCATCACCAGCATTGTGTGCCCACCACCGCACCTCTCGCGTGCCACAGGCATATGCACACCGTGCAGCTGCTGTGCTCAAGACACACGCAGACGCCGACCGCCACAGCCAGCACTGCGTTGTGCTCCTCAATACATACAGCAGCAGCACAGGCAACAGCAGCACCGTGACCCATAGCACGAGCAGAGAAAACACAGCAGCCTTAGCATCATCACTATGGCGCGAGTGAGCAGCTGCATTCCCAGTTTGACAGGTTGTCTGTGAATACTTGTACTACAAAGTATACAACTTGAAGTCCCTCATTGTCAACGCAGTCATGTATTCACATGTCAACGTACTTCGAAGTGTGCAAGTGTGATCTTCGTTTGCAATCACCTGCGCCTCCAGGTGCTGCCCGTAGAAGCCAATCCGGAGGCGCGGGTCGCGCACTACTTCCCCCTCCGTAGGCTCCAGGAACCCTGCCATCATATTCATGAGCGTAGTTTTGCCTGCGACCGAGAATGCGAGCAGTTTCAGAGACAGCAGACCGCTGTCATGCAGCTTTGTGCAGAACAGAGAAGCTCCCGGTAGCAGGAAAACAATCATGAATCAGCTGTGTACATGTGCAGGCGTATCTGGTACGGCACCATTGCCACTTGTTCAACTGTCACGCCAAATGAAACAGCCAGCATTCATCTCATTGGCGGAAGGCGCTTGCGGCCAACCACTCCTTGTCACCTGGAGCTCTACGATCTTTTGATGCGTTTCCATTCATGTATGCACCCCCCCGCACACCCATAATTGATAATTATACTTCAGAAGTTAATAATTAAGCGTTGCAGCGCACACTCCATAATTGATAATTATTGATAATTAAGCGTTGCAGCGCTCTGCTACCTGCGCCGTTGGGCCCCACGATGGCCACCCGTGTTGTCCCATCCACCTTGAAGTGCAGGCCCCTGAACAGCGGCGGCGGCGGCGGCGCGCTCGCAGGGCCACCGCCGGGCAGGCCGTCGGTTACGTCGCCGTAGCCGCTGAACCCCACGCCCAGAACCGACAGGCAGGGGTACCGCGCCGAGTCTCCCGCCTCTTCGGGCGATGATATGGCAAAGTTAACAGTGTAGTCTCTTGGTTTTGGGGGGGGGGCTGGGGGGGTATGGGAGGCCCCCTTTCTCCCCCCTGGCAAAGCAGCAGACACGCAGAGCCGGCGTGCTGTGAGGTTATGCAAAGCACTTTGTGAGGGATGGATTACTCAGAGCCACAAGTGGGGAGCTGGTATTACAGGCACTGTTGCCTGGTGCTATGGGGTGGCATATCTTACTATTACATTTTTGCTCAAGTTCGTGAACGATGTTCGCAAGCATGAATGTGCTCACAGGTGCCCGCAACAGGGGTCTGGGGGTGCTTGACAGGGGTGTGTCTCACGCAAAAGAGGCGCACCCCGGCGTCCCGTACACTCAGTGAGCCGCACGCCGGCTGAACGGCATACATGCGGAAGAGACACGCCAGGCACGGCATTCGGCTCGAGCTCAGGACGGCAGCGGCAATGCCGCAGCTGGCACCACTGACAGCGCTTATGAGCTTTACATCTCCAACCTTGTGTAGAAGCACAAAACACGAGCACCGCCACCTCCAAGAGCACATCGCACGCGCGCCCGTCAACACATATTGAGCCGCGCTCACCGGCGCCAGCGGCGGCGGCGGCGGCGGCGGCAGCCGCGCGGAACGCGTCGACGCCGGCGCCGTAACAGCGCCCAACACCTTGACATCTGCAGCCTCATGCAAAAAAAGAACACACCGCCACCTCCGAGAGCACATCGCACACACACACGTCAGCACACATCGAGCCGCGCTCACCGGCGCCAGCGGCGGCGGCGGCGGCAGCAGCCTTGGCGTCCTTCACGGCGGCGCGCGCCGCGTGCAACGCGTTCTGCGCGGCGGCGGCACGGAACGCGTCGACGCCGGCGCCGTAGTAGCGCAGCTTGCGCCACTCGTCGAGGTGGACGATGTCCGTGCAGACGGCGTCTAGGAAGTCGGCGTCGTGGCTGACGACGAGGACGGTGCCGCGCCACGCCTCCGCGAGGTGGCTCTCGAGCCACAGCACGGCGTGGAGGTCGAGGTGGTTGGCTGCGGCGCATGGGGTGTGTGGGGGGGGGGGGATGAGGTATGCAGAGTAGGTATGCTTGATGTGCGTGCGCGAGGCGGTCCTCGAGCCTCAGCACAGCGTGAACGTTGCGATAATTGACTGCTGCGCACTCGGGGGGGGGGGGGGGGGGGGGGGGGGGGGGGGAAGCAGGCGGGATAGGTTATGCTCCACGCGTTTGCGCCATGTGGTCATTGAGCCTCAGCACGGCGTGGATTGGCTATGTGCGCACGGGGACAGGGGGGGGGGGGGGGGGGAGGGAGGGCTGGTAGGGTACGTATGCTTGATGGGTAGGTATGCTCAACGCATGCGCACGAGGTGATCCGCGGGCCACAGCACGGCGTGGAGGTCAGGGGATGGTGTCGGTTGCGCGAGTGTGCGCGCCAGGGGGGGTCTTGCACAGTGCTCCAGGGGCTTAGCGACGGCTTTGATGGCTGAGTGTGCGTACTGCGCAGAGTTCGCCGCCATCACGCACTGCGCTGTGATCAAGCGAGTGCCTGCTGTACAGCGGGCTGAGCCTGGCGCCCCTAACCCTACCCCTGATTGAGTCTGACCCTTGCCCTAAGCTCGGCCCGACGCACTAATGACTCCCTGAGCCGATCACACGCACACACATACATACACACACACATACACACTCGCGCACACACACACACACAAGCTGCCGCCACGCGTGCTCTCCGCAGCAGCAAGTGAAGTGCACAACGCCCTCTGTCGCACAGCGCAACAAGCGACCACACACACGCAACACCCATCCTTGCGCACGGCACGCATTGCTGCCGCAGGACCGAGGCCGAGGCGTCACCATCAGCATTGGGGCTCTCAAAACTAGGGTTAGGGTTAGGGTTAGAGGCGCATCTGGTCTCTCAACTGGGCTCGTCCAGCAGCAGCAGCTTGGGCTTGACGAGCAGCGCGCACGCAAGCGCCACGCGCATGCGCCAGCCGCCGCTCAGCGCTGCGGTCGGGCCGTCCTGCATGGCCTCGGTGAAGCCCAGGCCTGCACGCGCGCACGTTTTGAAAGAGAGTGAACATGGTCAACCCGCTGCAAAATGGTACACGCGCTGCTATGTGAGTTTGTGATGGCAGCGCTGGGGAGGGTCGCGAGAAGCGACGCTGTTTGCGCCGGCTTGCGTGAGCCCAGGCCTGCAATTGAAGAGAAATCAACGGGGGGAACATGTGAACATGTTCAACTTCAACCCGCTGCGATACCATTACACGTGCTGCTGGTGGTGTCGTGACGGCAGCGCTGGTGATGGCAGTGCAGTGGAGGGTCTCGAGAGGCAAATAAGAGCCGTTCGCGCTGGCTTGCGCGAGCCCGCTGCTGCAAATGCTGTGCTACGCGGCGACGCGGGCATGTACAAGGCTACAAGCGCTTCAGCATGCACAGAGTGTTGCAGATGCGCAGATCAGGATGACGCTCCACTTCTTCAACTTCAAGCACTGCGGCGCGGTGCGCTGGTGCATGCACCATGCCTCAGTAGGCTAGTGTCGGTACAGCTTTGTATGCGCAGCGGCGGCCTGATGCCATGTGTGGTGTCCGTCTACGGCAACATGAGGACGCATGTCGACGCGGTACGCGGCGCTCAACGACCTGCGCTGTCGCGTGCCATGGAATAATGATGTGTGATTGATTTCTTAATTTCAATTCAAATCACTGACTTGTCGCTTGCGATGTACGCATCGAGGTATGGTCGGCATCCCCACACCTGCGCCGAGCTGACGTGTTGAATCACCAAACCGACAACACCGATTGTACTGCAGTACATACGCCCGACAGCCTGCATGGTTTAGCAAGGCTTAGCACTGAAGTAACACGGGCAGACGAGAGCATGCAGCATGCCTTCATACAGGGATGGCACTCACAGTGGTGACTTGGCTCGCTTAGAAATAGAGTGCAATGGCGACCGTTGCGCAGCGCACCCCACGAAGGGGCGGTGCGCAAGCAAACACTGCCGCACGCTGTCCGCACCATCACAGATCACAAGAATAGCACTGCACGCGCAACTGCTGAAGAACAGCGAGGAGAACCATGCTGATAACATAGAAGGTCGCATAGTGGCAGCGCTCACCGGTGAGAATGACGCGCACGCGCCCCTCCGCGGCGTCCGCACCGATCGCCACCAGCTCCTCCCCCACGACTCTCAGCCGCTCCAGTCGCTCCATCCACTTGGCGTCCTCTGCCGCCAGCGCAGCAGCAGCGCCGCCCTCCCCACCGCCGCCGCCGCCGCCGTCGCTGTCATGAGAACCTGCGTTGCCACCCCTGCCGCTGTTGCCGCCGCCTCTGCGCCCACCCTTACCGCTGCTGCGGCCATGGCTTACGCTGCTGCCGCTGCCGCCACCTCGCCTTCCGCCGCCGCCGCCGCCGCCGCTGCCGCCGTTGCCGCCACTGCTGCCGCCGCCGCCGCCGTCTGCACCGCCGCCGCCGCCGCCGTCGCCATCCGCTGCCTCGATCTCCGCCAGCAGCGCCGCCTCCTCGGCGAGCAGCGCCGCGCGGCGCTCGTCCGCGGCGAGCACCTGCTGCACGACCGCCTGCGCGCTCGCGGGCGCCTCCTGCCGCACCAGCAGCACGCTCGTGCCCGCCGGCAGCGGCAGCGCGCGCGCGGCGAGGAAGCGCAGCAGCGTCGTCTTGCCCCTGCGCGCAGCGCGGCGGCGGCGGCGGCGGCGGCATGGGTTATTGTCATGCTGATGCGGGGTGCCCCATGACTTTTGCACAGATGTATGGTTCATCAAGCAGGGGCTCGCTGAAGGTGTGCAGAATGGTACAAGCGCAGGGGCTTGCGGCGGCGGCGGCGCATGCGGCGCAAAAAAGAAAACGGCACAGCGCCACGGCTCCGCTGCGCTTGCGAGACGCGACACTACATGCACATGATGCGTAAACACCAGCGGTGATCACGCGGAAGCCCTACAGTCAGGGTCACACTTAATGTCAGCTTGCGCAGGGCCGCAGGGAGTCGCGGTGCGCGTCGCGCAGCACCGGTCACCCGGCAAGAGCGCTGAGACGTGCCGTTCGTACACGTAGACAAAGTAACAATCTAAGCGGCCGGCCCAAAAGCCCCATAGGTGGGCTTGCGGTGCACCCAGCCCCGACACTCCTTACGCCAGTGACGCCTCACGTCGCCTTATGCCTCAGTGAGTCAGGCACCTTGTGTGAAGCGGCAAGTTAGGGACAGCGCCGCCCAACCTCAACCCTAACCCTAACCGTAGGTCTAACCCTAAGGCGCTGCGTACCTGCCGTTTGGTCCCAGCAGCCCGTATCGCCTGCCGCTGGCCAGCTTGAGCGTGGCGTCGTCAAACAGCTGCGATTTAGGAGCGCTGATGCTGAAGTTCTCCACTCTCACGTCCACCTGCAGGGCGCAGCCGAGAACGAGGGTCAGATATGCGGCACAACCCTTGAGCACGCATTTGTGAAACGCGGTGGTGGCGGTGGCAGCAGCGGTGGCGGCGGCAGCGACGGCAACACGCTGCCAGGTGATGGCTGCCAGTGATGGCAGGACGGTCGGCGAATGCCAAGCGCATGCTGACGACCGAGGCCGACTGTACACCATCAGGCACTACATGGACATGACACCGTGCTCTTGCTGCGCACGAATGCAGCACCCGCGCAGGCATACGCTCGGCCGCCAACCCACCTCGCCGTCGTCGCGCGCCTCCGCCGCCGCGCCGCCCGCCAGCGACAGCGCGAAGGCCGACAGGCCGGGGTCCGCGCTGCGCGTCTCCGCCGCCTCGCGCGCCGCCGCCTCCTCCCTGCCCCTCACAAGCTTGCGCTCCTTGTTGGAGAGGCGCGCGCCGGCCGCGAGCTTCGCCGTCAGCGCCTCCGCCGCTGCCTCCTTCTCCTGTTGATAGTCGACGAGGGGGGCGGGCGCCGCACGCCGGACGGGGCGTTGTGGCGGCGGCGCTGGCGGCGGCGGCTCGCCACTGTCCGCTCCTGCACCTGCCGCTGCGCTCCGGGATGCGCTGATGATGTTCCCGAAGCTGTCGTACTGCACCTCCGCCGCTGCGGCGCCGTCGCCGCCGTCGGAGCCTGAGCCCGCGCCGTCGCTGTCAGATGACTCGTAGACTTTCATCATGGCGTTCACCTCTGCTTGTCGCGCAGCCTCGATGGCTGCTTTCTCCGCTTTGCGGCGAGCCTTGAGCTGGCCCTTGGTGGGGGGCTCCTCTGAGGAGCCAGCGGCGGCAGCAGCGCCGCCGCTGCCTTTGGGTTTCTGAGGCTTCGCATTGACCTTGGGCTTGCCTCCCGCCATTTCTGATCGACGAGGATCTACTCAGAGCTAGAATAATGGTGTGGAGCGCTTGTACTGTTGCTCATATCCTCAGCAAAGATCAACAGGACCGCCGCACACACCCCTTCTATTGTTTCATCATGAGAGTGAATCCTTTCAACGAGGAGCAGTCCTGCAGAGGATATGGGTGTCGGATCGTACACAAAGTCAGAACTCAATTGCTTTGCTACGGGGAGTAGCTGCAGCAAAAGCTGAGGTTCGAACTTCAACTTCATCTCCAACTTTTCTCCAACTTCAATATTGACCGTGAGCTCTCACCACCAACGTTGTAGAGGAGAGGTGCGTGACGCTAACAGGCGGCAGCCGCCTGAACTGCGCTGGTACGCAACAGGAGCGGGCCGCTGCTTGCTTTGTGTGGCGCACTCCATCAACATTCATTCACCCTTCCTGTAATTTGGTGCAACGAAGGAAGCGAGAATCTCCAGGGCTCGACATCCGGAGGGCTGCGTAAGTGAACGCACCAGTCTGACTCTTCCAGATTCACAGTGGCCCTCGGTCGGCATCCTGGTACCATGAGCAAGCGCTGCAGCAGCGACTCCGGGGGCCACGATGGACGCTTGTTCTTCACTTTGGAGGGCCTGCCAGCGGAGGTGATTCGACGCAGCCTGACGTACGCCCTCAGCTACGACCTGCGCGCCCTGACGTGCACCTGCAAAGCGGTGGCTGACACCCTTGTTTCCGAGTCCAGCGCTGTGGTGACCCACCTGCTGAAGCACGCGTACTCAGTCAAGGACGCTGCTGCCAGCAGCGGCAACGGTGCTGACTTCGACTCTCTGCGATTTGCGGAGTTGAAGCACGTGGCTACTCTACTGGCCGCACCAGAAGCGGCGCCTGGCCGAGGCTACTACGTCAGCAAGCAGTGGGCCAACAACTTCCGGTGAGAGCTGACGGCACGAGCCACCAACTGCCATAATCTCCGTGTCGTGGTACCCAAGCCAAGACTAGCCAGAGTGGGCTGTTACATCTCACATGCAAAGTGCCTGAACTTATCATGCGCCAGAGAACGGCGACTGTGCGCTGAAGCTGCTGCCGTCGCGTACTGCCCGCAGCCGACACTTCACTCCAGCCCGCCCAAACTCAATCGCCCCCTCCCCCCCCCCCCAAACGCACACGCACATCAGGCGCTTTGTGGAGTCGCAGGCGCGCCTGCGCAAGGCCTCCACCGGCGGCGGCAGCAGCAGCGGCAAGCAGCTGCGCCGCCTGCGCTCCGACTCCGGCACGATGCCGCCGTGCCCCGACGTCAACGCGGACCTCACCTGCTCACACGGGGCCCTGTCCCCTGCAGGGGCCACCAGGGGGCGCCGCCGCACCCTGGACGGCCGCTCGTGGCGCGCTATTAAGGTGTTCTACCCCGCGGCGCGCGACCTGCGTGTGCGCGACGGCGAGTGCGCGCGCTGCGGCGCGGAGCGCGCCGCCGCGGCGGAGGCGGCGCAGGCGGCGGCCGCGCAGGTGCGCCGCGCGCTGCTGCGCGAAAGCTAGCTGCCCCATGTGTATTCACAGCTGATTCTGTCACCGCGTGCGTGTGCTGAGTGTGCTCGGTGCGTTTTCATTGCTGAATCCTTGAAGGCCCTCCGCCAGACAGGCGCGGGCAACTGCTGCTGCGGCGCCGTAGTCAGCCTGCCTGCGGTGCGGCAGTCGCATGCCGCATTGAGCTCTGCTTGGCGACGCACCGCCCCAGGCTGACACCCTGCGTCTCTGGGATGGCAGTGCGCTTAGAGCATGGCTGTCGGTGCACACAAGGCCTCGGCAACTTGAACATGGCTGACCTGCCACCCTCCCCTCCCCTCCCTCACCCCCCCTGCAGGAGAAGGAGCGGCGCAGCGGCGATCTGGCGGCGGTGCCGGCGCTCAGCCAGCTCTGCTGTCGGCGCGGCGGCGTGCCGACGTCGCACCTGGTGTGCGGCGACATGCGGCTGGCGATACGGCTCGCGCACAACCTGGACGCGCTGCCGCCGCCACTCGCGCCGGGACTGTACCACCTCGTGCCGCGCTGCTGGTGAGCCGCGCGTGCGTATACTTTTCATCGATTCTCGCTTAGGGCGCGAAACAGCCCGGATGGTGGATGTCCAGCTTGCCATCAGAGGCTACGTGTGTCTTGCGAACGCCTTGAACGCGTTTCAAATGCGCAGTGCCGGGCGCGTACTGTGTGTGCGCACGAGAGCCGCGTACGCGCCATTGTACGAAGGCGGCGGCGGGCGAGCGCAGCGCCTCTCTACCAGTCTGCACAGATGCCTGGTTCACCAGCCAGAAACCCTCGTATGCTGCGGTCTGAGCAGCGGCACGCAACCCCCGCCCTTCAAATTATGAGTGCCGCAGCGCTCACCGCGCTCTCCGCCGCTCCCATGTCTTCGCGCGCAGGCTGTCGAGCTGGCGGACGTACGTGCGGGACCCCGGCGCGCCGCAGCCGCGCCCCCTCGACGCGAGCCTGCTGCTGTGCGACGCGCACGGGCTGCTGCTCGTGCCGCCGCACGCGGAGCAGTGGCTGCGCGGCGACAGGGAGAAGCTGCTCGGCGCGCTGGACACGGAGCGCAGCGGCTACGTGTGCGAGGTGCGCTGCGCTGCGCGGCGCGCGCTGATGCGGGTTTTTGAGCGTACATGCCTGAAGTGTACTGGCATGTATGCTCCGAGTACCGCAAGCGAACGTGTGTGAAAGCCTGCTGAGCAGGTCGTGGGGCTGTTGCTGGCGCGCAGAGGCACTGGGCATGCCTAGGAGTAAACTCATTTGGCTTCATCTAACAGTGACAGAAGTCATCAACATGCGCAGCTGTCCATGGCACGCGCTGTGGAGGAGAGGCAAGTACTCAGCAATGCTCTTATTTCTACAATACCAGGTGCACATGCTGGTTTGCACATGTGTGGCAGCTGGTCATATGCATGACCGGGCTGCATCTGATGTTTGCCAAAACTTGCGCACCACCTCTTGCATTCAGCTCACTGCCACGTCCCAGCGTTCCATAGGCACGGTGCGACCACGCACACGTGCAAACCTCAACCCAACTCGACCTGAAACCTCAACTTCAACAGGTGGTCACCGTGGACGAGTGGGACGCGCTCAGCGAGCGCTACGGCCCGTGCGACTTCAGCGTGCGCTTCAGCATCGCGCCAGACGGCGACGCCGTCGCGTGGAGCCTGCCACGCTGCAGCCGCTGCGACCCGTGCTACGTCGCGCAGACGTACACGACGCGCGTCCCGCGCAAGCTCTCGTTCTGAGGCGGCGGCTCGCGTTCACGCGCACGCTGCGCTGCGGCAGCCGCGCCGCAGGGAAGGGCGGCGCAGTCGCAGGCGGCTATGGCGTCTGCCCGCGCACTGTTGTGCGTGCGCGGGGTGTGAGGCACGGGCGAGGTGCTTCTAGAAGGGGATGCTGATGCTGGCTGTCAAGACGTGAGAGACATGGGGCAGGCGGCGTGACGCTGCTTGCATCGGACATCTGCTTCATGGTCAAGAACGCGGAAGGTGCACCTGCACCTGCAGCATGGAAGGGGGGGGGGAGGGAGGTGTCTGGGGTTGAGCTGGAGGGGGGGGGGGGTTAGGGGGCGTTCTTTGCGGTTTTGAAGTTTCTCAGTGGGTGGCAGCAGTCTGCTGCTGCTCCCACTTTGCGGTTATGTGCACATTGTATCGCTCAATTGTACAGCCGAAGCAGCATAGACAGAGCGCACTTCGTAAGATGATTCGCTGGAGGGAGAGTACGGTGTCACCCGCTCTCAATTTTGCTTCAAGGGGCAGCGCAGCGGTGAAGGGGGGCGGATGGTGGGCTGTCACCTGGTACAGTAGCGACAAACCTGCATCAACAGAGCACTTTATGACCACCAACGGACAGCACAGCGAGATGCATGCTGCGCTTTGTTTTGTGCATGCTTATGCCCTGTGTGCTGGGATCTTGGTCGCGACCTTGCACTTGGTCTTGGTTTGTGTATGAGTGAAAGATGCCGTTTTTTAAACGAGGAAATTGTCACAAGAAAAATTATTGCCACAGTTAAAAAAAAAAAGCGAACTTCTCAAAACGGCACGTCACACATCGGCAAACTGCAAGTGCGTGGCAGAGCAGCTCGAGAGAGAGATCAGGAGCGCAAAGCACAACAATGCGTGCCCAGCGCGTTGTGGTCACAGTGGCAGTTATAGTGGCCCGCTTCCAAGTCGTGCGGAG
Organism: Tribonema minus; assembly: GCA_017506865.1. Classification (NCBI taxonomy): domain Eukaryota; class Xanthophyceae; order Tribonematales; family Tribonemataceae; genus Tribonema; species Tribonema minus. Next base: position 564,717 of record JAFCMP010000401.1, read on the forward strand.
CTTTGCTGCAAGCAACATCGGTGCCCGGATGACCACGATGTCAGGAGCTGGCTCTCCTCAATGCTCACTAGAAATCTATGGCAATCCGGGATCGCGCAGCCCTCTCATCAACTGGTATCTTGCTGAAATCAAGCAGCCATTCGTCAACATGGACGTGAGAACGGTGCCAGGCGCAGCGGCCAAGTAAGATCTTTCAGCAAACCCAAAATCGCTTATCACGTGCTGCACAAGTGATCAGCGCGCACAATGTGCAGCACGCTGCTTTGGTTGATTTAAGATTTCATGATAGTCCAGTCTGAGCGTCTTTGTCGCTGTTGATGAACTATGCAAGTACCATTTCTGAGGGCTGGCTCTGGTGTGGATTACCACTTTGCGCCCATGCCTTGTGTGTGCGCGCTTTCTGCCTGTGCAGGAACCCTCATCCATTTGGCCAAATACCTGCACTGCGCGATGACGATGATGGAATGCCGGTGGAGCTGTTCGAGAGCGGCGCCATCCTCAACTATCTAGCAGGTGCAGTGCCCTCGTCACACAGTGTGCCTTACTGTCGCTGGCTGACAAGTACTTGCACTTCAGCTTGAGGGGCTGAAGCCCTATGAAACAAGCAATATACGCAACACGTGTAAACATGTGCTGTGTCACACGTGTACTCTTGCGCTAAATATCTCCACTGTCAAATGGTCACTGACCGCCAAGCCATTTATAGATGGGCTTCCAGGAGGACCATTACTAATTTCACAATGCCAAGTACCTGGTGATGCTGCAGCGCTTCGTCGTTCTGTTGCAGCTTGATGCTCCAGCGTCACCCTCAATGCTTCCTTTTTCAGCTGTAGACCTTCTCAATAGTGACGTGGGTACTTCTTAAGCAACTGCTGCAAGGTATGCATACTGGGTTCCAGGCTCTTCTGCCCGCCTTGTCATTTCAGAAATGGCACACATTCAGCACCTCAGGCGCACATCATGTGTGTGTGCTGCACACAAGACCCGGACGGTGTCAGCACACTGCACCTGCATCCCACACTCGGCACCAGCATCGTCCAATGCTGCACTTTGGTCACACCCGTGTTCGTCGCTGCCCCCCCCCCCCCCCCCCCCGCCCGCTCAGACAAGTACGGCGGCCTCGACACGCCCGGCAAGCGCGCCGCGCGCGGCAAGTGGGTCGTCTGGGCCAACGCGTCGCTCGACCCGGTCGTCTTCAAGGAGACGCCGGAGGGGCGCGTGCGCGACACGGGGCTGCGCGCCAACCCCCCTGTGCGCGCCATCGCCAACCTGGAGCGCATGCTCGGCGCGCGCGAGTGGCTGGTGGACGACGCGTTCAGCGTCGCCGACGTCGCCGTGGGCGCGTACCTGCTGTATGCGCTCATGTTCTTCGGCGGCACGGACCTGTCATTCCTGCCGAACATTGCGGCGTACATGGCGCGCTGCGCGCGGCGGCCGGCGTACGTGGAGGCTTTCGGGCAGGGGCCGGCGGACGCGCTGGCGACGGCGTGCGAGGGGTTTGCGCGGAAGAAGTGACGCCCCTACGTGTGTGCGCTCCATGCCAGATGGTGGTGCGTGTTGTAGTGTGTGGGCTGGTTGGCTGCTTCATGACACGGAAGCATTGCTACGAAACCGACGCAATTGAGACGGACGGAGTGTCGACGATGGTTTGGAGCCCAAAGGCTTCCTTCGCACCACAGCCTTTATCGAATGGTTCTCACAACACATGCTGCCCGAGTATGTTGCTGGGATCAGCAACGTAGGACGATGCGCATCGCGCAGCGACGCAATATAACAACAACACATCACAGCGATGGCACAACACTCTTGATGACAACACATCACAATGCTGGTGTGTGAACTGTATTTTGTAATGCACATCAGGACTCTGCTGCAGTAAGCGTCGAATTGAGCTGGTGTGTGCACACGTACACCTGGGCTGTGCCCTGGGAAAAGCCAACCTTTGCAGTGACAGACTCCAATAAAATGAGGTAGGCCTCACTCCTCAGCGCATATTGTTTGACGGCAATGATAAACGCGTGCCTTGCGATGAAGCACCTCTTATACACAAAGCAGGGGATGGTCAGGTGATTTGCTCCAGGTTTGCCTCAGCATCATCTGTTGTACGAACTTGGTGTTGATTTGTTTCGTGCTTTACATGTGTTTACATGTAATGATACTATGGTGCACCCGGCCACACACCACATCTGATGCCCGACAATGCATTGTCGCCACTGGTAAAGAAATGAAGGCAACTCAGGCAGAAGCTCAGAGTAAAAGTCGTGCTATTTTTGACGTGCCGTGTCTGGTTTGCCTCCTTGCAACGCTGCTTTCCTTTTCCTCTCCTGTTTCTGTAGTTCGTGACAGCTCCTGAAGTCGCTCCATTCTCGCCGGCAATCGCTCACATTGCCCCTGTGCGCCATCATGCAGGCATCGACAGCCTCGTAAAGCGCGCCGCACCCACTCTCCTCCAGCACCTGCCCGTGCTTGGCAGTATCTCCCTGCTTGCAATCCAGGCACACAGGCACATCCTGCGCCATGCCTGACTCCTCTCTGCACTGCAGTCTGCAGCTACCTGGCGCCAGTTGAACTTCAACAGGATGACAAAGAAGAAACACCAGAGGAAGCAGCAGCAAAGCCAGCAGTTGCCGAATGAGGCAGCAACTGGCGGCACTGCGACAACAAGGCTGTCACCTGGCCTCGCGGAGGGAAGGCTAGTGCTTCTGCATGGACTCTCTGCCGCACGCTACAACGGGCGCAGAGCCTTCATCAAGCACATTGACGAAGTCACTGGTCGCTGAGCAGTGGAGCTGATGGACTCGGGAGAATCCATTCTAATAAAAGCAGACAACCTGACAGCGAGTGACCCGATCGTGGACCTGCACATCGCGGACACGCGCCTGGCCAACCGCGATGTCTGCCACGAGTACAGCCAGTGCCTGCTGGACGCGGTGCTCAGCAGCGCCAGCGGCGGCCGCAGAAGCAGCCCGCCGCCGGCTGCCAGCGTGCTGCCTGCGGACCCGGAAGGGATCGTGCAGCTGGCGCGGGATGCAGGCGACCACTCCCTGCTAGTTGTGAGAGCCAATGCGATCGCGCACCATTTCAGCCTGGAGGTTGTGTGCGCTCCGTCGCCGCCGCCGCCGCCATCAGCAGCAACGTCAGCGGCAGCTGAGCAGCAGGGCCCGGAAGCGCAACAGCGACGGCGCCGCGTGTACGCGCGCCTGCTGCAGGCTGACATCAGGCTCATCGTCACCTCCGGCATGCGCGATGTGCAGAAGGGGTTCACGCCAAAGGACTGGCTGTCATCTTCTGGGTCTGCATGGATGAACGAGAAGCAGGTGCCCCTCATGCAACCACAACTATCAACTTCAACTTGAGTACTTCTACATGCCGAGGGCATTTTCAACTTATGATATGTCCACGACGGTAGCAGTTCTTGCTGATGCCATGTACATTTTTTATCATATATTTGTCGTGAATGAATCCTGTCAAGCCTCTTCGCGATCGTTGCCGCCTCGACGCTACTGAACGTCATGCACTGCGCAGCAGCAGCTTGGTATGCACCTGAGACCTCGTTTGCATACCGCTGGCTGTGAGTTGCGTGAAGCAGTCGCACTTCTATGTACAATATGTATTGCCTGCGTGTGTTCCTCATGCGCTGCTGATTGCAGATACGAGCTCTAGTAGGTGGCGCGTGCGCCATCCCAACAGCCACTCCATGCGCGCCCTGCAAGTTCGCCGCGATGCGCACTGCAGCGACAGCAAGCAACCATCATCAGTAACACCCCCAGTATAGCAGCACTTTCCTTCCAACAGCTCACGGCTGCCGACAAACTCCTCAACCCAACTGCGAACACGCAGCGCGCTGACCGCGTGGCGCCGCTGCGCCCCCCCCCCCCCCCCCCTCGCGCCGCTCCCTCTAAACGCGTCGCTCACCTTGCCCCCCCCCCGCAACAGCTGCTGAACTTCCTGACCAAGCTCCAGCGGCTGCGCGTGCTCGTCACGGCGCTATCCGAGGGCGACCTCAAGGACTGTGCCGAGTCGCTCGGCTACACGAGCCTCGCGGCGCAGCGCGCGTGGGCGGCGGCGGTCACCGCGCCCGCGCGCCTCAAGCGCGACGGGCTCACGCTGCAGCCGGGCCAACTCGACAACTGCGCGTCGTATCGGGAGGAGATGGTGAGCGGGGTCGGTGTTTTTGTCTCGTGTTCCCGCTTCGCTGTCAGGCACTCTATGAATGCCGCCACGACCTTACACCATGTAGGGACCCGCACCCCCCTCCATTGAGATACACGGGGCCGCACCGTGCGCTGACACGACCTCTCCTCATCGCAATGCACGGGGCGCGCAGCGACGCAGCCGCTCGTTCATGCGGCACGCGCCTGTGCAGTCGCCGCATCCAACATCTGTGACATGCGCGGAGCGTGGACACACTTGCTACGAGCGCACGCACACAAGACCTGCTCCGCAATCGCGCACGCGCCACCTCACTTAGTTGAAGCGCACAACGCAGCGCTCAGAGACTGTGGATGCCCCCCTCCGTGCGGCGCCGCGCCCCCGCCCCCGCCCGCAGGTCCGCAGCGGCTACCCCGCGCACATGGTCGTGTACGGCGGCGTCACCAGCGGCGCCCCGCAGCAGCTGCTCGACTTCCCGCTCGACGCCGGCGAGGCCATCCTGCGCGCGTACCTCGACCTCTTCAGCAGCGACGTCACCGCGGCGCTGTTCGTGCGCGCCGTCGAGTTCCGCCGCAGCGATGCGGCGTGGTCGTGCGTGGCGGTGGGCGTGCCGCCGCCGCTGCCGTCGCGGGAGAGCGGAGGTGCTGCGGCTGCCGCCGGTGACGCTGCTGTGCCGGGCATGTGATTGTGCATGCGGCGGCGACGTGTGCTCGCGCACTGCATTTACGGCGTCGGCGGTGCAGCAACCTTCCATTGCTGCGCTCGTGCATGGCAGCACGGCAACATCAGCAGCAGCGCAGCAGGCCGTGTTCTCCGATGGCGTGCGGAGAATGATTTTTTGTTTCGCGGACGCGTCTCGCCAGCTTTGGCACACATTTCATGTTGGTCGTCGAGTGAACGGACACGGGGAGCATCGCCGCCCCTTGGGTGCTACATTTGGTGATGTTGTGCAGGCGATGACGATTGCCGCTTCCGTTGCAGCCACATTTCGGCTGCCGAAACACTGCGCTGGCTTGCGGTGCGGCTGCAACGAAAGCAGCAAGCGTCATCGACGCAGCGTGGCTTGCGGTGCTTGGGACTATGCATGTGGTGAAGTGTGCCGTGAATGCGCGTCAGGCGTCGTGACGTACCTCCCGCCTGCGAGCTCGCTGCCCGCCCTGCTGCGCACCCTCAAATTGAGCACTGACTCGTGGTTCAAAGCAGAGGCACGACAGCAGTGACATTGCGTTCAGCGCACTTCGCGCGTTCATGCGGTCCATGTATGATTTGCGGTATTTCTGTTGCAGATGTTCCTGTATTTGGTCGCTCAGCAGTGATGTGCAGTCAGCGCCATGAACGAGCGGCAATCAACAGGGGACGGCGCACAAGCGGAGGGGATGGGGGGGGAGGGTCACAGTCCGTGCTAGTGACAAGCTGAAATGCTGAGCGCATGGATGTGCAGTGGGCAAATAGGCGCCAAGACGGCGCCGCAATGCGCATCTCTGAAAGCACTCGTGGAGCTGAGAGGCGTGTATGTGACTTCTTCTGGCTGTTCGCCACCGATGCACACTGCGACTTGCTATGCGATGAGTGCCGACCTGTGGTGCGCTGTTCTGATGTTTGTGACCCCTGAGAAGAGAGTCCTTAGAACTGTGGCACAGTGCGTGCGTGCGTGTGGCTCCACAACAATGCAGGCCAGCAATCTGTCCATCATCAGTCATGGGAATGACTCTTTATATTTCGCATCCAGTCACTCATGCCCTGTACTGTGGCTCACTTGGCCCTCGAGACAGTTGGCAATGGAGAGAGTGCTTATGCTTGACCAAGGCCGGCAGTGCCTAGTGTGAACCATGATGTGGTGAAGTGCAAATTTATCATATCGGTAGAGACGTCAAGTGCGCGCCAATCATGTGCCAGGGAGCATAAATGCGCCCCTTTTGGCCAAGTGACATGCCAGATTGAGGTAATTAGAACAGTGGTGCAACACTTATAGTCGACTACCCCCCGCCCGTGAGCCAGACATTGCGTGTAGCTGGCATACAGTGCATGCGCAGCACATACTTATAAGGCTGACATGCACCATTACATGCAAAAGACGATGCTGATGGGTCCGCACACAACAAAGAAGGTTTTGAACACGTCATCAAGCGATTAATGATTCCACAGCGTTCAACGATGAGCGCGCCCATCACACTGTGTCGAACGGTGACGCTGCTGCGCACTCATGGCGCACAGATGACAAAACTACGTCTTGTACCTTCAGAGGGCAACACTAGTCCGCGCGCATGCCAGATCATTTCTCCGATGCCTGCCTTGCAGTGACAAAGATGGAGTGTGATGCTGATGATCATGTGTTAAAGACGGTGGAAACCAGAACACCTTCAATCATGCCAGTACTCAACCGTGCATCCTGCTTGCACTTAGCGTGCGGCACATACAGCGGCAGCAGCGGGCCACGCAAGAGCGATCCACGGACCAGAGGCTTCAGTACGCAAAGGACGGTGACGCACATGCCACAGGCTGAGCGCTGATGAAGTCACTCCGTGCTCATTATCAATGCTGAGTCCACAACTGAACGTGCACGGACCGGCAACAAGCATCAAGAGCAAAGAGTGGAACGTGTCCATCGTTGCACAGCAACTCTGTTTTTCAAGTGCCTTTAACTTGCACCATGTGTATGCAGCCTTTACGCATGTAGTCCCCATGTACACATGTCGATGATGACAGCCAAAGCGCCACCACGTAGGAAGAACTCTCGCAGACCCCCTGTCGCCTCTCAAGGAGGGCCAGACTGACTCACCTTCACTCGGAGCTGCTGCTGATGAAAAGTGCAGCATGTGACACTGCAGACACACAAATCAGAAACAAGTCCTGATGCACCCTCCCGCATTTGACATATCAGTACCAAAATCGTACATCGTGAGCCATCGCGCACACGCTGTGCTGGTCGCATTTCGTTAGCAACGCGCAATGTCCAAGCACCTGCTGCAACTTGAATTACGGTACTTTCTTGCCACCGTTCACACCAAGCCTCGAGTAGGGGGCGGCGTCCCTGTCTTGCTGCCGCTGTCGCCTCGCGCTGCTCGCCTTTCCGGATCCCTTGTCCAAGCTCACGTTCTTGAGTCCCGCTTCCAATCCTGCGGCCACGAAGGCATCTCTGCTCGCCTGCAACTTCGTTCTCAGCATGGCCATTTTGACCGCCTGCAACTCAGCTAGAAAGCTGACCTCATGGCTCTCAGCTGATTCAGCACCTCGATGTGCAGAGGCTGGAGAAGCCCCAGCAGCAGCACCCGAAGCAGCAGTAGCAGCAGCTCCTGCCTCAGAGGCTTCTCCTGCTTTGGCTCCGGAGTTGATAGCGCTAGCAGCGGCGGGAGCAGCCGCATCGGCAGGTGGTTGCCCGAGGAAGCCACCAATCAGTTGTTGCAGTGCATTCACGTCCTTGCCACTCATCTCGCTCGTCGTACGGCTCTGCGTGCCTATGAGGCAAAAGAAAAACTCAAAAGTTCTCCTTCGTTTTCCGCCTTATTAGTGCTGCTTCTAACTTGATTCAGGTTTAGAAGCGCGCTTGCAGCACCTGAAACTCAGCTGGCGGCTGTGCGGAGCAGGCACTTTCAGACTCGCCACGACGGCACAGGTACGGGCGTGAGCGCAGCCATACCGCCAGGGTGCAGCACCGCTTGCTATATCCTGCAGAAAACAGGTTCTTGGCTGACCTGGCCTGAGTCAAGCAGTTCTGCTGCTTTGCGCGCTGCGAGGGCGGTGGCGCCATGAAGGTGCGAGCAATACTAGTTGCCTCGGGCACTGTGGCGATCATCACTGCCAGAGGTGTGTACGGCTACAGCTTTGTGGGCAGCACACGTGCACTGCCTCGAACCAGGCGACTGCACCATAGCAGCGCCCAGGTGGCAGGCATCCGGCCCCGCGCCACAGCCACCATGACCGCTTCTGCACATGGCGATGGCTCAGGCAAGACGGTGGCCTCAGCAGCCACCGTGGCAGCCCCGGTTGCCACAGCCGATGGCGCGCAACACAGCGTCGCAGCCAAGGTAGGCGTGCTGCTGCTCAACCTGGGAGGCCCCGAGAGGGCAGAAGATGTAGAGGGCTTCCTGTACAATCTCTTTGCAGACCCCGACATCATCCGATTGCCGGCGCTGCTGTCTGTCTTCCAAGCCCCCATCGCGAAGATCATATCCTCGCGGCGGGCGCCCAAGTCCAAGGCCGCGTACGAGTCCATAGGGGGGGGGTCGCCCATCGTCATGTGGACGCGCGCGCAGGCGCGAGGCATAGAGGAGGGGCTGCGCGCGCGCGGCGTCGCCGGCGCGCGCGTATACGTCGCCATGCGCTACTGGCACCCCTTCACGGAGGAGGCGCTGCGGGAGATGGAGGGCGACGGCGTCAACACGCTTGTCGTGCTGCCGCTGTACCCGCAGTTCTCCATCAGCACGTCGGGGTCCAGCATGCGCGTGCTGCGCGAGGCGTTCCTCACGGACCTGGCGAAGTGGGGCCCCGCGAAGCTGCGCCACACGGTCGTGCCCGCGTGGTACGACAGGCCCGGGTACGTGCGCGCCGTGGGGCGCCTCATTCGACACGAGGTGAGTGTGGCGGATGTGATCACGGTGAATGTGTGGCGCAAAGACGGTAGCTGCGGCCGTTGAGCATGGTCACTGACGGCGGCAGTGGTGCATCAGGACAAGACGGCACGTGATGTGAGCATGGGTGTGTATGGTTTGTGAGGCTCCAGGTGGCATGGTGTAAACGTCAGATCAAAGCGCCATGCATGCCGCCGTGAAAAGTATGAACGCTCGTGAACCCTTTGTGCATGTATTGCGCAAGGGGGCATGGGGAATCTGTGTGAATCACAGACACGCACGCCTTACTTGCAACTTCAACATTGTCAATTGAAGAAACATGTCAGGACACTGTTGAAACTTCAACATTGTCATTTGCAGATGACATGCAGCTAAGCAGGTGGTGCTCTGCTCGCTGTGCACAGCCAACTCCTCTCTCAAACACACTCTTCAAGGATGAATCCCTGGATTCGTCCACTCTTTGTGTCCGCATCACGATGATTCACGCGCCGCCCCCGCGCCCCGCCCCCCCCCCTTCGCGCAGATCGAGCAATACAGCGCGGCGGAGCGCGCAGAGGGCGTGACGGTGCTGTTCAGCGCGCACGGCGTGCCGCAGTCATACATTGAGGCGGGAGACCCATACAAAGGGCACATTGAGGAGTGCGTGGGGCTGATTCGCAAGGAGTACGCGGACTGCGGCGTCAAGACGGAGCTCTCATATCAGGTGTGTATGGGGGAGGGGGATGGCGCTGTTGTAGTTGAAGTTTTGCTCTCATGTTTTAAAAGTGTGTGTATGGGAGGGAGGGTGCTGTTGAAGTTGAAGTTTGTTTAGAGCGCTTTTAAAAGCAGAGAACAGGAAGCATTACATGCTGATGGTCGTACGCGGCTGCCGGTGACGTGTGCAGCGGGTACGGCGTGGCGCTGGCGCTTGTGCACTCTTGCATTCATTTGCCGGCTACGTGTGGTTGTTTACTCGATTGTCGACCGCCGCGACACGCGGCTTCAACATTCACTTGCGCGAAACGTCGCATTGTGCTGGGACGCGCATTCTGAGGCTGTCTATTCCAGGCGTGGTGAATGGGCATGCTGCATCAATCTCGCCGCGTTGCACTACATTGAGCTATGATTTGGACAGGTTGCACAGTGCAGCTGACATCGGTTACACGTCGTGGGTACAGACAAGGCTGCTCGCTGGTGCATGCCATGGCATGCTGCCTGTTGATGTAATGTGCCGGTCTTTGATATCAAACGAAGCCTGCTCATCAAAGTCTACGACGCAAGGCATTCAGCCATATCGCTGACAGCGGCTTGCTGAAGCAGCTGGCGCTGCCAGTTTGACCCTCGCCTTGGAGCCATGGCGCAGCTGCTTCAGCAAGTCTTGCTGAGCGCTGCCATTTGAACGCAACATGGCGGCACGCTTCAACGCTACCGGCAGCACAGTTCCAGAACCACACAGAGCTGTGCCAGGCATGTGAGCAGTGTACTCACATGCAGTTGATGTCGCTGGCACGCTGCTATGCACAGCTAAAGCCACACATGTGGTCAGAACACGCTCATACTGTAGAACGCACTGATACTGCAGCAGCAGCACAGCAAGCCGGCCGTGCTGCCGCAAGTCATTGGCCTACACTTCACAGTTGACGTGGATGAGTTTGTACGCGGTTCAGCAGTTGTACACTGCACACAAGCCTTACTCCAGTAAGTCTGTCAAAGGCGCACCGCTGCTTGAGCAGTCACGGTTTGTGGCAACTGGTGAGAGACAATCTGGTGATGCTCTATGAGGGTTAGGGTTACGGCTAGGGTTTACTGGCAATGCCACACCAGGTCATGCTCTCAATTTCAGCGGCTCAATGGCAGCGCTTCATGAACCAATGGCAGCGCGCGATTTGTATATCCTCCCAACATCAGTTCTGTTTTACACCCTCCTCCGGGGTTTGCTGTATGCTGAAAGAGCAGGATGCCTCCTGCCTCTCAACTGTGTTGCGGCCTATGCCTTAGAGTTAGGGTTAGGGTTAGGCCTGTTCTACTACCTAACAACATCCAGCTAGCAATCACACAAGCATTGATCGCATATTTGCTGATGCTCAGCACTTGCAATGCACAGTGCTGTCCATGTACGCCATACTGTACGTATGCCATACATGCACCATGTGAACACAGTCTCGCTGATGCTCAGCCCCCGTGCTGCGTTGTTATGCCTGTATCAGCACAACCTGATGCGCAGCACATGTGCCATTTGGGGTATGTACTCATGCATGTAGGTAGGGTAGGTACAGTGTACGTGTGCCCCTCCTGCTGACCTTGCTGTGACGAGATTGGTCAGCATGAAGCAATTCGCGCCCGCTGCGACTCCAGCGCCGATGCCTCACTCACCTCACTTGCGCCTCGTGCCGCATGTTGATTGCGCCGCAGAGCCGCGTCGGTCCCATTGAGTGGTTACGGCCATACACGGAGGACAAAGTCGTGGAGCTGGGGAAGGCGGGGGTCAAGAACCTCGTTGTCGTCCCCATCTCTTTCGTCTCCGAGCACATTGAGACGCTGGAGGAGATCGACATTGAGTACAGGTGAGTGAGTCGTCGGCGCTCTTGAGCCATTTACGCCTAGTGGACGCGCTGACGCTTTTAAAGCGGTAGCGCGTTTGGCACTGCCGTGAAGTGACACGCTTCAGCACGGCAGTTCGACAGTGTTAGATGTGACGGCGCCTTGACTACTGGTACTTCAGAACAAGGGGAGGGAGATAGGGAGATGTGAGAGAGTTGAAGTCAGCTGCGTGGCGGTGCTCAGCTGATGGCGAGCGCCATGTGACGCGTGCATCGTCACTTCAACAGGGAGGCAGATCTGTGGCGCGCCTTGCAGATGCTGCCAAGCGCGAGACCCTCGTTTTGCATGCAGGTGAATTGTGTTACGTAGCTGCTGCAGTGCTCTACGGCTCCGGTGTATACCGGGGAGGGCAGTATTAGGGTTAGGGTTAGGGTTAGCCTGGGAGCCACAACATCGCATCAGTCCTGCGGACCAAATCCTTCCTCGTCCAAATCTCGTCCAATCCTTCTTCCTGTCATGTGCACAAGAACATGCGCAGGGGAGCGCCCGGACTCTCTCTCAACGGCACGCTCGTACGCATCTAAAGCGCTGCAGATGGCAGTGCTCTGGCCCCACTTGAAGTATGAGCCTCTGATTGAAGTACAAGCCTGAGGTGGACGGGGGGGTGGCGAGATGCCCTCAGAGTGTGTACATGTTGTGGAAATCGTCGTCACACCAGGAGTGCGGTATGACGCGTGTGATGCTGGAGGAAAGGCATCATCGCCGCTGCTTACCTGCGTGAAGCATGACCTGTACCAGTAATTTGTGGTACGAACTTCAAAAACCCTGATAATTCGGAAGAAGTGAGTTGCCCGTGGTGTCGTCTCGAATCGCTTGCTGCATCGACACTCGTGGCACTGCGATTCCAAATGAGCCAACAGATGCATAGCTCAGCTGTCTGAGACCACCGCTGGTGGTAGCTTCAGTGATGACGACACCACCTGCAAAGGCTGCTGCCTTACAAAGCTGAACGAGCATCAGCGATGCAGTGGTGCGCTCGCACCCTGAAACTATCGCAAAACCTCCCTCACCCCTTCGCCCCCCCCCCCCTTCCCCCGCGCGCACGCCGTGCGCGCAGGGAACTCGCGGAGGAGAACGGCATTGAGCACTGGCGCCGCGTGCCAGCGCTCAACACGGACCCCGCGTTCCTGGAGGACATGGCGGACCTGTGCCTGCAGGCGCTGCAGGAGCCGTCCGTCAGCCTCAGCGAGGCGTGCAGCCAGAACAACGTGGACCTGGGGGGGGACCCGCTCGCGCAGGTATAGGTACGCAGCGGCGGCTGCGCGTTGGAGGGATGCTGTAAGTGTGTGGTGTGTGTGTGTGTGTGTGTGGGGGGGGGGGGGGGGGGGGGGGCAGCGCACGCCAGGTTTGGTCATGTGCGCGATGCCGGCTGCGCGCGGTTCACGAGGGAGCGAGATTTTTGTTTTGAGGTGTGCAGGCAGCGAGGGCGCGTGCATACATGAGCATGCGTCACTGAGCAGGGCACAAAATGCGCGTCTCGCCTTTCGCACATCACACATGTCACACCGTCAGCCTACTTCAATGTACCTCGTCCTGCACTGGTTCAAGGTCTGCCAATACCATTGGTGCATGGATCCATGTACGCTTCGGTTTTCCCCTGTGACGGTGAGGAAAGCTGAACCGCTTTTGTGATGCATGCCGCATAGTCTATGCGCGGTACTCGACGCGTACATCAACACACTATCGGGCGTTGTGGCTTGCAGGCCACGCGCAGCACCGCACTGACGCCCGCCATCCGCACACGCGCACACAGGCCATGCGCGACTTCAACACGCGCAACAAGCTGGTGGGCATCTTCACCTTTGGCACGGTGCTGCTGGACGCGGCCTTTGGCAAAGGCATCGCGCACCTGTTTGGCATACCCCTGTAAAGGGGTCATTATAAAGGGGGGGGGGCGGGGGGGGGGGGGAGGGGCAGGGCAGATACATCTGTCTCGTCGTTGAGGGGGGGGGGGCATGTCATGTCCGCAACAGCCTGCCTTTATCCATGTGCTGCGGGCCCCTTGGGTACGATGGTGCCGCTGCACGACTCTGCACGCGCGCTCTCAGGTCTGCGTGCATTGCAGGGGCCTGAGGACGTCTGTCGGTTTACATACTTGAATGGACATGATTCATAAACATGCAGTCAGGCTGTGAGGAAACCGTGATCAGCGCGTCTGTGCACATGACATGTTTCTGCGCACCTTTTGGGTGCAGGTCTGCTGTTAGGTTATGTTACGAGATGACGTTGCCAAGGTGTGCAGGACTGAAGCTACTTCAGCGTGGGGGAGAGTCAACAGCAAGTGCACCTGTTGATTCATATAAACATGTGGTTTTCCCGGAAGGGCAATTCCCCGGGCGTGTACGCCAACGCCGCACATCACTCACTCACCATATCACTCACCATGCACCGCAGATGTGTGGACGAGTTGTAATAGACGATCGATTGCTAGATCCCTCAGCCATTCGTTTGCCGCCTCAGGTATCATTCCCGCTTTGTTGTTTAGTCAACACTAAAATGACTGTTGGTCCCGATCTCAAACTCCTCCCGGTGCAACTCAACTCTAACAATGACTCCACACACACCACACCTACACCTTCACCTTCGCGCACTTCAGGGTCGGCAGCATGAACATGCTTCCATATGCACGCGTGGCTCTAGAACTTGCAGGCTGAAGACGCCAGTGTCACGGTGGCTGGTAGGGCTGACAGCAAGGAATGGCGCTTGGCACGAGGCAGCAGTGCACAGCCTCCTGTCAGTACCACTCCAGCTTTAGTTTATGCAGGGTTCGCGGTGCGGCCATCGCATACACAGAACTGCTGATGTGCGCAATCAGGAGGTTGCCTTGGTGATGCAGACCGACTGACACTAATAGGTTACTGTTTTTGCACCTGTTGCGCGGTGTTGCAGTACTGCCATGTGCGAGTTTGTGAATGGCTTTCGCACTTCATGCGTGCTTGTGCTGCGTGCCCGCTGCTGAGTGCCCGGTGTGCCGTCAGCACACTCTAGTCCCAGCACATTTCAGTACGCACACCACTTGTTGAACACGATCAACATAGCAACATGATGATTGCCTGAATCCAGGTGAAGATTTTGTGTGCAGCACTCTGGAAGGCAGTTATCGTACACTGATCCACCTAATGCTGTGTGGCGCTGTGATCAACGCTTTGCGAGATCATATGCACTTGAAGTTGATCAGCTGCTGAGCACCACACCAGTCAGAGTGGGCACGTAGTACGTCGTGCACTCTAGCAGTGCGGCGCAAGATTGCACTGCGTACAGGGCACGGCAGAGACGGACCGTGCAAAGCGCCATCACAAGGGTGCAAGTGCGCGTCCACATGAGCGTTGAGCGCTGTGACTGCGTGCTTGCTGAGCACTGCCGCTGCGCGCAGCTGCAGAGATGCGCAGCGCCGCAATGCGTGGCTGCAGCCGCAACATAGGCACTGCGCTGGCGCCGTTGCATGTACAGACAACAGACAGCAGACGTGCGCTGCTGCACTGAGCGATCAATGACGGACGGAAAGTTTAACAGCAGTTGCCGGACGCACCAGCGCGCTGACGCACTGCAGCCAACCTCTCAAACAAGTTTACGTGCATGCTGCAGCCCCCCGCCTGAGCCACCGCCATCCCCGCACACCCACGCTCCACGTTCCCACCCCACTCGAGTGATCGCCACCAACGCCGCCCTCCACCAAGGTCATCGGCGGCGCGACAACAGGCCGGAAGCGCACCGCCGCGACAAAGTACGGGCCACCGAGCGCTCAGCAGGCTATTATTTCGCGCTGTTGCATGCGCTGCCGCAACGCCACCGCCGCTGCCGCCCAGCTCCGCGCACGGAATGGTCACACGGAATGTGCTGCCGACCGCAGGCACGAGTGGCAGTGCATCCTTCGGTGCAAAAAGGAAGGAGCGCTGCTCAGCCCCTCCGCTTGCGCCGCCTTTGTCGCCGCTGTCATTGTCGCCCTCGCTGCCGCTGCTTGGCTGATGCTTGAAGCATGCGGCTGGTGCCGCCGCGGCTGCCGCCGCCGTAACATGCTTTTTTAATATGGGTGCAGTCAAGACGAGGCTCACGCGCAGCGTCCAGTGCAGCGCCACAGCTGCACGGTGACCACACGCAGCACCGCCACCGCCCCTGCCGCCGCTGCTGGCACTGAGTCCCCGCCACTGCAGCACGTCATCGGCTGCCGCGCTAGCACGACCGGGAGACCATCTGCCCAGGAAGTACATGTGATGGGCGGGGAGCTTGACAACAATTTCAACAGACGCAATCCAGGTCTCCCGGGCTTCAACTCTTCTGAGCTCCAGATGATGTGCATATAGTTCAACTTCAACTGCTACGGATGCGTGAAACGGACGCGCGAAGAAAGTTGCATGCTGCAGCATGTCAGGCTGACATGCTGGCAGTTCAAGTCCTGGCGGTTCGAGGGCAGGCCCTGGGCCTCTGCACTGGCTGCCCCTTCTTGAGGGTCACGCTAGGGCGAGAGTCTCAGGATGCAGACCTCCTCGAGGCCAGCTTGCCCTGCCACCTTCTATTTTCCACGCCAACACTCGCCAAGATAATAGAAGTGGACCTGGCCCTGTGGGAGCGCTTTGAGGATACCATTCATTGCCAGGGCGCCAATGGCGAGGTGCTGCTGGCGACAAATGACATGTCCGACTGTGAAGCAGATGCCGTAAGCGCGTGGCACCCACTATTCGATGAGGATGCCCTGGCTGGCGAAGTGCTGCTGCGGACGTGGATAGAGTCCACTGCATCAGAAGCAGATGCTATAGCATCAACGAACATGGCCGAAGATCCCAAAGCTTCAGCACCAGCATCAGTATCTGCAGCTCAGGTCGCCAGCCAATTTGCACCTGCAACTGCACCTGCAGCACCCGAATTGGCGGCAGCAGCCGCCAACAGCGACAGCGACGATGATGACAGCCTTTTTGACCTTCCTGATGATATAGAGGGCGCCAGCGGCAAGCACAGTCTCTCTGCTCATGCATCAAAACGGCACAGCAGCGGCAGCGGCGGCAGCGGCGGCACTGCGGACCCGGAGCTGCGCCACCTGCTGCTCGCTGCGGACAGGGCGCTGGAGCGCAGCAGCGTAGAGCTGTCGCCGCGACTGCGCACCCCGCGCACGCAGGAGGAGCTGGAGGCGTCAATTCAGTCCAGCGCCGCCGGCAGCAAGCGCCGCAGCGCCGCCGCTGCCGCCGCCACCGCTGCCGCGTACGGCAACAGCTCCAGCTGCAGCGCCTCGGCGGCGGCGCAGGACTCCGCACGCAGCAGCGCCGACACCAGCGTTCACACGGCGGAGCAGCTGGACGTGTGTGCGGTGCTCGCGCGCGTGCTGCCGCGGCTGGCGCCTGCTGAGGCCCACCTGACGGTCCACGTGTCGTCATTTGCGCTGCTGGTGCCGGTGGAGGGCGCAGCGGCGGCGGCGGCGGCGGCGGCGGCGGCGGCGGCGGCGGCGGCGAGAGAGCTGTTGTACGTGCGAGCGACGCTGCTGCCGGGGGCGCGCGCCGTGGCGCGCACGCGCAATGCCGCACCAACTGCGTGCACAGAGGAGGTCACAGACACCGCCGCCGCTGGGGAGGTGACGTGCACATATGCCATACCCGATGGCGACGCCGCCATGGTGCTGCCGATTACGCTGCCGGCGCTGGCGAAGGCGGTGGCGCGGCGGCGCGGCGACGGCGCTCCCACGCTGCGCCTCGAAGTTGTGTCGCAGCGCTCCGCGGCGCACTGCGAGGTCGCATTGGCGGCGCTGCTGCGCAGCCCCGGCCGCGCCTTCCGCAGGAGCGCGCTGCCGCTGACGGCGCGCAGCAGCGGAGGCGGCAGCAGCGGCGGCGTAGCGATGGCGGCTGCTCGGCGCGCCGGCAGCATCAGCGTGACAATGGAGGTGAGCCTGCGGGGGCGAGCACTGCTGGCACATGGAGCAGGCGGCAGCGTCGGCGAAAGCGGCGGCAGCACTGACGGCGCGCACCGCGTCCGCGGCGGCGTTGTTCACGTCGAGGTGCGCGGCGTGCGCGGCGCGGCGATGCGCGGCGACGGCGGCAGCGGCGGCGTGGCGGCGCTCGTCGCGGAGTGCCTGTGCAGCAGCAGCCGCGCCGCGCCGGCGCTGTCGCAGCGCGGTTGCGCGTCGCTCTCGCTGACGACGCGCGACGCTGAGCTGGATGTGTTGAGCGTTGCTGTGGCGCCTGCGGCCGGCGGCGGCGGCGGCGGCGGCGGCGGCGGCGGCGGCGGCGGCGGCATGACGGACCGGCTTCTGATACCCGTCAGTGCCATCGCCGAGGCGTTTCCTCACAAGGGCAGGCACTGCTGGGTCGCGCTGCCGCTGCCGCGCAAGGCCTCCGTCGGCGCTGCGGCGGTGGAGCTTCTGCTATGGGTCGGGTTTGAAGAAGCGCCGTGTACCGTCGCCAGCGGCAAAGATGCTGTGGACGAGGCAGCTGCTGCGGCCGCTGCGCCGCCGCCAGCAGCAGTCCCGACCCCCTCTGCTGGTGCCGAGGGTGTTGCTGCGGAGTCGGAGCCGAAAATTGCGGGTGCCGAGCGCTGCTGCGAGCCGCCCCCTCCGCAGCGCGCGCACACCCCTCCCGCGCCCTCCGCGCGCCACGCGCGCACGAGCTCCGCCCGCGCCGTTTCGCTCCCGCTGCAGCAGACGGCCCCCCTCAGGGCCCCCTGGCACACCGCGGAAGCCACCTCCCGCCAATCGCGCACCCTCCCCCTGCCGGGGCCCGGAACCCTGGAGACACAGGTGCTGGAGCTCAGGGGGGTGGAGGGCGGCCAGCCGGGGGAGACCTGGAGGGCGACTGTTGAAGTTGATGGCAATGTTGAAGTTGATGGTGACGCCCCTGTCCGTCACGCGTACTTCCCGGGCAGGTGGTACCCCGGCCCCGCCGGCGCGGCGGCCGGCGGCGTGGTGCGGTGGTGGGGGCTCAGCAGCAGCAGCGGCGGCGGCGGCGGCGGCACTGCGGCGGGCGGCGCAGCCGCGGCGCTGCACTGGACGCCGCGCTCGAGCTCCGTTCCGACTGCGCGCATATCAATACACTACAACTGCAGCGGCGGCGGCGGCGGCAGCAGTGGCACTGCGCCCGACCGCGCCCGGCGCAGGTCGAGCAGCGGCAGCGGCAGCGGCGGCGATGGCGGCGGCGGCGGCGGCGGCGCCAGCGGCAGCGCTGAGCAGCGCTGCTTCCGCTGCGCGCCGCTGGAGGCGCCGCCGCTCGTGCTCGCGGCGGGCAGCGCATTCCGCATGACCATTCCGTGCATTGAGGTGGGCGGCGGCAGCAGCAGCAGCGGCGGAGGCGGCGGCAGCAGCGCACGCGACAGCATGGCAGCAGCGCCCGGCGGCCCGTATGTCATCGCCGCGGTGCGGTTTCGGCCCGTCGGCGCGCTTTCAATGGCCTTGGGGGAGGGGGACGCTGGCGGTGAGGGAGCGGGGTGGGAGCGCGGAGGCGTGCTGCATGTGGGGGTGGGGGGGTGCCGCAAACTCCGGCGGGGGCTGCCCGTGCACATGCCGTTTGTGAGGGTGACAGCGATCAGCGGCGACGCATCTGGGGAGCAGGTGCGGCCTCAAGATTTGATCGCTTGATGCAGCAGCGCTCAGCAACTGTGTTGTGTCTCTGCACGTGCGTGCGCGCAGCGGCACAAGCGCGTGGCGCCTGCGTCGTCTAGCGCTGTTGCAGGTGCGCATGTCAGCAGCGCTCGACAGGTGTGCTGCTGGCAGCACCAGTGTGGCCAAGCAGTGCTCAGTATGGGCGCTCGTTGCCGCGCCGCGTGCGCGACTCGATTGCGCCGCCGCGCTGTCCATCTGCACGGCGCATTGAGTACAATACACCATCGTCATATAATCAACTATCATGCACGCAACTGCGCGCGCCGCAACGTCTTTCCTGACCCTCGCCCTTTTGATTCAAACAAGGGAAGTAAGTGGCACCCCACACTGTCCCGTACAGTGCCACCGTTGCTATCACCGTGAAATTCGGGTGGGGACTAGGGTTAGCATCAGTTTAGTAGAGTTAGGGTTACTTTCAGGTTAACCAAGGGTTAGGGTAAGGGTCAAAGGTAGGGTAAGCGTTAACTCAGGGTTAAGTAACCCTAACCCTACTCATCACCGCAACCCCGCTCCGCTTTCCCCGCCGCCCCGCAGCTGCACACGCTGCCGTGCCCACTGCTCCAGGACAACCTCCCGCAGCCAGGCATGCAGACGTGTGCGCTGGCCATCCCCCCGGGGCACGCGGGCGCCCCCCCCCCCACGCTGTACCTGCAGCTGTGCGATGGCAGTGCGGAGCCGGGGCAGGAGCCGGGGCAGGTGCGGCTGGTCGGCTGCACCGCCGTGCCGGTCGGCAACGACGTGTTTGTCAAACAGGCAAGACGGCGGATCATGCGCAGCACAAAGGAGGAAAGTTGGGAAGCAGGGCACGTTGTGTGCAGGTTTGAGGGTTAGGGCTAGGGTTAGGGTCAGGGTTAGGGTCGGCGGCGACGTGCTCGTCGGACAGATAAGACGCGCAGCGCGCAAGGAGGAAGGTTGTGAGGCAGGGCACGCGTGTGCAGGTCCTAGGGTTAGGGCTAGCTTTAGGGTTGGGGTCGGCGGCGACGTGCTCGTCAAGCTGGCAAGTGGGCGGCTGTGGCCTGCTCACCCCCGCCCGCCCTCCGTCGATGCTCCGCACGGCAGCACCAGAAGGAGTGGCAGATTTCGCATTGCGCAGGCAGCACAGCAAGCAGCCCCCTGCTGCGCCGCCCCGCAACAATACATGAACTCGCTCTGCGTCTTTACGATGCGCTTATGTCCCCCGACGCATGCCGCCAGCTGAGACGCACCATGTTGCACCCCCCCCCCGGCCCCCTTCTCCCCCGCATGCAGCACCTGGTGGAGCGCTGGTACCCCCTACGAGTACCCGACGGGACCGCCAAGGCCGGCGAAGCGCTGATATCCGTGCAGTTCATTCCCGGCGACACGCCTGCAGCGGCGCCAGCGTTTGCGCTGCCGTCGAAGCTTCTGGTCGTGGTGGAGGAGGCTAGGGGTCTGGGTCAGCTGCTCGGCGAGGGGGGGGCGGCGGGGCAGCTGGACCCGTACGTCGAGGTGCGCGCGCACGATCATGAATGAATTTACGTGAACAGGTATGCTGATACGCAAGCAGTGGTGCCGCTGCACCGGAGGCAGTGGAGCTGACGGAGGAGGCCAGATTGCGTAGTGTGGCGGGCGACAGCAGCGCGGCCGGGGGGGCAGCTGGATCCGTACATCGAGGCACGTGATTGCGATCATGAATGAATTCATGTTGATGAGATGCTTGTGCTGTGGCATGCAATAGCAATGCGCGGGCTGGTCTGCATAGACCGATGCGCTGGCACTCCCATTCCATTCATCTTTGTATCGGCACGCAGCTCACGTATTCTGCAAGGTGGTCTTCTTCAACAGCGAGGTCTTCTTCAATAGTCTGCTTCAACTGTGACGCTACCCTTAAAGCGCTCTCAAAAGCAGCGGAATGCGCTGACATATGCACGTTGACAAACGTCCTTACCCTGCTGATGGCGGCTCACAACTGCCGCTGAAGCTCCACGGTTCCACCAATCAGCTGTTGCATGCATGCGCAGCCCTCGCTTCTGATGTAGTCTGCTATTGTGAAAGCGCGCTCGACCCGCTGAAACCGCGCCGTAATGCTCACCGATACTGCCCCTTGTCTAACATCCTCTATGCATCATACGCAAAGCCCACAGGTGTGGCTGGAGCGCCAGGGCAACGGCACGCGTAGCTGCGGCGGCGGCGGCGGCGGCGACGTCCGCCACACGCCGCTGCCGTTGGAGCCGTGCACGGCAGCGCGCTCTGCGTGGCGCTGCGCCCTCGCGCTCGAGCTGCCGCCGCCGCAACGCGCGGGGGAGGACTGCAGCAGCGCGCAGCCGCAGCTGGTGCTGGTGGCGCGCGTGCGCAGCGCCGCGCGCGTCGACGGCAGCGGCGCGCCGCTGCTGCTGGGCGAGGCGTGCGCAACGCTCAGCTCTGACTTGGTGGGGGCTGACTATGGGGGACGGGAGGGGGATTGTCGTGGGGGAGGGGGGGCGGGGAGCAAGCGCGCTGTGCTGCGTGCGTGGTACCCTTTGTTTGCATTGGAGTCCGGCGAAGGCGGCTGGAATGGCAGCGGCAGTGGCAGCGGCGGCGGGCGCAGCGGCGGCAGCGCGCAGCTGCGGCTGGCGGTGGCGAGGGCCGAGCACTGTCAGTTGCTGAGCGCTGCCTGCGGGGCGGAATGTGCGCCGCCGCGGCAGGTTTGTATGCCATGTTTGAGTTGAAGTTTATCCATAGCAGCTTGAAGTTGCTACGTGTCGTGTGTTAAGGGCACAGCGCGCTGTATCAGCCGCTCTCAGTGTCGCATGTGCCATGCGCCAAGATCTGTGACACAGCGCTCACGGTACAGCCGGCAGGCCATGCAACTGCTGCGTAAGATGTGTCGTGCTTTGTAGTTTTCAAACCACAGAATCTGCGTCAATTGTCAGGAGGTTATCCAGCGGTGATCCACCATATTGCATCACCCGTCAGCAGTGCTCAAACAAGCTCTAAACTCACGCAGCTGCGATCTGCGCCAAGATCTGTGATGCAGTGCTTATTTCTTAGCCAACCGTGCATGACATTCTGTGCTTTGGATGTCATTACATATGTATACATATGAATTTGTCAAAGCATGAAGCATTTCCATCACCGCTCGCTGTGAGGTCCTCTAGCGATCCTCAGGAGGATTCTCAGCGTACGCACCCACACAACCCCCCCCCCCCCCAATTACCCTTGCAAATCCACCTGCGCATCCTCTCCGTGCTTTCCAGGGGGGCACCGACGCCGCAACCGACGACGACGCCAGCACAGACACCGACTCCACCGCCTCAGACCCCCCCACCCCCCCTCAGAAACGCCCCTCGCCGCAGCGTGCCGCGCCCTCGCCGCCCCCCCCGACCCCGGCCAGGGGGTCCTGCACGCTGTGCTAGGGGGCATCAGGGGGGGGGCAGGGAGGGGCGACGCTGACAGCGCTCAGCAAGTATCGCGCGCGTGGCTGTGGATCGATGCCGGTGGCGCCCCTTCCCCCCCCGATGGCAGCGCGGCTCAGAGGGGGAGGCGCAGTAGTTCTGGATTGGGGGTTGGGGCGGCGGCGGCGGCGGCGGCGGCAGCTGCGCCAGATGGTGACATAAGCGCGACCATCGCCGCGGCGGCGGTGGCGCTGGATCCCAGCGCGCCAGCGGCGGCGCTGCTCGCCGTACCGCGCTGCTGCCGCGGCGGCGGCGGCGGCGTCAGCGATGCCGCGGCGCCGACGCTGCACCTGGTCGTGCAGGTGCAGGAGGGAGGGAGCGCTGGCACGAGCAGCGCGGCGGCAGCGGCGGGTGCGGTGGTGGTGCGAACACGTCAGCCCCCAGCGCTGCGGCAGCTGCGATTTTCTATGGACCTGGCCACGGTGCTCGGCGGCGGCGGCGGCGGCGGCGGCAGCAGCAGCGGTGGCGGCGGCGGTGGCGGCGGTGGCGGCGGCGGCGGCGGCGGCGGCGGCGGCGCCGCTGAGCAGTGGCACTTGTTGCGGTGCGAGGGGATCAGCGGCGCAGGTGATTGCCAGAAGGGTTGCTCGTCTGCAGCAGTGAGTGTCTGCAGCTGCTGAGTACTGTGGTGGCAACGCGCCGTAGCGTGTGTGCTGTCAGCGGTACGCGTGGCTCGCTGGCCTGGTGCATGCCACTAATTTCAGCCCCCGCAGCAGCGAAAAGTGCACAGCAATGGCACGGTGCTCATGCATGAGTGCTGCCATGGACGCGCTGCTGCCAATGTTGCCAGCTCAACTGGCATGCCAGGACTTGTTCATTATTAGTATACTACTGGCTATTGGTTTTTGAAACACATAGTTGCAGGAGCGACAACGCCCATGTACGACACCAGACAGGCCATATTATATGCGCCTGTGCAGGATGAACGCAGCGCTCTCATGGCAAGTGTCAGAGACAAAACGCCAGAGCTTTCCATCATTCACAATCTCACTGCCACACAGGCAATGACCAGCCCCCCCCCGCCCCCCCCCCCCCCCCTCTCCCCCCCGCTCGCAGCGCGCACCGGCAAACACTTCAACCCAGACTTCAACTCCTACACCGCGTCCATCCGCCTCGCCTACGCGCCGCACACCGCCGGCACCCTGTCCCTCGCCGTGGAGGACCTGCAGCTGCTGCCGCCGCCGCGGCGCGAGCTGGAGAGGCTGCGCGCCATCGCGGCGCTGTGCGCGGCGGCAGCGGCGGCGGCGGCGGCGGACGGGGGCGCTGCGGCGTTTCGGCCGTCGCCGCCGCCCGCCGTCGACAGCGCCGACGCCTTTGCTAGAGTGCAGGTACTACTAAGTAGTAGAGGATGCAGGACACAATGCGGCTTCAATGCATGCCTGGTGTACTTGTGCATGCCGCCCCACACAATACCCGTAACATCACGGCTATGCATACATACAGTCTATATCATGCGCGTAGAGTATACCGTGCACTGGAGCTGCCCTAGACTGCACCGCGCATGCATAAAAAAACGATGACGCGGGCTTCCTCGGGCGCAACGCTACGGCGTACGCGCTGTGGCGCACAGTCGGTGCTGCGCGGTGCAGGCTAGCCTGGTACAGTACAGTGGAGTACAGTAACGTACACTGCTGTGCGCTACAGTACAGTCCTAGCTGGTACAAAACCGTAGAGTGCAGAACACCGACGCGGTCAGATCAGGGCAGGGGTTGGCGCGCCGTAGAACAACTCATCACACGGCTATTCAGCAGCTCAGCACGGGCTCAGGGCATTGACACTGACACTGGTCAGCCGCTGCACCCCCCGTCTCCGTGCAGATACTGCCGGGCGGCCCATTCGCGGTCTCCGAACCGCGCCCCCTCACCATTCCGAGCGCTGCCGCCTGGGCCGCGGCAGACCCCCGCGCACCCCCCGCCGCCGGTTGGCCCCCCCCACCCGCGCTCAAGCTCCAGCTAGACACCACGGAGCACCTGTTGATAGGCGCTGCGGCTCAAGCACCAGTGCTGCGGCTGGAGCTGCTGCGCAACAGCAGCAGCCGCGGCGGCAGCGGCGACGCCATCGATGGGCCGCGCCCGGCGGGCGCGGCGGCAGCGGCGGCGCGCTCGTGCCTGAGCACCGCGACGCTGCCGCTGCTGCCGCTGCTCGTGAGCTACCTCAGCGGCGGCGTTGCTCCGCAGACGCTCACGCTCGTGGACCCCGCGACAGGCGCCGCGTGGGCGGAGGCGCGCGTGCGGCTGCGCTACACGCACACGCACATGCCTGCTGCTGCCGCCGCCGCCGCCGCCGCCGCCGCCGCCGCCTCCGCCGCTGAAGCGGCCCCGGACGCGCGGCGCTCTGCCGCCGCTGCTGCAGCGGACGCGGCGGCGGCGCTCGCGGAGCTCAAGCGGCTGTTCTATGCGGTGGACGCCGACGGCTCGGGCGCTGCGTCACGCCAGGAGCTGTGCGGAGCGCTGTCACAGGATGGCCCGGAGGCGCAAGCGCTCAGGGCGCTGCTGGGAGCCGAGTTTGGCGGCGGCGGCGGCGGCGGTGGCAGCACCGCGGAGGCTGCGGCGCGGCTGTTCGAGCGCATGGACGCCAACGGTGACGGGCAGGTGCGGCAGTGTACGGGGCTCATGCACGTGGCGCGAGCCGCCTCCTATGTACTTCATTTGGCTACGGTCTTTGTTAGACTACCGGACTTGAAGTGAGTCAGCGCCGATCAAGGCCGCAGTCCGGGCTGCACGGAGGCTGCAGCCCCCCACTTTCCACGGCCTGTTTCGGGATGAGGCATCACGTCTCAGCAGCAGGTCATTTGCACCCGGCGGGCGGCATGCGCAGTGCGTCTTCGCGGGCGCCCGTCTTCGCACTTGAATAAGCCGCTTGTTTCACAACTGCCGATGACCCCCCTTTGCTCCCCCCTCTCCCGCTCAGGTGTCGTGGGCCGAGTGGGTCGCCTTCCTGGAGACGGCGGCGCATGCTGCTGCTACGGGCGACTTCCTGAGCGCTGCCGTTGTGCGCCGCAGGGCCACGGAGATGGACGCAGCGGCGCGGGCGCAGGCGCGTGCCGGCGGCAGCGGCGCGCACAGCGTTGATGTCTCAGCAGTGGGCAGGTGTGTGTAGGCAGCGAAGTCCCTTGCCAGCCTGCGATCTTGAGCACTAGATATGACGGCAATGTTGAAGTTGAGGCAGAGCTCAACACAGAACCAGCGCAGCTGGCGAGCGGTGACACGTTTTTTTTTTTTGTGCCACAAAGTGGGTGAACGCGAGCTAGGAGATCCTGAAACCAAAGGCGTAGACGCATACCGTATACCACCGGCAGCATGCAGCGGCTTGGAGACGATTCGACCGTCATGCGCATTACATGACCGGAGAAACAGCTGTTAGGTATACCACTTGCTGTGACGCTTGGTCGGCGCCTGAGCTGCATGGCATGGCCAGCAGTGGGCTTGAATAACGAGTCACGGCGAGTTTTTAATGCGTCCGTGACTCCAATACATACCCCTTCAGCCGGCGCAGCTGCGACGTCAGCGCGGCCTGGAGCATTGAGGCAGCAGTGCTCACCACAGCGTGCGCCTGTGCACATGCCCACTGCTGGAGCTGCCCCCCTGCCCCCCAAGCCGCTGTCCCAGAACCCCCCCTCAAATGGCGGTCACCACCACCACCATGCTCAGCAAGCCCTCTTCCACGCACGCGCGCCGCCTCCCGTTGCGCGCAGCGCCGCAGCAGCGTCGCCGTCGCTGCCGCAGCAGCAGCAGCGCCGCCACGCACGCCGGCGCCACGCAAAGACCGCGCACGCCGCGCTGCCATCGCCGCCACGGCGCCCCTCGACGGCACGGCCGAGCGCTGCGAAGGCGCGCCTGAGCACTGCTGCGACAGCGCAGGGGGGCGCAGGGGGGTCCGATGCGGCGCGGCACCGTGGGCCGTCCGTTCGGACGGTGAGGGATAGCGCTTTGTGGCACCGCGCGTGCGAACGCCGCTGCTGCCTGTGATGCTGCTTGCAGACTCGCGTCGTGCGTGCGCACGCGTTCTGCGCCGTCCGTGACTCGAAGCGGCTCCTGTGCTGAGCGCGGCTGCGACGCGCAGCTGAGGTGCGGCCACGGGCCAATGCGGTGACAGCGACAGGCAGAGGGGCAGTAGCTCACCACGCCATCGCACACTGGGTGTTACCTCGCGGCGCATCAAATGTGCGCGCACACACGGGTAGATGTGGGCGTGCTCTGTATGATATACAGTAGCAACGACGTATAACCTTAAAGTGCTTCTGTGTATTGCATCGTACAGCGACGCTCAGCGCTCCGCTCGGCGACGGGCAGCGCATACTGCAGCCTACAGTTTCGCGCCAGCTGTCATGCCCCAATGCTGACGCGCGCGCTGCAGCTGAATCAGCGCTTCGGGGCTCAGGGCTAGGGTTTGAGGCTTGGACTCAGATAGTGTTAGCACTGCTTGCGGCAGTGCAGCGAAGTTAGCGTCGGGGCTCAGGGCTAAGGCTGAGGCTCGGGCTCGAGAAGGGTGAGCACTGCTTGTGGCGTCACATTATACACCTGTGCACTACGCTGGCCATCAGCGCCGTCTGCCGCACCCGTCCTCGCTCACTGATTACTCTGTCCACGCACGCGACGCGGCGCTGCAGGCGGGACCCCGCGCAGACAGGCGCGGTGACGCTGCCACCGCAACAGCGCTCACTGCTGCCGCCGTGGCCGCATTTGACGCGGCGACGCTTGCGCGAGGCAGCGGTGGGGCGTCACCGTTGAAGTTTGCTTCCACAGCGCTCGACGCCACGTGGCCGCGCTCCGCGGCGCAGGTGAGAGCGTGCGCCCCTGAGCCGGCAGGTCGGCAGTTGCAGGTGGCAGTTGCAGGGGGGAAGGGGCCCGCCGCACGTAGCCTTGTGTGCCACCGCTGCCTGCGGCTGCAGAGCAGCCTGCAATCGTGTCTATGAGCGAGTGACCGTCTGCAGGCATTTGCCTGCAAGTATCATCCGAGGTCACTATACCTCATGTATAACGCATCCAAAACAGGGTGGTCAGGTGCCATGTCGGCACACAGCAGACGCAAAAGCATAGCACCAGAGCCGGCGCCCTGACTCGGTCACTTGCGGACATCGCGGACACCGATTGTGCCTGCAGCAGCACTCAGAATACTTACATTGCGCTGCCACGGAGCATGCGTGGGCGATAAAGAGTGACCGAGCCCCGTCGCTATCTGCCGCATGCTTCGACCGCGCACAGGACACTCAGAGACGCCCACGGCCCGGGGACCCCGCGTTTAACACGGATCTACTGTGGGGGCCGGACGCCCCAGAGGGGGACCGCGGCCATTGGCGCCAGGCAGATTCGGCTCGCCTCAGGGCAGACAAGTGCGTACGCACGTACCTACCATGCTCTGTTTTCTCAAAACTCTCTCTGCACGACCCGCTCCCTCACAAAACTGCTTCGGTCGCGTGCAACGCCGCTTCTGCCACGGCCGGCGTGCCTGGGTGCGATGCAGACGCTCGCATGTGCACTGTCTGACTCGTGGTCAATGCCCGCAGCAGCAGCGACCACGGTCATTGGTGAAGGCTTTTGCGGCTAACCACACCTTGTCACCTAGAGCCCTACAATTTTCTGACTCGTTTCCATGTTTACAGCAAGTAGAGTCGTGGGGTTCACCGCCGGTACATTCAGGCCTGTGACATGAGGGCGGGCGATGTTGGAGCGCCACCGCATGCGGACGGCGGCGCTTCAGCTCTGTGAGGCAGGCAGTGAGTCACTTCAAGTCGGTGCGACGTGAACTGAACTGTGCGCGGTCCCCAGCATGGTGGAGTGTCACACTACATGCGGAGGTGACCTTGAACTGCACACCCGCACTGCTCCAGCTGTGTACGCGGGACCCACCGCGTTGGAGTGTCACCGCATGCGGATGACGGCACTTCAACTCTGTATGCCAGGCAAGTGAGTGACTTCACGTGAGTAGTTTGAGCGCTGCGCACCAACAGGCGAATGGGGCGCTCGAATCATGCTTGAACTGACTTGCGCTGACGCCGATACTCGCTGGTTGCTGATGCAGGTACCGCGACAGAGCGGAGGAGGCGGCGCTGGAGCTCGAGCGGAAGCAAGCGCGCGCGCGCACCGCGGAGGCGGAGGCAAGTTCCGCCGAAGCTGAGATCACATCGCGCATCGCATTACATATGGTAGTGGTAGACCCCAGCGCATGGCAAAAGCGTCGTCTGCGCCTTCTCCGTGTTGCTGAGACCAGACGCGGATGTACTTCGAAGTACTTTGAGCATGCCGCAACACATACTCACAGTGCTAATGCAATCATCCATTCATGATGTCGGTGGCGCCCTTCAGCAGCTTTTTCAGGCATCCATTGTCAGATACACTCAAGGTTCGGACTGTCGCTCAGCAGGTCTCGACCCTCATGCTGACCCGCCCCCCATCGCGATGCGAAGCGCGCACTGCGCCTGTAGCCGAGCGAGCCTATTTAAGCTACGCAAGGAACAGTGCCCGTGCTGAGCATTGCTTCGCCCAACACGCGCAGGCAGCAGAGCTGGCACAGCGGCTGGAGGCGTACAAGCGCGACGCGCTGCGCGCCGCCGCCGCCGCAGCAGCGCTCTCCGCCGCCGCCGCCTCCGCAGTGCCCGCCGCCAAGCCGCGGCCGGATCCGCGTGCGGCGGCGGCGGCGCGGGCGGCGCGCGCAGCGGCTGCAGCGCTCAGCATACAGCGTCGCGCGCGCGCGTTTCTGGCGCGGCGCGCGGTGGTGTGGCGGCGGTGCGAGACCGCGGCGCTGCGCAGCGCTGCCGCGTTGCTGGCGGCCAGGTGGGGTGTCTCTGCCTAATATCAGATTGTTTTCTAGCGGTCGCTACTGTCGGCGTCAGCTGTGCGTGCAGTCTGCTTTCTCGTGCGTGCATATATACACTGCCACCGCGCCTGTCAGAGCGCGTGCGGCGGCATTCCCGTACCTCAGTCAGGCGCAGCGCATACGTCCTAGTGCCACCCATGCAAATGAACTCCTTCTGGTACGGCCACTTTAATTATCTCAATGATGGTAGTCAGTATGCACGTTGAAGCACAGGTCCAACCCGCGCGCGCCCGTCAGCCATCCCAGAGCAGCGCTCACCACACCCACCCCCCGTCACCGCCGCCGCCGCCGCCGCCGCCTCACGCCAGGTGGCGCTTCACGCGCCGCTGCCGCAGGCGCGCCGCCGCCGCTACCGCGCTGCAGCGCGTCTCGCGCGGCTGGCGCTGCCGCCGCCGCCTCGCCGCGCGCGCGCGCGCGCGCGCGCTGCTGCTGCAGGCAGCGCTGCGCGGCGCCAGCGCCCGACGCGCCCACAGGGCGCCGCTGGCGCAGCACCGCCGCTCGCGCGCGGCGGCAGCGACGACGGTGCAGGCGCGCTGGCGCGCTCGCGCGCCGCGGCGGACGCTGCGCACCGCGCGCTGCGCTGCTGTCGCGGTTCAGGTGCGGCGCCGCGATAGTTGCGGTTGCTTTGGGCTACCGTAGATCGCAGCTGCTGTGGCGCCATGACTGTGTGTGTGTGGCTGTGTTAGATGAGCAGTATCAGCCACGTCCGCATGCAGTGTGAGAGGGACACGGGGTTGTCTCTTTGCAGCACCGCTCGACGTGCGCAGGCAGCGGGCCTCTCGCCGAGGCTGCACCACCAGTCGCAAATTTTCAATCTAGATGATTGCATCAGGAAGCAGATGGATTGAATCTTCCTGCCTCACCGGCCATGTGCTGCTGTCTGAACGAAGCATGCAGAAAGGGGTTCAGTGCTGATTGCTGACCTCTTGACAGGCGCGCGACGATACGACACTCAATGCGTATGGAGTGCTGTCTCAGTGAGGGGTGATGAGCAGACACCCCCCTGTCCGTCAGCTGACCAGCGGTGCTATCCGGGCACAGCGCTGCGCGCAGTGCCACAGCGGCGGCGGCGGCGGCAGCAGCGGCGGCAGCAAGCGAGTCACCTTGGTGCGGCGTGGCGCGGCGCTGACTCTGCTTTGTGCGCTGCGTGCACGGTGCCTGCGCGCAGCAGCGACTCTCTGAATCACACTGACACCATTGACAGGGCATGAGCGAGCGAGCGCAGCCTGCCCGACGGCGTGCGCGCGCCACAGCATCGCTAAGCACTGCTGACGCGCTTGCCGCCGCGAACTGCGCTGCTGCACGCGTCACGTGTTCGCAGGCGCTGTGGCGCGGCGCGCTCGCCAGACGCCGCGCGCGCGCACTCCGCCGGCTCCGCGCCGCACTGCGCGTGCTGGTGCAGCAGCAGCGGCGGCGGCAGCGCACGGAGGCGGCAGCGGCGCTGCGGCAGCAGGCGGCGGCGACGCGGCTGCAGGCGGCGGCGACGCGGCTGCAGGCGGCGTGGCGGGGCGGAGTGGCGCGTTGCAACGCTCATGCACGGCACAATGCTGCCAACGTCATCAGCGGGGCGTGGCGGCAAGCGCTTCACAGGCGCCAGGTATGCGCCTGCGTGTCCTATGGGGTGTGTTTGTGTAAACGGGGGGGGGGTCTGGCGGCTGCACAAAGAGCGTTGTGTCCATTGCTCTCGATTCCAGCGGGGGCGGTTGCATCACTTTGGTTAATGGTGATGCTTTGGAGACTGGGCTCGGTGTTTTCAACCTTCTAGGTCCACCACTCCTGCTTGGTTTGCCATGGCACCTGGACCATGCTCATCCCTCAATCTTTGCGTGTGAAGGCACTCATTGAACTCACTGGCGAACATGAAATTGTGGTGCTGTGCGCACACGCATTGCACGCTCGACAACGTCCGCACCTCTGTGCATGTGCCAGTCAGGCAGCAACAGAAGAAGTGTTACAAGCCTGCCCTAATCTGAACTCATCTCTAACCCTGCCTAAGTCTCACCTCATCAATGAACTTCATTTCTATTCAACTCCCACCTGACCCTAACTCTAAACCTGCCCCCCACGTGCATTTTGTCACAGGCGCAGAGCGCTCGCCTCCTGCAGGAGTCGGACCTTGGCGCCGTGCTCTCACGCATCGAGGGCATCGCCGCCGGCAACACGCACGTGCTGCTGCAGCTGCCGCCGCCGCAGCTCCTCGCGGAGCTGCAGCTGTCGCTGCGCGGGCTGCAGCACTACAGCGCCGATGACCATCGCAGCGGCGATCGCGCCTCTGCCACTGCCCTGCCTGCGCCGGCTGACAGCGATGCCAGCACGGCTGTGAGCACGGCGGCAGGCGGCAGCAGCCCTCCGGCGCCGCTACTGCAGGCGCTGCGGGCCGTGCGGCGCGGCCTAGATGCCGGCATCGCGCAGCAGCATTCGCCGCTGAGCGTTGCTGTCAGACCCCGCGCAACGCGTTCCGCAGAGCGCCGCAATGCACCGCGCTCTGCGCACCGTTCAAAGGCCATGCGCGCCGCCAGCGCCACTGTCGACACAACCGGCGACAGCATCAGCGCCGCAGCTGCCGCCGCTGCTGCAGCACCGGCGTTCAGGCCAGCGGCACCGGCCGAGAAAACGGCGGCGTGTGCAGTGCCATTCGGCACTGCTGAACAGCAGCACGCGGCCGCAGCCATACAGTCAAGATACCGCGTATGGCGGGCCGAGTGCACCACGAGCCCTGCGGCGACAGTGTCGGCAGCAGCGGCAGCTGCGGCGCGGCCGACTGCCGCATCGCTGCCGCAGAGTGCACGCAGCAGCGGCAGCAGCGCCGGCATGGAGCGCGGAGGCGCTGCAATTCGCAGGAGCAGTGCCTCTGGAAGCGCAGCGATGGCTGCAGCTGCTTCCACTACATTCGGGCCCGCGGCAGCGGTGGCGGCGGCAGCAGTGGTGGCCGCGGTTGCAGCGGCAGCGGCACCGTCGTCGCTTGCGCAGGAGGCGCGCGAACGTGCCGCCGCTACGACGATACAGGCGGCGGTGCGTGCCAAGATTGCCCGCGAAGACGTAATGGACATGCGCGAGACCGTCGCTGCCGCTGCCGCTGCTGCTGCTGCTGCCGCGGCAGCGGCTGCGGCGGCGGCGCGCCCCCCTTCCGCTT
This sequence comes from Tribonema minus, assembly GCA_017506865.1. Taxonomy (NCBI): domain Eukaryota; class Xanthophyceae; order Tribonematales; family Tribonemataceae; genus Tribonema; species Tribonema minus. The sequence goes on from JAFCMP010000401.1 coordinate 596,931, forward strand.
CGCCTGAGCGGCCGCTCCCTGCCGCCAGCACCGTCGAAGTTGCTGCCGCCGCCGCTGCTGCTGCCGCTGCGAGCCCGCCCGCAGCGGCGGCGGCGCGCAAGAACGCCGCCGCGATGCGCATACAGGCGGCCGTGCGCGGCAAGGTCGCGCGCGAGGACTACGCGGACGCGCTCGCCGCCGCCGTCGCCATCCAGGCGCGCGTGCGCGGCTGCCTGGCGCGCAGGGCGCACGCTGCGGCCGCCGCCGCCGCCGCGGCGCGCAGCACGGGGGCCGCTGAGACGGTGGCGCGGAGCGCATCGGAGCGGGCTGCTGCGGCAGCGGCGCCGCCACTGAGCAGTGCTGCTGCGGCAGCGGCAGCAGATGTCAGTGGCTCCACTGTGGCGTCAGGACATGCGGCGAGCGCAGACAATGCGTTTGCTGCAGGCGCAGAGGCGGCGGCGGCAGTGAAGATACAGGCGACATTCCGCGGTTTTCTGGCGCGAGAGGACTATCTGGATATGCTGGAAGAAATGCAGGGAATTCCCGCGGGGGGGTAGTTTGCAAACACCAGTGTGGGCTAGGCTCTCACGGCCGTTTTGTGATGTCATATCACACAGTTCAAAGCCGCAGGATTGTCTTGCATGCATTTTTTGCTGCGCAAGCAAATACTTCTGAAGCAAGAAGTAGTGCAGGCAGTTTTCGTGTGCACTTAGTCAGCGGCTGAGCTCATGCTCTGCAATATCCACACGCAGCATGTGAGCAACTTGAACAAATGAATGTTCAGACGTCGGTGACGCAGTAACCTACAACAAACCTGATTTTACGGGTATGTCCTGTAGCTGTCCAGTGTGTTGCCGATGTTGTTTGCTGCATGTCAGAAGCGAGTGTGACGAATACTTTTTTAGTGCACGTGCCCTGTTCAAAATGTACGTTGTACAGAATTGTCACCAATTGTTGAGCTTGCTTTGGTCACATTCGCTGTGTGCGTCGCGATCGACGGCTCGCTCATGTGGGTACAGCGCATCCCACTAGTACCATGCGTGACTGGCATAAAAGTGGCAGGAAACTCGCACGCATGTGCACTTTGTCTACGGTTGTAGTTGCGGAATGAGCACTGGCGGCAAGGCGTACACTTCAACTTATACCCTGGGTGGCACCAGTTTGGAGCGGACACGTAGCCTCGGGGACAAGTAATTTACACAAGCCGCAGCACAATCAGTGCCGCGTGTAGTCAGCGCTCAGTACGCATGTGCGCGGTGAAGTGCGTAGCGAGCGTGTCAGCGTTCCGCCGCAGCACTGCACAGTGCCACGGCGATCCGCTACATCTTGAAACATGACCGCGGGCCGCAGTGCGTCGCCATGCCTATAACGCGCCAGCGGGTCAGCGCCGGGGTGCTTGCCCGCCCCCGCTACATCTTGAAACATGCCCGCAGTGCGTCGCCATGCCTGCAACGCGCCAGCGGGTCAGCAGGGGCTTGCCCCCTCCCCCCCCCCCCCCCCCGGTCACCTGCACCACACCTCCCATGCAAGAAACAGGACACACGGCGAGGTGCTGCACGCTGTTCTTGATGTGCATGGCGCGGAGATCTCTCCCTCATTGGTGTATTTACATGACTCTATTCACACAAGGCGCCCACTTTTGGTAAAATCAAAATGCACATGCATGGCGCGCTGCGCCTGCCGAGCGGCGGGCGCTGACCGCTGGCAGCGCGGGCGGCGCTAGGGGCGGCGCTAGGGGCGCCTGCGCCCGCCCCGCTGCCTGCAGCAGCCCCCTCATCACAGTTATGTAACAGATCTGTCATGGCAGCGGCATGCGCCCAGGAGTGTGGTGCGCGGCACCAAGGCGCACGCGCGATACCCTACCCTGTCCCGCACCATACCCATACCCCCCCCCCCCCCTTGCTGCAGCGCGCGTTACGCCCCACACAGCGCGGCGCTCTCCTCGGCGCTCATACCCTACCCCCATCCTGCACCATACATATCCCCTACATCCCCCTTGCGCAGTCCTCAGCGCTCAGCGCTCCTTCTTGTCCTTGCCCTCCAGCAGCTCGTTCGCCTTGTCGAGCCCCGCTAGAATGGCCTTAGCTGCGCGATCGCGCACGCCGTGCTGCTCATCTAGCTCGCGCGCGCGGCGCGCGAGGTCGGCGGCGCCAGCCTTGGTCTTGTCGACTATTCTGTGCTCGTCGTTGAGGGCGCGCACGCGGTCGAGGCCGTCGCGCGAGGCGCCCTTGACGCGCGCGATGACGTCGTGTTTGCGCTCCAGCTCCTTGGCCTTGTCGAAGCTGATTGTAGGGGGGGTGGGGGCCGGGGGGAGGGGGGCGGGGGGGAGTTGAGACACGAGCAGCGACCAAGCGAGCCATGGTGTTGTGCTTTGGTGCTTCAGCATGCATGTAGTGTATGAGCAGCAAGAAGCTAGCCATAGTTTTGTGTGTTTCATTGCTCCAGCAGTCATGTACTGTTGTACCTCTGGTGCGAGGGTGGTCAATGTGCATGGAATGTTGTGCGTGCTGGTGTTGCGTGTTCGGATCCAGTTCTTGCTGTATGATCAGCTCCCACCCCAGCTACAACATCTGATGTCTGATGATACAGGTCATTACGATACCAGAAACAGCATCACTGCATGTAGCGCCACGTGGATGCTCTCAGTGTGCATCATCAAATTTCTCCAAGATCAACCAATGCATGCGGTTAGTGCACTAAGACATTCTCGCTGAGCCCACAGCAGCAGTGCGTGATCCTGATGCAGTTCACTATGGCGCATAATCGGCACAATGGAAGCCACCAACACCAACCTGTTTTGAGCCAACCGGCCTGCCGATCGTGCGATGTCTCCACCCACAGTTCCCGGCCCCTGAGTGATGGCGGCGCCTGCACCGGCTATGCCGAGCCCGACGGCAAGTAGAGGGCCGCTCAGGATAAGTCCCAGCACGGCGCCTGCACAGAATCACATCGCGCACAGAATTAGCAGAGGTACTCAAGGTACAGGGAACATGCACGGCTGTCCTCGCACAGCGGTACGACGCACCTGCAGAAGCAGCGCCGTAAACAATCCCTGGGCTCATCTTGTCCCGGTCCACCTTATCTGGCGACC